>CM054057.1:1977972-2635951 GCA_028641055.1 Alopecurus myosuroides
GGAATTTGCTGGAAAGAAGCTGGAGGAAGAAGAGGTGGTCTCCTATATTCTTGCCGGCCTCGACATCGACTGGAACTCGGTCGTCTCTGCAATCACCACCCGTGTAGATCCGATCTCGGTGAGTGAATTATATTCACAGCTCCATGCTTTTGAGCTTCGGATGGATCTTCTCCAGGGCGGAGGTTCCCAATCCTCTGTCAATGCTGCAAGCCGCGGTGGACGCGGTGGCTATGGAAGTGGTGGACATGGCAATGGTCACGGTGGTGGTCACAACAGCAATACAGGTCATGGTGGTGGCCAAGGAGGCCACGGTGGTGGCCAAGGAGGAGGCTATGGCTACAATCGTGGCCAGCAGAATTATGATAATCGCGGCCGTGGAAACTATGGTCGAGGCCGTGGTCGTGGTGGTGCAAATGGCTATAAGCCGCGCTGCCAACTTTGCAAGAAGATTGGGCACACTATTGGGAGGTGCTATGAGCGGTTCAATCCGGATTTTTCTGAAGTAGAGATGAGTGCTGCATCTGCAACCAGTTCGGCATCACCATCCTATGAGACTACCTGGCACATGGATTCCGGTGCTACTGACCATATTACAAGTGAACTCGAGCGGCTCACTGTCAAGGACAAGTATCACGGCAACGAGCAAATTCACACGACAAGTGGTGCAGGTATGGAGATTAAACACATTGGTCATGCTTCTGTTAAAACCCCAACTCGTGATCTCCACCTTAAAAATGTCCTTCATGTCCCACAATCTAGTAAAAATCTCTTGTCTATGCATCGACTCACCACTGACAATAATGTGTTTGTTGAATGTCATCCAAATTCTTTCTTTATCAAGGACCTAGCAACAAGGAAGGTGCTCCTCCAAGGAAGATGTAAGGGAGGGTTGTATCCGTTGCAGTCAAGTGATGCTTTGTGGAATCGCAAACACACCCTCTCCGCCACCACACCATCCTCTACAAGATGGCATGCTCGTCTTGGTCACCCTGCCCACTCCATAGTCCATCGAGTTGTTAGTCATAATAATCTTCCTTGTGTCGAAGAGTCCAATAAAGAATTAGTGTGTGATGCTTGTCAACAAGGCAAAAGTCATCAATTGCCTTATCCAAAATCTTTTAGTGTGTCTAGTGCTCCTTTGGAGTTAGTTTTCTCAGATGTGTGGGGTCCTGCCAAAGATTCTGTTGGTAGGAAGAATTACTATGTCAGTTTCATAGATGATTTCAGCAAATATACTTGGATTTACCTTCTCAAGTTTAAATCTGAAGTTTTCAATGTGTTTCATGAGTTTCAAAGTCTTGTTGAAAGACGGTTTAATCGCAAAATTATTGCCATGCAAACCGATTGGGGAGGTGAATATGTTAAGCTTAACTCCTTCTTCAATAAAGTAGGAATCACCCATCATGTGTCATGCCCTCATGCTCATCAGCAAAATGGCTCAGCTGAAAGAAAGCATCGTCACATTGTCGATGTAGGTCTCTCACTTTTAGCTCATGCATCTATGCCATTAAAGTTTTGGGATGAAGCTTTCATATCAGCCACTTATCTCATCAATCGCCTCCCTAGCAAAGTTATCCACCATGATACACCCTTTGAGAAATTGTTCCAAGAAAAACCTGACTATACCCACCTTCGAGTCTTTGGTTGTGCATGTTGGCCGAATTTGCGTCCATACAATGCAAAGAAGCTTGAATTTCGATCCAAAAGGTGTGCTTTCCTAGGGTATAGCAATCTTCATAAAGGTTTTAAGTGTTTGGACATCTCTACGGGACGAGTGTATATCTCTCGTGACGTCATTTTCGATGAAACTGTCTTCCCCTTTGCCGAACTTCATCCTAATGCTGGTGCGTTATTGCGCAAAGAAATTCTTCTTTTGCCTCCAAATCTTGTTCCTAACACGAGTACTAATCATGAGGGGGAACTTGAACATGATCATGTGCTTAATACTCCTGTTAATCCTGCTATTTATTCTCCTCAAAATTCTGCTCACAATGGTGGCCAAAACACCGATTTTCATGATCATATGCAGGCAGAAACGGACGAAAACGGCACGGAATCTGATACAGATTCTTTCTCGGGATCGGAGACTGCTGGCAGCGAGTCAGCATCGGGATCGGGGAGATCCGCCTCGGGATCCCACGGGCCGACAGCAGCAGGATGGCATGCGCCCGGATCCCCCTCTGGTTCTGTGTCGCGCTCCGCGTCGGGACGGATTCCTTCTGGCGACGTGGCGTCGCCTCACGGGTCGCGCGCCTCTCGACAGGACGACAGCGCGGCTGACAGCGGAGCTGCGACAGGCGACAGTTTGGTCGGCTCCGGATCTTCTGCGACAGGCGACAGTTTGGTCGGCTCCGGATCTTCTACACCTGAACCTATGCAGCCGACTGTACCACAGCAGAGAACAAGGGCACAAAAAGGAATTTTTCACCCGAAAGTTTTTACAGATGGACATATAAGGTATGATCATAAAAAGAAGTGTTTTCTGACTACTGTTGGTGAACCTGAAAACCTACAGGAAGCTCTTGAGGATCGGAATTGGAAGGAGGCAATGGATGCCGAATACATGGCATTGGAGAAAAATGGTACTTGGCATCTAGTTCCACCACAAGCAGGGAAAAATGTAATTGACTGCAAGTGGGTATATAAAATAAAGAGGAAGGCAGATGGAACAATTGACAGATATAAAGCAAGATTGGTTGCAAAAGGCTTCAAGCAAAGGTTTGGTATTGATTATGAGGACACGTTTAGTCCAGTTGTTAAATCTGCTACTATTAGACTTGTTTTGTCAATTGCTGTGTCTAGAGGATGGAGTCTGAGACAGCTAGATGTGCAGAATGCGTTCTTACATGGCGTTCTTGAGGAGGAAGTTTATATGAGGCAACCACCTGGGTATGAAAATAGTAATAAACCCTCTTATTTATGCAAGTTGGATAAAGCATTATATGGGCTTAAGCAAACACCTAGAGCATGGTACCAACGGTTAAATATGAAATTACAAAGCTTGGGTTTTCAGCCATCAAAATCAGATACCTCCTTATTTTTTTATAGGAAAGGAGATATAGTGATCTTTATGCTCATATATGTTGATGATATCATTGTGGCTAGTTCATCACAGGAAGCTACCATGGCATTGTTGAAAGATCTTCAGAATGATTTTGCACTCAAGGATCTTGGTGACTTGCATTATTTTTTGGGCATTGAGGTAAAACATAATGGTTGTGGTCTTTTGTTAACTCAGGAGAAATATGCTTCGGATATTGTGCGGCGTGTAGGTTTACATGGTTGTAAACCGGCTAGTACTCCATTATCAACATCAGAAAAACTTTCAGCACAAGTAGGAGATCTCTTGGGAGCTGAGGATAGTACAAGGTACAGAAGTGTTGTGGGTGCATTACAATATCTGACATTGACTAGACCTGATATAGCATTTTCTGTTAACAAAGTCTGTCAGTTTCTGCATGCACCAACTACATTACATTGGACAGCAGTTAAGCGCATATTGAGATACATTCAGGGTACTTTAAGCATTGGACTAAAGATTAGTAGGTCAGATTCTACTCTTGTTAGTGCTTTCTCTGATGCAGATTGGGCAGGCTGTCCTGATGATAGACGATCCACTGGAGGATTTGCTGTTTATTTTGGCTCAAATCTTGTATCCTGGAATGCAAAGAAACAGGCTACAGTATCTAGGTCAAGCACAGAAGCAGAATATAAGTCTCTAGCTAATGCTACTGCTGAGATAATTTGGGTACAGAGTTTGCTCAAGGAATTGGGAATTGAACATTCTCAGGCTGCTTGTCTATGGTGTGATAATCTTGGTGCTACCTATTTATCAGCAAATCCGGTGTTTCATGCCAGAACAAAACATATAGAGATTGACTACCATTTTGTTCGTGAGCGTGTTGCTAGTAAACTGCTGGAGATTCGATTTATTCCTACAGGAGATCAAGTTGCTGATGGTTTTACTAAACCCTTAGCATATAGACAGCTGGAAGGTTTCAAGAACAATCTCAACTTAGTAAGTTGTGATTGAGGGGGGCTGTTAACATGTGTGTATTGTTTGTATTGTACACGGTATCGTATAAACCGTGTGTAGATAGATTTAACCTAACTTGCCCCTCAAGTTTGTACATGTATCTTTCCTTACGGTGGTTGGGTAAACCGGATATATAACACGCAGCGAACCCGAGGCCAAGGGTATCGTTCTCCTCTTCGTTCTACAACGAATAAATTATTTCTCATAAGTTGTAATAGTATCTATTGTCTCTATACTTTTTTCTTCTAATGTTTGCTTATGTCTCGCATTGGACATGTCACACATCTTTTCATTGTTTTTTTTTGAGGGGTCCCTGAATTTTTCGATTTATCAGAGCGGGTGGAAAGAACCCAAGTTTACAGTGGGGTGGGGGGGGTTGAGAGCCATACTAGCTATACAAGGGGGGCGAGAAGATTGAGCCAGATGTCGACGGCGACACGGTGCTCTTGGGGGAGATGTGCACGCCACAGAACTGCGTCATCACGACAGTTCTTACGGATGAGGTTGAGCGAGGGAGCGAGGTCGTTGAAGACGACACCGTTGCGATGTTTCCAAAGGTGCCAATAGCAGAGAAGCCTCAGTGTAGGCGCCGATCGGGGAGGGGTAGTAGCCGGAACTGGTTGCGACGCCGCAGAGGCAACGGAGTCCGGCTGGAAGCCCGCACCCCCAGAGCAGTCCAGAACCTGACGGCGAACGGGCAGCTGAAGAAGATGTGTTCCGGGGTCTCGAGGGGGTCGCTGCAGATGGCGCATACACTCTCAAGCGACAATGAGAATCCCTTTATGGAAGAGGTTGGAGCGGCACTGGATGCGGCCGTGCACCATTAGCCAAGCGAAGAACTGAACCTCTGGACGACACGTCATTCTGCCAGACGAACTGAAAGTGTGGAGTCAGTTCGCCGCCGTCAGTTCGGAGAGCGTACAACTTCGAGGTCTGGAGCTTGTTTTGTTTTTTTCCCACACCGAGGCAGAACGCGTGCGTCCGGGAAGGCTGACAGTGTAGTCGTGCTGAGGGCGGCGAGGAGGGCTGTCAGTTGCCGACTTGCGGTGGGCGATAGCCTTGGGGCGAGCATGGAGGCGACGCCGAGCGAGAGAGTCCTGTGAACTGTCGCATTTGGCTCGGTGCAGTGCAAGAAGAGCTCGGGAGCCGAGGCCGAGAGGGCACCCCTCGGCATCCAGCTATCTAGCCAGAAGACAGTCCGGTGGCCATCTCCCAATTCCACCTTTGATATGTCGCGGTAGAGCGGGATAAGCAGGAGCAGGCTGTTCTAGTGCGAACCTTGGAGAGATCGGTTGGAGTGGGCAGTAGCAAGGGGAGCACCGTCGAGGCTCCGCCAAACCCAGCGCGGCCATAATTCATCTTGCGCCGTGTGCAGCCTACGCAGCAACTTGACCTGCAGGCACGCGTTTTGGTCTGTGAGCGAGCGGGTGCCGAGGCCCCCCTCTTTCTTGCTTCGACAAACACGCTCCCATGCCACTGGTGGAGAACAGGCCAGTAGCACCGGTTTGTAAGGGCCTTTGGACTCGGATACAAAACCGGTGCTACGTATCCGGGACTAAAGCCCCCCCCCCCCTTTAGAACCGGTCAGTCACCAACCGGTTCTAAAGGCCTCCACGTGGGCGCCGAAGAGAGCGCGCAGGCGGAGGACCTTTAGAACCGGTTGGTAATACCAACCGGTCCTAAAGTTTTTTTTTTTCTTTTTTTTTTTTCTTTTTTCTTTTCAGGGTTTCCAATTCCGTATTTAGGGTTTAGGGTTTAGAGCGTGTTCCGTATCTTCAGGGTTTCCGTTTACGTGTTTCCGTTTCTGTTTGCGGTTAAATGTTGATGCACCAAATAGTAGTACAATATATATATACATGTAACACGAAGTAATCGACCGATAATTACATAATCTGAGGTTCGTTTTGAATAGTTGTATACTTGCATAGAGAAGGGAGCTGGCTATAATTGGTTCATAGGATGGAAAAATTCTCCGTCTTCTGCTATGACTTGCGTGAGAAGAAATCCTGCCAATTCCTCTGCAATAGCCTTGCAACGGTCGATTGGTTTGAGCTGCGCCCGCTTTCGTGCCATCTTGAAAAGAAGTAGATGAAAACAATTAAGTTATGAACAAAACTAAACATAATTAATGGCAACATAAATAAAGTTGTGAAGATCCGGTTACGTACCTCTAGAGTTCTGGTAGTACGGGATTTCTCATTGATCCTCCTGTGAATGAACTCGCAGACGTAGTATCCACAATAATCAGTTCCCTGTGGTTGTTGCGGGACTTTCTATATACGAGAAACATAATTCAGTCAAATTAATAATAATCAAGAGAATGGTAATGGTATTTAAATCAGGGTACGTAGTACTACTTACTGTGTTAATCTGAAAGTTGAGCTTGTCTGCCCATGTACCGGGTTCTTCCTTGATGAACATTTGCCAAACCCTGGGCGACAAAAGAAAAATGAATAGAAGAGTTAATTATTACTTACTTGATATCAGGGAATGAACGAAAAAGAGGCCGATGAACGAAAGAGGCTGATATATATATATACTTTTGAAGCATCTGACGCGCGCTCTTCCATCTGTCAGCGCCCCAGTTTAACGAGTCCCAGACTTCAACTTGTCCTCTATCGATTCTAATGATGAACAATATGAAGTGGCCGCTGCGCACGTGTACACACGCAGTCATGCATACTCATCAATTACACTTAACATCAGGTAAGCAAAATGGAATGTCTACAAGACAGTAACACTCACCTGAATGCGTAGGGCCAAAGTATTTCTTTTTTGGTATTTTGTCGCTTCAAAAACCTTAGCAAATCATCCGGTGTAGTCTTGTTGAACGTTTCTACTGTGGTTTGATGATACGAATACGGGTCAATGAACCCAAAGTCCCAGATTCCTGCCAGTCTGCATTCACGAATCTTCATTCTGCATAGTAGCGTACAAAAAGAATGTCGTCAGTGATAATTATACGGGCAACGAACGCGAGCTTAACTAAATAATTAAATTACACAAATAAATCACTTACAAACAGTAGCAGCTGAGGATAGACTTGTCGAGGGCACGTTGATTGTACATCTGGAAGAAATCATCGAACCCAAGCTCGACACCGTAATCTCCGAAGTAGTGTTGATCCTGAATTTGAGCCATGATACAGTCTCTCTCCTGCCTTGCGGCCTCCAAGTACCAATCATGTAAACTCCGTAATTGGGTTGTTAGAGCAGTAGGATCTTCGACCAGAGGGTGCCCGGGCTTGTATTTATATACCACATCAGCAATAGCGTAACCCACGTCGCCCATGCGTGGACAGGACACTGAAGCCGCGTCAGATAAGACCTTGAGCGGGCCAACTGACTGTGCTTCTTGTTGTCCGAGCTGGGGAACTTGTTTCCCGCATTTCGTCTGCTCCGCCTGCTTCATCTGTGCGGCGTGCTTCTTTTCAATATACCGTTCATAGTCTGAAAGGGGCGGCGGTGGCGGCGGTGCAGGATAATATAAGTTGTCGATGGTCCGCTCAATTTTCCACTTTGGGATGTCCTTCAGAGTTTCCTTCCAGACGTCTGGAGGGGGCTTCTGGGGAAACTGTGCGAACCATGCCTTGGTTTTGGATGCCACTGCATTGGTTAGTTCCTCCTCAGTCATCAAGCCTGGTAACTTCGGGGGAGTCTTGACTTTCTTGGATTTCCTTGGTCTCTTCTTGGGAGGAGTCCCGTTTCTTCTGAACTGCAGCTTCCGCTTTGTCGTACCCGTAGTGGGCGCATCCGTCGGCTCACGGGAGTGCACGGGCGATGGACCCTCGGCCTCGGGCTCGGGCCAATCTTCGTTGTGGGGTGGACTTGGAGGTTCGTTGGGGGGTGGACTTGGAGGTCGTGCATTCTCTGTACGAATGTGAAAAAACTATTAAAAATAAGATAACATGTGGTGCAACATTCAGTAATGGATGGAGGTATGGTGCATTCGTACCTGGAGGAGTCGGTGGCCTTGGCGCCGAGTTAGGGAACACGATGTGTTTCTTATTCCACAAGATGATACCAAGCTCCATTTCTCCCAGTGTCTTCTCGCCCTCACCTCCAGGAATACTGAGCTCAATTGAATGGCATCCCGGCGTAATTGTTGACAACCCGACACGGGCATGGGATGCTGGAATCTGACCACCATGGTAGGTTGCTCCAGGTTGATTCGGTAAAGCATAGCCTGACGCCACCCTGAAGGATATGTTCCCCATTGGCATATGTATCTCACAGTTTGTCTTCTCCGTGATATCATCCACGGGGTAGTGAGGCGCCGACGGTTCGACTGCACGACCGTCTTCTAGCTGCAGGTGCGTGGAACCCACGCTGCTTATATGCTGAGATGGGACGGCATGATCGTCTTCTATTTGCAGATCAGGTGCAGGACGATGTTCTACCTCCTCTTCAGTGTCAGGTAGAGGGTGTCCCCCTTTCTTCAAGAGAAAATCCACCTTTTGTTCTAATGTCGATATCCGGTCACTCGTCTTTTTCTTGCTTCTATCACGGCTTCTGTAAGTGGCAATGTCCGCTGCAAACCCTTGGCTCCACGGGGTATCCGCTCCAAAGCCTCGTGTTCGTCCCCACTTTTCGGGGTTCCCGAGTGCCCTCGTCAGCTCGTCGTTCTCTCTATCGGGAACAAAAGTTCCTTTTCGAACAGCTTCTATTGCCTTCTCTAGTTCTGCTACGACTGTTGTTATTTTTTCCGACCATGGTCCCTGAGCAACAATCATCCCAGTCTCAGCGTCCAACGTTGCCCCATGCGCGAACAACCAGAACTTGGACCTATCGGGCCAGTCATGTGTCTGTGGAATGATACCTCTTTTCACAAGCGCATTTTCATAGCTTCGCCACCTAGGCAGGGCAGTCATGTAGCCACCTGACCCCAAAATATGGTGATATTGCTTCTTCTTCGCATTCTCCGAATTTTTGGCCGATCGGGATGCAAAGACACCCGATTTCTTGTACGCCTTAAAATCATCCCAAGCGTCTCTTATCTTCACTAGGTTCCCAGTGAAAACTGGATCTTCTTTCTGATATTTCTTCCACAGTTCTTTCTTCCACCTCTGGAATTGTGTGGCCATCTTCTTCAAAGCCCACTTCTCGACTTTCTTCTTCTGGTCTTCCGCTACGCTGAAATTTTGCCATAGCGTTTCGCAAAGAATTTTTTTCAATCTTTCATCGACATAACTAGCTCCAACGTTGGCCCCGGTCTTCGGCTTATTCCATTCTATTAAGTTGATCGGGACCAGGTCTCTTACAACAACTCCGCACTGATTTACGAATTTGCGATAAGTTTCTGGGGGCTGCAGTGGTTTGCCATCAGCAGCAACTGTATCAATCGAGAACCTTACGGTATCTTTCAACCTTGCGGCCGGGCCTCGTTTGGACTTTGTCTCAGTACTTGCGCTAGCTGTTCCGGAGGGCGCCTAAACGGGAAAATAATGATTCGTTAGTAAGTGCAAAACAAATTAATTGTTGCGTGAACAGTGACTTGAGATATACATTGGCAGAGTTTGTTCTGGAGGGCACTTCTTCATCCTCGACGTTGTCGTCGTCATCATCTACTACATCTTCTATATTCTGATCTCCGTCGCCGGAGTCGTTCAAAAATTGATTGCTAAACGCCTGTCCATCGTCGTCATCACGATATATGGCCGTTGCATTATCAAAAATCATCTGGCACATGTATCTTTCCTTCTCCGCCTCACCCATTCCGGCGACCTGATCGGCGTGCTGATCATGTACAGGTTCTTGGGAATCCATAGCTCAACACCTGCTAGTAAAATTTATAAAATGAAGAACACTTAGCGAAATTTTCATCGGGCACTTGGCGAAATTATTTTATCGGACAGTAATAAAATAATAGTTCTGGACATATTAATGAAATAATAGTTCTGGACACACCAAGAGTTATACATAGCTCGGGTTGATTTTTTTAACCCTAATACATCACGATCGAATAATATCACTTATACATAGTCTCGTGACATCTCTCAAAATAATTAACTCCGACCGGGTCCTAAGCCGCGGGGTGCTGAGTCACGGGTGCTACGCATCCATAGATAAGGAACCCTCCTAGGGTCATAGCTCACGTGGTAAGGAACCCTCCTAATAATCGACCAACTGCTGCTATACTGCCTATACTGCCTATCGAGCAAGTACATGTAGCGACGGACGTGCTCGTCCTCCTCCCTGATACGCTGTTGTACCACCTCCTCAGGGGCCGGCTCTCTCCGCACCGAGCGTGGCCCACGCGATGGCCACCAAAGAATATCCGGGTCGACCACGTCACCCGGATTTCTCACCAAGCCGCGTGCCCCGGTACTAAGGAGCTCCCAATGCCAGCCTGGCGGGGCCCAGTCCCGGACATCCCCCGGCGGGTCCAACAAAGACATGAACTAAAAACCTGCCCGGACTAAGTAAATATTCCATAACTTAGTAAAAAATAGTAAATTGAGAAATATAACAGAAATAAGATGAAAGTTAAACAGGAACAATATGGTAACTTAGTGAAAAATTTTAACTTACTGAAATTATATAGTTATTCTAACTTTCTGAAATTTTCTAACACTAACTTAGTGAAATTTTCTAACACAACATTCTAACAGAAAAATTCTAACACTAAACAAAATTGTAAAAACAAAATAAAGCACTAAAAAAAATCTAACACTAACTCTAAAAATTTCTAACACTAAATTCTAACACTAACACTAATAACTCTAAAAAAATCTAACACTAATTAAATCTAAAAATTTCTAACACTAACACTAACTCTAAAATCAATCTAACACTAAACAATCTAACTAATAACTCTAAAAAAACTCTAACACTAAAACAAAATTGAAAAAAAAAGAAATTAAAACTTAATTACCGTACGTACGTGGCCGGCGACGGGGCGACGGCGATCGAGGGGCGAGAGGCGGGGCGGCGGAGGCGGAGGCGAGACGGACGCGCGACGGAGGCGGACGGCGCGACGGCGCGACGGAGAGGCGGACGACGCGCGACGGAGGCGGACGGCGCGACGGCGCGACGGAGAGGCGGACGGACGGGGCCGCGCGGGGGATCGACGGCGACGGCGATGGACGCGGGGTCGCGCGGAGGCAGACGGCGACGGAGGCGCGGCGGACCGAGGACGCGGAGGCAGACGGCGACGGCGACGAGGCGGACGGACGGCGACGAGGCGGACCGCGCAGGGCTTCGCCGTAGCTAGGTAGAGGAGAAGACGCGCGAACGAAATGAGGCCAAAATTTCACAAGTCCTGGAGATATCGCCGCACTACAGGCCTTTAGCACCGGTTTGTGTTAGCAACCGGTGCGAAAGGGTCTTTAGCACCGGTTGCTAACACAAACCGGTGCTAAAGTCCTGTAGTTGGGGCCACACACAGACTGCGCGCCCACTACAGGCCTTTAGAACCGGTTTGTGTTAGCAACCGGTGCTAAAGGTCTTAATACAAACTGCTCGCCTCCCGCGCGCGGCGGTTTTATTGCTACAGTGCGCACCGGCCCGATCGCGAGTCTCTGTTTCTTCTCTTCTTCCTCTGTCGTCTCTTCTTCTTCCTCTCTTGATCTTCCTCCACTAAGCACCATGGCTGAAGTTTCTAAGAGATATGATGTGCCCACACCATGCGGCAAAAGTCTCGACGTGTTCTACACCAACAACTGCGAGGAGCTCCCCGGTGCTATTGGGTATTTGACCAATCTGTATTTCTCCTCTCCCGAAGAACACCGGTTTTTCGGGCTTGATTTAGAGTATACGGCGGATAAACGGAATGTTGCAGTCATCCAGATTGCGTTCAAGGAGGCCGTTTTGGTCTTCCAATGGTCAAGGTAACGCACACGTACAATCTTGCATCTTCGATTTGTTTGTTGCATGTGAAGAATACATGTGTTGCCATATATCTAACACGTACACGTATCAAATTTTTGTTGTTGCAGTAGTTCAAAGCATTCTCCGGCACTTGTTGATTTTCTTGTCAACAAGGGGTATGACTTTTGCAGCGTTGACAACACGCAAGACCGTCCGAAGTTGATGCGCTTGGGTATTGTGATACCTGAAGATCACTACATTGATATTCAGGGTCTTATCCATTTGAACGGGCCAAAGACCGGTATGGCTCGCATGGCAAGTGCCTTCATCCACGAGGGCTACGGAACCATGAAGACTGATTTCCCCTCGAAGAATCACTGGTTGTGGGAGAAGAACCCACTGGACTGGACCAACATCACGTATGCAGCCATAGATGCATACGTCTCCTACGAGTTGTTCCGCTTCTACTCGACGGATCCATAGATGTTGTTTGTGTACCGCCTCTTGTGTTCGATATATGCATGTAATGGATATATTAGTATGTAATGGATATATTATCATGTAATGTATATATTATTATGTAATGGATATTATTTCTATATTAATTCCTAGCTAAACTATTTCTATATTATGTCAAACACACATTTCAAAACAGACAAACAAAAACACATCAAGAAAACAAAACAGAAAAACTACTGTATCTGTATATGTGATCACTTACCCCAGGCGCACTTTACACAAAATGCGCCTGCGGTAAATCTCTTATCCCAGGCGCATTTACTTACTGTGCGCCTGCGGTAAAGTTACCCTAGGCGCATTTTGCTGTTTATGCGCCTGTGGTAAGTTAGGGTGGGTAATGAGTAAGGCAACGAGAAGTGAGAGCGCAAGTGATACATCGAGCATATATATCGTGGATACATATATATAGATTGATTTAGCGAGATACCATACAGATTGATTTAGCGATTGCCGCAGTGTCGCCGGAATACAAATTCTTTTATTAAAAAGAGAAAACAGACGAACACTACTCCTCGCCATCGTCGTCGGGGAACTCGTCGGTGACCTCCTCCGGGTCATCATCGTCGCCGAACTCGTCGGTGACCTCCTCGTCATCATCGGAGGTGCATGATGGTATGTCCGAGATAGGCCCCCACCTCGGATCGTCGGAGGCCCAGACTTCGCCGGCGCGGTCGGCCCGACGAAGCTCTTGCAGCGCCCTCGTCCTCACCTCCCGAGCCTCATCTAACGCGAGGTGGCGTTCGAGGCGGCGCTCCGCCCGCTGACCCGCGCGTGTCTGCCAGAGCTCCTCGTCGGCGCTCTCCTCCCCCGGGTTGTTCCGGTAATAATCGCGGACGACGCGGTCTTCCCTGGCGTCGACTAGGCCCTGAAACGCGCGGTGGCGGAGGTGGAGGTGGTCGGCGGCAGTGATGATCTGTGGCTTCGTCGCCCTGGCCTCCGCTTCCCAGACTGTGTGGCAGTCGTTGAAGTTCATCAGCGACCGCGGGCGGTTGAGGCGCCAGGCCGCCGCGTCCCAGGCGCGGGCTGCCTCTGCCGCCGTCGCAAAGGTGCCGAGGGGGATGCGGTCGTCCCCCCAGCGGATATCTGCGCTGAACATTCCGTTCTGTCGTGCTCGGACGCCGCGGAAACCGGTGGTGCTGTTCCTCCTCGGAGGCATGGTGGAAGCGCGACGGTGCAGAGGGATGGAGAAGAAGCGCTCGAGGAGCGACAGTGGCTACTGGGTGCATATATAGGGTCCTCTGGCTCACAAAGTGTTGAGCTAGGGTTTTGATCCAACGGTTAAGAAACATCCCAACGGCTCACAACAGCTCGAAAGAAACACACCGTAGCCCTGATCGAACGGCTCACAACAGCTGGAAAGAAACACACCCCGGATCCAACGACTCACAAGCGGTTGAAATAAACACACGATCCGTGTGATTCTATCTGATTGGTCCAAACGAAACCCTAACCCATTTAGTCCCGGTTGGTGTCCCCAACCGGTACTAAAGGGACGATCCGTTTCTATTTGTCTTCTTGTCTTTCTTCTGATTGCGCCGTAACTATGGAACATCTTCATCATTTAACTGAATGCTAGGATCATCTTTGACTTTGAAGGGAGGAATTTCATCAAATTTAAAGTAATCTGATCAATTACCCCAGGCGCACATTGCACACCATGCGCCTGTGGTATAGCTCTTAGCCCAGGCGCATATTCTGTCTATGCGCCTGCGGTAATGTTACCCCAGGCGCATATTGTAGTCTATGCGCCTGTGGTAAGTTAGGGTGGGTAATGAGTAAGGCAACGAGAAGTGAGAGCGCAAGTGATACATCGAGCATATATATCGTGGATACATATATATAGATTGATTTAGCGAGATACCATACATGTAGATTGATTTAGCGCGTTTGGTATACTAGCCCGCTGGTACTTTGTTTCTCACTTTTAAAAAGTACATACATATATTGCGAGTATTTTCCTCTGTCAACCTTTCATCACAATCTTACGCTTGCCTTTCTTGGTTGATGTTGAATACGTGACTGCCATACCGTGACTTCTTCTGTCTGCCTCTGTGACAACCGGTCGTCACAATCTTACTCTTGCCTTTCTTGGTACCGGTTGCGGTTAACAACCGGTGCTAAAGGGTCTTTAGCACCGGTTGTTAACGGCAAACCGGTTGTTAACGGCAACCGTTGCGAAAGGGTCTTTAGCACCGGTTGTTAACGGCAACCGGTCCTAAAGGCCTGTACAGGGGGGCGCACATTTCTTTTTCTTCTTCTTTCTGTTTCCAAAGGGGGGTGTAGAACAAAACAAACGGTATCGCCATCATACAGCCCAACCGTGGCTACTGGGTGCATATATATATGCATACCAAATGCACGGCTGGACGTATGACGGCGAATCCGGATGTTTTGTATTTGCTCGATGAACTGAGTATATGATGTATCAAACCTTAAGGGGGGTGTGGAACAAAACAGACGGTATCGCCATCATACAGCCCGACCGTGGCTACTGGGTGCATATATGCATACCAAATGCACGGCCGGACGTATGATGGCGAATCCGGATGTTTTGTATTTGCTCGATGAACTGAGTATATGATGTATCAAACCTTAAAGGAGGGTGTAGAACAAAACAAACGGTATCGCCAGTATACAACCCCGCAGTGGCTACTGAGTGCATATATGCATACCAAATGCACCGCGGGGCGTATGCTGGCGAATCCGGATGTTTTGTATTTGGGAGATGAACTGAACGGTGTATGAAGCTGGGCTATATATAGGGTCCTCTGGCTCACAAAGTGTTGAGCTAGGGTTTTGATCCAACGGTTAAGAAACATCTCATCCAACAGCTCGAAAGAAACACACCGTAGCCCTGATCGAACGGCTCACAACAGCTGGAAAGAAACACACCCCGGATCCAACGACTCACAAGCGGTTGAAACAAACACACGATCCGTGTGATTCTATCTGATTGGTCCAAACGAAACCCTAACCCATTTAGTCCCGGTTGGTGTCCCCAACCGGTACTAAAGGGACGATCCGTTTCTATTTTTCTTCTTGCCTTTCTTCTGATTGCGCCGTAACCATGGAACATCTTCATCATTTAACTGAATGCTAGGATCATCTTTGACTTTGAAGGGAGGAATTTCATCAAATTTAATGTAATCTTCTGACATGTCTGTCTTGTCCTCGACTCCCACGATGTTTCTTTTCCCTGAAAGAACTATGTGGCGCCTTGGCTCATCGTCTGATGTATTCGTTTCTTTATCTTTTGTTTTTCTCGGTCTACTAGACATGTCCTTCACATAGAAAACCTGAGCCACATCATTGGCTAGGACGAATTGATCATTGTCGTACCCAAGATTCTTCTGATCCACTGTTGTCATTCCGTACTTCGGGTCTACCTTCACGCCTGACAGGTTGAACCATTTGCACCAGAACAAAGGGACCTTAAAGGAAGGTCCGTAGTCAAGTTCCCATATCTGCTCTATGTAACCATAGTATGTGACCCTTTGCCCGTTGTCGTCTTTTGCATCAAACCGGACGCCACTGTTTTGGTTGGTGCTCTTTTTATCTTGTTCTGCCGTGTAAAATATGTTACCATTTATCTCGTACCCTTTAAAGGTCAATACAGTCGAAGATGGTTGCTTGGCCAACAAGTATAGCTCATCTTCAACAATGTTGTCATTAATCAGACGTCTTTGCAACCAACCTCCGAAAGTCTTCGCGTGTTCTTTAGCAATGAAATCTTCAGGTTGCTCCGGATATTCCGAGCGTAAAATATCCGTGTGTTCCTGGATATATGGAGCCGCCAAGCTGGAATTAACTAGAACTGTGTAGTGTGCTTGACTGAAAGATTGCTCGTCCATACATGTTGTTGATTTCTTTCCTAGCGTGCCTTTTCCACGCAGTCTCCCCTCATGGCGCGACTGAGGAACCCCGATCGGGTTCAGGTCAGGAATAAAGTCAACACAAAACTCAATGACCTCCTCTGTTCCATAGCCCTTGACCATGCTTCCTTCTGGTCTAGCACGGTTTCTAACATAATTCTTCAAGACTCCCATGAACCTCTCAAAGGGGAACATATTGTGTAAGAATACAGGACCGAGAACGGAAATCTCTTGGACTAGGTGAACTATGAGGTGCGTCATAATATTGAAAAAGGTTGGTGGGAACACCAACTCGAAGCTGACAAGACATTGGACCACGTCCTTCTGTAAACTTGGTAGAGTTGCTGGATCGATTGCCTTCTGAGAAATTGCGTTGAGGAATGCACATAGCTTCACAATGGGTACTCGCACGTTTTCTGGTAGAAGCCCCCTCAATGCAATCGGAAGTAACTGGGTCATGATCACGTGGCAGTCATGAGACTTAAGGTTTTGGAACTTTTTCTCTTCCAGGTTTAGTATTCCTTTTATGTTCGACGAGTAGCCAGACGGGACCTTGATACTACTCAGGACTTGGAAAAGATCTCCTTCTCTTCCTTGGTAAGAGCGTAGCTGGCAGGACCTTTGAAATTCTCTGGATTCATCAGGTCGTCTCGTTCGTGCATACGTTGGTGGTGCAGCCGTGCTTTTGGTGTATCTCTAGACTTCTTCCCATGCACGCCCAATAAGTTTAGCAGGTTCACGCAAATATTTTTCGTCACGTGCATCACGTCGATCGCAGAGCGAACCTCTAGGAATTTCCAATAGGGTAGTTCCCAGAATATAGATTTCTTCTTCCACATGGCTACGTGGTTGTCGGCGTCATTTGGAACAGATTGTGCGCCAGGACCCTTTCCAAAGATTACTTTTATATCTTTGACCATGTCATATATATCAGTACCTTTAGGGAGGGTTGGCTTCCTCCGTGTATCTGCCTCGCCTTTGAAATGCTTTCCTTTCTTTCTTACGGGATGCCTGTCTGGAAGAAATCGACGATGCCCCGGGTACACATTCTTGCCTATATGTATACTTTCTGTCTCGCCTAAACAGTGTGTGCATGCGCTGTATCCCTTGTTTGACTGTCCTGAGATGTTACTAAGAGCGGGCCAATCATTGATGGTAACAAACAGCAACCCTCGTAGGTCAAATTCCTCTTGTTTGTACTCGTCCCACACACGTACACCTTCGTCAGCCCACAACTCTAAAAGTTCATCAACCAGTGGCCTCAGGTACACATCAATGTTGTTGCCGGGTTGCGACGGGCCTGGGATAAGCACTGGCATCATAATGAACTTACGCTTCATGCATAACCAAGGAGGAAGGTTATAGATACATAGAGTCACGGGCCAGGTGCTATGACTGCTACTCTGCTCCCCAAATGGATTCAGGCCATCTGTACTCAGACCAAACCTTAAGTTTCTTGCGTCACGTGCAAAGTCCTCGTACTTATCGTCGATGTTTCTCCACTGCGACCCATCAGCGGGGTGTCTCAGCATATCGTCTTCCTTACGGTCTTCTTTGTGCCATCGCAACAACTTGGCATGCTCTTTGTTTCGGAACAAACGTTTCAACCGTGGTATTATAGGAGCATGCCACATCACCTTGGCAGGAACCCTCTTCCTGGGACGATCGTCGCCCTCAACATCACCAGGGTCATCTCGCCTGATCTTATACCGAAATGCACCGCATACCGGGCAGGCATTTAAATTCTCGTGCTGGCCGCGGTAGAGGATGCAGTCATTGATGCATGCATGTATCTTATGCACTTCCAATCCTAGAGGGCAGACAACCTTCTTTGCTTCGTATGTACTACAGGGCAGCACGTTATTTCTTGGAAGCATCTTCTTCATTATTTTCAGCAGGTTTTCAAATCCCTTGTCAGATAATCCATTCTCTGCCTTCCATTGCAGCAATTCAAGGGTGGTGCCCAGTTTTTTCTGGCCATCTTCGCAAGTTGGGTACAACAATTTTTTGTGGTCTTCTAACATGCGCTCCAACTTCAACCTCTCGTTTTCACTTGCGCAGTTTATCTGTTCTTCACGAATGACCTGACGAAGATCATCATCAGACTCATCAACAATGTCCTCAAGTTCAGGCTCATCTTCCCCCATTTCAGTATCACCGTGTTCATCGAACATAGGATACTCATCATTATCCTCTTCTTCTTCATTGTCTTCCATTATAACCCCTCTTTCTCCGTGCTTGGTCCAACAAAAATAACTGGGCATGAAGCCTTCTTGCAACAGGTGGGTGTGTATGGTTCTTGAGCTAGGGAAATTCCTCTTATTCTGGCATTTTTTACATGGACAAAAAATAAATCCATTCTGCCTGTTTTTCTCAGCCACATTGAGAAAACTATGCATGCCATTAAGGAATTCGGGACGACGTCGATCACTGTACATCCATTGCCGGTTCATCTGCATTATATAAATTTATCAACAACCATTATATATGCTAAATCATCATGACTAAATTAGTTAATTAATACAAAAAGTTCATCACACGTTAATACCAAACTAGCGTATAGTGACCATATATACATATATAGTTCTCAGAAAAATACACACTGAAACCATCCATAAAAATTCTCTCTAATTAATGCATTTAAAAACAACAACAAATGCGATCAAAATCGCAACAAAGGTAACAATTGACCCGACGACATAATGATACCAAGCCTCTTTACTAATTGCATATTTCCTAATCTTTCTAATCTTCAGGCGCATTGCGTCCATCTCGCTCTTGTGACTATCGATGACACCGGCAAGAACCTTTTCCAAGGTCATCTTCTCTCTTTCAGTTTTTTCCAACCTTTCTTCAGTTTTTTTCAATCTTTCTTTCAAGCCAATATTTTCTTGTTCAACTAAGTATAACTTCTCAACAATAGGGTCGACTGGCATTTCCGGTTCCACTACCTCCTATATAAAAATATCTATGTCAAGTTGGTCGGCGTAAGTAATTGTCGTATAATCAGGAAATGAAAATATGTAGTGAAAAAAGATAATATACCACATCCGAATCATAGACTGGACGAGGGCCAACGGGGACGGATATCAAAACCATGGCTCTAGAAAATTATATACAAGTAAATACGTAAATCATACAAATCAAAATTTGTTTTGGTAAATAAAAACAATAGGCTCACCAAGGTTGTGTCGGTGATGGGGCGATTGACGGTAGTACTGAGTAAGGGGACAAGGCGCGCGACACTAAAAAAAGCACAAATCATAATTAATTTTGAGCTCAAATTGCATCAATTTGTATACATAACAAAATGAATAACAAATTCTAGCTTAGCTAGGCATTTCATCAAACACCTAGCTAGCACAACAAAAATGAAATGAGCAAGAAAACGAGCAAAACCTGCAATGCCGGAAGAGGGAACGTTGATGCTAACCGTAGAACCGATGGGTACCAACAATCTTGACAAATGGTGGAGAAAATGGGGATGGATTAGACCTCACAAGAGGAAGAAGAGAGCAAAAATGGAGTTGAGCTCGAGCTGGAAAAAATGAGCTGAGCTCGGGGTGGTATGTAGGGTTTAGGGGAGGGATTTAGGACCGGTTTGTGTTACAAACCGGTTCTAAAGGTTATGACAGCGGGACCCGCAGTGGCTGCAAAAAATGAGAAAACCTGTAGAACCGGTTTGTGATACAACCCGGTTCTAAAGGTTCTGCCCCTGGGCCCCCCTCCCTGCAGCAAATGGCCCGCAAGTCCTTTAGGACCGGTTTGTGTTACAAACCGGTCCTAAAGGCCTTGCGGGCATTTTGCTGCATGGGTGGGGCCCAGGGACAGACCCTTCTGAACCGGTTTGTATCACATCCGGTTCCATTGGGCTTGGCTCAATGCCCTGTTTTCTACTAGTGTGCGATGAGGCATTGGGCGGCGCTCACCCGATCGGACGCGGCCCAGAGGAAGGATCTGCGGAGCTTGTCGATGGCGGCGATCACGCTGGCGGGGAGCGTGAGGGCGCCCATTGCGTAAGCAGGGAGCACGTTGATGACCGCGTTGATCAGCACCAAGCGTCCGCCCGGCGAGAGCAGCATCGCGCGCCAGCCCGACAGGTACCTGTCCACTTTCGCGATGAGGGGCGTGAAGGCGGACAAGCGCAGCTTCTCGGCGAAGAGTGGAAGTCCCAAGTAGGTCTAGGGGGAACCCCTCGACACGGCATTGGAGAGTAGCTTGGATCTCGGAGAGCACTGCAGCGTCGACGTTCATAGGCACGAGGGTGCTCTTGCCAAAATTGATGCCGAGGCCCGTGGCTTGGGCGAAGCTTTGGAGTAGCAGGCGGAGTCTGGCGGCAGAGGCCCCGTCAGCACGCATGATGATGAGTGTATCATCGGCGTACTGCAGTATTGGGCACGGGGCATCGTCCGTCAGGGGGTGGCGCAGCACATCATTGTTGTGGATCAGTCAAAGAAGGATGTCGGCGACAATGAGGAAGAGGTAGGGGAAAGAGGGTCCCCCTGCCGCAGACCCCTCATGCAGCGGAACCATATTCATTGTTTTCGAGGCTTCTTTTCTTATTTTGCGATGCAGCTTAGGAACAAGCATCATACTACAAAAGTAGATCGAACCCAGTCCATGCAGTTCCAATTCCCTCAATCGGTGGGAGAGGTCCCATTCCTAATATTTCACCCAAACGGAGTATGTGCTTTTTGAATAGTAAGTCTGTCATTTTCTAAATATCCAAGGAAAGGAATCCTATTCAGTAAAGTGGGCCTCTCTAGCGCGAACGGGAGGGCTGCTCCAACAAGTTCTTGACTGAGCCTATCCTTCACTAAAAGAGGACTTCTATGGTACCCTAATTAAATATAGACCGTCTATTTTTATCCATCTAGTGGTTTGTATTAAATCATACTAGTGTGTAAAAACTGACTAGTATAAAACATACTAGTCCCCCGTTAACAAGGAAAGCCCGTTAAAAAAGGAATAGTAACCATAGTTACAATCATAAATTGATTTACAATTAAATCGAAAATCTCGTATAAAAAGGAACGCCTATAATTCCTACTACAACTACATGCATGTCAGCCATGGCTACTCATGGCATAGTGATGGTCAAAACTGAAGATACGGTGTACATGAATTCGGTCGAGCATAGTATATATCTTTTCTATCGTGCTACCTGGTCGTGTTGGGTACATGAACATGATCTGAGGCTGTTCTGTGCTGCCCAGCAGGCCGGCCAGCACGCGTGTGTTTGTAAACTCCGTTTGTTCTTAACCTTCCGAAGAGTTGCCCGGCCGGCCGTCATGGTACCTGAACTTTCCATAGGGAGCTAGCCAATAAATGATTTCCATATTTTAGGCTATGTGATTAGTTGGGAGCTAGTCAACAAAAGCAAACGGTATATATCATGTGACGAGAAAAATGATTTAATTACCATGATTTTAGGTGAAAATAACAAGATATTTGATTTGATTTGTGCCTCAATAAATGATTTCCTAATTAAAAGTACGAATGATCTCGCTCAATCAACGGTTATATTTTAATTCATACTAGTCAACTCTGGTGGGTAGTAAAAGGTACCGTAGAATAGGCCTAAAATATTTTGTCCTTAGACTCTGATATACGATAATGATCTCTATCTAAGTAATTCTTCCTATTGCCATTATGCGGGCATGCGCGCTTGTTTATGGTTGGTGAAGCTATGCGATGAGTATATTCATTTTCTGATTTTTAGCTCAAGTCATGTTGGGTAAGGGCATCTCCAGCCGTTGCGCCCCCCCAGGGCCCAAAACGCCGCCGTTTTGGTGCCGCCGCGGCGCTAAACGGCGCTATTCTGGAACCTGGGGGGGCTCGTTTCCCAGTCGCGTCCCGAGCCCAACAGATCGGCCCAAACAAACGAAGTGAAAAACTACTCGAAATTTTATTGAAATTTGAAACTGCGTACATATTCGGCGCGAATTTAAAGCTAAAACGATAAATTTAAACTAAAAACAGCGGATACTACGCCTACGTCCACGCCTACGTCTACGCTTCGTCGTCTTCGTCGTGGCGGTGCTGGTTGGAGGGTCCAGCTCCGTCCTGGCTCGCCGCGGCGAGACGGCGCTGCTCCGCCCGCTCCGCTCGGGCCTGCAGGCGCAGCCGATGCAGCTGCCCCTGCTCAGAGGGCGGGCGGTTGCGCCGCCGCTCACCCTGCAGCGCCAACTCACGCTGCGCCTCGTAGAGGGCGATGACGCCCTCCTGCTCGACGGAGGCAGCCCGCCGGGCCATCTGGCGGCGCACCGCTCGCGCCGCCTCCTCCCGCTGGTGCGTCTCCAGGGAGGCTCGAACGGCGGCTGCCTCCGCCGCCGCCGCGGCCTGCTCGAGGACGCCGCGCACCTTGCGGTACGCGTCCTCGTTCTGCGAGGTCTCGAAGGAGTGCAGCCCGGCGTGCTGCTCGGGCCACACCGGCTGCCTCCTCACCTCGCGCCTCCAGTGGCGGGCAGCCCGCCGTGCTTCGCGCGCCTCGTCGTGCTCGGGAGGCTGCTCCGGCGCCACCACCTGCGGCTCCGGTGCAGCTCGCTGCGCTGGCTGCAGCTCGTCGTCGCTGTCGGGCCACGCCTCCCAGTGGTTGTCCATTGCGGCGGGGTTCGAAGGTGGAGAAAAGAACGGCGAGGAGGGGTCGAGAGTGTGCGTACGGGGAGGGCGCGGCCACCGTTTTTATAGCCTGGCTGGGCCAGTCGCCGCGCCGCGCGTGTCGCCGCTGCCACACCGCCATTAATCCGGTGGACTTTGACTGGCCACGCGTGTCGCCGCTGCATGCACTGGCCGCCGCCTCCGGCAGCCTTTGACGGCGCGGGCGCCGAGAAGGAAGTCACGGGCGGGGGTTTCCGTTCCCGCGCTTTCCCGGCGCCGCGTCACTGACAGCGTTGGCCCGCCCGCGCGGCCTCGCAGTTTTGCCCCCCCAGGCCGAACCCAGCGGGCTGGGTTCGGCCTGGGTGCCGCGGCGCCAAATAGCGCCGAAACGGCGCTATTTGGGCCTCTGGGGGGGCGAGTGGTGAAGAAGCGGCGCTAATCGCCGCTTCCGCCGCGAAAAAAGCCCCCTGGGGGGCTCTGGGGGGGACGGCTGGAGATGCCCTAACAAGGAGTATATGAATCAATCAAAAGGGCCATGTAAGCACAGTTATTTTAGTGAGATAAGGCTTATAAAACTCTGACATGGATAAACTAGAATCGTGTGCTTTCGTCAAGATGTTTATCTACCATGTACACCATTTAGAGCTAACTTCGAGCATGGCAAAGTTTTGGCATGTTGGTCTTATTTGAACTCAAAACTCCTGCGAAAATAAAACCCTAAGTCGCTAACCCTAGGTGACACGGGCGTGCAACCACCGGACGCCCAATCACTTGTGAAATCCAACAATTCAGATATAATATTACCTCATGATTGGTAAGAAACTAGTAATCATCACATAGGAGTAATATAGGATTTTTCAGTTGTGGAAATTAAGAAATAAATAATAGATAATTAAAACATAACGTTAATTTACAAATATAGTAAGGACTAATTAATGGTTTGAAATATTTTCCATTTAAAGAATCTTAATAAGCTATGCTCCAATACATTACATATATATTTTTACCTCCACTCCGGTACGTCACATGTGATGCTAATATAATAAATACATTAATGGCATGAATTCACTACGCATTAACATATAAATGGATACAATTAATTCCGACCACTAAAAAGATGTGCTCTTTTCTTCTACATAAGCGGTGCACAAAGTAAGCGTTTCAAAGCCAACTCATTTTCATTAGATCTCATGGAGACAAAGTAAAAGTTTCAAAGCCAACTCATTTTCATTAGGTCTCATGGAGACAAAGTAAAAGTTTCAAAGTCAACGCATTGTTGAATTGTGCATCTAGATTTTTTATTGTTGAATTGTGTATCTAGTGTAGTGTATCTAGTTGATTATATTTTGATTCTGTTTTCTAGTGTATCTACTGTAGTGTACTTAGTTGATTAGATTTTGATTTAGTTTTCGAGTGTATCTAATGTAGTGTGGTGATCTAAAGATACAAAGAAAGAGAAATTTTAAGGTGCTCCTACATCAATATGGACTGCAATTTTGTTCAATCTAACAATTCGGATATAGTATTACCTCATGATGGGTAAGACACTATTAATCACCACATAGGAGTAATACTATATGATCTTTTCAATTAAGGGAAGTAGGAAGGAAATGGTAGATAATTAAAACATAACGTTTAATATGGAAATATAGTGAGGACTAATTAATGGTTTGAAAATCTTTCTCAGTTAAAGATTCTTAACCAGCACCGCTCCAGTACATTACATATTTTTTATCTCCAATCCAGTGGTACTAGTTCACATGCGATGGCCATATAATAAGTACATTAATGACATGAATTCAGTATGCATTAAAAAATATATGACTAAAATGATACAATTAATTCCCACCACTAAATCTTGTGCTCTTTTCTTCTATATAAGGGGTGCAACAAATTAAAATTTCAAAGCCACTCATCTCCTCTAGACCTCATGGTGCTTCACAAGGACTCCATGGCTCTTCTCCTTGCATCCATCATGGTGATAGCGCTGCTACTCTCGCCGTCCTGTCATGCACTAGTAGGTGCGTCTTAAATCCTCCGGTGCTTATCATTTTACATGCGTATTTTGTTGGTTGATTTGTATGTTTAAGTTCTGCCACATGGAATTGCAGAGGAGTGCAACCCGATCATACCGTGCCTTAAGGAGACCTGCTTCGTCCACTGCCAGCAGCTGGGTTACAAGAACCCAGGGCTGCGGGACCAGGTGCACTGCGAGTGTAGGCCGGGTGAGATAGCTCACGAGATATGCTGCTGCGGTTGGGTGGGGTACAAGAACATGGACGTGCGCCGGCTGCTGTCGCCATGATTCCGCGTCCTTTTCATCTCGGTCGAGCTTTCATGGACGTTGCTAACTAGCTCTCCATCTCTGTGTATGTTCATCGGCCATGAAAACAATAAGTAATTTGTAGTGTATGTTTACTCATTGACTCTGGCACTAATAAAGATGTCCGATTTTGCAATAAGGCAAGCATGCTTTTCAAATGAACCGTCTAACTGTATTCGGCGATATCCTGATGGTACTGCGGCTTAAATTAACAAAATACATTTTTTTTATATTTGTACAATTAGAAGTTCAGAATTTTGCTACAATGTTAAATAGTTGACGAGACAATGAAGTTCAGAAACAACATGATGACATACAACATATCAGCTAAACAACATGTTGTAGGTCTCTACAATTGCACTCTTGAGGCAATGATACAACATATCAGCTAAACAACATGTTGTGGGTCTCTACAATTGCACTCTTGAGGCAATGATACAACATATCAGCTAAACAACATGTTGTGGGTCTCTACAATTGCACTCTTGAGGCAATGATACAACATATCAGCTAAACAACATGTTGCAGGTCTCTACAATTGCACTCTTGAGGCAATGAAAACAAAAGAAGACTTGAAGCATCACGTTTCCATGAAGTGAACACCAACATCACCAGGTTGATGTTAGTGCAGTTCATCATGCCTCCTCACGGAGAGGGAAACCTTCATATAACATGACCTGAAAAGGTCAAGAAGGTGATAAAATCTCTGATGCAAGTCTCTGATAAAAGATACATAACTAAGCAAGTCTGTACAATAAAATTTTATGAAACATATAACCTCGGGTAAGTATATGTTTGCACTCACACCAATGAGGTATGAAATTTCAACTAAGTAACTATTTGCTCACAGTTCGGAACATGATGTCATACAACTTACTGCTTGAAACAAAACCTCAGCTCAACAACAACAACAGCAACAACAAAAAACTAGAAACAAACATTGCTGTGTTTACAATAATTAACTGATCATGTCTTATTACAACTGTCCAACTGGTATAAAACGTACCAATTGGCGAAAGTAACTCAATTATCAGTTAGAAACACAAAGACTTGGAAGAATCAGGTTTGCAAAAGGCAATCATCTCCATGTTCATGTAAATGCATGGATCATTGCCTCCTCAGAGCAATGGAAATTTTCGGTAGCACGATCTGAAAAGGTACAGTTGATAGAACTTATGACAACAACAACAAGTCTGTACAATTGCAGTTTATGAACCATATAACTTTATGGGATGTCTCTACAATTGCACTTTGAGGTATGGGATTTCCAAGAAGTGAACAGCGAACATCATCAGGTCCATGCTTATTCATGCATCACGCCTCCTCAGGGATGGAAATCTTCCTGTAGCACGATCTGAAATGGTCCAGATGATAAAACATATGACTAAGTAGTTCTCTACAATTGCAGTTTATGAAACATATAACCTAGGTAAGTCTCTACACCTATGAGATAATAAAATTTCAATTGAGCACAGATTGCTCATATCAACATCTTCTCATGCCTTTTACTTGAACGAATCTCTTATGGACTGGACGGTTCTTAGTAGCAACTTACAAATAGGTATATCTCAGTCACCTTAGAAATAACAAAACCAAATTTTTTGAACATTCACATTGACCAATAAGGATACAATATAACAAGGGACAAGGATCCCA
The DNA here is from genome assembly GCA_028641055.1 of Alopecurus myosuroides. Lineage (NCBI taxonomy): Eukaryota > Viridiplantae > Streptophyta > Magnoliopsida > Poales > Poaceae > Alopecurus > Alopecurus myosuroides. Next base: position 2,004,787 of record CM054057.1, read on the forward strand.
GAGAACAATGTGTCAACAAGTTCATCTTAGTTATACCAGTTATCTAGCCAATTTGGAGAATTGCTGACAACTATTTTTCAAACAAAAACTATATTACTGACCATGATAAACTGAAACAAAAATGAAGTTCTATGTGGCTAGTTGAATTACTATTTCCTAGCAATCGAAGTTATCCGAAAAACAGAATTAACATGTAGATGGCAGAAATATGTACCAATAGTACCTGGAGTGTAAAAGCTCATGTATGGTATGAGTATTGGTTCTTGACCAGAATCGGCATTGTGGAATTTCGGAAAGGATGTCTTGCAGTAACTGCCTGACTCGAGCTCAATGGAGAACACTCTTCCGGCCTCTGTCTTCAGGAATACTACTGCGCTGGGACCGTCAGCGAAGCCAATCAAGAAGGTACATGCCACACAGATTGTGTGCCGAGACGAAAATGCAGGAGCATCGTCTCGAGCTCGATGACTCTACACTGTGTCCATGACACGGCTTCGTTGGGACCGGCCTCTCGAGACCACAGGTAGAGCCTCCGCTTGTGCACGCCCGCGAACCCCAGCTTGCCGTCCTTGGTCACCGTGAGCACGGTATTGCAGGGCTGGGACTGGTGCATTAGCGGCGGTGATTCGATCACCGACAGTTCCGCCTGCCCATGTCGTACTCGACGATCCACCGTGTGACCGGCGGTATGCAGGTGAAGTAGACTGCATTACCCACAAGAACGCCTGGCCGATTGTCGATGGTGGCCACAGCGGTTTCATCCAACCTCACTGGCTTGCCCCACTCACCGGCCTCGGACGAGTAGAGACAGGCGAAGGTGGAACGATCCTGGTCGCGCACGTCCACGTAAGCCACGGCGAAGGGCCCGCCGTGGCAGTCGAGGTGGTCGCAGCCGGCGGCGGAGCAGAGCACGGCGGCGTTGAAGCGGACATGAAATGGCGCGGCCACTGGCAAGGGCGGCACGGCCCGCTGCTCGTCCGTGACGGGGTCCCAGACGACCAGGGACACGGGGCCTGCGTACAGGTCGGTATGGAGGAGGACGCGGCCGTGGCGGGCGGCGATGGCGTGCAGGCCACGGCGGTCGGGGGCGGCCGGGCGGAAGGAGGAGGTGGGAACGAACCGAGCGAAGGAATCCCAGCATGGGAGGTGCTCGGTGGAATTCGCGATACCGGCGGAGGAAGCGGGGGTCGGTGAGGATGCGGCGCCAGGGCGTGCAGGTGAGGGAGGCGCGCGCGAGGCATGCCGGGTCGTCCGGCAGTAGGCGGAGGAGGATCTCGCGGATGAGGTCGTCTACCAGCGGCGGCGGCGGCGTACACATCGCGTGGTTGGGCGGAGGCGAGGGGCGGCGGCGGTCAGGTCCCGTGCTGGCGCTGCCTCTCTTGCCGTGCGGTCTAGTGGGTTGGGTAAATGGGCCGGTAGAGTTGGGCCAGTGAACATCTCTATCTGTGATTTACAGAATTTTTCGAAAACAAAATCTTTCCAGTTTAAAATTCGTCAGTTGAATTTTCTACTATAAAATTCAAGGCAGACTCGTTGGGTTTAATGCACTTTTTTGTTCATAAAGGATGATTTCGAACAATGAAGCTCACAATCTCTTGAAATTTGTTATATTTCTTGATCATGAACGGCATCGTCGGTTTCCGGCTCCTCAACACATGTACACATTTAAAACGATCAATAAAGATTGAGCAAGATTTTTATAAAGCTTCCACCAATAAGGTTGGATTTCTCTAACCATTTTTTTTGTTTCATACAATGTTTGATTTATATTTTGGTAATTCGAATGTTCATCATTTTGTTTTGATTTGTATTATTTATAATTAATAATATAATTATGTGTACATTATTCTAAGCCAAAATTTATCCTACTCTTAAAAAAAAAGGCGGGAGCGGACTCATGTATGCATGAGGTAGGATAAAACTCCAATCCCCATTATTCGATATCTCTATGTTCCCTCTCTGCAAGCCCATACATGATGCACCTTTTCCACATCCATCTCCCACAATCAACCTTTCTTTTTAGCTTCTACTCACTAGCTTCTCTCATAGTATCATTTTGAAACAATAGCACGATTTGTGAAAAAGAAAATCTACTAGGGAAGAAAAAAATCAATCAATATATGCTAACCAAGTTGAGCAACTGAACATATGTACATTTCCCTCAGATAAAAACAATGATGACTTTTCCATCCTTTTGGTCGACATGATCAAATTTATGTAATACTCTTTGAGGTTCCAGTGGTGGAGATCCCGTCCCAGCTCTAGCACGCTGAATGCATTCTCTTAGCATATGAGTGTGTCCATCAAGTTTTCATCCTGTCTAGACTGAACTGGATAGTAAACATACAGCAAGAAATTCATCAAACAAATACAATAAAAAACCAAAACACTAGAGTACACACCAACAAGCATAACACACAAGGAAAAAACAAGGGAATGACACTAGGAATGATTCTATTAATCCTCAACCAATTTGGCATGAGTTCAGTGGGTGTGCCACTCTCATATCATGCCCAAATAAGGTTAAATGACTCTCTGGTCATTCATGAGGATGAAGAAAATAACAAGAAAACAACTCAGGAACAACTGCACATGCACAGGAAAAATAATAGCAAGCAATACCACAAGCCAATAGTGACACATGCTTTTCTAAACATGAAGAAATAATATAACCAGTAGCTAAGTGATACGTCCATTTTGCATCACTATTTTATATCATAATTTTCTGTTATTCATCGATATACTTCATGTTATGATGCATCCCTTATATTATTTTCTCGTATTTTGCATGTTTCATAATTTTTGGAGAATAAACACCGTGACCAGAAATCTGATGGAAAAAAGCACCGCCGAGATACCATATTTCAGAAGATCAGAAGAAGAAGTGGGACACCGGGGGTGTTTTAGAAGTTCAGAGGAGGAGTCCAGCCATAAGGGGAGCCAGAGGGGGCCACCGGGGGCCCACACCATGAGGTGGTAGTGGCGCGGCCACCCTAGCCCACCTCTGGGGGATATCTTTCGCGTACTTGGCCCCCTGGGAACCCTAAGTCACATACCATCATCGAAGAATTACTCCGCCACCGCCTCGGGGCGGAAAACACCCGAGAGAGAAAAGCTCTTTGGCAGGGAGAAATGTGACGGGGAAATTCCTCTCTGGGGAAGGCAAATCATCGCCATCGTCGCCGTCATCACTCCGGGCTTCATCGGGATCATCATCATCATCATCATCAAACAAGGTTTATTCCAACATGATAGATCTATAAGATAACATCCATATAACAGAGAAAACAACACCTATACATGCTAGTAATATAAAAATAACAATCTAAGCAATGCCTCAATAGTTAAGCATAGAAATAACTATTATGGCACAAAACACCTAAAACTAGCATGGCATGCCAAAATTATCTAGGCCTTATTCAATCATGTAAGAAAGCATAATATGCTAAAATAACAATAGATGTGCTATTAGAATCAATACTAAATCAATCACTCAAAATATCTTACTAACATATAAAAAACGTTGGCCCTGATTTTTGGGTTATTGAAAACAAGTTTTTCATGTCTTCCAAATATTGGGCTGTTACAGCTCTTCCCCCCCCCCTTAAAAATGAATCTCGTCCCCGAGATTCGTAAGTGGGTACTATAAGAGCGTAACGACAAACAAGAGTCTCGGGCTTCTTCACGTTTTGGAAAAGATGGTCCTTTGACGCGGCGGTCTTCTAAGAACTCGAGGTGTTGATGTTGCCAAAAATTTGCTTGTCGAGGAGATGAATATCTTCACTTGACACTTCATATCCTTGTTGTTGATGTTGGTGGAACGACACAAGCTAATGAAGGGTCTTGATTATGCTGCTTCGTCGACCATCTGTGTTTGTCTTGACCTTCTCTTCTCTAGGAGTATCGCAGATAGTTACCCATGGCAACCATCTGGCCTCACAGGGCGTCAGGTCTGTACACTTGACTCTCTACGATTTCTACTATGAAGGTTGTTGGAAACTCCTATATGCTTCTTCGCCTTCCTTGATGGTCGGCAGCGTTGAAGTGCAGATGCTTCCCCCCTTTGATTAGTCTTGGTAGGTTGTATGGGATTATCTTCATCTTTGTCTCCTTTTTGCTTGGTGGCGTTGGTAGGTCGTGGAAGAATTCACTAGATCTTGATCTTCACAGAGATTTTGCAGGCGTCTTCATAGGTGGTTTAGAGTCATCTAGTTAGCTTTCCCTTGGGAAAACTAACTAGTTCCTTTTGCAAGCCTTCAGTTAGATGTTAGTATAAAAATTAGATAGTTGTGTTAGATGTTGGGAATATGCCCTAGAGGCAATCATGTATGATGTAATTCCCACTGTATTCATAAAGTTATTAAGTTGTCCTTGTTTTGAACATCTGATATATATCATTGAATATGTGATTCGATTGTGGAACTATATATTCATGTTGTTCATACTAGATTGTCCTTGGTCCTTTAGGTTGTGCTGGACACACACCCTAGACTAATGTGAGTGTTGGCTGATGACACGGTTCCACTTGTCATGGGCATGGTGATGCCATTCCAACGTTCACGGACTTGGCTAAAGAGTTTAGCAAGTCGGACTGACCCACATTGAGATGCAACGATCAAGTCGTCATTTGTAGTCTCAATCAATGTAATCCTTAGACCTGAGGTTGTCGCACAATCCGAGTTGTGGATCACCGACTTAGGTTCTGTCAAACGTTGTTCTGTAACAAGGCAACTATAAAGGCAGAGTTCGGGTCGAATGAGAAGCAAGCTGCGTGATGTGGATAATCAAGATGGGATTTTGCCCCTCCGATTGGAGAGATATTCTCTGGGCCCTCTCGAGTGATATGATTCAGGAAGCATGGCCATGCGCGACTCAGTTAAGTGTTAACTGTGTCTATTGACTAAAGAGTTAGTCAGATGAATCACATATCACGGATCGAGAAGAGAGTTGAGCTATTTAAGGGATGACGATAAATCGCCTATAGCTCGACAAGGTATATCGTGAGGCAAAAGGGACTAAGATGAATATCGCATTGAAAGGTATGTCGTCATGACTCAATGGGACTTGGGAGTCGGCACGTTCTGCTAGGAGCCGCTACCGATTGATCGATTGGGAGTAGGACTCCAATCGTGTCCATGTCGCCATGAGCCTGCAGGGTCGCACACTTAAGAGCGGGAGCAAGCATTGGTTGGGTTGGACCTGAACCGGAAATGGACTGAGTTAGTGAGTCGGACTCACGGAGGGAATGGGCCACAAGTGTTGTGAAGCCCATTACCATACGCTATATAAAGAGGGGCGCAGGTTGCCCAGCGGGCACGTTAGTCCACTCTCCCATGCGTTGGGAACCCTAGCCCCACTCAGTCCAGCCGCCGCACCGGACCTAGCAGTCCGCCGTCGGAGCTCCTCCTCGTACGTGTGGATACCGGCAGAGGTGCTGTACGTTCAGCACTTCGACGTTCGAGGGATTGGATCGGCCGGACCGGATCGTGGGACTGCACTGCCCCGACCCGACGCGCTACATCGATAATCCGCACCTGCGCGTCTAGTGGTAATACTCGTGGCCTTCTACCTCGGCTAGATCTTGGTAGTATCGCGTAGGAAAAAGTTTTCGTTTATCTCTACGCGTGCCAACATTAGACTGGTAAATTTTTTGTTAGAGGTGCGAGACACAACTCGCTTCATATCGGGCTTGAATCTGAGTTTGTCGTCCTTGTTGATGTCTCTTGATGTAGTTGCACAAAATAGCATGCGAAGTTTGGTATCCTTCTTGAAGAAGACTTCAGAGTCTTGGGCTCTCGGGTCGAAGTAGAGAGTGTCCCTCACGTGGCGCTGATGCTCGCATTGATGTTGCCTTGATGTTGGCAATGTGTGTTGGGAACCCTAAGAGGAGGGTGTGATGAGCACAACTGTAAGAATTTCCCTCAGTTAAGAACCAAGGTTATCTCCAGTAGGAGAAAGAGGATCTTCGGAAGGTTGATGCCACTGACAGTGGTGATGGCGCCTCTCCGGTTACAGCAACAACGCGGAACCTGCACACAACACAACCAAAATACTTTGTCCCAACGGTACTGTGAGGTTGTCAATCTCACTGGTCTTGTTGAAGACAAAGATTAAACGTATAGTGTGGGAAACGGTGTATGCTTGCAGTAAGTAAAGAAAGCAGGAAATTGTAGAGGTTTTGTTTAACAGTGTAGGAAAATGGACCGGGGTTCATAGGTTCACTAGTGGTGTCTCTCCATAAAAGATAGCATGTTGGGTGAACAAATTACAGCTGGGCAATTAACAAATAGAGGTGGCACCGTAGTGCACATTCATGACATGATGACTACTATGATATTTAGTGCGGGCATTACAACAATATACATAGACCCTAATCCAACTTCATCTATGACTAATAACCCACCTTCAGGTTATCATCCGAACGCCCTTAGGTATTAAGTTGCAAGCAACAGATAATCGCGTTAAGAAATGTGTGTAATATAAGCAATGATTGTACACGCGGGCACTCACACCGCTGTTTTCTCCCTAGTGGCAACAACACATCCTCCCTCGTCATGTTTCTGTCACTCGAGCATAGGCGAAAAGGAGGCATGATATCGATCATAAATCCTCCCTCTTGGAGTCACTAGCAACTACTTGGCCAGAGCAACCACAAGCAACGGAAAGCATGCAAGATCACGAATAACATATGCAATAAAGACTATACTAAACTTAGCATAAGTTCAATATTCATCGGATCTCAGCAAACACGGCACATAGAATTGCATAAGAACAATCTCAATCATGTTAGGCAGCTCACGAGATCTAAACATTGAGACATATAAGGAGAAGAAAACCATCTAGCTATTGCTATGGACCCGTAGTACAAGGATGAACTACTCACACATCACTCCGGAGGCAGGCATGGTGATGAAGAGGCCTCCGGTGATGATCTCCTCTCCGGCAGAGTGTCGGGAGACAGCTTCAGAACCCCCTGATCTAGGGTTGACGACGACGGCGGCTGCGGAACTTTTCAGGGATATTTGATCAGGTGCCTAGGGTTTGCCTTCGGAGGGAAATATATAGCCGAAAGGACAAAGGCGGTGGAGCCCCCGGGGCCCCACACCACCCCCTAGCGCGGCCAAGGGGGCGCCACCCCATAGTGTGGGCCCCCTGGTGCCGTTCTTCGACTCCTCTTCGGTCTTCTGGATTCTTCCACGGAAAATAGGAACTTCAGGATTTGTGGGGTCCAATTACGAGGATATTTCTAGAACAACTTTTCTGAAATAAAAAAAAGCAGAAAACAGGAAACTCGCACTTGGCATCTTGATAATAGGTTAGTCCCGGAAAACGTGTAAAAATGCTATAAAGAAGGGAGAAAACATGTAGCAGTTGACATAATATCCCCATGGAGCATCAGAAATTATAGATACGTTGGAGACGTATCAAGCATCCCCCAGCTTAGTTCCTACTCGTCCTCGAGTAGGTAAACGATAAAACACATAATTTTTGAAGTGACATGCTACTAACATAAAATTTGATCATTATAATATAAAAGCATATGTAAGCTGAGATCATAGAACTTTAAGCACAAACATGATAAATAGAACTTTAATAATATAGCATAGCAATCACTTTGCATCATGAGGAGTATCTCAAACAAAAGATCATGAATAATAATGCAAAGAAAAATATACGTTTGTTTCAAGTATAGAGAAAGCATGGCAAAGTGGTATTTCGCTAATCGTTAAGAGTGGGGCAAAACATAAATGCGAGGAAGTTCATGAGGAAGACTAGAACAATTAGTTGGAGAACACACAATGACACTTAATGAATCAACTAATTATGTTTATGGAAAAAATGCACATAAATCTCAGAATGGCAAAAATGCTCTCTCAACTGTGCATAAAGTTAGAAGATGAACACTCAACATAAAAGTAAAAGAAAGGCCCTTCGTGGAGGGAAGCAGGGATCACTCATGCGCTAGAGCTTTTTATTTTATTAAATAGAGGTATTAAAAGTTTGACACTCCTCCCATCCATCTTTCACAAACCATGGCTAACCGAATCCTCGGGTGTCTGCCAGCAATCACATACCATGGAGGAGTGTCTATTTTTAGGAGAGGTGTTTGCTAATGTCAACGAATGGTAAACAGAAAATACAGTACGCCACAAGCCAGCTAGATTCACAAGAGTGGCTCCCATATGAAGGACACATCTGGGTAGAAGGTCATGTCTCTTTCTCTTTTGTTTACACAATTATGATTTGACTGATAAATCAGGGGTACAAATGGTGAAGAGAATTTGTTTGCATTAATTTGGGGCTGGGAACCCCGCTGCCAGCTCTTCTATCATTTGGATAAGTGGATGAAGCCACTAGTCCAGGGTGTGAAATGCAATCAACAAGTGAGATAAATATTCTCTATTGACGTCCCTATGAGAAAAACAAGAACACAAAACAGGAGTAATTTTGAAAGTTTTAAAGGTAGCACATGAGGAATTTACTTAGAATGGCTGTGAAATACCACATGTAGGTAGGTATGATGGACACAATGGGAAAACTTCTGTTTGAGGGAGTTGGATGCACGAGTAGAGCTCATACTCAGTATAGGTGGAGGCTAGCAAAAGACTGGGAGCGAAAAATCAAGAGAGCATAAGAGCCATAATCATGCATACCGACATAAACATCATCAATGAAAGCATAAGTGGCATCACAAGTTAAAAAAAACAAAGTGATCATGAAGGGTATTCATGACTGCACTGGTAGAAAATAGGCCTTTAGTCCCGGTTCGCAAAGGCCATTAATCCCGGCCGTGCAACCGGGACTCAATATGCGCGACTAAAGGCCCCCCCCTTTAGTCGCGCCTCTTACGAACCGCGGCTAAAGGCCCGTCCACGTGGGCGGGTGGCGTGCGCCGGGGGTGGAGGACCTTTAGTCCCGGTTTGTTACAAACCGGGACTAAAAGCTATTTCATTATTATTTTTTTATTCATTTGGGTTTCTAATTATTTTTCACTCCATTTTTTTCAGAATTTTTATTATTTGCTTAGTGTCTAACTACAATTATCTCTAGTCAAATTACTTATTCGTGGTCAAACTTCCCGCTCGGTCACCCATCCTCCCACTACTCTAGCACTAGCACGCTTAACTTCCGAGTTTCATCCCGTCCCTTATCCAAGTGTTTCGCACGCTTGTATGTGATACTAGTATCATATCAATCCTATTAACATGTTGGTCGATGCCACATTTCTTTATTGTTTGAATTTCAAATAAATCTTTTAATAAACAAAAGTAATGATGTAATAATAATTTTGAATAAATAAATAAACATTAACTTTTTAATTTGTATTATTTCTAAAAAAATCAGAAAAATAAAACTAATTCATTTTAAAATCTAAAAAATACAAATAATATATCAAAACATTCAGAAAAATAAAACTAATTCATTTTACAATCTTAAAAAAACAAATAATATATCAAAAAAATCAGAAAATTAAAACTAATTCATTTTAAAATCTTAAAAATAAAAATAATATATCAAAAAATTATCACTGTTTTCCAGTCCTTATGAATGCATCTTGATTAAGTGGTCATGTCTCTTAATCTTAGGAAATCTTTTGTTTCCCCTTTCCTAAATCTCTTCTATTTTCCAGTCCTTATGAATGCATCATGTCCTTTTTAACCCTTGGTTTTATTTGAGCCATTTCATTAGTCTTCTTCTCTCACAAGGTTTTGACACGTTTAAGTAACCTTCTGTTTTCCATGTTTTCCACTCGTTTTCTCAAATATTTTGCAAAGGAGTTAGTCTTAAACACAGAGGTACTTAAACACATACACAATTAATAGAAATAATATAGGACATATATCCATTACATAATAGTAGTGCTACATATATAAAGTCCCGAATAATGCAAAACATAGCACATACTAGTAATACTACATATATAAAGTCTCGAATAATGCAAACATAGCACATAATAGTAGTACTACATATATAAAGTCTCGAATAATGCAAACATAGCACATAATAGTAGTACTACATATATAAAGTCTCGAATAATGCAAACATAGCGGTACACAAACAACCATCTACTGCTGCATCGAAGAGTAGATGCGGAACAACTCGAACGCAACATATGCATCTATTGCTGCATACTGGAAATTGATCAGGTCAAGTGGGGTCTTCCCCCAATTGTTGTGATTTCTCGAGGGGAAACTAGTCTTCATCGTTCTGTAGTCGTGGTGGATGAAGGCAGTTGCCATCTGAGCCATCCCGGTCTTGGCCCCGTCCAGCTCATCAAAATGGATCAAGTCCTGAAGATCAACGTAGTGGTCTTCAGGTGTCTCAATATTCCACGTGCGCATCATCTTCTGCTGGTCATTTGTGATATCGACGCTACAAAAGTCAAAACCTTTGTTGACAAGAAAATCCATAAGTTCTGGACATTTCTTTGCACTACTGCAACAACAAAAATAGAACACATGTTAGATATTGTTGCAACAATTGTATTCTTTCAATGCAACAACAAAAATGGAACACATGTTACATATTGTTGCAACAAGTGTATTCTTTCAATGCAACAACAAAAATGGAACACATGTTACATATTGTTGCAACAAGTGTATTCTTTCAATGCAACAACAAATCGAAAATGCCATATTGCTACCCTATGCAATTTTCCTCTCTATATCACTATTGCTATCAAATGTTGCACATGACAACACAATTTTCCTATACAATTCAAATTCTATGCAATTATTCCGACGCAATCTATGAACAAAATGGGCACGTGTGTACGTTAACTATCCTACAAGAGATTGTGTGCGTACCTTGCCCATTGGAAGACCAGAACGGTTTCCTTGTAAGCAATCTGGATGACGGCCACATCCTTTTGATTGGCCGTGTACTCGAGATCAAGCCCAAAGAACTTGTGGTGTTCATCTGCTTCATAGAGTTTGCTCAAACGGTCAAGAGCTTCAGGGAGTTTCTCGCAATTGTTGGTATATGCGACATGGAGAGTCTTGCCGCATGGTGTGGCCACCTTTAGAATCTTGAAAACGGGAGAATCAATGGTGTGGATGGTGTGGAGGAAGAAGAAGAGAGAGCCGCGCGCGCACTGTAGCAATGAGGCCTTTCTGCCTTCGCGCGCGAATTAGAACCACGCGTGAGCCGAGCAGTTCGGAACTTTAGTCACGGGTGGCCAGGCCAACCGGGACTAAAGACCGGGAGGCTAGCAGTTCGGACCTTTAGTCGCGGGTGGCCAGGCCAACCGGGATTAAAGCCCTCCGCGCGCTTCCCAAACCGCCACTCAAGACCTTCAGTCGCGGGTCGCCTCACGAACCGCGACTAAAGACCCATTTAGTCACGGTTCGGATATTTTGGGGACTAAAGGGGGCATATGGAAGGCCTTTTTTCTACCAGTGCTGGTTCGTAGTCATAAACATGGTGTGAGCATGCACCAAGTCAACTAGATAAAACATTTAAAGGAGAATACCACAAATTTATGCTTTAATATGACAAGAACAACTCATGATTCTTTCAATGGCATATTAAACACTCTCAGCTATTTGATGCTATTAATGCTCTCAATAACCACAAGGCTTTAAAACTAAAATAATATTTAGCATGGCATAAAAAAGTTCTAGCCACAGTCTATACAAACTTCTACGTGCACCGTTATAAATTCTACCTCAAGCAGCAGTTTTTTTCCCAACAAGCACCATACAAGATATGTTTAAAAAAAAATACTCTATACAGCAAGAAAACATGAGATTACTCACATAACACTACTAAAACTAACAACTCTGATAAGAGATGTATGCAAAATAGAAGCTAAATAAATGCAGCAGCCAGACAAAGATTAAGAATACAAAGTATTCCCATGAAAAAGCAGAGTGTGTCACTCTCCAATAAAAAGAATGCTGGGGTCCAACCAAGCTTATTGCAAAAAAAAAAAACTGAAAGCAAAAATAAAAGATGCTCCAAGTAAAGCACATAAGATGTGACCGAATAAAAATATAGTTTCACTAGAAGTGACCTGATAATTTGTTGATGAAGAAGGGGGTGCCTTGGGCATCCCCAAGCTTAGACCCTTGAGTCTTCTTGGAATCTGCTGGGATGTACCACCGGGGCATCCCCAATCTTATGCTCTTCACTCTTCTTGATCACGTCATATCATCCTCTTCTTTTGACCCTTGAAAACTTCCTTCACACCAAACTTCTCACAATCTTCATTAGCAACGTTAGTGCGAACGAAATAATAAATTCACTCGGTTCAATTTCAACACAAGCCTAACACTCATAAACACATTAGCTATTGTCACCACTTCTTTTAAAACTCTTTTTCTCAAAATAACACCAAAAGAAAGAGATTAAGATGCAAATGCAATTATTGGCAGAAATCTGTCAAAACAGGACAGCGGTAAAGAAGATTTTTTTCGAAAATCTTATGTTGGTGAAATCAAAAAGTGTTCAACTAAGAACAGTTGCGTATATAGCCCAGGATTACGCACAAAAAACTCAGATCATTTTGAATTTTTGGTGATTTTATACGAATTTAACAGTGCACAACATAAATCTGTTTCCTGCGCAGAAATCCGAAATATAGTCTCAACTTTCCACTAGAGGCTTTACTTGGCTCAACAAAGACACAAAAGAAAAGATACACCGGGGTTGCTAAGGAAATAGACAAAACCCAGGTGCAAAGCACACAAAAGAAAACAACGGAAAACGGGTTGAAAACGGAGAAATAAAACGGGTTGTCTCCCGGTAGCGCTTTTCTTTAACGCCTTTCAGCTAGGCATATAAAGCAACTCAAGTATTTTCATGTGAATAAGCATCAACATCATAACTTTCTCTAACAATAGAGTCAAAAGGTAGCTTCATTCTCTTTCTAGGAAAGTGTTCCATACCTTTCTTGAGTGGAAATTGATATTTAATACTCCCCTCTTTCATATCAATAACAGCACCAACAGTTCTAAGAAAAGGTCTTTCCAAAACAATAGGACAAGAAGAATTGCATTCAATGTTCATAAAAACAAAATCAACAGGCACAAGGTTATTGTTAACCATAATAAGAACATCATCAATTCTACCAAGAGTTTTCTTCTTAGCATTATCAGCAAGATGAACATCCAAATAACAATGTTCAAACGGTGGTAGATCAAGCATATCATAAAGCTTTTGAGGCATAACAGAGATACTGGCACCAAGATCACACAAAGAATTTCAAACAAAATCATTTAATTTTATATTAATGATGGGATCCCAACCACCATCTAACTTCCTAGGGATAGATGTTTCAAGTTTCAGCTTTTCTTCTCTATCTTTCATAAGAGCATTGGTAATATTTTTAGTAAAGAATATATTCATGGCACTAGCATTGGGACTTCTAGCAATATTTTGTAGGAACATAATAACTTCAGAGATACTGCAATCATCAAAATCAAAATTATTATCATCAAAAGTAATGGGACCATTATCTCCCACATCTCTAAAAATTTCAACACTTTTATCAGAAGCAATTTCAGCAATTTGAGGCAATTTAGCACGTTTCACCGAAGGGGTGGAGACTTTGTTAACACCAACTATTTTACCATTGATAATAGGAGGTTTACTAGCACTTGGAGTTTCAGTTTTACTAGTGGAGGTGATAGTGCAAACTCTAGCAATATTATTCTTTATAGCCAATTCATCTTTTCTTTTCCACCTAGCACGTAATTCAGCCATCAACCTAACATTATTATCTATTCGAACTTGGATGGCAGTCAAAGTTTTACTTTCTTTAACATCATGTAGCAAAACCTTCAGTTTTAGAAAATCAGCATCAATAGCTAGGCTATCTAATTTAGAGGCAAGAACATCTATTTTACCAAGCTTTTCCTCAACGGATTTATTAAAAGCAGTTTGTGTGCTAATAAATTCTCTAAGCATGTTTTCAAGATCAGAGGTAGAGATTTTATTATTATTGTAGTAATTTCCATAAGAATTACCATAACCATTATTAGGAGGATAGGTCTTATAGTTGTTTCCACCAAAATTATTTCTATAAGCATTGTTGTTAAAATTATTATTTCTAATAAAGTTTACATCAACATGCTCTTCTTGAGCAACCAAAGAGGCTAAAGGAACATTGTTTGGATCAACTTGAGCTTTACCATTAACAAGCATAGACATAATAGCATCCAGCCTTGTGGTGACCCAGCACACCACTTCATGTGTAGTGCGCAAGTCGGTGACATAATACTCACAGAAGGACTTATCCGTGAATATTACATCTCTCAGAGTGGTACAACAGAAACACAGCGGGGCCAAGCAAAGATATAGGATACAAACTTCGTTACAAAATCTTGAGAATCTCTTTGATGAATCAAGAAGATCTCATGCAAATGAAACATCAGAAGAAGCAATCCGAAGCTCTAAGCTGGAGAAGAACTCTAGCTCAGAACTAATCCACTACGGCTGATGTCAGCCCTAATCTATGGCTTTTAATAGCTAAGTCCAAGTATGGACTCCACCTACACCTGGATAGCTTCTCCTCCATCAGCGTTGTTGATGACGATGCTTCACGATGACGACTTCCATCAGGCTTCAACTCTAAGCAGGGGGTCAAACGGGAACGAATGAGTAACGAGCGTTACTCAGCAAGTTCACGATATATAGTGGGTAGTTTGATGCACTAACTACAGCTTTAGACTCAAAAGAGTCATAAGCTAATGCAAGGTTTTGTAAAACTTTCTTCAAGAGGTTGCTTTTAATTTTGAAAACTATGCCCGCCAGATCTTCATAGGATTAGAACTTTCATGGAGTTGCCTTTCCTGCGGCGTTCGCAGCTCCTTCCCGGAACAGGGGGTAACATGCCACATCCTTTTACACTCTGCAGAGGTGCGTTACTTTACCCATGGACGACCAAGACCATGTTGCACAACCAGGTGTACATTCCTGTCCACTCCCACTCAGGTGTGGGGCCCGGTTGTTGGTCCAAGCCAAACCGTGCTTCTCCGCACAACGCATGCCCACCCATTTCCGCCAGCAGGTTGAACGCCTGATTCCACCCCTCACGATGGAGATCTACAGCGTACGTCTCTGGCAGTCCGTTGACATGCGAACGAGAAAAGATCACAGCTGACTTACTCCCCCCATAGAAGACCCATGGTTAACACGAATTTACGGCGCAAGAATCCTGACGGCAGTTGTTGTTAATTCCTAGGTAATACGTTCCCATGCAGATGGAACCTTCCTTTGACCTATTCATCTTACCATGGTCCCATCCGCCCACCAAACAGAACACTACCACTCGGGTAGTCATTCAATTAGTCATATTATTATAAAAATGGGATCATGCATTCTTTTGAGAGTAGGTGATAATACGATAGGGTTTTTGCAAATAGTTTGTTATGAGATACTACAAAGGATATGAGCAAGTGATGAACTTGCCTGAGATTGAAATAACAATTATAATCCAGGTCTTCGGGTTCAAGGGTCTCGTAGAAAAATCCCGACATCTGAAAGATAGCAAAGTAGTCCCGGTAAGGACTACAGAAAACAATAGCAAGATGATACATGCATAGTAATGAGATGCATCGTGAATTACCCTGAAAACACCCCAGCTTACAAGTGTAAGCCACGTTTGATACGATATCGTAATCACACAGGTTTTAGGTGAAATGTTTCATTACTTGTGGTGATGTGGTTATTAGTTCTTTTAGACTTACATGTGTTTCACTTTTACTTATCAAACAATTGTTATCGTGTTTAGGTTATAAATAGTTATCACATGATTAAACGAGAAAACAATAACATGTGGAAAACAATTGTTGGCAAGATAATACACATGTATGATTTTATGTTCAAAAGTGTATAGCTAATGAAAAAAAGTTTAGTTGAAAATGGTGAACTAATACAACTAACTCTATCATCACAAACTTACTAATTACTTGTGATGATAGGTTTGGTAGGTGTGAAACACTAGGTTTTTATTAATAATGAAAATACTGGTGTGGTAATTGTTTTCTGGTTATAATGGAACACTATAGAATTTCATTAAACTTTTAGAAACAAGTTTATAACTTAAACAAAATGTTTTATGTTTGTCATATTTGAGTTGGAAATGTTTTTCTCTTTAATTTGGCATATCATTTGAATTTTTCTAAAAAGATGTGAATAAGATATTAATTTATTAATTTTAAATGTATTAAATGGCTAGGAAAAATATTGCACCGATGAAAACTTGGTCAAATAACTTTGAAAACATCATAGATGAGTTGTATTTGTCATTTGGAACATTTTGGTATATACCTTGTATTTTTCTGATTTTATGAATTATTTCTAATTTTTCTTAATTTTAAATGATTTAATTAAATGAAAGAAAATATGGAATTTTAAACTTTATCAAATATTTTTGAAAACTTGATAATCATTTAGATTATATTTTTCTAATCATTTTGGTATATACTTTTTATTTTTCTGATTAATAGTTTAAAAGATATTGATTTATTAAGTTTAGTTGATTTTCTGTTTTTAAATTGACAGGTGGATATTCGAATAAATTTAAAAAAAGAATATGAGCCTGACGTCATGCTGACGTTGTGAGGATGTCAGCACAGGAGATGATCTTCTGTTCATCACGAATTCGATCAAACGGGTTCTAATTTGCGAAATCAAAGTAGACCACGACGCACAGAAGACTAAAACGAGCCTAGGGGTGGCGGCGGACAACCTTATGGTCACCGGAGTTCCCGCCGGTGAGCAACATTGGCGGCGGCGGTAATGGCCGACGGCGCTAGGGCGCTAGGGAGAGGGATGAAGGAAACGGAGGACACCCCCGGATGCGTGAGCTCACCAGGAGCATGAAGAAGTGGTCGAGGGCGCTCGGCGCAGTCCCAATCGACGGCGGCGTGCCGATTTCCGCAGCGGCCGGAGTTGAAGTCGGCGGCCCGATTCACGCTAGCAAGACCATCCCGGGTCCCGTGGTTCCACAGTGAGGTAGAGGAGATCCCGGTGGTCTTCACGGTGCTCATGGCTCGCTCGGGGATAGCCGGAGTCGACGGCGCAGCGGCGGTTTCCGAGAGCTAGGGTTTCGGGTTCTTGCTCCGTTACAGAGAGAGAGAGAGCAACGAGCGAGGGAGAGAGGAGAAGAGTGAGCACGATGGGGACGTCTCCCTGATCTTTATCCACGCCCGAAGTCGGCGGTTGGGAGGTGGCAGTGGCGTCACCATCCCTATCCTCTCCTCTGCCTTCTGGCCGGAGTTGAGAAAGAAAGGAAATGAAATGCGAGTTTTCGATAACCCCCTAGAGTTTCAGGAATTTACAATTTGGTCCTTCTGTCTTTAAAACTGAGAAGAAAATACGGTTTTCAGGGCTTATATGTAAACATAAAAATTATTAAAAATCATATTTGGATTCCTTATCAAATTTTACATCTCACCATGTTTTGTTTTGGTGAATTTGAAGAATATTTGTATTTTTTATTTAGGGTGCTAGATTAAGTGGTTTTGTTGTTTTCTCTTCATTTTATTTATTTACTGGTTTTAAAATTATTCTTAGGCATGTTTAATAAAAGTACACACACCAATCATGTGGATACTAAGGTGGTGTATCATAATTGGACAAATTTGGATACAAACCCTTTTGGAAAATAGTTTGGTTACACTACATAGTAGTGTTTTTATGTGTTATGGAAAATTCACCAAATATGGAATATTCAACCAAGTCCTACCAATACTTTGGTTAGTAAAAGTACTTGTTTTCTTTTGTAAAACTTTGTAATTTTCATAACTGAAACTCTTCACAATTTTAATTGAAATTCTCTTAGGAAAGAGTTTGGTAAATTACTTAGTAGTGTTTTTCTTTTATGCATTATTCACAAAATCACCATGGAGGGAGTTTTATTTTAGACCATGCCAAATTATTTTAGTGGATGAATAGACGTGTTTTCCTTCATGTATCTTTGTTGTTTTCATAGTACTTGATTAAATGGAAACATGTGTGGCTTTGGAATCTTGTTGGTTTGTTTTCCACACAAGTTTCAAGTATGGCTATTATGCTCCGTTGGTTTTATAACATGTATTCAGTTGCATAATTATGTATAGATGAATTTTTGTTATTACACTTTTGTCTTATGGATGAGAATGATCTGGAAAACAAGGTGTTCAGCTTGCTACCATTAACCTCCACATATCACAGACATGTGGATGTAATGGCTTCTTATTATATCATACTTGATAATTGTTTTCCCTTGAAGTGATTATTAGTTGTTCCTCATCTAGGATGAGTCTTGACAATGAATAGAGATTATAGGTCTCTAACCTTACCTAAGTATTTACTGGATAACTTCTGATGCTCCCTTGCTGAGGCAGTGTTGCTTCTTGTGGTCTTCTGTTGCTTGATGTTCTTCTCTCTAGTTGCCACTAGTCTTCTGTTATTACCTTTGTCCATTGCAGATAGATTCCTCTCTTGATTTCCAACCTCATCTGTCTCACCATTTTGGTGAAAACATCCAATTACTCCAAGCAAAGATTTTACTTAGATGACTGTAAAAGAATATGAGTTTATTTTATGACATCAAGTTGCCATGTGCATATAAGAAGAATTTGTTAACAAGGTAGCTAGTCTTGCCTCCAAATTACAACTCATATACAATAGGCTGAGATGTACCAGATTATTCAATCTTTTGTTTGTTTGTGTAAGACACTCAAGTGTTTGAGTATACAAAAGTGATCTGTTAACAAGGTCTAGAAACTTGTTACCAAACTACTTCTATATAACACTAACATTGGAGTATCACACTATTTCAAGAGTGTTAATAAGATCATATCAAAATATAAGAGTTTCCAAATACCCTTATATTAGAGTGAAGTAGCACTTCTAGAATACTCTAATAATCTTCTTGAAGATCTTCATGTGGTAGTTCCTCCTGTCTCGTGGTTTCTTCTCTTGCAAAATAACTTGGAGGAGATTGGGAAACAAGATACATTGGTCTAGCCAAAATAACAAGATCTAGATTAAGGGTTAATTCATGTTTTTATTATCCTTCCATACCTTTCTTGTTTTGCTTCCCCTAAGTTAGATACTTGTCTCATACATGATTGGTTTTATTTAGCTTTCAATCCAATTCCTCTAATAGAGGTTATATCTTGTTGTTATTCATTACTAGTATCCAGAGATGCTTTAGTTTCTGAATGTTATTTTGAATAGAGATGTGGAAGGCTTATGGAAGGCTGACTTAATATAGGGAGTTGATCAAATGGTTCATTGATGTGTTCATTGCTCATATGCTCACTGCTATAAGATGAATAAGACAATGAGCATAGGAAGGTTATTGGGGTTTAATGACTTATGTCATAATTGATAGTTGTTTTTCTCAGGTATCATGTTGTCACTTTATATTCTTCATTTGTATTCATGATTCAGACATAGAGGTTTGGAAAGATAATATGTAATGATCTAGGTGTAACAGTAGTTTAAGAAGATTTAGTTCTTCTTTTAGATACTTCTGTGATGGTTGATGGGATATGTACATATTCGATAAATATGTTAATACAATTAGTAAGTAATTTCCCACTTGTGGGTTTTAGGTTAACACTTATTTGTATCATTTGTGTTCTATTGAAACTTTGTTATTAAGGTGAGCAGCATCATCATCAGTACTAACACCAGAAAATTGCAATTTAATAACAAGATTTAATAAAGCAGGTTTAATTTCATAGAAAGCAGTAGTAGGAGCAGGTGGAGCAATAGGTGTCCAAATAAAATCATTATTGTTTGTGCTAGTGAAGTCACACAACTTAGTATTCTCAGAGGAACTCATTTTAGAAAAACATAAGCAAGCAAATAAATACCAGCTATAAAGTAAACTAATGTTTTTGTGTTTTCGATATACAGAAGCAAAACAAGAAAAAAACAAGACAATAAACAAAATAAAGAGGTTGAGAGTGAGAGACTCCCCTTGCCAGAAGACTTCTTTCTCCCCGGCAATGGCGCCTGAAATTCTTTTGATGCTTGCGCTGATGGTGCCTTGATGTTGGCAATGCGTGTTGTTAACCCCAAGAGGAGGGTGTGATGAGCGCAGCAGTAAGAATTTCCCTCAGTTAAGAACCAAGGTTATCAATCCAGTAGGAGAAAGAGGATCTTCGGAAGGTTGATGCCACTGACGGTGGTGATGGCGCCTCACCGGTGTCAGCAACAACGCGGAACCTGCGCACAACACAACCAAAATAATTTGTCCCAACGGTACAGTGATGTTGTCAATCTCACCGGTCTTGCTGAAAACAAAGATTAAACGTATAGTGTGGAAAACGGTGTATGCTTGCAGTAAGTAAAGAAAGCAGGAAATTGTAGAGGTTTTGTTTAACAGTGTAGAAAAATGGACCGAGGTTCATAGGTTCACTAGTGGTGTCTCTCCATAAAAGATAGTATGCTCGGTGAACAAATTACAGCTGGGCAATTGACAAATAGAGGTCACACCGTAGTGCACATTCATGACATGATGACTACTATGATATTTAGTGCGCGCATTACAACAATATACATAGACCGTAATCCAACTTCATCTATGACTAATAATCCACCCTCGGGTTATCATCCAAACCCCCTTAGGTATTAAGTTGCAAGCAACAGATAATTGCATTAAGCAATGTGTGTAATGTAAGCAATGATTGTACACGCGGGCACTCACACCGCAATTTTCTCCCTAGTGGCAACAACACATCCTCCCCCGTCACGGTTTTGTCACTCGAGCACACGCGAAAAGGAGGTATCAACCCACTATTGAGCATAAATACTCCCTCTTGGAGTCACTAGCAACTACTTGGCCAGAGCAACCATTAGCAACGGAAAGCATGCAAGATCACAAATAACATATGCAATAAAGACTATAATCAACTTGGCATAAGTTTAATATTCATCGGATCCCAGCAAACACAGCACATAGATTTACATAAGAACAATCTCGAACATGTTAGGTAGCTCACGAGATCTAAACATTGAGGCATATGAGGAGAAGACAAACATCTAGCTACTGCTATGGACCCGTAGTCCAAGGATGAACTACTCACGCATCACACCGGAGGCAGGCATGGTGATGAAGAGGCCTCCGGTGATGATCTCCTCTCCGGAAGGGTGCCGGGAGACAGCTTTAGAACACCCTTGATCTAGGGTTGACGACGATGGCGGGTCCGGAATTTTTTGGGGATATTTGATCAGGTGCCTAGGATTTTCCTTCGGAGGGGAATATATAGGCAAAAGGGCAAAGGCGATGGAGCCCTGGGGGCCCCACAGCACCCCCTGGCGCGGCCAAGGGGGGCGCCACCCCATGGTGTGGCCCCCTGGTGCCCGTCTTCGACTCCTCTTTCGTCTTCTGGATGCTTCCGGGGAAAATAGAAATTTCTGGATTTGTGGGGTCCAATTCCGAGGATATTTCCACGACAACTTTTCTGAAATAAAAAACAGCAAAAAACATGGAACTGTGACCTGGCAACTTGTTAATAGTTTAGTCCCGGAAAACGTGTAAAATGCTATAAAGAAGGGAGAAAACATGTAGCAATTGGCATAATATCATCATGGAGCATCAAAAATTATAGATACGTTGGAGATGTATCAGGCACTTTTCATGAGGGGATGGGGGTTAAAACTTTTTAAAAGGGGTTTTCGCTAAGTCAGACTTTTGAAGAGATACCAAAAGTGTAACTATGGCCTAACAGGGCAAAAAGAAGTTTTTGCAAACAGACATAAATAAAGCAAGAGTTAAAGGTGTGGTGACGTTGTTTTGCCGAAAGGGCGTGGTTGTGAGACACTCAAGAAAACAATTCAAAAACACACACAACAAGGGAAAAAGGTAAAAAAATTACGCAAGAGTAAAACACACAATTAGCACATAGTTAAAGGACAAACAAGATATTCTTAGTACTCGGAAACGTGTAATACCGCTGAAGAACTAGTAGCCCAAGTAAAACAACTGAGTGTAAGATATCGATCCTATGGGTCTGGGTTAACGAAGGTTGTTGAAGCCTTCATGTCATTAACGTCAATTTAGATCGTCGATGTTGAGCCTGATACTTGGCAGAGTCCTCTGATCTCGAGGATTTTCTTCATCTCACTAAAGTGGCAAAAACTTGATGGTGAGATAACTTCAGTGTTGGACGTTGTAGCAGATCTTCGGTATTTGCATAGAAATCACCTTGATGTTGAGGTCTTTGGAAGGAAACTTCTTGTTCTTCGGGTTGCTAAGTACTAAGGTCTTCTCGAGACATCGTCAAATACATAATTAATAGAAAAGATAAGAGAGGAAACTTTTTGGTAAACCTTTAAATAAAAACAAAGTTTTATGAATTTATGTTTATTTATTTATACAGAGTGTTTTGAGGCATGAAAACAAAGGAGAAAAAGGGTATGCTTCTATATTTTTTTATCTCCTATTCTGAAAACTAGGCAATAAGGTTTGAGAAAAAAATGGAAGCTATGCTTTAGGCTTTTTTTAGATAAAAACAATTTAGGTAGTAATATAGTTTTTACCAAAATACTTTTATTTCCTATCTGACACCCATGCTAACTAAGGTCTCATAAAGTCAGGATGGCTCTGATACCAACTCTGTGGGGTCCCCAGACTAGCAGTCCGAGATCTCCAGTATGCAAACATTCACGATCCCATGATAAGTTAGTCGTGAACAACATACTCGAGTTGGCATTGCAGATTACAACATCCACTACACGAATACACATCTTCCACAACTAGTCAATTGACTCAGTTGAAAACAACTGCCACGCAGGGCAGCAAGAAAACAAGATCCATGGAGAGAAGAAAGGATTAATCATATATAAAACATGGAGAAAAAGATGGGAGATGATCAAACAAGAAAAACTAATAGCTTGATTTGTAAGAAGCGCAATTACCAATTATGAGGGTAACTTTTACTGCCGATTTCCATCATATGATCTTGATTCAACATGATTTATAGATTGGTATGCTTGTGGAATAATTTACTTTTAAGCACATTAAAATGTTGTGCATGAGTGTGTGATCAAGATGAAGGCTTCAAATTTTTGACTGAAATAAAAACCTAAACGTGTTGATAACAAAAATTTATTGACCGAACCTCAATTATTACGATTTGAAACAACATCCACATTTATCATGTACAGATTAGAGGTACCGGTTTCAACCTCTACACATCATACCAACATCTGACGCACACTATAGTTTTCAATATTCCTATGATAAAAAAAATTATAAAAATATTTATCAAATGTAGTATCTCCTTGTTGTCTAAAATTTAAAAGAAATACATATTGTGACCTATGTAGTTTGATCAATTTTGGAAATTGTTCAGATTTTGACAGGTGCAGGAAATAGCAAGCAAATTCGATAACTACAACATACACCTGAACCTAGCAGGCATTGCAATCTTTATAATAATTATGCGAACAATAACCAAGTAAAATGGTACTTAGAAATAATATTTGTGGGTGCATATTACATGTATATTTTTAATGGTCTTATATTGGAGAGCATTACAATAACACTTATCTTGTTAAAAGATATCTAAAAAATGAAAGCTCTATAAGAAACGAATATGCCATGATATTGGAATAGATATCATTCATATATCATTTAATAGGTGGATTAGAAAAATAGCATTACAAGCCATAATGAGCATTTTTCTACATTGGGGGATACAACATGACATAGAATTAGAAGCCCACACAATCGAAAAATATCTAAAGGTCATTTTCAATGAAGTGAATCATGACAACCACATCCAATCTAACCTCAAGGTCATGTTGCTTCATGAACTATGCCCATCCAGATTTGAAATAGATTCACCCATTATGTTTTCTTGGCAATATTTTGCCCTCCTAGCAATAGAATTGCGTTTCTACTACGAGGTATGTTGTGCACTAATGTATTTTTCTTGAGGATACGCTATCAAAAATGGAAAACCACTTGATGCTTATAAAATCAACTAAAAATGATTATTGAAGAATTTATTTTGCACAAATCAATGAAAGAGCCTCCAAAAAGGATTACCAAATTGTTGTGAAGCATGTCTAACATGGTTATAGAGTGCACAAAAATAGCTTCAAGACCTAGTCTATGCTCAAGAATGACACACTTAATCCTTGCAATCTCAGAAGGTGTTGGTTTCACACCTTTAGACAATACAACAATAATTCTCGAACACATAATGTTCTGTGTATATTCACAAAACGCAGAAATTCACAAGCATCACAACAAATTAACCGATGTAAAGCCATATTCATGAATTAATCTACCCTAGAATAAATAAAAACTTCCTAAAACAAACGGATTTACAAAATTAACAAATTAACAAAAACATAGTCATAAATTTATCTTGAACTCTCTCTTTGTGGAAATCTTTATCGTCATAAATTTATCTACATGATGAGATATTCATTGCAGCCAAAAAATCCATTCCAGCTCTGTCATAAGTTCTCATGCCATAGTCCTTTAGAATTGTTTGGTACTCATCACCGCAGATGTGTGTCTTGCAGGTTTTCTGCATGTTAAACATATTCCACCTCCGTCCTTGAAAGATTGTACTTCCAAGTATCTTCGAGGGTCAAACATTTTAAGTTTTGACCGAGTTTGTAAGAAAATAAAATATTTTTTGTAAAACAAAATAGGTATATGATTGATGAACCACAAGTGTAGGGGGTCACAAGAGTCTTCGAGGGAAGTAATGTAACACCTGGGGTGTTACCCTAAGTAGAAAGTGTTTGTTTTCTTTTTGCTTTGCATCACATGCATCATATGCATTGCACCATGTTTCTCAAAACAACTCAAGAATTCAAACCAAATTAAACTTTCAAACATTGTCCAAATTTCCAATTTAAAAAAATTGCAAACTAAAACAACTCAATTGTTTCCAATAGTTTTGAAGTTGTTTTATTTAAATTGCTTGTTGATAAAAAATTTCCCTTTTGTTAAAACCCTAATGGCAAATTAAATTTCAAATCAATTCCTTCTTAATGGGCATGATCCAATTGTGGTTTGGCAATTAAAATCTTGCAAACAAATTAAGTCAATAAGCTTTCATCATTGTTTGAGTTAGTGGAATAAAATTGTTTAAAATTCAATCTTTATGAAATACTATGGAAATTCAAATAACAACTTAAAAACTCAAATAAATATTTCAAATCTTTGGACTTAAGGTTCACAATTGCCTTGATTTGCTGTTTGCAAATTAATAAAACATTTCATATAAAATAAAAACCCCAAAACCTATTTGAAATTCAACTACCAATTTTAAAATCAAACTAATACTTCAAATTTTGAAATCAATACTAACCTTGCTTTTACTCACTGTTTTGCAATTAATAAAAAAATAATTATAAAATAAAAACCCCCCAAATTCTATTCCTATCTCTCTTTCATCCTTTACAAAAAAAAATTTATAAGGAAAAAATAAAAAATAAAAAGGAGAGGGTGAGCTGTGGGAAACAGGCCAGCCCACAGCCCACTTCCCCTTTTCTATCCCCTCTTTTTGGCCCGTACCCCTTCGATGGTTGTCGTCTACCTCCTGCTGTCGTCATCGACAGTACGAACAGCAGCAGTACCGTAAGATCATCTCCTCCCCCCCTCCCGATTGCTGCCGTACCAAGATCCACTCCCCATAAAACTAGCCTTCCCCCTCTGCCCTAGCCTAACCCTAGACCCCCTCCCCTATCTCTACCGCCGCCAGCTTCCTATCTCCTCCCTTTCCCTCTGAACTTTTCTCTGCACCACCGAGCGCTCAACCACCGAACGTCGCCGTCAGGCCCTGCCCGCTCGCCGTCGCCAAGCACCCCCTCGGTCCGAGCTGGCGATGGGAATGGGACCAGGGTGTGGTCCTCGTCAGGTTTGGTGAAGGCGCGGGGACGGGAGGGTGCCCGAGTCGACGACGCCGTCGATGTTTTCCTCGCTGCCGCCGGCCATCCCAGCCACCGTCTGCTTCCGCGACCAGCAGCAGGTGAGCGCCCCTGTCTATCCTCCTCTCCTCTCTGACCGCCTCCACACGCTAGTGCCCACCCAGCACCTCGCACGACCACACACCACCGCCTCCACTCGCGAGCAGCACAACTATCCCTCCACCGCCGGCGATCTCTGCCGTTCCGTCAGGTTCAGAGAAACAACCCGTTCGGAAATTCAGTTGACCTCCGTGCGATGCCTTTTCTTCAGACAGTAGCCTGTACCAACACACGACCAGAAACACCGCAGTGGTTCAGTCCCTGCGCGCGCCGCGAGGGCAGCGGGTCGAGTCCCCGCGGGCGCACACCCTCTTTGCGATTTATTTCGCGCGCAGCCAGGCCCGCTGGTCAGCGACCCCCTGCGCCACCTCATCCGCACCCGCGCCCAGTTGGCGCCAGCGTGGCGTTGGGCCCGCTGGTCAGTGTCCCGCTGGCTGGCACGCTGGGTAGAAAAAATCTCAGGGATTTTTCTCTGCTAGTTTCTTTTCCACATTTCAGTCCCTGGTTTTTGCAGTATGGTCCCTGAACTTCAAACACACCTAGAAATTGCAAATAAAATCCAAATTGAAAATATAAAATATGTTTTTGGTCAAAATTCAATGTACTTTCTGTTTATCAACTTTGTTTTGCATTTTGGGCAATTACAATTAAGGTTATTTAATAATCCTTAAATTGGTTAATTAAATGGCATAATTAATAACTTTCAAATGGTTGCTCCAAATTAAATACTCAAAACATGTTTTCCAAACCAAATTCACTTCTCTACCTGTTTAAGTCAGTTGATCTCTATTTTGAACATTTCAAATTGTTTCAAAATTCAAATTCAAACAATTCATTTAA
The DNA here is from genome assembly GCA_028641055.1 of Alopecurus myosuroides. Taxonomy (NCBI): domain Eukaryota; kingdom Viridiplantae; phylum Streptophyta; class Magnoliopsida; order Poales; family Poaceae; genus Alopecurus; species Alopecurus myosuroides. Next base: position 2,031,568 of record CM054057.1, read on the forward strand.
GAATTTGATTAATTGCATAATTATTTCAAACTTAATTCAAATCACACAAATAAAATATTTTTTCCATGCCATTTTGAACCACCTTTTCAAATATAGATTTTGTTTCATGTTTTGGATAATTAAATTTGCTTGAATAATTTAAACCTTGTTTAAATCATTTAAATTTGCTAAATTCATAACTTGCTCAAATTAAATTATTTTTGAACTTATAAAATATGTTTTCAAACCAGAAAAACATAACCTTTTCAAATAATATTCAAACTTGAATTAAATTCAACTAAAACTTGTTTAATCTTGTTTATTTCATAATTAAATCATTGTAACTCCTTTTTCAATAATTGAAACATGTATTCCACCTGGAATTGTGTGTTCTTTCCAAACATGAACTTTGTGATCTGTTTTGAACAATTTAAATTGGTGAAAACAACAATTGCTTGTGTAACACCCTTAAGTAACCAAAATTCCAAAACTTAATAAGTGAATTTCAAAATGGGTAAACCTTATTTCCAATTGGTTCTATTGTTGTTATTTTGTTGTTTTCCTCATCCATGCATCATACTAAACCACTTTCACCTGTTGGTTAGTTGTAAAACACTTGTTTGAACCATAATTCATGGGCTTTTCATATGCAACTCAAATTACATATGGGTCCATTTAAACATGTTATCATGTCAACTAGTTTATTTCCATGCACCCATTAAATTGTCATGCATCCATATCTTGATCATGCTGGATCTTTTGCCGTAGTAGTGATTGTTGCATCCGGTGTTTGTTCGAGGTTCGTTGCTCCTTCCCGGATAGGACGTTGAGATGATGTGAGCAACGACAAGTTCTGTGGAGGTACCTCTACTTGCTGGATCTCAGGCAAGTATACTCACTTGCTGCCAAATGGCTGCCTTTCATCACTTGCTACCGATTCTTTCCGTTGTTCTTATTCTAGCCTGTTGATTCGATGCTTGTGTCTCGATCCTATTATATGTTACCTTGCAGCCATGATATAGCCTTCCTTCCACTTCCTATTAACTATTGTTTGTTTACCCTGTTGGCCCTCGTGTCGTAGTTGCATGCTTAGTGTTGTTTGCGCTCAAGTCTTGTTATCCGTCTTATCACCTGTTTAGTTTGATAGTTGGGTTTCAATTCAATCAACAACATGTTAATGTTTTGGGTAATAATAATTTGATGATAAGGCACCGGCAGGAGGCCCGGCGTGGTTTTGAGGCATGCTAGTGTCGACCCTAATTAGGAAAAGGGTCTTGTCTACTGATCCATGATGAGCGCACTAACCGCATGTGGGAAGCGAGTATGGGCGCCCCCCTCAATTTGACTCGATTCGCATCTCGTCCAAATCGCCACACTTAGTTCGGGCTTTCCATTTGATGCATGCATATGCAGGTGCGAACCCGAGGCCAGGGTGGAACTTTTGTAGTCGGCATTTAGGGCGACGTGGTCTTCCAGTGCTATGAGGGTCCCCCTTTTCTTCGTGGGGGCTCGATTAGCCGCGCACGCACATCACGTGGTTCTTTGGGCTTGATGCGAAGAAGAGTTGGGTTGTGTTGAGTACCTCGCTTGGTGGGTTGATCCCCCGTCTGGCGGGTCATTCTTACGTGTACGGCCAAATTGGTGCATCCCTGCAGGGTTAAATCTTCTCGAGAAGCCGTGTTTTCCGCGGTTATAGTTAACTTGGTGAAAGTACTGGCTAACAAGTACTCAGAACAACTTACACCTAACTAATGATAATTTGACTAGTAATAGTCTTATTGACACAATAAGTTGAACATCATTAATCCAACAGTGTGAGTTATCCTTGGGTTGCTTCCTTAGTAGGGGGTAACATTGGATGGGTTTGTTTGGTGGTTAGTTGTAGTTGGTTACGATACGCTATCTTATCCCCCTCTTTTAGCCGGATGTTGTAGTGAGTCTCTGTAGTTGGTTAGTGCAGCCCGCTGCCGCTTATTTGCAATAATCCTCCCTTTCCGTTGAACCCAAAGTATTTGTATCTTGTGATGACTGGTTACGCCGGTATCTTGTGAGTATGGTTTATCCACTTGCCAGTACTTAACCGTACTGACCCACGAATCTTTTTCGTGGCTGCATATTCAATATTGCAGTCAACAGGTTTGAAGTCTGACGACGTTAGCTTGGGAATCCCTCCGGCTTGGCCTGGGCAGGGATTGGACGCTCTCGGTTATCTTCAGGACTCTTAGTCCAATTTGTATCTTGTCCGTAGCCGGACGCTATGTTGTTTCTTCCGCTGTTATTTGGATCTTTGTATTGTATCAGTTGTATCCCTGACTCGTTTGAGTCATCTTGTATATATCTTTTCTGTTGTTGTTGCGGAATATTTGTGAACTGTTGTAATGTTATCACAAGTGGCAACCTGGAATCGATTATTATGTGGATTTTGGCGGAAATGCTGAAATCTACATGGTGCCCGATCTCGGGGCGTCACAAATGGTATCAGAGCATGGTTTCCGATTCCTGATATTGTTTCGATACGAATGGTTATCGAAGCAACGGGTCCGCAAAGCCTGTAGGATAACCTCGCTAACGGTCGTTGTTTCTAGAGTGTCAAAAACTATTTCTGCTAAACTATTTTGGAAAAAACATCTCAATAGGATTCTTGTTTTTCTCCCTATCCCTATTCTATTTCCCCTCCCATCTTATTTTTTTTGGAGTCTCCCCCTTGTCTATCTTTCAAAGTGTTAGGATCCTACGTGGGTGGACGTTTTCTGAGCCTTTAACCTAATAGGTTCGATCATCGGAAGATTCCTGGTGGAAGAACATCGTCATCAGCCCGAGCAAGAATCTCTTGTTAGTGGTGTCGAGAATCCCTTGTTAGCGGTGTCGAGGAGATCAACTGGAAGCATGAAAAATCGATAGTCGAACTTCTCTCCCCTCCCGGGTTAGCAGGTGGATTGCGAGGGCGCAATCCCTTGTTAGTGGTGTCGTCTGTAACACCTGGGGTGTTACCCTAAGTAGAAAGTGTTTGTTTTCTTTTTGCTTTGCATCACATGCATCATATGCATTGCACCATGTTTCTCAAAACAACTCAAGAATTCAAACCAAATTAAACTTTCAAACATTGTCCAAATTTCCAATTTAAAAAAATTGCAAACTAAAACAACTCAATTGTTTCCAATAGTTTTGAAGTTGTTTTATTTAAATTGCTTGTTGATAAAAAATTTCCCTTTTGTTAAAACCCTAATGGCAAATTAAATTTCAAATCAATTCCTTCTTAATGGGCATGATCCAATTGTGGTTTGGCAATTAAAATCTTGCAAACAAATTAAGTCAATAAGCTTTCATCATTGTTTGAGTTAGTGGAATAAAATTGTTTAAAATTCAATCTTTATGAAATACTATGGAAATTCAAATAACCACTTAAAAACTCAAATAAATATTTCAAAATCTTTGGACTTAAGGTTCACAATTGCCTTGATTTGCTGTTTGCAAATTAATAAAACATTTCATATAAAATAAAAACCCCAAAACCTATTTGAAATTCAACTACCAATTTTAAAATCAAACTAATACTTCAAATTTTGAAATCAATACTAACCTTGCTTTTACTCACTGTTTTGCAATTAATAAAAAATTAATTATAAAATAAAAACCCCCCAAATTCTATTCCTATCTCTCTTTCATCCTTTACAAAAAAATATTTATAAGGAAAAAATAAAAAATAAAAGGAGAGGGTGAGCTGTGGGAAACAGGCCAGCCCACAGCCCACTTCCCCTTTTCTATCCCCTCTTTTTGGCCCGTACCCCTTCGATGGTTGTCGTCTACCTCCTGCTGTCGTCATCGAAAGTACGAACAGCAGCAGCACCGTAAGATCATCTCCTTCCCCCCTCCCGATTGCTGCCGTACCAAGATCCACTCCCCATAAAACTAGCCTTCCCCCTCTGCCCTAGCCTAACCCTAGACCCCCTCCCCTATCTCTACCGCCGCCAGCTTCCTATCTCCTCCCTCTCCCTCTGAACTTTTCTCTGCACCACCGAGCGCTCAACCACCGAACGTCGCCATCAGGCCCTGGCCGCTCGCCGTCGCCAAGCACCCCCTCGGTCCGAGCTGGCGATGGGAATGGGACCAGGGTGTGGTCCTCGTCAGGTTTGGTGAAGGCGCGGGGACGGGAGGGTGCCCGAGTCGACGACGCCGTCGATGTTTTCCTCGCTGCCGCCGGCCATCCCCGCCACCGTCTGCTTCCGCGACCAGCAGCAGGTGAGCGCCCCTGCCTATCCTCCACTCCTCTCTGACCGCCTCCACACGCTAGTGCCCGCCCAGCACCTCGCACGACCACACACCACCGCCTCCACACGCGAGCAGCACAACTATCCCTCCACCGCCGGCGATCTCTGCCGTTCCGTCAGGTTCAGAGAAACAACCCGTTCGGAAATTCAGTTAACCTCTGTGCGATGCCTTTTCTTCAGACAGTAGCCTGTACCAACACACGACCAGAAACCCCGCAGTGGTTCAGTCCCTGCGCGCGCGCCGCGAGGGCAGCGGGTCGAGTCCCCGCGGGCGCACACCCTTTTTGCGATTTATTTCGCGCGCAGCCAGGCCCGCTGGTCAGCGACCCCCTGCGCCACCTCATCCGCACCCGCGCCCAGTTGGCGCCAGCGTGGCGTTGGGCCCGCTGGTCAGTGTCCCGCTGGCTGGCACGCTGGGTAGAAAAAATCTCAGGGATTTTTCTCTGCTAGTTTCTTTTCCACATTTCAGTCCCTGGTTTTTGCACTATGGTCCCTGAACTTCAAACACACCTAGAAATTGCAAATAAACTCCAAATTGAAAATATAAAATATGTTTTTCGGTCAAAATTCAATGTACTTTCTGTTTATCAACTTTTTTTGCATTTTGGGCAATTACAATTAAGGTTATTTAATAATCCTTAAATTGGTTAATTAAATGGCATAATTAATAACTTTCAAATGGTTGCTCCAAATTAAATACTCAAAACATGTTTCCCAAACCAAATTCACTTCTCTACCTGTTTAAGTCAGTTGATCTCTGTTTTGAACATTTCAAATTGTTTCAAAATTCAAATTCAAACAATTCATTTAAGAATTTGATTAATTGCATAATTATTTCAAACTTAATTCAAATCACACAAATAAAATATGTTTTCCATGCCATTTTGAACCACCTTTTCAAATATAGATTTTGTTTCATGTTTTGGATAATTAAAATTTCTTGAATAATTTAAACCTTGTTTAAATCATTTAAATTTGCTAAATTCATAACTTGCTCAAATTAAATTATTTTTGAACTTATAAAATATGTTTTCAAACCAGAAAAACATAACATTTTCAAATATGAATTTGAATTTATGTTTTAACAAATAAAATTCAAATAATATTCAAACTTGAATTAAATTCAATTAAAACTTGTTTAATTCATAATTAAATCATTGTAACTCCTTTTTCAATTATTGAAACATGTATTCCACCTGGAATTGTGTGTTCTTTCCAAACATGAACTTTGTGATCTGTTTTGAACAATTTAAATTGGTGAAAACAACAATTGCTTGTGTAACACCCTTAAGTAACCAAAATTCCAAAACTTAATAAGTGAATTTCAAAATGGGTAAACCTTATTTCCAATTGGTTCTATTGTTGTTATTTTGTTGTTTTCCTCATCCATGCATCATACTAAACCACTTTCACCTGTTGGTTAGTTGTAAAACACTTGTTTGAACCATAATTCATGGGCTTTTCATATGCAACTCAAATTGCATATGGGTCCATTTAAACATGTTATCATGTCAACTAGTTTATTTCCATGCACCCATTAAATTGTCATGCATCCATATCTTGATCATGCTGGATCTTTTGCCGTAGTAGTGATTGTTGCATCCGGTGTTTGTTCGAGGTTCGTTGCTTCTTCCCGGATAGGACGGTTGAGATGATGTGAGCAACGACAAGTTCTGTGGAGGTACCTCTACTTGCTGGATCTCAGGCAAGTATACTCACTTGCTGCCAAATGGCTGCCTTTCATCACTTGCTACCGATTCTTTCCGTTGTTCTTATTCTAGCCTGTTGATTCGATGCTTGTGTCTCGATCCTATTATATGTTACCTTGCAGCCATGATATAGCCTTCCTTCCACTTCCTATTAACTGTTGTTTGTTTACCCTGTTGGCCCTCGTGTCGTAGTTGCATGCTTAGTGTTGTTTGCGCTCAAGTCTTGTTATCCGTCTTATCACCTGTTTAGTTTGATAGTTGGGTTTCAATTCAATCAACAACATGTTAATGTTTTGGGTAATAATAATTTGATGATAAGGCACCGGCAGGAGGCCCGGCGTGGTTTTGAGGCCTGCTAGTGTCGACCCTAATTAGGAAAAGGGTCTTGTCTACTGATCCATGATGAGCGCACTAACCGCATGTGGGAAGCGAGTATGGGCGCCCCCCTCAATTTGACTCGATTCGCATCTCGTCCAAATCGCCACACTTAGTTCGGGCTTTCCATTTGATGCATGCATATGCAGGTGCGAACCCGAGGCCAGGGTGGAACTTTTGTAGTCGGCATTTAGGGCGGCGTGGTCTTCCAGTGCTATGAGGGTCCCCCTTTTCTTCGTGGGGGCTCGATTAGCCGCGCACGCACATCACGTGGTTCTTTGGGCTTGATGCGAAGAAGAGTTGTGTTGTGTTGAGTACCTCGCTTGGTGGGTTGATCCCCCGTCTGGCGGGTTATTCTTACGTGTCACTAGTAGAAAACAGGGCATTGAGCCAAGCCCAATGGAACCGGATGTGATACAAACCGGTTCAGAAGGGTCTGTTCCTGGGCCCCACCCACGCAGCAAAATGGCCGCAAGGCCTTTAGGACCGGTTTGTAACACAAACCGGTCCTAAAGGCCTTGCGGGCTATTTGCTGCATGGAGGGGGGCCCATGGGCAGACCCTTTAGAACCGGGTTGTATCACAAACCGGTTCTACAGGATTTCTCATTTTTTGCAGGCGTTGCGGGTCCCGCTGTCATATCCTTTAGAACCGGTTTGTAACACAAACCGGTCCTAAAGCCCTCCCCTAAACCCTACATACCACCCCGAGCTCAGCTCATTTTTTCCAGCTCGAGCTCAACTCCATTTTTGCTCTCTCCTTCCTCTTGTGAGGTCTAATCCATCCCCATTTTCTCCACCATTTGTCAAGATTGTTGGTACCCATCGGTTCTACGGTTAGCATCAACGTTCCCTCTTCCGGCATTGCAGGTTTTGCTCGTTTTCTTGCTCATTTCATTTTTGTTGTGCTAGCTAGGTGTTTGATGAAATGCCTAGCTAAGCTAGAATTTGTTATTCATTTTGTTATGTATACAAATTGATGCAATTTGAGCTCAAACTTAATTATGATTTGTGCTTTTTTTAGTGTCGCGCGCCTAGTCCCCTTCCTCACTACCGTCAATCGCCCCATCACCAACACAACCTTGGTGAGCCTATTGTTTTTATTTACCAAAACAAATTTTAATTTGTATGATTTACGTATTTACTTGTATATAATTTTCTAGAGCCATGGTTTTGATATCCGTCCCCGTTGGCCCTCGTCCAGTCTATGATTCGGATGTGGTATATTTTTTTTTTCACTACATATTTTCATTTCCTAATTATACGACAATTACTTACGCCGACCAACTTGACATAGATATTTTTATATAGGAGGTAGTGGAACCGGAAATGCCAATCGACCCTATTGTTGAGAAGTTATACTTAGTTGAACAAGAAAATATTGGCTTGAAAGAAAGATTGAAAAAAACTGAAGAAAGGTTGGAAAAAACTGAAAGAGAGAAGATGACCTTGGAAAAGGTTCTTGCCGGTGTCGTCGATAGTCACAAGAGCGAGATGGACGCAATGCGGCTGAAGATTAGAAAGATTAGGAAATATGCAATTAGTAAAGAGGCTTGGTATCATTATGTCGTCGGGTCAATTGTTACCTTTGTTGCGATTTTGATCGCATTTGTTGTTGTTTCTAAATGCATTAATTAGAGAGAGTTTTTATGGATGGTTTCAGTGTGTATGTTTCTGAGAACTATATATGTATGGTCACTATATGCTAGTTTGGTATTAACGTGTGATGAACTTTTTGTATTAATTAATTAATTTAGTCATGATGATTTAGCATAATGGTTGTTGATAAATTTATATAATGCAGATGAACCGGCAATGGATGTACAGTGATCGACGTCGTCCCGAATTCCTTAATGGCATGCATAGTTTTCTCAATGTGGCTGAGAAAAACAGGCAGAATGGATTTATTTTTTGTCCATGTAAAAAATGCCAGAATAGGAGGAATTTCCCTAGCTCAAGAACCATACACACCCACCTGTTGCAAGAAGGCTTCATGCCCAGTTATTTTTGTTGGACCAAGCACGGAGAAAGAGGGGTTATAATGGAAGACAATGAAGAAGAAGAGGATAATGATAAGTATCCTATGTTCGATGAACACGGTGATACTGAAATGGGGGAAGATGAGCCTGAACTTGAGGACATTGTTGATGAGTCTGATGATGATCTTCGTCAGGTCATTCGTGAAGAACAGATAAACTGCGCAAGTGAAAACGAGAGGTTGAAGTTGAAGCGCATGTTAGAAGACCACAAAAAATTGTTGTACCCAACTTGCGAAGATGGCCAGAAAAAACTGGGCACCACCCTTGAATTGCTGCAATGGAAGGCAGAGAATGGATTATCTGACAAGGGATTTGAAAACCTGCTGAAAATAATGAAGAAGATGCTTCCAAGAAATAACGTGCTGCCCTGCAGTACATACGAAGCAAAGAAGGTTGTCTGCCCTCTAGGATTGGAAGTGCATAAGATACATGCATGCATCAATGACTGCATCCTCTACCGCGGCCAGCACGAGAATTTAAATGCCTGCTCGGTATGCGGTGCATTTCGGTATAAGATCAGGCGAGATGACCCTGGTGATGTTGAGGGCGACGATCGCCCCAGGAAGAGGGTTCCTGCCAAGGTGATGTGGCATGCTCCTATAATACCACGGTTGAAACGTTTGTTCCGAAACAAAGAGCATGCCAAGTTGTTGCGATGGCACAAAGAAGACCGTAAGGAAGACGATATGCTGAGACACCCCGCTGATGGGTCGCAGTGGAGAAACATCGACGATAAGTACGAGGACTTTGCACGTGACGCAAGAAACTTAAGGTTTGGTCTGAGTACAGATGGCCTGAATCCATTTGGGGAGCAGAGTAGCAGTCATAGCACCTGGCCCGTGACTCTATGTATCTATAACCTTCCTCCTTGGTTATGCATGAAGCGTAAGTTCATTATGATGCCAGTGCTTATCCCAGGCCCGTCGCAACCCGGCAACAACATTGATGTGTACCTGAGGCCACTGGTTGATGAACTTTTAGAGTTGTGGGCTGACGAAGGTGTACGTGTGTGGGACGAGTACAAACAAGAGGAATTTGACCTACGAGGGTTGCTGTTTGTTACCATCAATGATTGGCCCGCTCTTAGTAACATCTCAGGACAGTCAAACAAGGGATACAGCGCATGCACACACTGTTTAGGCGAGACAGAAAGTATACATATAGGCAAGAATGTGTACCCGGGGCATCGTCGATTTCTTCCAGACAGGCATCCCGTAAGAAAGAAAGGAAAGCATTTCAAAGGCGAGGCAGATACACGGAGGAAGCCAACCCTCCCTAAAGGTACTGATATATATGACATGGTCAAAGATATAAAAGTAATCTTTGGAAAGGGTCCTGGCGCACAATCTGTTCCAAATGACGCTGACAACCACGTAGCCATGTGGAAGAAGAAATCTATATTCTGGGAACTACCCTATTGGAAATTCCTAGAGGTTCGCTCTGCGATCGACGTGATGCACGTGACGAAAAATATTTGCGTGAACCTGCTAAACTTATTGGGCGTGTATGGGAAGAAGTCGAGAGATACACCAAAAGCACGGCTGCACCACCAACGTATGCACGAACGAGACGACCTGATGAATCCAGAGAATTTCAAAGGTCCTGCCAGCTACGCTCTTACCAAGGAAGAGAAGGAGATCTTTTTCCAAGTCCTGAGTAGTATCAAGGTCCCGTCTGGCTACTCGTCGAACATAAAAGGATTACTAAACCTGGAAGAGAAAAAGTTCCAAAACCTTAAGTCTCATGACTGCCACGTGATCATGACCCAGTTACTTCCGATTGCATTGAGGGGGCTTCTGCCAGAAAACGTGCGAGTACCCATTGTGAAGCTATGTGCATTCCTCAATGCAATTTCTCAGAAGGCAATCGATCCAGCAACTCTACCAAGTTTACAGAAGGACGTGGTCCAATGTCTTGTCAGCTTCGAGTTGGTGTTCCCACCAACCTTTTTCAATATTATGACGCACCTCATAGTTCACCTAGTCCAAGAGATTTCCGTTCTCGGTCCTGTATTCTTACACAATATGTTCCCCTTTGAGAGGTTCATGGGAGTCTTGAAGAATTATGTTAGAAACCGTGCTAGACCAGAAGGAAGCATGGTCAAGGGCTATGGAACAGAGGAGGTCATTGAGTTTTGTGTTGACTTTATTCCTGACCTGAACCCGATCGGGGTTCCTCAGTCGCGCCATGAGGGGAGACTGCGTGGAAAAGGCACACTAGGAAAGAAATCAACAACATGTATGGACGAGCAATCTTTCAGTCAAGCACACTACACAGTTCTAGTTAATTCCAGGTTGGCGGCTCCATATATCCAGGAACACACGGATATTTTACGCTCGGAATATCCGGAGCAACCTGAAGATTTCATTGCTAAAGAACACGCGAAGACTTTCGGAGGTTGGTTGCAAAGACGTCTGATTAATGACAACATTGTTGAAGATGAGCTATACTTGTTGGCCAAGCAACCATCTTCGACTGTATTGACCTTTAAAGGGTACGAGATAAATGGTAACATATTTTACACGGCAGAACAAGATAAAAAGAGCACCAACCAAAACAGTGGCGTCCGGTTTGATGCAAAAGACGACAACGGGCAAAGGGTCACATACTATGGTTACATAGAGCAGATATGGGAACTTGACTACGGACCTTCCTTTAAGGTCCCTTTGTTCTGGTGCAAATGGTTCAACCTGTCAGGCGTGAAGGTAGACCCGAAGTACGGAATGACAACAGTGGATCAGAAGAATCTTGGGTACGGCAATGATCAATTCGTCCTAGCCAATGATGTGGCTCAGGTTTTCTATGTGAAGGACATGTCTAGCAGACCGAGAAAAACAAAAGATAAGGAAACGAATACATCAGACGATGAGCCAAGGCGCCACATAGTTCTTTCAGGGAAAAGAAACATCGTGGGAGTCGAGGACAAGACAGACATGTCAGAAGATTACATTAAATTTGATGAAATTCCTCCCTTCAAAGTCAAAGATGATCCTAGCATTCAGTTAAATGATGAAGATGTTCCATGGTTACGGCGCAATCTGAAGAAAGGCAAGAAGAAAAATAGAAACGGATCGTCCCTTTAATAAAGGCAAGAAGAAAAATAGAAACGGATCGTCCCTTTAGTACCGGTTGGGGACACCAACCGGGACTAAATGGGTTAGGGTTTCGTTTGGACCAATCAGATAGAATCACACGGATCGTGTGTTTGTTTCAACCGCTTGTGAGTCGTTGGATCCGGGTGTGTTTCTTTCCAGCTGTTGTGAGCCGTTCGATCAGGGCTACGGTGTGTTTCTTTCGAGCTGTTGTGAGCCGTTGGATGAGATGTTTCTTAACCGTTGGATCAAAACCCTAGCTCAACACTTTGTGAGCCAGAGGACCCTATATATAGCCCAGCTTCATACACCGTTCAGTTCATCTCTCCCAAATACAAAACATCCGGATTCGCCAGCATACGCCCCGCGGTGCATTTGGTATGCATATATGCACTCAGTAGCCACTGCGGGGTTGTATACTGGCGATACCGTTTGTTTTGTTCTAGACCCTCCTTTAAGGTTTGATACATCATATACTCAGTTCATCGAGCAAATACAAAACATCCGGATTCGCCATCATACGTCCGACCGTGCATTTGGTATGCATATATGCACCCAGTAGCCACGGTCGGGCTGTATGATGGTGATACCGTCTGTTTTGTTCCACACCCCCCTTAAGGTTTGATACATCATATACTCAGTTCATCGAGCAAATACAAAACATCCGGATTCGCCGTCATACGTCCAGCCGTGCATTTGGTATGCATATATGCACCCAGTAGCTAGCCACGGTTGGGCTGTATGACGGCGATACCGTTTGTTTTGTTCTACACCACCCTTTAAGGTTTGATACATCATATATTCAGTTCATCGAGCAAATACAAAACATCCGGATTCGCCATCATACGTCCAGCCGTGCATTTGGTATGCATATATGTACCCAGTAGCCATTTGGCCCTCATTACCCACCCTAACTTACCACAGGCGCATAGAATACAATATGCGCCTGGGGTAACATTAGTACAGGCGCATAGACAAAATATGCGCCTGGGCTAAGATCTATACCACAGGCGCATAGTGTATAATGTGCGCCTGGGGTAAGTGATCAGATTACATTAAATTTGATGAAATTCCTCCCTTCAAAGTCAAAGATGATCCTAGCATTCAGTTAAATGATGAAGATGTTCCATGGTTACGGCGCAATCAGAAGAAAGACAAGAAGAAAAATAGAAACGGATCGTCCCTTTAGTACCGGTTGGGGACACCAACCGGGACTAAATGGGTTAGGGTTTCGTTTGGACCAATCAGATAGAATTACACGGATCGTGTGTTTGTTTCAACCGCTTGTGAGTCGTTGGATCCGGGGTGTGTTTCTTTCCAGCTGTTGTGAGCCGTTCGATCAGGGCTACGGTGTGTTTCTTTCGAACTGTTGTGAGCCGTTGGATGAGATGTTTCTTAACCGTTGGATCAAAACCCTAGCTCAACACTTTGTGAGCCAGAGGACCCTATATATGCACCCGCGCCTCGAGCGCTTCTTCTCCATCCCTCTGCACCGTCGCGCTTCCACCATGCGTCCGAGGAGGAACAGCACCACCGGTTTCCGCGGCGTCCGAGCACGGCAGAACGGAATGTTCAGCGCAGATATCCGTTGGGGGGACGACCGCATCCCCCTCGGCACCTTTGCGACGGCGGTAGAGGCAGCCCGCGCCTGGGACGCGGCGGCCTGGCGCCTCAACCGCCCGCGGTCGCTGATGAACTTCAACGACTGCCACACAGTCTGGGAAGCGGAGGCCAGGGCGACGAAGCCACAGATCATCACTGCCGCCGACCACCTCCACCTCCGCCACCGCGCGTTTCAGGGCCTAGTCGACGCTAGGGAAGACCGCGTCGTCCGCGACTATTACCGGAACAACCCGGGGGAGGAGAGCGCCGACGAGGAGCTCTGGCAGACCCGCGCGGGTCAGCGGGCGGAGCGCCGCCTCGAACGGCACCTCGCGTTGGATGAGGCTCGGGAGGTGAGGACGAGGGCGCTGCAAGAGCTTCGTCGGGCCGACCGCGCCGGCGAAGTCTGGGCCTCCGACGATCCGAGGTGGGGGCCTATCTCGGACATACCATCATGCACCTCCGATGATGACGAGGAGGTCACCGACGAGTTCGGCGACGATGATGACCCGGAGGAGGTCACCGACGAGTTCCCCGACGACGACGGCGAGGAGTAGTATTCGTCTGTTTTCCCTTTTTAATAAAAGAATTTGTATTCCGGCGACACTGCGATCGCTAAATCAATCTGTATGGTATCTCGCTAAATCAATCTATATATATGTATCCACGATATATATGCTCGATGTATCACTTGCGCTCTCACTTCTCGTTGCCTTACTCATTACCCACCCTAACTTACCACAGGCGCATAAACAGCAAAATGCGTCTAGGGTAATTTTACCGCAGGCGCACAGTAAAGACATGCGCCTGGGAGAAGAGATTTACCGCAGGCGCATTGTGTGCAAAGTGCGCCTGGGGTAAGTGATCACATATACAGAAACAGTAGTTTTTCTGTTTTGTTTTCTTGATGTGTTTTTGTTTGTTTGTTTTGAAATGTGTGTTTGACATAATATAGAAATAGTATAGCTAGGAATTAATATAGAAATAATATCCATTACATAATAATATATACATTACATGATAATATATCCATTACATACTAATATATCCATTACATGCATATATCGAACACAAGATGCGGTACACAAACAACATCTATGGACCCGTCGAGTAGAAGCGGAACAACTCGTAGGAGACGTATGCATCTATGGCTGCATACGTGATGTTGGTCCAGTCCAGTGGGTTCTTCTCCCACAACCAGTGATTCTTCGAGGGGAAATCAGTCTTCATGGTTTCGTAGCCCCCGTGGAGGAAGAAAGTTGCCATGAGAGCCATCCCGGTCTTCGGCCTGTTCAAATCAGCAAAATGGATAAGATCCTGAAGATCAATGTAGTGATCTTCAGGTATCACAATACCCAAACGCATCAACTTCGGACGGTCTTGCGTGTTGTCAACGCTGCAAAAGTCATACCCCTTGTTGACAAGAAAATCAACAAGTGCCGGAGAATGCTTTGAACTACTGCAACAACAAAAATTTGATACGTGTACGTGTTAGATATATGGCAGCACATGTATTCTTCACATGCAACAAACAAATCGAAGATGCAAGATTGTACGTGTGCGTTACCTTGACCATTGGAAGACCAAAACGGCCTCCTTGAATGCAATCTGGATGACTGCAACATTCCGTTGATCCGCCGTATACTCTAAATCAAGCCCGAAAAACCGGTGTTCTTCGGGAGAGGAGAAATACAGATTGGTCAAATACCCAAGAGCACCGGGGATCTCCTCGCAATTGTTGGTGTAGAACACGTCGAGAATTTTGCCGCATGGTGTGGGCACATCATATCTCTTAGAAATTTCAGCCATGGTGCTTAGTGGAAGAAGATGAAGAGAGGAAGAAGAAAAGACAGAGGAAGAAGAGAAGAAACAGAGAGACTCGCGATCGCGCACTGTAGCAATAAACCGCCGCGCGCGGGAGGCGGGCGGTTTGTATTAAGACCTTTAGCACCGGTTGCTAACACAAACCGGTGCTAAAGGCCTGTAGTGGGCGCGCAGTCTGGGTGTGGCCCCAGCTACAGGCCTTTAGCACCGGTTCGTGTTAGCAACCGGTGCTAAAGACCCTTTCGCACCGGTTGCTAACACGAACCGGTGCTAAAGGCCTGTAGGGCGGCGATATCTCCACACTTCTGAAAAATTTGGCTCATTTCTTTCGCGCGCGCGTCTTCTTCTCTACCACGGCGAAGCCCTGCTCCGCCTCGTCGCCGTCGCCGTCTGCCTCCGCGTCCTCGGTCCGCCGCGCCTCCGTCGCCGTCTGCCTCCGCGCGGCCCCGCGTCCGTCGCCGTCGTCGTCGATCCCCCGCGCGGCCCCGCGTCCGTCGCCTCCGCGGTGGCCGTCCGTCCGCCTCCGTCGCGCCGTCCGCCTCCGCGTCGCGCCGTCGCGCCGTCCGCCTCCGTCGCGCGTCCGTCTCTCCTCCGCCTCCGCCGCCCCGCCTCTCGCCCCTCGATCGCCGTCGCCCCGTCGCCGGCCACGTACGGTAAGTGTTAGAGTTTAGTTCTATTTCTTTTTTTTTCAATTTTGTTTTAGTGTCGTTTTTTTAGAGTTATTAGTTAGATTGTTTAGTGTTAGATTGTTTTTAGAGTTAGTGTTAGTGTTAGAAATTTTTAGATTTAATTAGTGTTAGATTTTTTTAGAGTTATTAGTGTTAGTGTTAGAATTTAGTGTTAGAAATTTTTAGAGTTAGTGTTAGATTTTTTTTAGTGCTTTATTTTGTTTTTTTTCAATTTTGTTTTACTGTTACAATTTTTAGAGTTAGTGTTAGTGTTTAGTGTTAGAAATTTTTAGATTTAGTGTTAGATTGTTTTTAGAGTTAGTGTTAGTGTTAGAAATTTTTAGATTTAGTGTTAGATTTTTTTAGAGTTATTAGTGCTAGTGTTAGAATTTAGTGTTAGAAATTTTTAGAGTTAGTGTTAGATTTTTCTAGTGCTTTATTTTGTTTTTACAATTTTGTTTAGTGTTAGAATTTTTCTGTTAGAATGTTGTGTTAGAAAATTTCACTAAGTTAGTGTTAGAAAATTTCAGAAAGTTAGAATATATATATAATTTAAGTAAGTTACCATATTGTTCCTGTTTAACTTTCATCTTATTTCTGTTTTATTTCTCAATATACTATTTTTTACTAAGTTAGAAACACTAAAGGTATTTTACTTAATTATGGAATATTTACTTAGTCCGGGCAGGTTTTTAGTTCATGTCTTTGTTGGACCCGCCGGGGGATGTCCGGGACTGGGCCCCGCCAGGCTGGCATTGGGAGCTCCTTAGTACCGGGGCACGCGGCTTGGTGAGAAATCCGGGTGACGTGGTCGACCCGGATATTCTTTGGTGGCCATCGCGTGGGCCACGCTCGGTGCGGAGAGAGCCGGCCCCTGAGGAGGTGGTACAACAGCGTATCAGGGAGGAGGACGAGCACGTCCGTCGCTACATGTACTTGCTCGATAGGCAGTATAGGCAGTATAGCAGCAGTTGGTCGATTATTCGGAGGGTTCCTTACCACGTGAGCTATGACCCTGTGAGGGTTCCTTATCTATGGATGCGTAGCACCCGTGACTCAGCACCCCGCGGCTTAGGACCCGGTCGGAGTTAATTATTTTGAGAGATGTCACGAGACTATGTATAAGTGATATTATTCGATCGTGATGTATTAGGGTTAAAAAAAATCAACCCGAGCTATGTAACTCTTGGTGTGTGTCAAGAACTATTATTTCATTAATATGTCCAGAACTATTATTTTATTACTGTCCGATGAAATAATTTCGCCAAGTGCCCGATGAAAATTTCTCTAAGTGTTCTTCATTTTATAAATTTTACTAGCAGGTGTTGAGCTATGGATCCCCAAGAACCTGCACATGATCCGCACGCCGATCAGCTCGCGGGAATGGGTGAGGCGGAGAAGGAAAGATACATGCGCGAGATGATTTTTAATAATGCAACGGCCATATATCGTGATGACGACGATGGACAGGCGTTTAGCAATCAATTTTTGAACGACTCCGGTGACGGAGATGAGAATATAGAAGATGTAGTAGATGATGACGACGACAACGTCGAGGATGAAGAAGTGCCCTCCAGAACAAACTCTGCGAATGTATATCTCAAGTCACTGTTCACGCAACAATTAATTTGTATTGCACTTACTAACGAATCATTATTTTCCCATTTAGGCGCCCTCCGGAACAGCTAGCGCAAGTACTGAGACAAAGTCGAAACGAGGCCCGGCCGCAAGGTTGAAAGATACCGCAATCTACCCGATCGATACAGTTGCTGCTGATGGCAAACCACTCCAGCCCCCAGAAACTTATCGCAAACTCGTAAATCAGTGCGGAGTTATTGTAAGAGATCTGGTCCCGATCAACTTAATAGAATGGAATCAGCCGAAGACCGGGGCCAACGTTGGAGCTAGTTATGTCGATGAAAGATTGAAAAAAATTCTTTGCGAAACGCTATGGCTAAATTTCAGCGTAGCGGAAGATAAGAAGAAGAAAGTCGAGAAGTGGGCTTTGAAGAAGATGGCCATACAATTCCAGAGGTGGAAGAAAGAACTGTGGAAGAAATATAAGGAAAAAGATCCAGTTTTCACTGGGAACCTAGTGAAGATAAGCGACGCTTGGGATGAATTTAAGGCGTACAAGAAATCGGGTGTCTTTGCATCCCGATCGGCCAAAAATTCGGAGAATGCGAAGAAGAAGCAATATCACCATATTTTGGGGTCAGGTGGCTACAGGACTGCCCTGCCTAGGTGGCGAAGCTATGAAAATGCGCTTGTGAAAAGAGGTATCATTCCACAGACACATGACTGGCCCGATAGGTCCAAGTTCTGGTTGTTCGCGCATGGAGCAACGTTGGATCCTGAGACTGGGATGATTGTTTCTCAGGGACCATGGTCGGCGAAAATAACAACAGTCGTAGCACAGCTAGAGAAGGCAATAGAAGATGTTCGAAAAGGAACTTTTGTTCCCGATAGAGAGAACGACGAGCTGACGAGGGCACTCGGGAACCCCGAAAAGTGGGGACGAACACGAGGCTTTGGAGCGGATACCCCGTGGAGAGATGGGTTTGCAGCGGACATTGCCACTTACAGAAGCCGTGATAGAAGCAAGAAAAAGGCGAGTGAACGGTTATCGACATTAGAACAAAAGGTGGAATTTCTCATGAAGAAAGGGGGACACCCTTTACCTGACACTGAAGAGGAGGTAGAACATCGTCCTGCTTCTGATCAGCTGCAAATAGAAGACGATCATGCCGTCCCATCTCAGCATAGAAGCAGCGTGGGTTCCACGCACCTGCAGCTGGAAGACGGTCGTGCAGTCGAACCGTCGGCGCCTCACTACCCCGTGGATGATATCACGGAGAAGACAAACTGTGAGATACATATGCCAATGGGGAACATAACCTTTAGGGTGGCGTCAGGCTATGCTTTACCGAATCAACCTGGAGCAACCTACCATGGTGGTCAGATTCCAGCATCCCATGCTCGTGTAGGGTTGTCAACAATTACGCCGGGGTGCCAGTCAATTGAGCTCAGTATTCCTGGAGGTGAAGGCGAGAAGACACTGGGAGAAATGGAGCTTGGTATCATCTTGTGGAATAAGAAACACATCGTGTTCCCTAACTCGGCGCCAAGGCCACCGACTCCTCCAGGTACGAATGCACCATACCTCCATCAATTACTGAATGTTGCACCACATGTAAGCTTATTTTTAATAGTTTTTTCACTTTCGTACAGAGAATGCACGACCTCCAAGTCCACCCCCCAACGAACCTCCAAGTCCACCCAACAACGAAGATTGGCCGGAGCCCGAGGCCGAGGGTCCATCGCCCGTGCACTCCCGTGAGCCGACGGATGCGCCCACTACGGGTACGACAAAGCGGAAGCTGCAGTTCAGAAGAAACGGGACTCCTCCCAAGAAGAGACCAAGGAAACCCAAGAAAGTCGAGAGTCCCCCGAAGTTACCAGGCTTGATGACTCAGGAGGAACTAAGCAATACAGTGAAAGCCAAAACCAAGGCATGGTTCGCACAGTTTCCCCATAAGGCCCCTCCAGACCAATGGAAGGAAACTCTGAAGAACATCCCAAAGTGGAAAATTGAGCGGACCATCGACAACTTATATTATCCTGCACCGCCGCCACCGCCGCCCCTTTCAGACTATGAACGGTACATTGAAAAGAAGCACGCCGCGGAGATGAAGCAGGCGGAGGAGATGAAGCAGGCGGAGCACCCGAAATGCGGGAAACAAGTTCCCCAGCTCGGACAACAAGAAGTACGGTCAGTTGCCCCGCTCAAGGTGTTATCTGACCAGGCTTCAGTGTCCGGTCCACGCATGGGCGACGCGGGTTACGCTATTGCTGATGTGGTATATACATACAAGCGCGGGCACCCTCTGGTCGAAAATCCTAGTGCTCTAACAACCCAACTACGGAGTTTACATGATTGGTACTTGGAGGCCGCAAGGCAGCAGAGAGACTGTATCATGGCGACAATTCAGGATCAACACTACTTCGGAGATTACGGTGTCGAGATTGGGTTCGATGATTTCTTCCAGATGTACAATCAACGTGCCCTCGACAAGTCTATCCTCAGCTGCTACTGTTTGTAAGTGATTTAATTGTGTAATTTAATTATTTAGTTAAGCTCGCGTTGATAGCCCGTATAATTATCACTCACGACATTCTTTTTGTACGCTACTATGCAGAATGAAGATTCGTGAATGCAGGCTGGCAGGAATCTGGGACTTTGGGTTCATTGACCCGTATTCGTATCATCAAAACACAGTAGAAGTGTTCAACAAGGATGCACCGGATGATTTGCTAAGGTTTTTGAAGCGACAAAGTACCAAAAAAGAAATACTTTGGCCCTACGGATTCAAGTGAGTGTTACTGTCTTGTAGACATTCCATTTTGCTTACCTGATGTTAAGTGTAATTGATGAGTATGCATGACTGCGTGTGTACACGTGCGCAGCGGCCACTTCATATTGTTCATCATTAGAATCGATAAAGGACAAGTTGAAGTCTGGGACTCGTTAACCTGGGGCCCTGACACATGGAAGAGCGCGCGTCAGATGCTTCAAAAGTATATATATATATATATCGACCTCTTTCGTTCATCGGGCTCTTTTTCGTTCATCCCCTCATATCAAGTAAGTAATAATTAACTCTTCTATCCATTTTTCTTTTGTCGCCCAGGGTTTGGCAAATGTTCATCAAGGAAGAACCCGGTAAATGGGCAGACAAGCTCAACTTTCAGATTAACAAAGTAAGTTACTACGTACCCTGATTTAAATACCATTACCATTCTCTTGATTATTATTAATTTGACTGAATTATGTTTCTCGTATATAGAAAGTCCCGCAACAACCACAGGGAACCGATTATTGTGGATACTACGTTTGCGAGTTCATTCACAGGACGATCAATGAGAAATCCCGTACTACCAGAACTCTACAGGTACGTAACCGGATCTTCACAACTTTATTTATGTTGCCATTAATTATGTTTAGTTTTGTTCATAACTTAATTGTTTTCATCTACTTCTTTTTCAAGATGGCACGAAAGCGGGCGCAGCTCAAACCAATCGACCGTTGCAAGGCTATTGCAGAGGAATTGGCAGGATTTCTTCTCACGCAAGTCGTAGCAGAAGACGGAGAATTTTTCCATATTATGAACCAATTATAGCTAGCTCCCTTCTCTATGCAAGTATACAACTATTCAAAACGAACTTCGGATTATGTAATTCTCCGTCGATTACTTCGTGTTACATGTATATATGTATATATGTACTACTATTTGGTGCATCAACATTTAACCGCAAACAGAAACGGAAACACTAAACGGAAACCCTGAAAATACGGAACACGCCCTAAACCCTAAACCCTAAATACGGAATTGAAAAAAAAAAAGAAAAAAAAAACTTTAGTACCGGTTGGTGTTACCAACCGGTTCTAAAGGTCCTCCCCCTGCGCGCTATCTTCGGTGCCCACGTGGAGGCCTTTAGAACCGGTTGGTGACTGACCGGTTCTAAAGGGGGAGGGGCTTTAGTCCCGGATACGTAGCACCGGTTTTGTATCCGAGTCCAAAGGCTCTTACAAACCGGTGCTACTGGCCTGTTCTCTACTAGTGTGTACGGCCAAATTGGTGCATCCCTGCAGGGTTAAATCTTCTCGAGAAGCCGTGTTTTCCGCGGTTATGGTTAACTTGGTGAAAGTACTGGCTAACAAGTACTCAGAACAACTTACACCTAACTAATGATAATTTGACTAGTAATAGTCTTATTGACACAATAAGTTGAACATCATTAATCCAACAGTGTGAGTTATGCTTGGGTTGCTTCCTTAGTAGGGGGTAACATTGGATGGGTTTGTTTGGTGGTTAGTTGTAGTTGGTTACGATACGCTATCTTATCCCCCTCTTTTAGCCGGATGTTGTAGTGAGTCTCTGTAGTTGGTTAGTGCAGCCCGCTGCCGCTTATTTGCAATAATCCTCCCTTTCCGTTGAACCCAAAATATTTGTATCTTGTGATGACTGGTTACGCCGGTATCTTGTGAGTATGGTTTATCCACTTGCCAGTACTTAACCGTACTGACCCACGAATCTTTTTCGTGGCTGCATATTCAATATTGCAGTCAACAGGTTTGAAGTCTGACGACGTTAGCTTGGGAATCCCTCCGGCTTGGCCTGGGCAGGGATTGGACGCTCTCGGTTATCTTCAGGACTCTTAGTCCAATTTGTATCTTGTCCGTAGCCGGACGCTATGTTGTTTCTTCCGCTGTTATTTGGATCTTTGTATTGTATCAGTTGTATCCATGACTCGTTTGAGTCATCTTGTATATATCTTTTCTGTTGTTGTTGCGGAATATTTGTGAACTGTTGTAATGTTATCACAAGTGGCAACCTGGAATCGGTTATTATGTGGATTTTGGCGGAAATGCTGAAATCTACATGGTGCCCGATCTCGGGGCGTCACAAGTAATTCCCAAATTTATCGATTTGACACAAGGGGGATCAAAGAATACTTATAAGCCTTAACAACTGAGTTGTCAATTTAGTCACACCTGAAAGTATACTTGTTTGGAATAATTTATTAGTAGCAATTGTGATAAAATAGCAGCAGCAATATGATAATAACAGTAGTTATAAAATAACATTATCAATAGTAAGAACGAATGTAAATACCGATATACGCATGATTAAAAGCACTGTAGGCTCGGGGATGGATCAACGGGCGTTGAATGGATGAAATAGATCACGTAATGGTAGTAACGTAGGGACATCAATGATAAATAAACATGGAAGTAACAATCAAGCATAGGCGTATATCCCAAATGTAGTTGTGCGTGATTTCCATAAGAACTTGCACGATATCTTTTGTCCAACCACCCCATTTCAGTGGGGATAATCATGGAACTCATGGTAATTTAGGTGGTACTTTCACACAGCACCGGATAAAAGCATTAAGAAACAATGGATACATGTAATCCTCAAATTACAGTGCTTCCCTGTTGAATATCCCAACCTGTCACCATGAGGTCTTCGGTTTCAGACTATAATAGGTGCATACAACTTGCAGGTATGAACTAAAACAATGATTATACTCATGAAAATATTATATTTCCGAAATCATGGCACTCTCCGGAGGCCGGAATCAGCTTCCAGATTAGCTCTCCGAGGAAGAAGAGAGGGTCTCAATGACTCCTTATCGCGAAACGGTGATATGACTGCATGCCTAGGGTTTTTGGTCGAGGACAAGGCTTTTAAGTCAAAGGAGACCTGGAGGTGGAGTCCATAGCTATCAGGCGACCAGAGGGCACGCCTAGGGGTGGATCCGCGCACCCTGTTGCCTGGTGGTTGTGGGTAACCTCTAGCCCCCCCTTCTGGATCCGTGGCTCTTTTCGCCCAAAACTCTGGTTTCTAATTTTTTCCAGGATTTTTCAATGAAACATGATTTCTGCATAAAAACAAGACCCCAAAACAATTCCGCTGAAAACAAATCAATCCTTACTAGTTCTATCCAAATCATGCAAATTAGAGGCAACAAATAGAAAAGTGTTTGGAATTGTAGACACGTTTGGGATGTATCAATGATGGAAATATATTTTACCATGAACCTAATGCTACCAATTTGATGACATAAATGTTGGTGTTTTTTTTTGTATAAATACGGTCAAACATAAGAAAGTTTGACTATCCAAGAAAGTTGGAAGTATACTCTCTATCGGTTTCAACGGGCAGAGTGTTGCATGTTTTTTTGTTTAATTTTTCCTTATGAAACATGGAACAATCCGTGTGCTAGAAAAAGTAATAAGGCTTAATTAGTTGAAACAACATAAACATATAATAATTTCAATTGGAATAACAAAATCATCAAGATCAATTGGCCCAAAAAATTGCATGTAACTATGCTAGAAAAAACAATAACCACACATTCTTTGTATTTGCTTCAAAGGTGAATATACAAGGAGGTCATTTTCCCCTTCTTTTGCTTGCAACGACCAGTAGGATTTCCACACGCTTCACAATTCATCCAGTACCTACCTAGAAAAAAGACGACACAAACACTGAATAGTATGTAAATTATGACGTAGAAATGAATTTACTAATGGCTCGTGCAATATGTGATCTTATCAATAGAACCAAGTATTTTGTAATTATACTTACAAATAGATTTGTGTGAAGACAAAAATAGATCTTAACTAAAAATCAAAATAAAATATGGTAGAAAAATAATATACAAATCCACTAGACAATATTATCTCAAATATTCCTTTAGCACTTGAAATAAAAGTGTTACTATTGTAGCATGTAGTTGATGTAATAAAATGGAAACAAATAATTACTGACTAGATTTAGTTCAAAATGTATTTACACATGATCTATTATTTGGTTTTTTCACAACAATGTAGATGCTACAAAAGATCAGAATTTTCTTCCTCCATGTACGAACCGAATCTTGAATTGACACAATTAAAAATTCAAAACAGAATATATGACCATGAGTATCGCATGTTGCAATAATAATCTGGCAATGCTATTCTAGGACCACGCATGGAACTCCAAAGTTGAACTATATTGGGGGGGTGGGGGAGGTTTACTGCCAGCAAAGTGAAGTAACAAGAAAAGTTGAACTATATTCAGATAACTTACTAAATGAAAGTACGTTCACAAAACTAGTGCCTACAGTACCGTTTCAAAACTAGGGGAACAATTATCTTAATAAGATAAGAACTCAAATAAATGTCAACTCTAACCCCAAACAAAAAACTGTGAAATACCTTGATAGTGAAGTGAGAGTACGCAGATCTGTCCTTGCCCTGGATGCCACCAGTGTGTGGTAGGGGAAGCTATACCAGAAAAGGAAAGGGATTTTTAGAGTTTGAAGAAGATAGAGGTAAACTACATGCATTTGTTTTATTTATAAAAGGCGGGAGTTACTAATTTTGCATTAAATTTGGTAGGTGAGTGGTTGGGGTCGCTATATGTACATCTCCTAGTGAAACTAATGCGGTGGAAAATATTAAATTTCGCGGATTCAACAATTTCAACAAGGTGGCTTTAACTCCCCCAATTACAATAAAAATCACAACAAAGACATGCATGTTTTAGAAATTATACAAAATAAAATAAAAACATATAAGATTTTTCATTTGTATTTGACTTTGTTTTGCATGCTCGAGAATATGGGCTACAAAGCGTATTATTTAGCCCATCAAGATGGATAAAATGTAAAGCTAGTGTATAATTTAAAACAAACAATTTGATGAAAACTGGATTACTTTATTATAACAAAATTTAATTATTAAAATAAATTAATTAAAAGTATTCCATGGAATACTTATCATATACAGAAATTCTTATGTCTACTGATATTTGCACGTTAGTGACACACAAATTTTCTTTTCTGTTTGACCATGTTTACTTCTCCGGTGATCTTTCCCAAACTTAGGATAGGGTCCCAATGACCTTGATGTTGCATTCATTATAAGAAGTGGTCGTAGTGTCCTTTGTCCTTGACTTTCACACCACAAACACTAATTAGAAGAAGTACAATGCAATCAGCCCATAGTGAAATCGCGATGGATAATGCAAGCACAATTTTTAGCTTAGCCGCCAGGGATGCAACCACTTAGGATGAGAAGATGGAAATGTGCACCACCCTAGATCCTGAAGGCATCCGTAAGGGCACGATGGCCAGGAGGTTGAACAACAAGTGGCGACCAAGGTCTGCCCGCCGGCTAAAAGGAGTGAGCGGATTCCATTCGACCATAATAGTTATCGGCAAGGTAACACCAAGTGACCAAAAGGCTGTGAAGATTTATATCTAGAAATTTAGCTCACCTCACCATGGAATCCCTACGAAGCTTCAACACCGAGAACTCTAGCCGCAAATCCAACGCTCTCATCCCTCTAACCATCGAGATGGCTCAAGAAAAGAGCGTGCATGGCCAATGAGCCTTGTTGTGAAACTTCATGAAGCTTACTATGAGGGAAGGACTCGGAGGTTCATTCATCCACGTCCGACTCTAACCCTTTGGAGCGCTATGGACAAAAGTACCACTAGCACCCGCCACTGAAAGCAGCTCGCGTGTTCCTGCAACATATTCCCCTTTGGCATAACGCCCTATTGGACGTGCCGAGACGACTCTGAAGGGAAGGGAAAGGAGGAGAGAATAGGCGGAGGAATGAGAGCCCATAAATGAATGAACCACCTTGGTAGGCACATAGTTGAAAAGTATGATACTTCCCCATGGTTGGCCACAAACTAATTATACCTCAACCACCTTCTTTGTCCCCTATAAAATCGTCTCAAGAATTGCCTCCAAATGTAGGAATCGAGATATTAGCACCATACAGTAGATCTCCATTAGTAAGATTAACCATTTCTCCCTGCAATGAAACACCAAAGGAAATTGTAAAACGAAAAATAAAGGCAGATGTGAAGTTACAAAAAAGGTTAAAATTGAAAAGGGTTAGGGTTAAGAGTTGCACAAAGCTAATTAGAGAGGGCAAAGGTGTAAAATCCGCAGCGGCTGACACGCGTCGGGGGCTCTGATATGATACCAGCTAGCCCTCCGTTGGTTGGTCGCTCCGCGTGACTGCTCTAGTCACTGGCTGCCTGCCTGGACGGCGAGCCTCCAGTCCCCCCCTCCCAATGCCGCCGCCGCCGCCGCCTCCCCTTCCCGCCGCCCCCGCCGACGACTCTCTCCTGGACGTCGCGCACTCCGTGGAGAGCCTCGCCTCCTTCAGCGACGTACTCGCCGACTTCCTCGACCAGTGGAACGCCTTCCTAGCCGACACCAACGCAATCGCCGCCGCCCTGCCCCCGCTCGCCGACCCCGACCACGAGAGGGTGCCCAGCCCCGAGCCCGTTCCCGTGGACTTCCTCAGCAAGTTGAGCTCCGTCCTCGTCCAAGCCGCCGCGGCCCCCGTCGCCAACCTCGTCGGGGAATCTAGACCTAAACCCGACCCCGCGACCGAGCACCTCCTCCGCCAGCGGAACCCCGTCCCCACCGACGCCGTCGTCTCCGTCGCCGCCGCCGCTGGCTCCCCATTCCCCATCACCGTCTCGGAATCCGAGCCCGGACCCGCCCTCTTGTCCGAACCTGAACCCGTCCTCTCGACCGTGGTCGAGTCGAACCACGTGCCCGAACCCGAGCCCGACCCCAAGCCCAAGCCGAGGCCCGCCGCCGGGCGCGAGCGCAGGGCCGGCGAGCCCTCGGAGGCGGCGCTGGCGACCATCTGCTCGCAGATGGGCTCCTGGGCGCTCCGCCGCTTCGCCACCGCCAACCTCCGGGACCGCGCCTGGCTGCGGCGCGTGGGCCCGGATGCGCTGCGCCGCGCCCCGGACCCCGCCGCGCTCGTCCTCCGCGCCATCAGCCGCTACTACATCTGCGCCGAGAGCGAGAACGCCGAGGCCGCGTGCGTGCTCCTGCTGGAGCTCTACGTGTGCGCTGGGTGCCCCCGCCCAAAGGCGGAGGCCGAGACGCGGGCTGAGGCGCGCGTGGCGGCGCTGTCTTGGCGCAGCCGGATCGTGCGGGAGAAGGGCCGGGTCGCCGACGCCAGCACAAGGGACGGCCGTGGCCTCATCCTCCTCATGGCCGCATTCGGCGTGCCGCCAGAGTTCCCCCTGCAGGAGGTCCACGAGCTGCTGCTCGCTGGCGACTGCTTCGCCTGTGTCGACGTGCTGAAATGCTCCCAGCTCTTTGTGAAGAAGCTGCGTGGTGAGCGCACCTACCATTGTGCCAAACTCTCTGTAATTGTTTCTGCTTCTCGACTGAACAAAACTCTTCTTGTCTTGCAGAAGTTGTTGCTGATATGCTGAACAGGGGAAGCTACCGCGAAGCAGTTGGCCTGATCCTTGCATTTGAAATGCAGAATGTGTTCCCGCTCGCCGACATACTTGCTTACATGGTTGAGAAGGTTGTGCACAATAGGAAGGATCAAGGGAGTGAGGGGCAGGGCAATTTGGCGGGATCGGTATGTGTTTGTCGTTCTCTCATGCAATTTGGTGGGATTTCTATGTTGAAATGGAAGTTAACTGCCGTGTGTGTGGTTGCAGGATTTAGTAGTGACTGTCCTGGCCGATTCCTTGCGCTATTGCGGATATTAGATAGCTGTTACATGATGCCATAAATTATCTTATGTGTCTTCTATATGTCCCAAAAATATGTGATAGCTATTATTATGATATGTTACATCTAATCTTCAGCCCTGTCTATATGTCGCGATATATTCTATAACTGTTATGTCCTGTGCTATCTTTAGCCTGAAACACCTTCTGTATGCTGTGATATATTTGATAACTATTATGTCCTACGCTCTATTTACTCTTAAACACCTTCTCTGTGTCGCGATATATTTGATAACTATTATGTCCTACGCTATATTTACTCTTAAACACCTTCTCTGTGTCGCGATATATTTGATAACTGCTATGTCATATGCTATATTTGGTCTGCAACACCTTCTGTATGTCACGATATATTTGATTACTGCTATATCCTGTGCTATATTTACTCTTAAACACGTTCTGTATGTCCCGATATATTCGATAGCTGTTACGTCATATGCTATATTTATTCTTAAACGCCCTCCAAATTTCGCGATATATTTCATATCTTCTATGTCATATGCTATATTTAGTCTTCAACAGCTTCTATATGCCGCGATATATTTCATAACGGTTATTTCCTATGCTATATTTAGTCTTAGACACCTTCTGTATGTCACGATTTATTTGATATCTGTTATGTCATATGCTGTATTTAATCTTAAGCAGCTTCTATATGTCACGATATATTTGATTACTGCTATATCCTGTGCTATATATACTCTTAAACACGTTCTATATGTCGTGATATATTCGATAACCGTTGTATGGTATGCTATATTTAATCTTAATCACCATCTATATGGCCCGATATATTCGATAACTGTTGTATGGTATGCTATATTTAATCTTAATCACCATCCATGTGTCACGATATATTCGATAGCTGTTGTATGCAATGCTATATTTAATCTTAAGCACCTTCTGTATATGTCTTGAACCCTATCTAAATTGAGCACACCTTATTTGTCTTGGTCGCAGATAGAACATGATGAAGAGGAGTTGGTTCTTTGGAGGTCAATATTGAAATGTGTGGAGGAGCACACACCAGGTTCCTCAGAAATGTGTTGTTTCAGTATCGCTGAGAGGATCAAGGTGCTGGAAGAACGCGTCGGAACAAGCAATACCATGACACCAAGCCTTTAAAACAACTAGGCGAAAAACAAAAAACAACAACAGAGGGACAGTCTAGAATGAGTGCCCATATATTCCCAGTGGCTTCTAACCGCCACCTAACATAAATCATGAACGACAGAACGCGAAGTCGTTACAGTGAAGAGAGCTTTGCGTAACAGTTCGAATAGTGTAGCATTACAAATTGCAGCATGGATCAAGTCGTGCTATATGTGGACCTGTAGGAAGCCGGACCTGGAGGAAGCCTTTCTGGACTCCTCAAGTATCCATTATACAACTTATGACAGAACCATACTCAGACTAGTAACTACTAAGGCGCAGCAAGTATATTACAATGTTGTGGTTAA
Source organism: Alopecurus myosuroides (assembly GCA_028641055.1). Classification (NCBI taxonomy): domain Eukaryota; kingdom Viridiplantae; phylum Streptophyta; class Magnoliopsida; order Poales; family Poaceae; genus Alopecurus; species Alopecurus myosuroides. The sequence continues at coordinate 2,060,711 of CM054057.1, forward strand.
ACCTGTGCATGGCAACCTTGGCCAGTTCTCCCAAAAATATTCCATGTTTGGGAGGGACGATATATGGTGATAGTTATGAATTCTGCATTACCGATACTCTTTTTTTTCCTCGTTGGGAAGATCAGTTTGAGACGTTGACTAGTCGCCTTGCTTGAATGCTGGTGATTACTTGGTCTAACATAAGTGAGTCATCAGGGGTTGTTTATAACTTGTTTTGCTTTATTTGGTAGGCACATTTATTTACTAGATATAAGGTTGATTTATGTGCTCTAAAAATATCAAATTGTTCTAGTTTTTTTACTATGGTTTTAAGTGTTTGTTGATTGAATTGTCTGAACATGATGCACCTTACTTTGTCTGTTCTAGCATGCCGCATGGTGTGCAACCACAATATGATTTAGAGTTAGAGGCATTCACGAGTGTATTAAAAACCTGCCTTTACTTTTCTACACTCCTTCATACCCATGTAGAAGATGAAATGCGGCCTGTGCATTTCATAGCGGTAATCCTACCGCGGCAAATGTTCTCTTAGATACTCATATGCTTCTCTGTGATTCTTCCTTCTTAGGATGGTTGCATAATGCATATAGATCTTAGAGAGTTGGACAACTATAGCTAGAAGTCTAGAAGTAGAAGAGAAATAAAATTGCTGGTGGAAGTTATATTTGAAAGCGTTTATTGTTACAGCTGTTCTGACCCTAATCCCTGGGAGTGTCGGTCCTTTTCTGGGTTGCGGATTTTAGTGGTAAACCTCCCATTAGCCTTTAAATCAACTAAGTGAAAAACCAAGACAACAACAGAGGGACAGTCTAGAATGAGTGCCCATTAACTCCAGTCGCTTCTAAAGCGCCACCTAACATAAATCATGAACATCAGAAAGGAGAATCGTTACCATTGAAGAGAGCTTAGCATACCAGTTCGAATATTGTAGCATTACTAATTTCGGCATGGATCAAGCCGCGCTATGTGGACCTGTAAGAAGCCTTTCTGGACTCCTCAAGTATCCATTATACAACTTATGACCGAACCATACTGAGCCTAGTAACTACTAAGGCACAGCAAATATATTACAATGTTGTGGTTAAACCTGTTAATGGCAACCTTGGCCAGTTCTCCCAAAAATAATCCATGTTTGGAAGGGTTGGATCTTTGGTGATGGTTCTGAATTCTGCATCATCTTTACTCTTTTCCCCCATTTGGGAAAATCATACGACATAACAGCTATCGTCTGGACATGGTGCATCTCCCTTTTCAGATAACTTTGGTAGCACATATCTGTTTTTCTGTTCTAGTATGCCGCATGGAGTGCAACCACATTATGATCAGAGGCCTTCATCAAATGCCAATTTCCCCCCTTTTTCGTTCTAAGCGGTAAATCCATTGCACATGTTTTAGATGCCCTCCGGTGCTTCTCTTTGATTCTTCCTATTTAGGAAATTTGTAGTGTTGGGCAATTTGCTAGAACTCGATAAAAATCAAATTGTTCTTTGCAAGTTACTTTTCAAAGCCTTCAGTTTGCTCCAACGGCTGCGGGATGCGGCTTACTGGTGTTAGATGTGCATTAACATAAATCAGTTTTTCATTTTGCTCCAACGGCTGCTTTCCTGGAAGCATTTGGCCAACTACTGTGGTGCATCAAGGCAACTGCTGTCTGTTTTCGAATGTCAGATATGGTGCGTCTCACGTGTCTGAACTTGAGAAAAGAGGACTACATTTGTTTCGACTGATGGGGAGGTTATCCCTCGTGGAGGCTTAAGTTTTGTTTTTCCGACCATTTTAGAGCATGTAGTTGACTTGATTTGCTGATTCTTCCAGTATAGTCAAGGGTTGACTTTGGTCACCAGAAAGCTTGTCATGCATATATGTATAGTAAATGTCTGCTCGGCTATAAGAAATAGTTGGTGGACGCATTAAGAAGGGCCCCAAGTGAATCCGCGCCGCTTGTCAGGACCTCTGTTCTTCTCTCCATTTGAGTCGGTTTTCAGAATTTGGTGAGCTTCTTATGTGCTGAATCTGCTACTCCCTCCGATCCGAAATTTGTGTCGCTGGCTGTTCAGGACATTGTACTACTCTAGTAGTGTTTTTCCGACACTTAATTCGGATAAACTCTCTGGGATACCATACAATTGATGCGTGTCTATAGATTTTGGTGAGCTTCCCTCTGAAAACATTACTGTCGAAATCTGTCTGAATTATGGCAAAATCAGCAGTTTAGGTGTAGCGAGCAGCTGAGCTGACTGAAGAGTGAAGATACCTGCAGCATCACTGTCGGCCATCGCGCCACCTACCTCACATTGCTCCTGACCAACCCCGCTCCCTGCCAACCCCCGTCCCCATGGAAGCCACCGCCTCCGCCTTCCTCGCGGCGCGCACCACCGCCTCGCCGGCCTCCCACCCGCGCGCCTCCCCTCGCAGCGTGCGCGTCGCGGCCAGAGCGGCGCGGCGGAGCAGGCCGTTGGCGGCGTCGACGGGCAACTACGTGGTGCCGCTGGACGCCGCGCCGTCGGGGATCACGCGCACGCTCGTGGAGATCCTCCGCGACCTCAACAAGCGCGTGCCCGACACCATCGTCATCCCCGCCTCCCGCCGCGCCTCCGCCTCCGACCCCGTCGTCCCATGGTAACCCTTCTTCCTCTCTTCTTCCCCGGCGCGCGTTCGCCTCGAGATCCAGTTAAACCGTGTACCGGCGGAGAGAGATCTCCGCGAAATTCATGCCGATCTACCCACCCACGACGCCTGGATCCTCGCACCGCCTCACTGCTCGTAGTTCACTCACGAATTCCTCATTTCTCTGCCAGGTACCATGCCAACAGGATGCTCAGCTTCTACGCCCCAGGTGAGCCCCCTGCACTTTCCGAATTCCAAACCTGCTCACTACCGCTTGCTTGCTTCACTCTGTCCATAGCCCAGCACCCGTTCCGAGCCGTCCATGTTCATTCCCCTTGCTACCATATAGGACTATCGCATGAATCAGCTACGATTGTATTGAACAGCGTGCCGAGCAGAGCATTTGGGTCCCAATCGGATACTCAGGATTCATAAGCTTTAGATCGGGTTGCTTGGGCCGTTCCCCCTGCTCCCTGCTTGCTGCGCACCTGTTGATTGCCCTCGCTTGAAATTTTTGTTCGACCGTGCAAACTGTTTGCTCTTGACAGCTTTTTTTTTTGGACCGTGTCCTGTTTTCAGGTTGGTGTGGAGAGGTCCGTGATGTTATTTACGCCGACAATGGAAAGGTGACATTAAATTGGTGGACCACTTTACCATTTACATCCTAGTTTCACTACTCTCTTGTGATTTATGATTCAGCCTTGCAGGTATTAGGACAATTTTTTTTTTGGAAATCTTAAGTTTAGGAAGTTCTCTTGGCTTAACGATGTTTACGCTGGCCCGTAAACTGAATTCAGGATATCACAAACATCTCTTTCTATGCTTGTGGCTGCCCATTTTATATGCAGGGCCCCTGCCTGTCTGACTTTGCCCATCCTCGTTGGGGTAAATAAATTGATTCCTGATTGTTTTGGTCATTAGTAGGAACTTGCAACCAATCACAACTGCCATTTCCTAGCACCATCTGTATCCAAAGTACATGCTTCCCCAGTTCCCCAAACAGAATATGGTTTGATTTCATATGCCCCTTTCGTCGAGGTATATTAATCATGGTGGAGATAAATGGTATGTTCAACTTTCAGCTTGTCCATCGGGTTCATAACCACCTAGTGTATTACGACTCGTCACTGGATGGTTAATAGTCCATAACCACACAGCCGCTCCCATTATATCAGTTAATGGATTAGACACTGTAGGGGTATGTTTCGTTCTGGCCCCAGTAGACTGCTCTGTTAGCATTTTAGTATAAGTGAGAGTGCTTACCTTGTGATGTGTCGAACTGATGAGTTCAATTCACCAACTTGATTCCCATTTTCCCCCAAAAGAAATATGGGTTCACAGTCACATAAGCAATCGGCCTGTGCAAAGAGATCTTGAATTACATGGCTGTAAACCGACGTTTGATAATCCTCCTGGCCTACATGTTGACCTTTGCTCTTGTCCATGCAGATTTACAGGGATGCCGCCGGAACAGCGTCGCTGAGTGACGCACAGCTCGACGACCCTGTGGCTGCCGCGGAGGAGGCGGCCTTCTGCAAGGCCTGCGCGAGGTTCGGCTTCGGGCTGTACCTGTACCACGAAGACGAGGTGCTGTAGAGGACAGGTCTTCTCTCCACCCCCCCCCCCCCCCCCCCCCCCCCCCCCCCCCCCCCCGCGGCTTGCATTCAGAAGGTCACCCATAGCCTGTACAATTTGAAGATATCCATCCACACTGAGCTGTAAATAGGAGGCACGTCATGTTAATTACCTTCTGCTTCCTGGCAGATCATGTGAGCTGTTGTATTCTCCTGCGATATGAGCGTCACTCGTTTTATTTTTCCCTGAACACCCCTTTGATAATTTCAGTTTCATTGGACATAAATAACATATCATGGTTCGGTTCTTCTAGTTGGAATCAGTACTTTCAGAACATTTAGAAACAACTTGTTTAAGCTTTTTGTACTGTGATGTAATCTCCACTCCGTGCTTGCTTAGATGCTTGCATTATTATTATTACTATTATATTACCTTTAATACTATCAAGATTAAGATTGAGTTGGTAGTGTATGGTGTCACACCTACCCCCAGTCACATACAAAATGTCAGTGCACACTTAGGGCCTTGGTACTATTAATATTTTGACTGTGAACTTGAGATTTTAGTACTCTCTCCGTTCAAAAAAAATACATGGCTTCTATTTGTCAAGATATGGATGTATGTGTCTAGACACTAAAACGTCTCTAAATACATCCATATTTAGATAAATGGAAGTCATGGCTAGCGCCTTAGTGCAATTAATTGCGGAAAGTGAGGTTCTGGTTGAGGAAGTTGATGGCAATTAACCTTCACTCACGGCTTAAAGATTTGAACATGCATATATGTGTAATTGTTATTCTCTACAGACATAGACCACCAAGAAGGTGGAGCAAAGAAGGTGGAGCAGAAAGAACTCCACCAGGTCCATCTCGCACGGCACAGATCTTATCTCATTCCGGTGATGAATAAACTGGGGCAGCAGGCAATCTTCCATGATCTTCTCCATCACCTTCTTCTAGAGCATCGACCCTCGGTCAAAGTCATACCACTTCTCTCGGGGCTGCACCGACGGTGGATACTATGGGTTTGGCAGTGCCGTTGGAATCCTAATCACCTCCGTGCGGAGCCCTACCGCCTCCGCCACACTGGGCAGTGCGCTGCGCCCCGGTGCACGACGGCACACAATGGGCGCGCTCCAGCTGCGGGTGGGGGCGGAGTAATAGTGGAGGAGATACACCTTGATGGTTAGGGCATCTCCAGCCGTTGCGCCCCCCAGGGCCCAAAACGCCGCCCCGGGGGGGCGCGTTTCCCAGTCGCGTCCCGAGCCCAAGAACCGGCCCAAACAAACGCAAAATGAAAACATGCGAGATTTTATTGAAATTCGGAAACTGCGTACATATTCGGCGCGAATTTAAGCTAGTACGAAAAATTTAAACTACATCTAAACTAGTTAAGCCCGAGGCTGGCAGCGATCGCCTGGCTGTAGTCGACGCCGTCGTCGTCGTCGTCGCTGGGGGCGTCGCCGGGGCGTTTGCTTTCCCCCTGTCCCTCGTCGCCGCCGCCGCAATCCCACAGGAGAGCTCGCCGGTGTGAAGAATGGCGGGGCGAGGCGCGCGACGGGGGGTTTTATAGCGCGGCGAGCGGCCGGGCATTTACTGCGCGCGCGTCTCCTCGGTGCCGCCCGCCACGCCATTACGCCGGCAGCCTTTGGGCGGGGCGCATGCACTGGGCGGCCGCCACGCCATAAACGCCGGCAGCCTTTGACCGCGCGGAAGCCGAGAAGACGATCACGGACGGTTCTGTTCCCGCGCTTTCTCGTCGCGTCGCTGACCGAGCTGGCCCACGCGCGCAGCCGCGCAGTTTCGCCCCCCCAGGTCGAACCCAGCGGGCTGGGTTTGGCCTGGGTGCCGCGGCGCTATTTAGTGCCGAAACGGCGCTATTTGGGCCGCTGGGGGGGCCGAGTGGTGAAGAAGCGGCGCTATTCGTCGCTTCCGCCGCGAAAAAAGCCCTTAGTTTGGTGAGGACGAGGAGCCACGAGAAGGCGAAGCGCCCTGGCCTGTCGAGGCCGCCATCATCGGCGGTCGTGATGATGGCGTAGCCGTCCGCGCCGCCGGACTACTTGAGAGGCGCGATGAGGTGGCGTTGGTGATTGGGTTGCAGAGGCCCAAAAAGAGGCGGGGAACGAGCCCGAGCCACGGCGCACTGCCACGTGCTCTGCGTGGCTGAAGTCGTCGTCGGCGACCATGGTCTTGGAGCTAAGCGGCGATCCCGGGGCCGGCAGGAAGGCGAGGAGGCGGTTCTGCTGGAAGAAGAAGCCGGGGAGACGAGCGCGGTGCCCGGCCACTCCCTGGCCTGGACACAGTACCCCGCGGAGGAAGGCCTGGTCGGTGAAGCGGCGTAGCCACCGTCGGCATGTCACGGCCAACATAAAGATGTATTTGACATTGCCCACTCGGGACAAGACCTCATGGAGGACCTCAAGATGATTTGTTTCATCCGCACCTTCAACCCGACGACTTACAAAGTTGCTCGGTCAAAGCTTACGTTTTGTAGCCAGATCTCTGGAGGAGCCCTACTCCAAGTCTAAGGGCTCATTTGGTACGGAGGGTAGCACAACCCAGGGATGCAACACCCCTAGGGGATTTGTTCCTAACATGCCCGACCCCTGGTTTGACGTGGGGGAGATCTCCCCACCCCTGTGTTCATTTGGCTGCAAGGTGGGGAAATCCCACACACACTTTGTTTCTATTTTCTGAGTGAACTACGTGCTCTCTGGGTGTTACGGAAAGGTTATGTTTTTATCTATTTGGCAGTAGAGCGTCTGATTAATTCAAAATACACAGATAATGAATACAGATTAATCTAGCACATTGCGGTTCACATGTCCAGGCAAGACTTTTTTCACATACTGCAGTACATTACTCTCATGAAAACACATAATTTAAAAATTATAAGCCACGGCTCGAATTCTCCACGGAAACATCAAGATCCATTGTGCAGAATAGAAGCTTGTCAACATGCAGAACTTAGCTCATTGTGAAGATCTGCTGGCATATGGAAAGAGAGATTAATATACATCGATAGTATGAAAGCTGAAGGTGAGATAACACAAACATGAGCTTTAAGCTTACTACTATTTGAAATGAATTACATGATAGAGGAAATGTTCGGGAATCATCCCAGTTTTCTATTAAGACCAAGTGTCAGATATTAGATGTTCATAAATTGAAGCAATCAAAAGCCTAGCTGAGTGGACGTCTAAAGCAATCATGCAGCAAAGAAACTACCGGGAATTATTTCTGAAGCAGACCGCTTCGTACGTACATATCGGTTAGATTAGCCAAAGGCAAGATACTGAAACTGCAGTTGTTGCTTCCTGCAATCATTATCAACTCCAAATTTCCAACTAGAAGTAAGGAAAAATCAACTAGGTTCCTGCCTTGCTTTGGCTAAATAAAATGGCTCCTGCCTTCCGTGTTGGGTCAAGTTGGCAGGTGTGCACGTTTAATTCTCTGAAGAAGCCTACCTAGAAGTGCCCGCCAGCCCGCCCGAGTTTGAGTCCCAGCTGAGGCATACTCAAGAAATTGAGTCCAATCAAGGGAGGGATCGTTCCCCCTTTGATCACTTTTTTTTTATCTCCCCTGGAGAAGCACATCATAGTTAAGATAATTCATTAACTAATTAGCAAGTGTTTGAAATTTCGATATGATATTCGCTGTTTTTTGGACATTCACGTCACACAACAAGTAACAAAAACTTGACAAAAGACCAAACGTGCATAAAGCACATACCTCATCTTGACTAGCTCATGTTACAATCCGACTCAAACAATACAAGAACTGAAAGAGTAGTATAACGACGGACCGAAGGCGAGCTCATGTACCCTTTAACCCAGAGATGCAAGGGATGAGAGAAGCACATCAACGGGGGATTCGACAATGCAAAGCTCACCATTACTTAAAAACTAACGTGGATACTTTGAAGACTGCATCAATTCCTCTTCCATACTATACTGCCTGGTTGACTCATTACTTCCACCTGCAGTCCGTGGATTGTTTACTGCAATAACATTCTCTTGTTTACCTAAAATTTGCTCTTTGTCTGGCTGAAGGCTTCCAAGTGTCGACTCCACTTGTTTCATTGTTGGACGATCCTCCGCTCTTGACGGGGCTAAAGGTTGAAAGAAACACACGATCCGTGTGATTCTATCTGATTGGTTCAAACGAAATCCTAACCATTTCGTCCCGGTTGGTAAAACAGGCCGGGACTAAAGGGATATGTTTTCTTCTCACTATATATATGTGTATGCATTGCCACACCATTGGCATAAAACACATACAAACTCACCATTCTCTCATGGCTTCTACCGTACCCACTCTAACATTCATCCAGGCGGAGGCACTTTCCACCTCGAACTACCCCTGCCCGCCCGGCTACAACGTTCCCGCCGGTTGGATGCTGAGCGCCGGAGGAGTGCCGATCCCTCCTCTTCCTCAAGGTGTGGCGCGTCGGGCGGCCATCACGAACCACTACTACCACGAGCTCACGCCGGAGCAGCGGAGGAATCCCAGTTGGCATCCCGATAACCAGCATACTTGGGATGCCTTCTTCATCAATCGGCGTGAGAGGGCGCTCGCCAGGTATGAGGAGGACGGTCTGCCTCCTGGGAACTTTCACGAGGCCGGTCGTCGGCTATGGTGGTACGGCCGGACTCTACAGAGCGTCATGGACTACATCAGGGCCGGCGACATCCCCCGCCTGCGCTACCCTCACGCCCAGTCCTGGAGTCGTGATCCTCCGAGGGAGTGCAGAGCACCGTCAGACGATAGTGACGACGACGGCGGCGACTACGACGACTACGAGTACATGTACTATAGGCCTAGGCAGGAGTATGACTAGAAGATACCAGATCCATAGTGTCATGCCATTATGTAGATCGATAATGCATCTATGCTCTCCGTTTAGGTTTAGATCCACTTTTTCCATTATGTACTGCCTTTTTTATCTATATATATATCCAAGATGCATGTTTGTGTGCAATATGGGCGCGAACGCCGGTGCAACAATATTTGTGAACACTTTTTCAACGCCTCGTGCGCATAGTAAACTAACACACACTTTATCTCCAGCCGTGTCGCCCCCCAGGGCCTAAAACGCCGCCGTTTTGGGGCCGCCGCGGCGACAAACGACGTTCCCGCGTTTTTCCGAGGTGTCACTGCCGGAGCTGGCCCGCCTGGGCTACACTAATTCCACCAATAAAAAAAAGGGGCATTGGTCCCGGTTAGTGGATTGAACCGGGACCAATGCCCGTGCGCGTGCCACGTGGCCTGCGGCTAGGGATTGGTCCCGGTTCCAGTGTCTCCCCACGAACCGGGACCAATGCCCCCAGGCGATTTCTGTTGCCCCGGGCGCACGAACCGGGACGAATGCATAGCATTTGTCCCGGATTTGGTTGCAACCGGGACAGGTTCCTCCTGGCCCCCTGGACGAAAGGGGTTGTTTCCACTAATCAAAATGGTTGAGCCCAGTGAATCTAACCAGATTGTGGCATCGGTCCCTCAGGGTGGTAGATACCGACGGTGAGAGGAGAGGAGGTGGGGGCAGCGACAGATCGACGGTGGATATTGAAGCGGATGTGGCGGCGGCGACGTTTAGGCAGGATGGGGAGAGAAAGTGGGGTGAAGAGAATGAATCGGTCACTCTCCCTTGGCCAAGTCGTTGACCACATGGAAAATGATGCGGGGAGGATACCTACTCCTATCATTGCGCCACCACCGCCATCTATGTTGGCAGTTGGATCTTTCAGATTTATAATTCCTCCGCTAGATGAGGTGAAACCCAACTTGAGAACACCACCGTTGATGTTGCAGTTTGGTCCACGACGTGAGGCCAAACATTGTTAGTGTTGAGTGGTGCAGCGTGTTGCATACAGGATGACCAATGATTAGATGACATTCATCTAATTATGTACACGTTTTATTAGAGACATGTGTGCCTTATTATTTGGCCAAGCCTTCTAATAGCCCGGTTTGTATGGCATGTGTTAGGTTTGAGTCAGTTGTGTGTTCGGTTTGGGCCTGTCCAACCGAGCCCTTTGTGGCCTCCTATATAAAGGAGTGATGCCTAGGGTTTTACGTTAGACAAGAATTTGAGAGTAAAGTTATCGAACAGGCTCCTCCCACGATGGGACGCCGTTTGCGTATTTATTCTAGTTTTTTATTGCTGATCTTGTTGATCTGTTTGTGCGCGTGCGTGGAGTTGATCATGTTCAATTCAATGTTGCTGTTTTGTGAATCACCGTGAAATATTGGGCCAAAACCCTATCGGGTCACGTTGATCTGTATCATAAAACCACTAATTCTGAAACATATTTGTGGCGTCTCTATTTGTTCCACGTTACTAACGGCTAGATCACCAGTGGTGTAGCGAGTAGTTCCACGTCACTAGCATTTTATGGACTAGGGTGCTTCTACCAACAAAATAAGAGTGTCATGGATTACTACAGCCACACCACTAGTGAAGATGTAGAAGTGACGTGCTTGTTTCCCAATGTCAGTTCTATTTTTCAGCCCTCGGGCACAGCTTACCAGTGACGTGACTTAGTGTCACCCGCCACTGATGTGCTTTCAACTATAAACCATTTCCTACTAGTGTTTGGCTCAACTCCTAGCCATGATTTTGTAGCTAAAATTCGCTCATTACATATCTCATCATAGTTTAGTTAACATACCGGGGAGTTGCAAGCTAACCTACCTTTTCCCTTCAATGTGCAAAAATCTATCCGGAGAGATAAATAATAGTAGGAAAAGAAGAAACCAAGAGTGTAAAGGAATATGCCCATACCATTTATTCAGAGCATACAAGCATAGGGTGCATGTCGTTGTGGCAGTCTGTTAAGGACCGTCGTTGCATGTGCAACGTCATACTAAATCCAGCAATAACATAACAATTGTACCCAATTAATCCCAACTCCAACCGCGAGACTCGGAATGCAAGCAACATCGCAACAAAAAAGAACAATCACACACAAAGACACAACTAGTAGAGTACTATATTCTTATTTGAAGCCCCATATGCAAACAACAATTCATGGCACTTTTTTTTCATTTGATCAATTAATGTATTACTAAACTGAATGAAGGCATTACGTCAAGGTATATGGACCGCTATCCAGTATGAATCCATATCTAAAAGTCCACCTCAAGAAAGCTATCTAGCAAATTCATTGGTATTAAGTTGCAGCAACGAAGTGATTGCTACGTGTGCAACAGAAAAAATGCATTAAGAACAATCATGTAACCAGTGGTTCCCATCCGTAGATAAGATCACCGCTATTTTCTTCCTAGTGGCAACAACACATCCTCCCCATGCATGTTTCTGTCACTCGAGCACAAGCAACAAGGAGGCATGATGCCATTATCTAGCATATAAACCCTCTCTTGGAGGTGAAAATAACTACGTGTCCAATGTAATCATAACCACCGGAGAGTATTGCAAGACAAGATTAAAACTCTCTAAAAATATAAGTGAAGCATCTGAGATTGACATGAACAAATCATAATCTCATGGTTCATCGGATCCCAACAAACACAACATGCACAATTACATAACAGTGGTATCAATCATGTGAGGCAGCTCACGAGACTCTAAACATGGAGGCATAAGGGAGAGAACAACCATCCTGCTACTGCTATGGACATGTAGTCCCGAGATGAACTACTCACGCATCTGTCCGGAGGAGATCATGGCGATGAAGAGGCCTATGATGGTGTGTGAACACGCGTTCGTTGGGAGACCCCAAAAGGAAGGTATGATGAGTACAGCAGCAAGTTTTTCCCTCAATAAAAAACCAAGGTTTAATTGTACCAGCAGGAGAAAGAAATCACTTCCGAAGATTGTTGACAGCTGATGTTGGCAGAGCGCACTACCAGGCTCAGCAGCAACGTGGAATCTGCACACAACACAACTAAGATATTTTTCCCCAACGAAACAGTGAGGTTGTCAATCTCACCGGTCTTGCTGAAAACAAAGCATTAGACGTATAGTGTGGATAATGATATTTGTATGCAGTGAATGAAATAAGAACAGTGTTTGTATTATTAGTGTAAAACAATGGACCGGGGTCCACAGTTCACTGGTGTTGTCTCTCCATAATAGATAAATAAACATGTTGGGTGAACAAATTACAACTGGGCAATTGACAAATAGAGAATGCACCGTAATGCATAGACATGACATGATGAATACTATGATATTCATTTGGGTATTACAACATGATACTTATACCGTTATCCAACTGCATCTATGACTAACAATCCACCCTCGGGACGTCATCCGAGCAAAATTTGGCTATTAAGTTGTAAGCAACAAATTATTGCATCAAGTAAAGTGCGTAATGTAAACAACACAATTATCCTTAGACAAAGCATTGTTATTTTACCCTTAGTGGCAACAGCACATCCACAATCTTAGAAGTTACTGTCACTCTCCTAGATTACTGGAGGCATGAATCCACTATCTAGCATAAATACTCCCTCTTGGAGTCACAAGCATCTACTTGGCCAGAGCATCTACTAGCAATGAAGAGCATACAAGATCATAAATAACATATATGCTAGATCTATAATCAATTTGACATAGTATTCAATATTTATCGGATCCCAGCAAACACAACATGTAGTATTACAATAAGATGATCTTGATCATGTTAGACAGCTCACAAGATCTAAACATGATGACACAAAATTGGAGAAGACAAGCATCTAGCTACTGATATGGACCCGTAGTCCAAGGATGAACTACTAACGCATCACTCCGGAGGCAGGCATGGTGATGAAGAGCCCCCCCCCCCCGGTGATGATTCCCATCTCCGGCAGGGTGCAGGGAAGAGTTTCAGAACCCTCCCGAACTAGGGTTGACGATGGCGGCGGCTACGGAATTTTTCGTGGATGGAGGCTCGGGTCCTTAGGGTTTCCCGAGGAAGGCAATATATAGGCGGAAGGGCGATATCGGTGAACGACCAGGGGGCCCACACCACGTGGCCACGCGGCAAAGGAGGGGGCTCATATGTCTCCAGCGTATCGAAAATTTCTGATGTTCCATGTTGATATTATGTCAATTGCTACATGTTTTCTATACACTTCATATCATTTTTATGCATTTTCTGGGACTAACTTATTGATGTCTGTGATCCCGTTCCATTTCTTTTACACTGATAATACAACCACTGGAAACACTGTTCTTTTACTGCAATCATTGTTCTCTTTTCATTCACTGCAAACAAATCTTGTTTTCCATACTATACATCTAATCTTTTGTTTTCAGCAAAACCAGTGAGATTGACAACCTCATTGTTTCGTTGGGACAAAGTAACTTTATTGTGTTGTGTAGATTCCACGTTGCTGCTGAACCGGTAGTACGCCCTGCCAACATCAGTTTCCAACAACCTTCAGAAGTGATTTCTTTCTCCCACTGGTCCAATTAAACCTTGTTTTTTTACTGAAGAAAACTTGTTGATGTACTCTTCATACCTTCTTCTTGGGGTCTCCCAACGAACGTGTGTCCTCAGTCACCAAACACAAACACTCTTTTTCGTTTGGAGCATGCCAATATTGTGTATAGCCCAACCTCAAAGATATTTGCGCATATTGAACATTTTATTATTCCATCTTCGAATAGGAATATCCCCCACCACTTATTAGACTAAATTATTTTAACCATCTCATCAAAACCCTCACGTGAGAACCAACCCAATTCGAATTTAAATTGGGTTTGCACGTGAGGAATTGGCATGCGAGTAGATAAAATTAAGGGGGCATGATCATGTAATGCTTCAATACATTCGAGAGCGCGTACTGTTACAAATGGGTATGTATCCTCCCAATCGGTTCTCGTCAGTACACGATCTAGCTTTTCCTATGTCAGCTCGGGAAGGCTATTTGCCGAGGTAACTGCCTTCCCATCATATGTACCTCTCTTAAATCTAGGCTATCAATAACATCATTGAACAAGAAATGTCAATGATTACCGAATCTTCCCCGACTTTTCTCATGTGGGACCCTTAGCAAATTGAAGTCCCCTCATATTAAAATAGGATATGAGTTTTCATAAGTCAGATTCACCAATTCACGAAGAAAAAGGCGCCTTATGCTCTTCTTGGGCTGCACTGCACCATACATGGCGACCAAACTACATATGAAATTATTAGCTCTGTTATGGATGTGCGCCTTAATATGAAAGCCACTATCCGTAAAAGCTAACACATCCATAGAGTCCGATTTGACGCCTAGTAGGATATCACCTGAACTACCGCGAGGAGGAATAGAGTACCAAGTGAAATCTGAACCACCCGAAAGATGATCTAATACACTTAACGAAAAATCTCTTCTCCCTATTTCGTAAATTGCTAGAAACTCCAACTTATGGTCCCATTACATACTGTTTAAATGTTTAGCCAAGTCACCAAGACCTCTGCTATTTATGAATATGCCGTTCATTTGGAAACCGTTTGGCATTTAGACAACTTCATGGTCTTACGCGGATTTTTTTACCTTTTTTATTCTTAGCGGATTTGGGTTTGCAGATCATAAATAGATCCTAGCCCGAACTCTTCCATACCCACTTCTATCACATCACCCACACGATGTGATAAAAGTTGTCCATTAGGCGACAATATTATTTCCTCATCATCATCTAATGGTGGCTAACCGGCTTACTTGAGGCAACATGAAAAACCTTTAAACGGTCATACTCAATATGCTTCAAAGCATTAGGTGACAATAATATTTCCTCTTCATTTCTGCCTAAGATAACTCCAACATCAACTAATCTAGAAGACCGTTTAGACGTTGAATAAGACATAAATGATTTTGTGTGGAGGACGTACCCATAGGAGGAGGAGCGGTGAACATCGCCGCTTTGCAACGCATTGCTTTCGACAACACGTCCCCGTCGATAGTTGAAGCTCCATCTGCCGTCGTGTGCTGTGTCGTGCACTACGTCTAGGTATTGTCGTAGACTATGCGCGAGTCCCCAAAGTTGGCGACACAGCCGAACGGGGTGGCGTTGGAGTAGAAGCCCCCTCTACCACGGTCTTGCTTGCGGAGTCCACCTTCTGGCCGGTCAAAGACCCATCAGGAGCGTCATGATGCACCAACGCTGCAAGAGCAGCATGCTGCGCTCCGACAGTGCCCATGTGGTAGAAGCGCGCACAGGTGGCACGCCAGCCGCACCACCAGCTCCCAAAGACGTCGCGCCAGCGTCAGTTAGCTCCTGATACACCACCACCGGAGTCGGAGTGGGCCTCCGCATCCTCACACACAGCGCTCTTTTCTCAGCTGCTTAACAATTTGAATTCCCCTCGGCGTTCTGGGATTTGTGTTGATGGGCCAACACCAAAGCCTCGTGAACATGACGCGCACTAGTAGACAATGTAGGGTCAATGGACATGCTTGTAGCTCCACATGAACCTTGCCCGAAGATCCACCTTGGCACTGCTGCCCACTGTCATCCTCTTCCAACCCCTTATCGGCAGAATCCTCTCTATCTTTACGGTCCCAAATCAGAACCACGAAGTATGGTTCAGGAACATAATTCTCAGGCTCAGGACAGAAAGTAAAAGAGTAACCTTTGACGAGATACCGTCCGTCCTGATATACCACAATGCGTCCACCTTTTTGAAGCAATCATCATTAGATAATCCTATAAAAATACGGACCACGCCTCTACGCCAAAGAGCCAATAGGTCTATGTCAATGGTAGTACCAATGAGAGTACCAACACCCCACCGACCCAATAAGTGGCGCATCAAGTAGGGTACACCAGCGGCATGAACCCATTGTTTGTGCTACTCCAATTTAGGCTCGATCTCCTTCGGTTTCCATCGAGAGAACACCAATCTAGTAGACTGAGCTGGAACCCCAAGCTCCACCCCATCAAACCGACTCATCTCCTCGCTCGATGGAAAAAGTGACCCTGTAGGAATCGTCACCATAACGAACTTCCCCCCATACCCAGCCAGGCACCGGACACATACGTGCTATATCTGAGCCTCCACTTGCTTTGCAGTAGCGATCGTGCCCTCTATGTTTACCAGAACAATAGGACCAACATAAGGAGCCAACTGTGCATTATACAAGTTGTTCGGGAACCGTGTGAAGATAGTCTCTTGATTATCCATCCCAACAATAAACACCGAGGGCTTGGGAAGCTTTAGACTAGCCACAATGGAAGTAACATAGGTGGTATCATAAGTGCCACATAGGCAAAAAAGATGATGTGGAACTCATTTAATGAGGAGAGAAGTGTTAGTGGTATCATAGGTAGATACCATAACATAACGTTTGTCAAGACAAGTTGAGTCTATAAGCTAATCAATATACTAGTATATGATACCACAAATATGTTACTATGCATTGTGGAAGTGGTAACATATACTAGTATCATATGCATGATACTAGTATATGATACTCCCCATTGTGACTAGTCTTAGAGTCGGAAACTTATTGAGCGGGTGCTTAGAGTTGTCATATATGTAGCAATAATGCAGCATCGTACAGTCCCAGGTCACGTGCGTGTCATCCTCACACTTCCAACGTCTCGTCTTCACCTTCTTCACCCTCCGCGTAACCAAAGGCACCGTAATGTCCTATCCCGCCGAAGACTGCATGGTGTGCATAGTTGCCTGTACCGGGGCGGTAACCGCAGGCACACCGCCATCACCGACTGTTGCACTTGCCCACGGCAGCGTTCAGTTTCTTTATTCTTCCACTTCGCATGCGCCCCAGCCGCGAAAGCCACATCTCCGAAAGAAAAAACGTACAGGTGGTGCTCCCTGTCCAGCCGCATGTCCTATAGTACTCGGGGCGAACATCGGAGGACCGGCAGTGGAACCAAAGCCAGCCACGACACCTCCCGAGCGCCGGAGCAGGTATTCGCAGTCCCGGAGGACCAGTGGGCCACGGTGACATGGCCATTGACGGTGGCGACGCTACCACAACAGTGAAGGACCTCCTGTCCCGATGCAGCCCCAACCCTCGGTGCGCGGGGTTGCTAGAGATGAACCCGGGCTGGTAACATGCGAGGCGACCGGCGAAGGAGCAGATTCCGGTGATACGGAGGCGAGCGCCATCTCGGGGAAGGAAAATGTTAATTGTAGGGCGACCTACAATTAACGAGCGTAGGTCGCTCGTGTGCCGCACGCACGCCAGTACCAGAGAGAGCATGCGGGCCTGTTTGCTTGGCCCAACTAGTACGAGTACCAATTTCGTTTGGCTGGCCTAACTAGGAGTAGCTACATTTAGGCTAAGTACTTTCTGATTTTTTTAGTCAACATTGCGTACGTCTTTAAAATTTGTAACAATTTCGCACATTTTTTTGTTGAGAAAGCACAAACAAGATGTTGCAATGTTTTTCTGGGCGAATGTCTAGGAAATGCATATATGTGTTTAGAATTCATTTGGAATGATATGTTTTATGCTCTTCTTCACATGTTGTAAACATGTGTTTTTATTGTTACTGTCGATTTGTTTTCTTGTTGAAATAGGTCATGATGAGTTTGTTTGGAATAGGTCATGATGCTTTTCTTGTTTCTTCACATGGTTTTTGGAATTCATTTGGAATAATTTTTTTCTTTGTAATAGGTTGCGATTTTTGTTGAATTGTTTGGATTTTTTTATTGCAACACAATAACATATTGTTTCATTATTATTTGTAACATTACTTATTTTTCGAAAAAGATTTGGAAAAATTTGTCGCAATACTTTTATTTTGTACACGGTGCGATAATTTTTGTTGCGACACAAGTGAATTTGTTGCGATGGCAGTTTTGCCGAAATTACCGAGATGAACAGGGGCAACACAATATACCCCTTCGCTTAAGTGGAACTGCTGTGGAGTGCGGGTTCTATATCCAAAAAACAGAGTGGCTAAAGTGCAAAAGTGCGTTGTGCTATTTTCTGCGCGTTAGATGACGATCGGACGGCTTACGAGGGGACCTAGATTTTGTAAACCTAGGGCGACCTGCGCCTAGCGTTGCCCCTCGGGGAAAGAAGATAGAGGCGGCGGCATTGGGTGTCGTGTGGAACTCGAAGAAAGGTTCGTCGATTTGCTGGGTTCGACCCGAGTCAGGCTAGGGTTTGACTTTGCTACCGGCTTTCAACGCGTTGAACTTTTTTTCTTCCAAAATATCTTGTTAAATTTATAATTACAAAATATAGTTTTATCTATCAATTTATATATATCCCCTTGTTTACCCTAACACAAGCATGCAATTAGTTTGACTTTGCTACCGGCTTTCAACGCGTTGAACTTTTGTCCCTCTAGTTTAGGGTTTCTCCATAGAGGGGCTCCGGAGCGTCAGAATGCCACCAAATCATAGATGGTTCCATACCATGTGTGCTAGAGTGTCACATGTGTATTTTATGCCCAAGATTTCCTCACTCCCTGTGTTATGGCCTCATCGGCGTCGGATTCTCTCTCGCGGGTTCCCGGACTACTTAGAGCCCGAAACTCCCGGATCTGGCGGAACGGGGGGAATCTTCCGAAGAGTTGTGTTCTACCTTTTTTTTTGTGTTCCTATGGGCTATCCTAACACAACCAAGCAACTAGTTCCACATTGCTACCCCTTTAGACACCGTTACCGTGTGTATCCGCGTAAGTCGCCGGTATTTCTCCAGCGGGTCTAGGGTTTCACCGGAGGGGGGCTCCAGAGCGTCAGGATCCCAACAAAAGCAAGGGGTGCCATACCATGTAGGTATAGGTGTGTTGTGTGTTTTGGATGGCAAAGATTTCACTCTTGGGTGTGACCCGCTTCACCGGCATCCACTTTTCTCTCGTGAGTTTACATGCGCTTATAGGCTGAAACTCCCGTATCGGACGAAACATCGTAAATCTTGCGAAGAGTTGTGTTCTACCTTTTTGTTTTGTGTTCCTATGGGCTATACTAACACAACCAAGCAACTAGTTCCACATTTCTACCCCCTTTCGATGTCGTTACAACGTGTTTCCGTATAAGTCTGGTATTTCTCCAGCGGGTCTATGGTTTCACCGGAGGGGGGCTACGGAGCGTCTGGATCCCAACACAAGCTAGGGGTGCCATACCATGTTGTTCCGTTGTCGCCGCGGCAGCTAGTGCCGGTGCTGGACGCGGGCGCGGGCCGGGTGTTGGAGGAGGCGATGAGCGCTGTGGACCGCGCGTTAGCGGCGCTGTTGGCGAGGCGCCTCTCCTCGAGCAACAACATGGACCATGCCTCGGTGAAGGATGGGAACGTCTTGGCGAGGTTGATGTGGGAGGCGGCGCCGGAGAAACGTTCGTCGAGGCCGCGGATCATGTTGAGGACGAGGGCGCGATCTTCAACCTTGGAGTCGACATCACTGAGGGCGTCTGCGAGGGGCTTGTTGTGCTGGCAGTAGGCGGTGACGTCCAGGGGGCCCTGCAGTAGGTTGTGGAACTCACCGAGGAGGTAGGTGGCACGACTCTCCCTGTCGTTGTTGAAGAGCGTGGCGAGGGCCATCCATAGCTTGCACGCGGTCTGGTAGGGCTCCAGAACGAGGTCCAATATGTCCTCTGAGATCGACGAGTGCAGGGCCGAGAGGACGATGTAGTTGGAGACGACCCACTCGGGATTGGTGGGGGTGGCGGCCTTGGTGGAGTCGACGTGGGCGAGGAGGCTGTACTTTCTGAGGTGCGTGAGCATGAAGATCTTCCACTTGGAGTAGTTGGAGGCGGTGAAGATGATGGCGATTGGCTTGCGGGTGGACAATGTAGGCGGCACCATCGTGGAGGTGGAGGATGGGAGGGTGGCTAGGGTGAGGCTAGAGTCTGTCATGGCGGCGACGACGGCGACCAAGATGGCGGCGGCGGCTTGGGGTGTGAGGCAAGCGGATGGTTTGTAGGGTTTTGGAATCTAAAGGTCTGATACCATGTGAGACGATGAGAGTTGGGGGAATACCATACACGGCTCAAAGGGGATGCATGTCTCCTGTTTATATAGAGGCACGAGAGGCTAGGGTTAGGGTTTACATACAAGTCCTAGTTAGGTTAAACCAACTCTAACAAAATATTTTAGGACGGAGGGAGTAGAAAATATCAATGATATATGTTTCTCGTTGCTCATTTACCATTACGCTCACGACCAAGTATGGCGTTGATGTTCTCAGGTTAAACAATTAATTAATTAGTTGACATTTCATAGTTACTTCGCACTTAGCATCGAAATAGTATCACTCAAGTCAAGTCTCATAAAATTTGATTAGTTCTTATTTTGTGTTTGATAAATAGTTTTATAAGACGGATGACCTTGTACTCGTTAATATTGTAGTAGCCATAGATATGTAGAGAATATTTTCGTTAAGTTATTTTATCGGTTTAGTTCATCGTATGCATGCAATGTATATGTTAGAAGCCGTAGTTCGATCTTTCCACCACCATGACGATCTCAAGTTCTTAAAACCCTAACTTGCAAGTCACAACCACGGCTGGGCAGCTAGACTAGCCGGCCCCGTAGTCAGCCCGAGTCGAAGGAGAAAGAGGGAGATGATCAGAGCGATCGGATGGATGAAAACCTTTGACGGGGAGAATCGTCGCTGTATTCGCCCTAAACCCAAGAAATGCAAAAAAAAGTAAAAAAAATGCTGATTTTTTTAGAGCTAAAAGAAAATTTTGGATGGCTTAGTATAAGCCCAAGCTTGAAAGCCCAATAGTAATTTGTGCTTGGCGCCGGCCGGGCCCGGCAAAGCCCGTGAAGATAGGAGTACATACTCCAGCCGCACTCGGTTACGGCCCACAGCAGAGGGACTCGGACACACGCAGGCGGCGCGCTTGCCCTCCCCTATCGACCCACCTACCTCGCTCCGTCCGCCGTTGGCCGGCGCGATGGGAGGCGACCCGCCGGCGCTGAAGCGGCCCAAGCTGGAGAAGGACGACTCCGCGTATTCGCACCGCCACTCCTCCGCCAACGGCGCCGGCACCAGGCCCCCCTCCTCCGCCTCCACCTCCTCCGCCAGCGACGCGCCGCCGCCGTCGGAGGAGGATGGCAGCGAGGACATGTCGGAGGAGGCCGTGCTCGCGCTCATCGCCCACCGCGAGCGCGCCGTCGAGCAGTGCAGCCTCAAGCTCGCCCAGTACAAATCCCAGGTACGCCCCCAACCCATCACCCTCTCCCCCGCCCCACTTTCTTCGGGCGATTGTTGACGACGATGTCACGGTGTGCCGCAGCTGGAAAAAGCCGAGGGCGAGCTGGCGGCAGCGCGGACGAAGCTCGCCCGGTACCGAGATCGGAATCCGCCGCCGCCGGATCGCAGGACGCCGCCTCCGACCCAGAGGGAACCCAAACCGTCCAAGTCCACCCAGAAGCCCCCCGCGCCGCATACGAGACCGCAGCTCGTCATCCCGGGGACCAATACCCGGCCGGCCGCGCGGCCCGCCCCTCCGCCGCCGCGCACAGAACCGGTGCCCAAGCTGAAGAAGGCCGCTGCCGCTGACCCGTCGTCCTCTTCTTCGCTGCACGAGCGGCCGAAGAAGGCGGATAAGAAACCCAAGCGAGAGATCGGTACTCCCCTGCCGCGGCTTATACCACATTTCACAGCAACTTGCCCGATAAATAAAATTAGGTCTCTGTTCGTGTGCTTGATGTTCATCCGTGTTTCTACTTTCCTTATTTACAGTAGTGAGAGAGCCTCAGAACCTGATCCAGAGCGTGAGGAAGTCGTCCCCGACGATACTCAAGTTCTACGGCGGCCATCTGACCTCCAGCCAGCACAAGAGGAAGCTCAGGTGCCTCGAGCTGTGCCCTGCCAATGACCAGCTGGTTGTTACCAGGTATGCTTTGGCTGGCTACAATAAGTACCAAATGCCTATCATAAATGCACTGGCTCTTGATATCTACCTTTGTCGAATTCTGCCTCAGTTCACTAAATTTCCATAGAAAATTTGGTTAAAATGACCTCTGACTCGAATAAATGATGAAAGGGAATGACACGTACTCGAAACTAGGTGGGAGGACTACTAGCATATTATTATTGTTCGTTACTGCCTGTTAATCTCAAGCAAGCAATAAGTGCAGCATTGGTGTCTAATGTTAGCAAAGATATATTATAAACCGGGGAAACGTGTTATAAGGCTAAACCACTGGTTAATTGGGGTATGCTTAATTGCTTATTGGATATGGCTACTTTTTTGTTTAATTATTTATTTCCACGTATAAGTAGCAGAGTACACTATGTAACCCAAACCCAATATAATAACTGTGACATCTGTTAAGTATTCTTGACTTCTGCTGGACACAAAAAATCGTTCTTATGTTTCCTTGTGGTGCAGCGCATTGGATGGAATGGTTACTCTGTGGCAAGTACAGTCAAGTGGGTAAGCCTCATATTACCTGGTTTCTCTTCATGCTATATCTCACTTTTATTTCTGGGAAGGTTACTCTACTTTCAGACATAGTCGTAAAGAAGTCAGTAAAACTGTCATGGTTGCTTGGACATAAATTATGTATTTATCTCAAATTAAAACCCATAATTTCTATATGCCTTCATGCGGACTAGACAGCAGGAAGTAGTTACTGAAACTTTTGCTGTATACATTACAGTTGCTGCCAATAGGAGCCATGATCAATGTTTTTTGCATCCTATATGGTCATATTGACGCTAAGCCAGAATAAGTACTTGCAAGTTAAATTGTATACTGTATGTGGATTCGGTATTTTATCTATGAAGCTTACAGACTAATTGTTTAAAAATCTAGCAATTTAGCACCTGTTTGTGTATTTTGTTCTTCGTTATAAAAGCCAAATAGATTGGCTGATGCTCTTGCATTATTTGTGCCCTCCCTCACCTCATGCACTTTCACAACTCCAGGGTATTAAACTCATCATTTACGTTTCGTATCATAAGCTACAGCTAGTGGGCTTGTGCCTGGCTGGCTGCCAGGAATGTGTCAACATTGTCATAAGAACCACCTACATGTCATTATGGCCCAATTCTTTCCATGACTCCTTCAACGTGCTAATGAAGTGGCATCCTATATAGTAGATTCCACTTCACCTAGTATGGATATGCCTGAAACAGATTCATATAATGTTGTTATCATGAAAGAATAACATTTGGTTCCACGGATCTCATATAGAATTCATTTTATGGTTTTCTGGAACGATAATACTACTGATTGGTAATATTTTGTTGTAGATATATGAAGTTAGCGGGCGTATGCATTTTATTATATACTTATGTGTTGTCTTCTAAGATAGCAGTACTTTTGCAAAAAAAAATGACACATGCTGTTCAACACGTGAATGTGGCATGTAAGTTGTAACCTACCCCATCTATATAACAAGATGACGTTTCAGGTGATATGGAGAAGTATATGATACTGGATACTAAAAGAATAAAATTCACATGGATCTTGGGCTGGATGTTTTGTTTTGGTTTAAACATTTTTTGATTAGATTATTTGTACTTGCAGACCATCTATCTCCTTGCTTAGCACTACAAATTGCCTTTCTCCAAAGCTAAGGTGGCCCGAGGATGTAGCTTGGCATCCAGATGGTGACACAATTTTTGCTGTATATAGTTCTGATAATGGTGACTCCCAGGTTTCAATGACGAATCTTAATGCATCGGGACAAGTAAGAGCTCTGTTTTAACCTTGAAAAGCACAACGCAGTCCGTCTATCCATTACAATTTTTTCTAGCTCTTATAAAACAACACTGTACAGCACACTTGATTGGTTCCACAGGCATTTAGGATCCATCAAATATTATTTTAGCTAAGAATAGCCGCAGTGAAGGAATTTTCATAGCAGAATCTCTCTCAGCATATTTGACTCAAAATATTTTGTCATTTTAATTTTATATCAGGTTACCACAGAGGTATGAATTAGATAGGTGTCCTTGTAAAATATTCCTGTTCTCATGCTCACCAGATACTCTGAATTTCTACTTCTCATTTATACCTGGTGCAATAATGATTGCTGCTGATACAGTGTACATTGAGTCTCAAATTGGGTCTTAAAATGAACAACTAAAATAGTTTCGTTACTGTGGGTATGGTGACTATGTTTATGTGATTCTGCTATTTATCTATGGAGACGTCGAAGATCCAGTTAGGGCCTGTAATTATGGGATGTAAAATCTTGGTAGAATCATAGGACCCATCCAGTCGTTCTTACTGTGCAGTTATGCTTATCTGTACATCTTCTAGTGAGTAACAGATTATTTACTTCCAACATTACTAACATGCCTTCCACAAATTTTCCGCTGAAACAGAAGAAAGTTAATTTCCTGCCAGCGAAGCCTCATACCAAGGGAATCATAAACAACATAAGTTTCATGCCCTGGTCTGATACCTGCTTTTTGACTGCTGGAAGTGACCATGCTGTCATACTCTGGCAAGAGAAAGATGATTCATGGAACCACAGGAGAGTGCACAAGGATCCACATTCTTCTGCTGTCAATGGAGTTGCTGGATTGCAGCATAAAAAAACAGTAATATCAGTCGGCTCTGATAAGAGGATAATATCATATGATCTCTCAGCTGACAGGGTAGACTACAGGAACCTGATTGATAGCAAATGCATGAGTGTATTACTAAATCCTTGTGATTTCAACCTATACATGGTACAAACAGCGTAAGTCTCTAATCTGCTTCTGATTACTGAGCTCCATCCTGCACACGACCCTCTCATTCCATTAAAGTGTGTTTATTATTTCTGTGTCCAACGTGCAGTACATAATCGTGGCGCCTTTCTGATTATGGGATATATCTTGTTTCTGACAGGACGCCAGGCAGGCAGCTTCGCTTGTTCGACATCAGGCTTAGACAGACGGAGGTCCATGCGATCGGTTGGAAGCAGGCGAGCAGCGAGTCCCAGTCCGCCCTGATAAACCAGTCGTGGTCTCCCGATGGCTGGTACCTGTCCTCTGGGTCGGCGGACCCCGTGATCCATATCTTCGACATAAGGTACCATGGCCAGACCCCCTGCCAGTCGGTGCAGGCGCACCAGAAGCGGGTTTTCAAGGCCGTCTGGCACCAGACGTTCCCAGTTTTGACCTCCATCTCTTCGGACCTCAACGTCGCGATCCACAAATATTGATGAAACAGCGGCGCGGTGGATCATCACCGTTTGTGTACCAAACTCACACAGTTTTGCGCATCAAGTCCTAGGAAATCTGTCTGTTCGCACGCATGATACACATCAGTGGAGTTCCCAGAGAGGCCTCGCCAACATCTGCGCTTTTTTGAGCTACTGCCGGAGTGATGAATCTGCAGGTCCCCAAGCTGAATTTTGCCCTTGCTACTGTAGAGAGCGATACAGGGAATCTCATGTATGCCAAAAACTATTCCAAAATGTTTTCGTTTTGCTCCTGGTAGTAGCATTTTTGCAAAGCAAGTTTTGGCTCAGTTTGGTCTTACATTGCAATTTACAAGTATCGGGAGATGAAAGGACAGTCTCTTGTTGAAAGGAGCATTTACTGGCTACTATAGCATGTCAGGTGGCGTCCGCCGTCCGGCATAATTCAGCTTGTGAGTTCCTCTAGACACGTCACATTGCGTTTCGTGTCTGACGTGGCATGTCGGCTGTCCCTTGTGCTTCAGTAATGTTCGTGCGTACGGTTGCAATATATCAACGAAGTTTGCGAGATGTAATTGTCGCCATTGACAGCAACGGTGATCTGTGATTCTTGATATCAATAATCTATAGCTTTCCAATGCATACATTTGGTCGACAATTCTTCTTGTTATACGCAATTTTGATGTCCAGTAGAAATCACGAAAATGACTGCAAGATTGTTCTGGAATGCTCTATAAGAATTATCGTCGACATGCTCCTTGATTCGTATATTTGTTCTGTAATTATTTGTTGTGTGCATGTCTGAAACCGCCAGTGAGAAAACAGGTTGATGGATGTTGTGGCGATAGCAACCTGTCCGCAAGAGAAGCTATGCCATCCACACATCTGTTATCGACATCCCTGTCTATCCCTGGATTCGCATTGTGTCTGTGGGGATGCAAAGCATGGCACCTCTTGAGTCTTGCCCCCACCACTCTAAAAGTTGCTAAAGGTACTGTGCACCGGACACACAGCAAGGAAAATTCTAGAGCCTTCTTCACCATGGATGAATCGAGCTCAGTTTGCGATTGCTGAAATATGTGGTACTCCCTCCTTCCACAATATAAGATGTTTTAGACATTTTTCGCATTCACATGTACATATTTTAGTGCATATGTTCATTCATTTTAGTCTGAATCCAGACAACATGTGAAACACTTAAAACATTTATATATGGAATAGAGGGAGTACTTACTGTGATTCTAGTTGTATTTTCCGCTTTGCTCATGCTTCTTTCTGCCTTCTGTGCGTTCAGTTACCAAATCATTTATATATAAATATAATAAACCAGAATAAAATTTAAAAATTTCTACGCAAATATAGCCATAAAAAGACTTGTTCGGAAAGCAAGATTGCTACACCCACCTGGATGCCAAACGAGGTCGGTGGTATTTTCCTAGACTCCTTGAGGCAAAAGAAAGGAGTCAGATAAGGCTAATTTGGCAACCAAGTGGCGCAATGAGGGCGGGAGATCATTTTCGTGGATGGCTAAAAAGCGTAGGAAAATATCCTATGTTGGTAAAGGTTATGTTTTTCGGTCCGTCCAAATGAAATTCAGTGGAAGCAAGTAAAATTCTAGAAGATTCTTGGCCGTGGGATATGAATTATGAACGCCATAAATCCCTTGTTGTGGATGAATAGAATGCATATATGTATTTTGGAGTGTCTAATTTTCTGCCCGATTAAGAATTAACTTAATTTTAAACCAGCTAATGTCATTATTTACAACCTATATTGCAACTCGTGAGTCGCGACGCACATGCAACTAATAAATTTTTAATTGCAACCCCATGTGTAACTAGGAAATTTTAGCCCCAACCCAAGTTAAACTCATGATTAGTCTTAACGGGGAATTAAGCTAATTCTTTGTGGGTGACGAAATAGATACTTAATTATACTCCTTCAAGAACCTTCGATCGCGATATTTACAATTTGCAGTCGGCCAAGCGTTTGTATATAAGCAAGCACAGTAAAATAGAAATGGGAAAAAAAATTAGGAAAGGAAACCATCCGGTTGGTCGCAGTCTCTCCTCTCCATCCATCGCCACCACCTTATCATCTTCTTCATCACCTGCTGCCAGAGCACAACACCAACACCGGCCTCTCCAGTCAGTCTCCTCTGCCATCGTCAGTCGACATGGCTACTCAAGGTCAGCAATCCGTCCATGATTTTTATGTCCTCTCCTTCGATTCATTTCTCTGATTTGGCCTTCGTTCTTGAATGGTTTCTGACAAAGAAATAGCTGAAAAAAATGTGTACTTTGAGCGTGCAGAGGAGAAGACGGTCGTCAAGTCCGAGGAGGCGCCTTCCCCGGCGGCGGCGGCGGCAGCAGCAGAGCAGCCTCCCCCGGCTGCTGGGGCGCGCAGGGCGGCGCCGGCCAGCCCCTTCGATTTCTCCACCATGATGAACTTGCTCAATGTAAGTTTCTGACGCCTATACTAGCTCGATTGATACTAAATTTTCTGAAGCCTTCACAATTATTAGAAAAGTAGCGATACCCTGTTTTGCTCTGTTCATAGTAATAGCTCACTGCTGAAAATTTGCTTCGATTTAACGAGAATTTTGCGCCCATTCCGTGGATTGAGCAGGACCCGAGCATCAAGGAGATGGCGGAGCAGATCGCCAAGGACCCGTCCTTCAGCGAGATGGCGGAGCAGCTGCAGAGGACGGTGGCGCCCTCGCCGGCGTCCCCGGCCTCCTCGGGCGCGGCCCCCCGGTCGCCGCAGGAGCTGGCGGCGGCGCTGGACCCGCAGAAGTACGTGTCCACGATGCAGCAGCTGATGCAGAACCCGCAGTTCGTGGCCATGGCGGAGCGCCTCGGCAGCGCGCTCATGCAGGACCCCGCCATGTCCTCCGTCCTCGGCGGCCTCACCGACCCCGCCCACAAGGAGCAGCTCCAGGCCCGCGTCGCACGCATGAAGGACGACCCCTCCCTCAAGCCCATCCTCGACGAGATCGAGTCCGGCGGCCCCGCGGCCATGATGAAGTACCATTCTTCTTGCCGGTTCCTCTGCTATACATCTCGATTTTCCTTTCCATGGACGACACTAGCTAATGGCGGTCTTCTTTGGTTTGGTTTCAACTCAGGTACTGGAACGACCCGGAGGCCCTGCAGAAGTTCGGCCGCGCGATGGGCGTGGGCGGCCCGCCTGCGGCTGCCGCCGCCGAAGCAGAGGCGGAGGAGGAAGAGACCGGCGAGGAGTACGAGGAGGAGTCGGCCATCCACCACGCGGCGAGCGTGGGCGACGTGGAGGGCCTGAAGAAGGCGCTGGAGGAGGGCGCGGACAAGGACGAGGAGGACTCGGAAGGCCGTCGCGGCCTGCACTTCGCCTGCGGTTATGGCGAGCTGGCGTGCGCGCAGGCGCTCCTGGAGGCCGGCGCGGCGGCCAACGCCGTCGACAAGAATAAGAACACCGCGCTGCACTACGCCGCCGGGTACGGCCGCGAGGCGTGCGTCGCGCTCCTCCTCGACCACGGCGCCTCCGTGTAAGTGCACTGCCATCACTGACAGTGACAGCACCATCATCGATTCTGAAACCTTGGCTGACGAGATCACGCATGTCGGAATGCAGGACGCTGCAGAACCTGGACGGGAAGACGGCGATCGACGTGGCGAGGCTCAACAGCCAGGGGGAGGTGCTCAAGCTGCTCGAGAAGCACGCCTTCGTGTAGACGTATGCCGCCACCATCGTCGACCATGGATCGAGCTTTGCTTCATAGTATGAGTTTGTTTTCATTTATCATTATTATTCCCACTTCACTCTGTAATTCGTCGACGTCTTCGGGAAGAAGAAAGTTTTCTCTTTGGTATGTAATTTCATATTCTTTGCAGATCGATCTCTGTATCTATTGAGTGTGGTTAGAATTTATCTCAACTTCAGAATTTTGCTTAATGAATAAGGAATGCTTATATGACTTTCTTTCTTGAATCATTTTTACCGTTCGATCGTGTTTGTTTGACCTTTTGAGGTTTAGTGAACCAAATCTATATCAGGTCTATCGTTGAGGACCAAATATAGCTTCTTTTTTGTTTCGCAATTAAATATATTTGATAAAGGAAGCTTTATTACTTAAAAAGTTTTAATTATTACACCCGGCCTCTACATAGGTATGATGCACAAAGCCGCCGCACGTCCAAAGTACATAAATAATAAAAAGACGAATTGCATGTGAAATTGTAAAAACGACTATGGTGGTGGAGGGCCGATCAACCGATAATTCTCACTCGGATGATATCATCTAGTTACACTTCCGTTGCAACTAATGTGTAATCCATGTGCGATTGAAAATTTTAAAATGTGAAACTGTAAAACGACTATGGTGGTGGAGGGCCGATCAATCGATAATTCTCACTTAGATGAGATTGAGATCATCCGGTTACAGTTTCGTTGCAACTCATGTGTAATCCATGTGAGATTAGGATAATTTCCATTGCAACTTATGTGCAACCATGTGTTATCCTAAAAAATTATATGCATCTCATGTGCAAACCATGCGAAATGAGAAAAACCAACTTGTAACCGACAAAATCTCAGTTCCAACTTATGCACAAGCATGTGTAATTGGAAAAAGAAATTGTATTAGAGCATCTCTAGTAGACGCCTTATCTCGTGAACCTGTATAATGGGGATAAGGAGCGAAAGTGCGACGAAGGACGTCGTGCGCAGAATAGAATCCGTATCAAGAAACTGTAAAAGCAAAATTGAAATTTTTCGGGAGAATTTTAACTGCTTGTTCATTGTCCATACGACTTGTTCATCGTCCAGACGGCTAGTTCATCGTCGATACATTTTTTTTAACAAAAGTAGTAGCTTGCTACGCCTTGATGGTGACATGACGGGGAGACTTCTCGACGATGATGAATTTTAAGTCCCCGGCAACGACGCCGGAAATTCTTGATGCTTGTGATGGCGTGTTGGGAACCCCAAGAGGAGAGTGTGATGAGTACATCGGTAAGAGTTTCCCTCAGTTAAGAACCAAGGTTATCAATCCAGTAGGAGAAAGATGATCTTCGGAGGTTATTGCCACTGACGGTGGTGATGGTGCCTCACCGGTGTCAGCAACAACGCGGAACCTGCACACAACACAACCAAAATACTTTGTCCCAACGGTACAATGAGGTTATCAATCTCACCGGTCTTGCTGAAAACAAAGATTAGACGTATACTGTGGAAAATTGTGTATGCTTGCAGTAAGTAAAAAAAGCAGAGATTTATAGTGGTTTGTTTAACAGTGTAGGAAAATGGACCGGGGTTCATAGGTTCACTAGTGGTGTCTCTCCATAAAAGATAGCATGCTGGGTGAACAAATTACATCTGGGCAATTGACAAATAGAGGTTGCATCGTAGTGCACATTCATGACATGATGACTACTATGATATTTAGTGCGGGCATTACAACAATATAATACACCGTAATCCAATTGCATTTATGACTAATAATCCACCCTTAGATTATCATCCAAACCCCCTTAGGTATTAAGTTGCAAGCAACAGATAATCGCATTAAGCAATGTGTGTAATGTAAGGAATGATTGTGCACGCGGGCCATCACACCGCTGTTATCTCCCTAGTGGCAACATCACATCATCCCCTGTCACATTTCTTTCACTCGAGCACAGGCGAAAAGAAGGCATGAACCCAACTATCGAGCATAAATACTCCCTCTTGGAGTCACTAGCAACTACTTGTCCAGAGCAACCACTAGCAACGGAAAGCATGCAAGATCACAAATAACATATGCAATAAAGACTATAATCAACTTGGCATAACTTCAATATTCATCAGATCCCATCAAATATAGCACATAGAATTACATAAGAACAATCTCGATCATGTTAGGAAACTCACGAGATATAAACATTGAGCATAGCAGGAGAAGACAACCATCTAGCTACTGCTATGGACCCGTAGTCCAAGGATTAATTACTCACGCATCACTCCGGAGGCAGGCATGGTGATGAAGAGGCCTCCGGTGATGATCTCCTCTCCGGTAGGGTACCGGGAAACAGCTGCGGAACCCCCTTGGTCTAGGGTTGACGATGACGGCGGCTGCGGAACTTTTTGGGGATTTTTTTATCAGGTACATATGGTTTTCCCTCGGAGGGGAATAAATAGGCGAAAGGGCGACGTCGGTGGGCCACGAGGGTGGCCTCACCACCCCCAGGCGCGGCCAAGGGGGGGGGCGAGCCTGGCTATGGTGATGACCCCTTGGTGCCAATCTTCGACTCCTCTTCGGACTTCTGGATGCTTCCGGGGAAAATAGGAACTTCGGGATTCGTGGGGTCCAATTCCGAGAATATTTCTAGAACAACTTTTCTGAAATAAAAAACAACAGAAAACAAGGAACTGGCATTTGGCATCTTGTTAATAGGTTAGTCCCGGAAAACATGTAAAAATGCTATAAAGAAGGGAGAAAACATGTAGCAATTGGCACAATATCAACATGGAACATCAGAAATTATAGATACGTTGGAGACGTATCAAGCATCGCCAAGCTTAGTTACTACTCGTCCTCAAGTTGGTAAACGATAAAACAAAATAATTTCTGAGGTGACATGCTACCACACAATCTTGATCATAAATATGTAAATCAGAGCATTTAACTAGGATCAAATGAACTAAAGCTGCGATCTATATTTGATATCAACAAGTAATGCATAAACAAATAAGAAGAAAGAAGCAAAACTTTTAATGAATCAATACTAAAATACTATCAACCGTGGAAAGTTTATTAAAGATGATTTAAGCTTTCAACAACAACAATATAATGCACGTCAAACGATCTTCACAACCCCTGTTAGGATCAAGTCAAGCTTTCCACACGATGCAATGCTTGAATCTTAAACTATTTGCGCACTAAAAACAAGCAAGTTTTCTGCGTTGGTCCCTGGCA
This sequence comes from Alopecurus myosuroides, assembly GCA_028641055.1. Lineage (NCBI taxonomy): Eukaryota > Viridiplantae > Streptophyta > Magnoliopsida > Poales > Poaceae > Alopecurus > Alopecurus myosuroides. The sequence goes on from CM054057.1 coordinate 2,092,835, forward strand.
CCAGGATGTTATGGAAAATAGAACATTATGGGGGGTTTGAAAGGTCAATGGAAGAAAGTGTTGGGGGCGCGTAGAGATAAACGAAAACTTTTCCTACGCAATGCTCCCAAGATCTAGCCGAGGTAGAAGGCCACGAGTATTACCACTAGACACGCAGGTGCGGATTATCGATGTAGCGCGTCGGGTCGGGGCAGTGCAGTCCCACGATCCGGTCCGGCCGATCCAATCCCTCGAACGTCGAAGTGCTGAACGTACAGCACCTCTGCCGGTATCCACACGTACGAGGAGGAGCTCCGACGGCGGACTGCTAGGTCCGGTGCGGCGACTGGACTGAGTGGGGCTAGGGTTCCCAACGCATGGGAGAGTGGACTAACGTCCCCGCTGGGCAACCTGCGTCCCTATTTATATAGTGTATGGTAATGGGCTTCACAACACTTGTGGCCCATTCCCTCTGTGAGTCCGACTCACAACTCAGTCCATTTCCTGTTCGGGTCCAACCCGACCAATACTTGCTCCCGCTCTTAAGTGTGCGACCCTGCAGGCTCATGGCGACTTGGACACGATTGGAGTCCAACTCCTAATCGATCAATCGGTAGCGGCTCCTAGCAGAACGTGCCGACTCCCAAGTCCCATTGAGTCATGACGACATACCTTTCAATGTGATATTCATCTTAGTCCCTTTTGCCTCACGATATACCTTGTCGAACTATAGGCGATTTATCGTCATCCCTTTTATAGTTCAACTCTCTTCTCGATCCGTGATATGTGATTCATCTGACTAACTCTTAGTCAATCGACACAGTTAACACTTAACTGAGTCGCGCATGGCCATGCTTCCTGAATCATATCACTCGAGAGGGCCCAGAGAATATCTCTCCATTCGGAGGGGCAAAATCCCATCTTGATTATCCACATCACGCAGCTTGCTTCTCATTCGACCCGAACTCTGCCTTTATAGTTGCCTTGTCACAGAACAACGTTTGACAGAACCTAAGTCGGTGATCCACAACTCGGATTGTGCGACAACCTCAGGTCTAAGGATTACATTGATTGAGACATGCAAATGACGACTTGATCGTTGCATCTCAATGTGGGTCAGTCCGACTTGCTAAACTCTTTAGCCAAGTCCGTGAACGTTGGAATGACATCACCATGCCCATGACAAGTGGAACCGTGTCATCAGCCAACACTCACATTAGTCTAGGGTGTGTGTCCAGCACAACCTAAATGACCAAGGACAATCTAGTATGAACAACATGAATATATAGTTCCACAATCGAATCACATATTCAATGACATATATCAGATGTTCAAAACAAGGACAACTTAATAACTTTATGAATACAGTGGGAATTACATCATACATGATTGCCTCTAGGGCATATTCCCAACAGTCTCCCACTTGCACTAGAGTCAATCATCTTGGCATCATATGCCTAGGCATCGAATGCCCATACCTCTTGTGTGCGCCTCATGCTTAGGATGTGGTAGCGCCTTTGTCAACGGATCTGCAATATTTGCATCCGTGTGTACTTTGCATAACTTGATATCACCTTGTTCGACAAACTGGCGAATGAGGTGGTACCGCATGAGTATATGTTTGTTCTTTTGGTGTTGTCTAGGTTCCTTGGCTTGTGCGATAGCACCATTGTTGTCATAATATACGTCCAAAGGATTAGACGCGCCCTGAACCACACAAAGATCCATCAGGAGGTTCCTGATCCAAACAACTTCCTTTGCCGCCTCTGAGGCAGCAATATACTCAGCCTCTATTGTAGATGCAGACACCGTATCTTGCTTGGAACTCTTCCAGCTCACAGCTCCTCTGTTCATTACGAACACATATCCCGATTGCGAACGAGAATCATCTGAGTCGGTGAGATAACTCGCATCCGTGTAACCCTTTACACTGAATTCCTCATCACCTCCATTAACCAGGAACATTTCCTTAGTATTTCTCAAATACTTAAGGATGTTTTTAACCGCTGCCCAGTGGGCTTCGCCAGGGTCAGCCTGGTATCTGCTCGTAACACTTAGAGCATAGGAAACATCTGGCCTAGTACAAATCATGGCATATATGATGGATCCGATTGCCGAAGCATACGGGATCACACTCATCCGACTTCGCTCATCAGTTGTCGAAGGACACTGAGTCTTGCTAAGTTTTATGCCATGGGACATCGGTAAGAATCCCTTCTTGGACTCTTCCATTTTGAATTTCTTCAAAACCTTGTCCAGATAAGTACTCCGACTCAATCCAATGAGCCGCCTGGATCTATCTCTATAGATCCTGATTCCTAATATGTAAGTTGCCTCACCCAAATCCTTCATTGAGAAACTCCTTTCCAATGACTCTTTGGTTTCTTGCAACATCATGACATCATTTCCAATCAGTAATATGTCATCCACATATAAGATTAGAAAGTTTACTTTGCTCCCACTAAACTTTTTGTATAAACAAGAATCATGATCGCTCTTGTTGAAGCCAAACGATTTGACTACCTCATCAAAGTGAATGTTCCAACTCCGAGATGCTTGCTTCAACCCATAAATGGATTTCTGAAGTTTGCATACCTTGTCAGCATTAGCTGGATCGACAAAACCTTCGGGCTGTATCATATACACGTCCTCAGTTAAATTTCCATTAAGGAAAGCCGTCTTGACATCCATCTGCCATATCTCATAGTTGAAATAGGCTGCTATAGCTAACATGATCCGAACTAATTTAAGCATCGCTACGGGCAAGAAGGTCTCGTCGTAGTCAACTCCTTGAACCTGTCGGAACCCCTTCGCGACAAGTCGTGCTTTATAAACGGAAACATTTCCATCCATATCAGTTTTCCTTTTAAAGACCCATTTGCACTCGACGGGTCTTGCACCGTCAGGCAGATCAACCAAATTCCAAACTTGGTTTTCATCCATGGACTTTAACTCGGATCTCATGGCTCCAAGCCATGACTCGGAATCAGATCCCACCATCGCTTCCGAATAAGTTGCCGGCTCATTACTGTCTAACAGTAAAACATCTCGAGCACTCTGTAATCTGGCAGATATCCGTGGTTCAGGTGCTGTTACCGGTGTAGGTACCACGACCGGCTCAGCCTCCAAGGCGTTCGCCGACTCGCCCCTAGCCGGTTCCTCTCGAATTTCTTCGAGTTGCACTGTGATCCCACTAACTTCCCGACCGAGAAACTCTTTCTCAAGGAAGACACCATTCCGAGCGACAAACACTTTGCCCTCTTCCCGGTTGTAGAAGTAGTACCCCAAGGTTTCCCTCGGATACCCCACGAAAATACACTTACCCGACTTGGGCGTGAGTTTGTCCGACTGAAGTCGCTTGACAAATGCTTCACAACCCCAAATCTTAAGAAAATACAAACTTGGCTTTTTACCAGTCCACATCTCATGTGGTGTCTTCTCTACTGACTTTGATGGTACTCTGTTTAGTGTGAAAGCTGCAGTTTCTAGACAATAACCCCAAAATGATAAAGGTAGATATGTCCGACTCATCATTGATCGTACCATGTCCAACAAGGTCCGATTTCTCCGTTCCGATACACCGTTTCTCTGCGGTGTACCCGGCGGAGTGAGTTGAGGAACTATTCCACAACTCTTTAGATGGTCATCAAACTCATGGCTCATGTACTCGCCTCCACGGTCCGACCGTAGAAACTTTATTTTCTTGCCGAGCTGATTTTGTACCTCATTCTGGAATTCCTTGAACTTTTCAAAGGCTTCCGACTTGTGTTTCATTAAATAGATATATCCATACCTACTCAAATCATCAGTGAAGGTAATGAAGTACTCATAACCACCCCTGGCTGTCGTGCTCATTGGACCACATACATCACTATGTATTAGTTCCAACAAGTCGGACGCCCTTTCACAACTCCTTGCAAAAGGTGTCTTGGTCATCTTGCCTAGTAGGCATGATTCGCATGTCTCGAATGACTCTAAGTCAAACGAAGTTAGAAGTCCATCATCATGGAGCTTCTTCATGCGCTTCCAACTTATATGACCAAGCCGACAGTGCCAAAAGTAAGTCATATTCAGATCATTTGGTTTCAACCTTTTAACATTTATGTTATAGACCGATTCACTATCAAGATTTAAAATAAATAACCTGTTCTGAACGGGTGCAAAGCCATGAAACATATCTTTCAAATATAAAGAACAACCATTATTCTTAATATTCGACTCATAACCTTGTCTCATCAAACATGAGGGGGAAATAATGTTTCGACTAAGCGCGGGAACATAATAACAATTATTTAGTTCCAAAATAAATCCTGAAGGTAAATGAAGTTGCATCGTGCCGACTTCCAACGCAGCGACTCTCGCCTTGTTGCCGACCCGAATATCAACCTCTCCTCTTGCCACGCTCCTAGTTCTTACCAGCCCCTGCAACGAGTTGCAAATGTGAATGACTGATCCGGTATCATATACCCAAGAACTATTAGGTGCATCAGCAAGATAAATGTCTATAACATTGCACACAAGTGTACCTGAGTCGGAAGTCATACCTCCACTCTTGGCCTTGTCAGCCAAATACTTGGTGCAGTTCCTCTTCCAGTGGCCATCCTGCTTGCAATAGAAGCAGTTGGCTCCGGCTGTAGGAGAAGGCTTAGTCTTTGAGGGAGCACTCTGGACAGGGCCATGGGCGCTACCTCCTGACTTATCCTTCTTCTTCTTAGTCCAAGAACCTTTCTTGAACTTAGCCTTATTCTGCACCATCAATACTTGACTGACGCCTTTCTTAATATCAGCCTCTGCCGTTTTGAGCATCCCATGTAATTCAGTGATACTCTTATCCATACCATGCATATGGTAGTTCGAGATGAACGGACCATACGCACTAGGAAGAGAGTTCAGAATTATATCAGTAGCGATCTCCTCGTTAATTGAGAATCCCAACCGATCCAAAGACTGTATGTAACCAATCATCTTGATTACATGCGGACTCAGTGGATCGCCGTCTTTCAGCTTACAGCCAAGCAAAGCTTGAGAGACTTGATACCTCTCAGTCTTTGCTTGAGCCTGGAACATACTTTTGAGGCTTTCGATCATATCGTAGGCCTCAACATTTTCGAACTGCTGCTGCAAGTCCGGTTCCATGTGTGCAAGCATAAGACAACTAATTTCCGTAGACTCATCTCTAGTCTTACGGTAGGCATTTGTGATAGCGACAGTTGCATCATCATCAGGCTCTTCTGGAAGTGGAGTTTCTAGAACATGTTCTTTCTTGTCATGCTTGAGGACTATCCTCAGATTACGATACCAGTTGGTGAAATTAGTTCCATTAAGCTTATCTTTCTCTAGGATTTACCTCAACGCAAACGCGGACAACTGAGGAAGGTTGCTAGGTGCCATTGATCTACAACAGAAAATACGCAAAAACACTTAAGACATGTATTCATAAAAGAGCAGGCATATTAAACGCTTTAATACTTATGCTCCCACTAGAACCAACATCCCTCCGATGGTTGCTAAGTGATTCAAGATCCTAAATAAGCAAGCCGACTAGTGAGCTTTAGCATCACCGCTAGCCGTCAAGTGATCTAGGTAGGCAACACCTTGCCAATCGTATCTCTATACGACTCCTGTTAGTTGGGTGACATCACATGCCCCGGCTCCCAACCTATCTCGCCCCGAGCCCCACAACCGTTGTGATGGACTCGTCTAGATTACCAAGTGCTTCTGCTTGTAAGAGTCCGACTCAAACCCACCTAACCGGAAAGAATTGGTAGCACCTCAATTTTATGAGCCCACTACCAAGAATGTCCGACTTGTGATGGTGCAGCACTGGCGGGGCGACCGACTAGACCTTCTTTGAGGGATTAAAGAATCTACCAACTATCTACATAGAGGTAAATAGAGACATAACAATAACACAAATAAAGCAATTATAATGTGAAATGGTATGGCTCTCTTCATGGTGATCTCCATCTCCACAAAGCTTGTAAGTCGACTCGTGCCAACTCTTGTCACGTGCCATCTTACTCCATGTAGCCGACTTGTACATCGACTTGCATGCCACCGGTTTCTCCAACAAGCTACACTAGCTAGTAAATCAAAATTTACATAGAGAATCCGACACGCAGGCCGGTATAAATAAAATGACAGCACCTAGGCTCCAGCCGGCTGACAAAAACATGATACGCAGATCATGTATGGATTACACACATCACATGCACATAAGCCATACCATTCACAACTTCCTGCAAAAACAAGTTATGCATAGATACGATATCTACCGGCGTTGTGAAACGCGTAACGACATCTAAGGCGCTACGACAGGGCGAAGCCGGCGGTCCCGACGATTTCGGAAAACGCAGATCTCATCTGCATTCCGATCATGGATTTCTTCATCGGATAAAACGATTTTACCCGAATCTGATCCGTATTCCGATTCGACCAAACTCTTTGATCTTCGATCACCGCAACTGGATTTATGTGTCACGGTATACCCCGATGGCGGAAACCGACCGGTAGGGGTAAGTTGTTCCACGACCTTAGCAGTATGATCACGGGAACCTGATCATCCATTAACCCCGAGTACGATTGATCCAATCAACCTTGTACAAAACCGATCGATCTCATAGACCGACCACCAAAACAACAATTAGATCACATCTAACGGTAACTACATATCATATATGTATGGATCTCGGGCCTAATACCAGACGCTACCGCTCTGATACCACTGTTGGGGCGCGTAGAGATAAACAAAAACTTTTCCTACGCAATGCTCTCAAGATCTAGCCGAGGTAGAAGGCCACGAGTATTACCACTAGACGCGCAGGTGCGGATTATCGATGTAGCGCGTCGGGTCGGGGCAGTGCAGTCCCACGATCCGGTCCGGCCGATCCAATCCCTCGAACGTCGAAGTGCTGAACGTACAGCACCTCTGCCGGTATCCACACGTACGAGGAGGAGCTCCGACGGCGGACTGCTAGGTCCGATGTGGCGGCTGGACTTAGTGGGGTTAGGGTTCCCAACGCATGGGAGAGTGGACTAACGTCCCCGCTGGGCAACCTGCGTCCCTCTTTATATAGCGTATGGTAATGGGCTTCACAACACTTGTGGCCCATTCCCTCTGTGAGTCCGACTCACAACTCAGTCCATTTCCTGTTCGGGTCCAACCCGACCAATACTTTCTCCCGCTCTTAAGTGTGCGACCCTGCAGGCTCATGGCGACTTGGACACGATTGGAGTCCAACTCCTGATCGATCAATCGGTAGCGGCTCCTAGCAGAACGTGCCGACTCCCAAGTCCCATTGAGTCATGACGACATACCTTTCAATGTGATATTCATCTTAGTCCCTTTTGCCTCACGATATACCTTGTCGAACTATAGGCGATTTATCGTCATCCCTTTAATAGTTCAACTCTCTTCTCGATCCGTGATATGTGATTCATCTGACTAACTCTTAGTCAATCGACACAGTTAACACTTAACTGAGTCGCGCATGGCCATGCTTCCTGAATCATATCACTCGAGAGGGCCCAGAGAATATCTCTCCATTCGGAGGGGAAAAATCCCATCTTGATTATCCACATCACGCAGCTTGCTTCTCATTCGACCCGAACTCTGCCTTTATAGTTGCCTTGTCACAGAACAACTTTTGACAGAATCTAAATCGGTGATCCACAACTCGGATTGTGCGACAACCTCAGGTCTAAGGATTACATTGATTGAGACATGCAAATGACGACTTGATCGTTGCATCTCAATGTGGGTCAGCCCGACTTGGTAAACTCTTTAGCCAAGTCCGTGAACGTTGGAATGGCATCACCATGCCCATGACAAGTGGAACCGTGTCATCAGCCAACACTCACATTAGTCTAGGGTGTGTGTCCAGCACAACATGAATATATAGTTCCACAATCGAATCACATATTCAATGACATATATCAGATGTTCAAAACAAGGACAACTTAATAACTTTATGAATACAGTGGGAATTACATCATACATGATTGCCTCTAGGGCATATTCCCAACAGAAAGGCTCACAAAGCTGAAAGTGGTCATTAGACAAGAGAAAGTCTTACAATCGAAGCTATGCAAGGAGTAGGGATTGCCACACAACAGATGCACATAGAGCTATCAGTGTATGAAAGCTCTCCAATGGAACTAGTGGGATGCATCCAACTTGCTTGCTCACGAAGACCTAGAGCTCATTTGAGGAGGCTCATCATTGGAATATACAAGCCAAGTTCTATAATGTAAAATTCCCCACATAGTTATGAATGAATGATAATATGAAAACTTTCTCCAAACTGAAGCATTGGTGCTAAACATGAAGCACAAGTGTGGTATAAAGGACAGTGATGCGCCCCCTCTCTCTATATTCTCTCTTTGGCCTTTTTTGGGGGGGGGTTCATTTTTTTATATTTTTATTTTATATATCCTCACCGGTAGGGGCAACATCCTATATTACAATGAATCATCACACTTTTAGTACTCATAACTCATAATGGAATATCTATGATGTATCCAACTGCATGCTCCTACCAGTGTAGCAGTATGCATAAATAACCATGAAGCTCATCATCAAGTAACATAATGGAGGTGGATGTTGTGCAGCAATATATCTCGGTATGGTGGCTATTTTTAGGAAGAATATATTGGCTTATGTGTGGTAGAACAAAGTCCTCCCACGGGATTTGGATGCACTTGCGAAGTTTGCACCAACTCTCAATGTGAGAAAGGGCAATGCACAGTACCGAAGAGGCTAGCAAATATGGATGGTGGAAGTGCCAGGAACCGCAACATAGACTCGCGAGTTAACAGGTTGCAGCAAGCAAATCATCTTTACAAGGTACAATGCAAATAACTCCAAGAGGGTCTGTGGTAGTGACAAGTCACTGTTAGCTACTCCGACCGTAGCGCGTAACAAAAGGCCGATCAGAAATGTATCACTCGTAGCAATCATATACCATTGTTTCTATCAGCTGGTAATTTAAGTGTGGCACAGTTTCAAGTTTCTTAGACCAATCATTAAAAAGTTTCTACTTACTAGTTCTTCCCGTTTATCCATTAAGCAAATTAATATCTCAAAACAATAGCAGTGACTCAAGTGAAGCAGTTTAGTGATCTACAAGACCATGCGAATTTTTCCACTATACCAACTATCACATAAGCATTTACATTCCCAACCAAGCACATATATGAGACAACAAAAACTCTCTCTAAGCATATAGCAATGAAAACTACAGAGTACTAACAACTTTAAATAAGAAATGAATGCAAAACAGAAGCTAAATAAATGCAGCAGCCAGACAAAGATTGAGAATATAAAGTATTCCCATGAAAAAGCGGAGAATGTCACTCTCCAATAAAAGAATGCTAGGGTTCAACCATGATTATTGCAAAAATGAAAACAAACTTAAAGAAAAAATAAAAGACGCTCCAAGTAAAGCACACAAGATGTGACCGAACAAAAATATAGTTTCAGTAGGAGTGACCTGATAAGTTGTCGATGAACAAGAGGATGCCTTGGGCATCCCCAAGCTTAGACACTTGAGTCTTCTTGGAATTTGCTGGGATGTACCTCTGGGGCATCCCCAAGCTTAGTCTCTTCACTCTCCTTGATCACGTCATATCATCCTCTTCTCTTGACCCTTGAAAACTTCCTTCATACCGAACTTCTCACAATCTTCATTAGCAACATTAGTGCAATCAAAACAATAAATTCACATGGTTTAGTTTCAACATAAGACTAACACTCATAAACACATTAGCTACTGTCACAACTTATTTTAAAACTCTTTTTCTCAAAAGAACACCAAAAGAAATAGATTAAGATGCAAATGCAATTATTGGCAGAAATCTGTCAAAACAGGACAACAGGTAAAGATGATTTATCGAACTTGGGGAGGAAGAGGTCAAAGATATCCCTCTCAAGCAACCCTGCAATTACAATACCAGAAGTCTCTTGAGTCCCCAACACACCTAATACAATTGTCAGTTGTATAGGTGCACTAGTTTGGTGAAGAGATAGTGAAATACAAGTAATATGGATGGTTATAAGTGACAGTATCAATCTGAAACGAAAATGCAGCAACAAACATGTAGCAGAATTGATTGTAAACAAATTTTCAATGCTTAGAAATAAGTCCTAGGGATCCTACTTTCACTAGTGGACACTTTCAACAATGATAACATAATTCAATGCGTAAGTATCAACTCTTCACTATGCTACTCTAAACCACTCTCCGGTTGGACAACAAACATCAATCCATGCGTAGGACTGTAACATCACTCCTCAAGTCTATATTCCCTCTCTAGGGCACCCCACGCTGTTACTATGAGCGCCCCAAATTAGTAAACAAACACCAAAATTTCATAGGGTCATCCAACACAAGATATAAATATAATGCTAAATCACACGGTGTACACACTGTCACCTTTACACCGTGATCAAAGTGTTTAAGGAGATCTCATAACAAAACCACTTGAGTAGCATAACAGATGAAGAGTAACATCTACTTATTCGACTAGATTACAAAGCTCATGATCACATAAAGATCACACCATGAGAGAGATATGAAACACATAACTACTTATAGAGCCCTCAGCCCCGGGGGAGAAATACTCCCTCCTCATCATGGGAGATAGCAACGGCGATGAAGATGGCGGTGGAGTCGATGGAGATGGCTCCGGGGGCATTTCGCCGTCCCGGCAGGGTGCCGGAACAGAGATTTATGTCCCCTGAAACTTGTCGGCCGCGGCGGAGGAGTTACATAACTTTTTGTGGAAGGAGGCCGATATATAGGGTTTATGCCTCGGGGGGAATAAATAGGCAAAAGGGCGATGTCGGTGGGTGGCCAGGGGCTGATGTCTACGCACGCTTCTATTCTTGTAGACAGTATTGGGCCTCAAAGTTTCCCTTAAGTGGATCACCCAAGGTTTATCTAACTCAGGAAGGTAGAGGTCAAAGATATCCCTCTCAAGCAACCCTGCAATTAAGATACAAGAAGTCTCTTGTGTCCCCAACACACTCAATATACTTGTCAGGTATATAGGTGCACTAGTTTAGTGAAGAGATAGTGAAGTGCGAGTAATATGGATGGTTATAAGTAATAATAGCAATCTGAAATAAATATGGCAGCATGCAAACATGTAGCAAACAGGCGAAAAATGGTGTTTCAATGCTTGGAAACAAGTCCTAGGGATTCTATTTTCACTAGTGAACACTTTCAACAATGATCACATAACTGAATTAATAAATACCATCTCTTCACTATGGTACTCCAAACCACTCTCCGGTCGAATAACAACACCAATCCATGCGTAGGGCTTTAACAACACTCCTCAGAGTAAGCACTTCCCCAACTAAGTAACCCCCACGCTATCACCTTGGGACCTAGATGGTTCCATGCAAACACCACAATTTCATAGGGTTATCCAACACAAAATATAAATATAATGCTAAACAACAGGTGCACACACTGTCACCTTTACACCGTGATCAAAGTGTTTATGGAGATCTAATAACAAAAACCACCTGAGTAGTAAATATAATGCTAAACAACAGGTGCACACACTGTCACCTTTACACCGTGATCAAAGTGTTTATGGAGATCTAATAACAAAAACCACCTGAGTAGCATTATATATGAATAATATCTACGAATTCAACTATATTACAAAGCTCACGATCACATATAGACCACACCGTGGGAGAGAGAGATGAACCACATAGCTACGGTAGAGCTCTCAGTCCCGGGGGAGACCTGCTCCCTCCTCATCATAGGAGACAACAACAGCAATGGAGATGGCGCTGGAGTCGATGGAGATGGCTTCCGGGGGCACTTCCCCATCCCGACAGGGTGCCAGAACAAAGATCTGTCCCCCGAAACTTGTCGGTGGCGGTGGCGGAGCTACGAATCTATTTTCTGGAAAAGGTCGATTCTTTTAGGATTTTCGGGAGGAAGGCTTTAAATAGGCGAAAGGGAAAAGGCGGTGGAGCCCTAGGTCCCCACACCACCCCCGACGCGGCCAAGGGGGGGGGGGCGCCGCCCTATGGTGTGGGCCCCTGAGGCCCCGCTCCGGGTCTCTTCGGGACTCTGTGGAACCTTCGGGAATTCTAAGACTTCCGGGCTTTGAATTTTCCAATTCCGAGAATATTTCCAGAACAACTTTTCTGAAACTAAAAACAATAGAAAACAGGGAACTGGCTCTGTGGCATCTTGTCAATTGGTTAGTCCGGAAAATCGATAAAAATGACATAAAGAAGGGAGAAAACATGTAGCAATTGGCATAATATCATCATGGAACATCAGAAATTACAGATACGTTGGAGACGTATCAAATCCCCAAGCTTAGTTCCTACTCGTCCTCGAGTGGGTAAACGATAAAATAAAAGAATTTCTGGGGTGACATGCTACCACACAAACTTGATCATAATATGTAAAGCATATGTAAGCTGAGATCATAGAACTTTAAACACAAACATGATAAATAGAACTTTAATAATAAAGCATAACAATCACTTTTCATCATGAGAAGTAACTCAAATAAAAGATCATGAATAACAATGCAAAGAAAGATATACGTTTGTTTCAAGTATAAAGAAAGCATGGCAAAGTGGGATTTCGCAAGTCCTTAAGAGTGGGATAAAACATAAATGCCAGGACACCTTCAAAGTTCATCAGGAAGACTAGAACAAATAGTTAGAGATCAAGCAATAACACATCATGAATCAATTAATAACATTTCTGGGAAAAATGCACATAAAACTCAGAATGGCAAAAATGCTCTCTCAACTGTGCATAAAGTTAGAATATGGAGACTCAACATAAAAGTAAAAGAAAGGTCCTTCGTGGAGGGAAGCAGGGATCACTCATGTGCTAGAGCTTTTATTTTATTAAACATAGGGATTAAAAGTTTGACACTCCTCCCATCCATCTTACACAAACCATGGCTAACTGAATACTCGGGTGCCTACCAACAATCACATACCATGGAGGAGTGTCTATATTTTAAGAGAGGTGTATGCTAGTGTCAACGAATGGTAAACATAAAATACAACACGTCACAAGCCAGCTAGATTTCACAAGAGAGGCTCCCATATGAAGGACGCATCTGGGTAAAAGGTCATCCCTCTTTCTCTTTTGTTTATACAATTATGCTTTGACTAATTAATCATGGGAAAAATAGTGAAGAGAATTTGTTTGCATTAATTTGGGGTTGGGCACCCCGCTGCCAGCTCTTCTATCATTTGGATAAGAAGATGAAGCCACTAGTACAGGGGTGGGAAATCCAATCAACAAGTGAGATAAAGATTCTGTATTTACGTCCTCATGAGCAAAAACAAGAACACAAAACAAGAGTAATTTTGAAAGTTTTAAAGGTAGCACATGAGAAATTTACTTTGCAGTGGCAGTTAAATACCACATGTAGGTAGGTATGGTGGACACAATGGGAAAACTTTGGTTTTAGGAAGTTGGATGCACGAGTAGAGCTCATACTCAGTACAGGTGGAGGCTAGCAAAAGGCTGGGAGCGACAAATCAAGAGAGCATAAGAGCCATAATCATCCATAGCGACATAAACATCATTAAATAAAGCATAAGTGGTACCACAAGTTCAAAAACTAAATGATCATGGAGGCTATTCATGACTGGTTCATAGTCATAAACATGGTGTGAGCATGCGCCAAGTCAACCAAATAAAACACTCAAAGGAGAATACCGCAAATTTATGCTTCAATATGACAAGAACAACTCATGATTCTTTCAATGACACATTAAACACTCTCAACTATTTGAGACTAATCATGCTACTCAATAACCACAAGTATTTAAAACTAAAATAACATCTAGCATGATATAAAAAAGTTCTAGCCACACTCTATACAAGCTTCTACTTGCACCATTATAAATTCTACCTCAACTAGCAGTTTCTTTTCCCAACAAGCACCATACAAGACATGCTTTAACAAAAATTCTCTACATTCTACAACAATCAAACACGAGATTACTCACATAAAACTACTAAAACTAAAATCTCTGAATTAAAGATGCGTGAAAACAAAGGCTAAACGCAGTACTAGCAAAAAGTGAACACTCACAGAACAATAAGAATGAAAACTAGAGTGTTCTAAGCAATAAAAACGGAGCGTGTATCTCTCCCACACAAGTAATAAGATCCAACCATAAAATAAAGAAAAGAAAACTAAACAAACTGAAAGCAAAAATAACTGACGCTCCAAGTAAAACACATAAGATGTGACCGAACAAAAATATAGTTTCACTAGAAGTGACCTGATAAATTGTTGATGAAGAAGGGGATGCCTTGGGCATCCCCAAGCTTAGATGCTTGAGTCTTCTTGGAATTTTCTGGGATGTACCACCGGGACATCCCCAAGATTAGGATTTTCACTCTTCTTGATCACATCATATCATCCTCTTCTCTTGACCCTTGAAAACTTCCTTCACACCAAACTTCTCACAATCTTCATCAGCAACGTTAGTGCAAATCGAAACAATAGATTCACATGGTTCAGTTTCAACACAAGCATAACACTCATAAACACATTAGCTACTGTCACAACTTCTTTTAACACTATTTTTCTCAAAAGAACACCAAAAGAAAGAGACTAAGATGCAAATGCAATTATTGGTAGAAATCTGTCAAAACAGGACAGCAGGTAAAGATGATTTTTTTTCAAAAATCTTCTGTTGCTCAAATAAAAAAGTGTTCAACTAAGAAAAGTTGCATATATAGCCCAGGATTACGCACGAAAAAAACTCAGGTCATTTTGAATTTTATGTGATTTTATACGAATTTAACAGTGGACAACAGAAATCTGTTTCCTGCGCAGAAATCCGAAATATAGTCTCAACTTTCCACTAGAGGCTTTACTTGGCTCAACAAAGGCACAAAAGAAAAGATATTTCGGGGTTTCTAAGGAAATAGACAACACCTATATGCAAAGCACACAGAAAGAAACGACAGAAAACAGGTTGAAAACGAAGAAATAAAACGGGTTGTCTCCCGGAAGCGTTTTTCTTTAACGCCTTTCGGCTAGGCACAATGATTTTAAAAGATGCTCACGTAAGAATAAGAGTTGAAGCACAATAAGAGAGCATCAAGAAGAAAATATAAAAGAAATTTAAGTCTAACCCACTTCTTATGAAAAATAATCTTGTAGAAAAACAAATCAATGAAGCACAGAGTGGCTAGCACATGAAGGCAAAACAAGTGCAACTTCAAAATTTTCAACATAAAGAGGGGAAACTTGATATTTTTGAGATGCATAAAAGTATGTTTCCCTCTCTCATAATAACTTTCAGTAGCATCATTAATAAAATTAACAATATTACTATCACAAGAAACATTCTTATCATGAGCCACATGCATAAAAGAATTAATACTCTCCACATAAGCATAGTCATTCTTATTATTATTAGTGGAAGAAAATTCAACAAAATAGCTATAATTATTATTCTCATCACCATAATCATCAAATATAGGAGGCATACCATAATCATAACTAATTTTCGACTCAATAGTAGGTGGACTGAAAATAACATATTCATCATTGTAATCATCATATATAGAAGGCATATCATGATCATAATAAAATTTATCATTCATAGTAGGTGGAACTAGAATACCACAATCATTATAATCATCATATATTGGAGGCAAAGTATCATCAAAGTAAATTTGTTCCTCCATGCTTGGGGGAATAAAAATATCATATTCATCAAGACTAGCTTCCCCAAGCTTAGACTTTTCAATAGCATTTGCAATAATGGTGTTCAAAGAATTCATAATAATAACATTTCTACCACTATTATGCAAACAAACTCCCATAGGTTTTTTAATTTTCTCTTCAAACACTTCATGTCCTAACTCAAGATAAAGATTGTAAAGCTCTCTCATATTTTTGTTGTTTTCCATTAAGCCTAACTAGTGAAAATAAAAACAAGAAACAAAAAGATATAATTGCAGGATCTAAAGGAAATAACTTCGAGCAATCACACCCGAGGATGTGAGTACCTTTTACCTTACCTTCCCAGCAACGGCGTGAGAAAAGAGCTTGATGTCTACGCACGCTTCTATTCTTGTAGACAGTATTGGGCCTCCAAGTGCAGAGGTTTGTAGAATAGTAGCAAGTTTCCCTTAAGTGGATCACCCAAGGTTTATCGAACTCAGGGAAGTCGAGGTCAAAGATATCCATCTCAAGCAACCCTGCAATTAAGATACAAAAAGTCTTTTGTGTCCCCAACACACCCAATATACTTGTCAGGTATATACGTGCACTAGTTCGGCGAAGAGGTAGTGAAATGCGGGTAATATGGATGGTTATAAGTAATAACAACAATTTGAAATAAATATGGCAACAAGCAAACATGTAGTAGAACATGCGGAAAACGGTGTTTCAATGCTTGGAAACAAGTCCCGTGAAGATGTTTTCTTAAAGGCACTTTTTGTTAGTGCCTCTAAGTGCCCGTGAAGATGTTTTCTTTAAGGAATTTTAAAAAAAAATTGGCTCTAAAAATAGTGATTTGTAAGGGCATTTTTACTTATTGCCTCTAAAATTACAATATTTAGGGTCACTTCCCTAAAACCGCCTCTAAAAATGCCAACCATTGCTTCGCTAATATTTTTTTTTGAGGGAAATATGCTAAGCTTTATTGCACAAGAATATTTAGGGGTACAATGTTGGTGTCATAGGGTGTTCCAAGCCACACACGGCGACCCAACCCTAATGATACCGAAAACTTAGCAAGATCATAAGCTTCTTCATTACTGATTCTAGGTTCAAAAATAAAAGAACAACTGGTAAAACTGGACGAACGATTAACTATCGCTTTCACTAGCTGTCGGATATATACTGAATAGGGGTATGTCAGATAGTAGTCAAAAGTGCTGGATTACCCGGGTGGCCCAAATGGTAGTGGGCTATGGTTCATTGGGCGGCCCAGTAAGCTAGCGCACAGAACCCGGATCACGGCCCACGTGATCTGGCTTGGAGTAGAAGGCGGATTCCTTACTTTCCAAGTTAATAGTTACCGTAGTCTTCTAGGTTTCCTACTCTGTATGCCCTAACCCGGCTATTATATAAAGACGGACGGGAGATATGATAGATAGACAAGAAACTAAAGGCTAACTCACCGAGAGGTTGATCCTTGACGAGCAGCTAATAGAACCTCACATTGTACTCTGTATTCACATGCTTTAGTCCTGAATAGTGAGATTGCAGGAGTAGGAATGTCGCATTACTGCGTCGTTGATGGCTAGGTTGAGACTTCAAGTGCAGGGTGTGTAGCTAGTGGAAAGCCTTCTTCCCCACGAGGGTGACTCCAGGGTTTATATCGAACTCTTGGGGAGCCAGTATTTTAGCAGTTGTCTTCCAAGCTTCCTCCAGGATCCTGCAAACAAGTAGAGAATTTTGTGCCCTCAACCTCACCAAGTGGTTGTCAAGCACAAGGTGTGAGACTTCTAAATTGCAATGCAAAACTGAAAGTAAATGTGAAATAATTAAATCTACTACTAAATGCAAATGAGAAAATAAATATGCAATGGATTGTTTTTGTATTTTTGTGATGCAAGTGGTGATGGAGATAATGTAAATTCGAATTGGAGATGCAAGTAAAGTAAATTGCAAGTAAAGTAAATTGCACCAAAGTAACAAGAGTGTTTTCTTATAATTAAAATAGTACCGGGGTTCATGGTTTCACACTTGCATTCTCTCAAATAAAGTGGTAGATGGTGGACATAAAGAATTACATGTGAGATTACAATAACATGTTTAACATTGAGTACTTTCATATGGGCATCACGTCCTAGCATAGAGATCTCTACGGTCATATTGATCCCTCTTATACTCCACTAAGATGCGAAATATATCATAACACCTTGATAATTAAGGAAAAACCAGAGTATAGCTTTAAGCAATGTGACATGAAGTTGAAGTAAGAACTTTCTAGATCTAGTCATGGAGATTGATTAGTGTCACTTCAAATCCCCAGTAACAAGGTACTCCTTTTTATCCCTAGTGAGGTAACTAAGAAAGGTTTAACAAAACCTAAGTGGATCGCTGAACTTCTGTCACTTTCACAGCACTAGCCACACCCGTTACTCCAACTAATGCACCCATCACCCCACACACGCTCTCAAGAACTAGATTGATCAAAGCTAGCAAATAAGAACGGGGTACATAAGATAAATCTATTTAAATAACTCAAGAGAAACAATTTCAATCTCAGATTCAACTACTCAAGAGAAACAATTTCAATCTCAGATCCACCACATAGGAATTACAACGGTGCCCGTAATCATGTGAGGCAGCTCATACGGATCTAATTAGTGAAGCACGTGGACAGAGAGAGATACAAGTGATACTTTCACAAACCCATAGCCCTGGGGTGGACTACTCCCTCTTCATGGAGATTTGGATGGAGATGACGTTGGAGGGGTAGGAGATCACACCGGCGGCGCCCCGCCGGAGTTTTTCCCCTCCAATCTGGAACTCCATGTCTCTGTTTGGGTGTTTCGGTGTTTCGGCGGCGCTCCCCTCCGTAAGGGTACGGGGGACCCTTTTTATAGTCGGTTTTAGGACAAGACGGAGTTGGTAAGTCGAAGATGGAAGGAATTGGGGCCACAGGGGCCAAAAGGGGGCCTCTCATGCGGCCAAGGAATCTGGCCGCATGGAGGGTCCTCTTTTGGGCCACCTTGCCCAATTCTCGTGGATCCTTCGCCCGCAAGTCTTCTCCTTCCAAAAAATGACCCCCGCAGATTTTCAGGTGATTTCGCGGAAGTTTGCCCCCTGAAACGTCAAAAATATAGAAAACGGGGTTTCTGACAGGCAGGGTTAATTCCATAAAAGTTGGGGACTTTGAAATTTAACCCCAAAGTACTATAAAACATTGAATTATACCCTTATATGATGCAATATGTAATAGAAAACCATGTGAAAATATGCAAAATTCATCTATGCATTTTACATGCATTAACATCCCCAAGCTTAACCCATGCTCGTCCTCGAGTATGAAGGTGATAAAACTAAGATGGGTTTTGCATATTGAAACAATCATGGGATATCAAGGAGGATTATTCATGCTACATATAATCAAATGATTAATACTAGAAATGAGTAGCAATATACAATTCATGTTGTAAGAAATATCAAATATGCAAGCAAAGATGCTTCATGAAAGTTCACAAAGTGTATAAAGAAATAAAAGCACTATGGACCAAATGCATACACAAAATGAAAAATAAAATCCTATATTGGTCAAAGAATAACATAATGGAGAATAGAAAATATGGTGGACACTTTGGAGAAAATTGAGTAGAGGTAAAACATGATCAAGTCTTATTTAGCCTCTAAATTATTCAACTAAAATTACTAATTGAAATGTGGTATCCATTGATCTAGGACTCTCATTGCCCCTTTATCACTAGCATCTTAAAATCATGAGTATTGAAGTAATGAGAATGACAAGGTGGTTGAAAGCCCCATGCCCCGTGAGTGTGAAAACCTACTCCATGATTACTCAACTTAAGATTCCTAATAAGCTTTGTACAATCATGATAAGTATTAATGACATCGTAGAGAACCGCAAAGAGGTACCTCTTGCCCCATCACATGAAAACAAGCCCATGTTGCAATGACAAGATGAACAAACGGAGTAGACTCATCATCCTTTTTATTTTCATTCACTATTATGCATAACTTCTTATTTTATTATAGGATGTGTTGTAGAGTCACTCAAGCTGTAAGTAAATTTCCACCATGATAAAGCATGGCTTGGGTTAGCGGCCCAATGCGTTTCTCTAGTCATATAGATACTTACTCATCAAAACTTACTATTCCTCTATTTCATTTCGGCATGGCAGGAGTCCAAAAACAAAAGTACATGATATCAACCAAATGTAAATATTTTTTGTGCAATGTTGAAAGCTTTCCGGTGATACACGTTTATAGCTAGCTCCCAACCACACACTTGTCAAACGCAAAACTTGTGGCTCCCATTATTGGGTCATGTTTATTAGATGCATAAAAAGTAAAGTGTGTCTTCAAAAGTTCGTGAGAGTCCTATCCCAAGTTCAACCCATGACCATTAATAAAGTTAATATCTTAATTTAGAACATAAATAACACAATAACATGGTGAACATACTCGGAATAGCAATGAAGCTAATGGGAAGATATGGTTGACTCACTGGAAATACTTGGCTAAGGAGTGTTGAAAACAAGTTTTTACTTGTTGGAATTTTTAATTTTTTTGGCTAGCAAGAGGGAGATAGTTGACCAGCTACTATGCATGCATATGTACATAGAACTACTCATTTCATGACAAACTAAATAAACCAGCAATTAACATCAAGGACATGAATAAGAGATTGCTCAAGACAACATTATTGCAAATTTCTACACATAAAAAGCCTATAAATAATGCAAACATATGTAGCTCTTCAAATCAACCATGGCATCCCTATTCCAAGTCATAATACTAGCATACAATAAATTCCAACCCCAAACTCCAGTAGCTCAATCTCATATAAAATGATGGTGGTGGTCTTATCAAAACAAAAATAAAAACAAAAACTAGACGCTTCAAGTCTCTACGATAAATGCTTTGCTTAGAAAAACAGAAAGTAGACGTGTGCTAACCAAAAGAGTGTAGCTCCAGTGGGGTGTTCATCACATCCCCAATATTATGGCTTTCACCATTCTTGGATGTCTTGAGGCGCAGCTCCTCTATTCCCTGTGAAAAATACTTCACAAAACATGTTTCTCCCATTTTTTTTCTGTGGGGTGAGATTATCAAGGACAAACAAATCACATGCTTGCTGTGCAAAATTCCAAATCAAATGCTCCAGTAGATATAAATAAGGTTCATTATGTTGTATGTTCACTCTCTTGCTTGAAAGAATCATGGAAATTGGATTCCCAAGCCCAAAGAGTGCATAAAATAAAAGAAGGCAGAATCTGTCCAGAAAAGCAACAGCAGCAAAACGAACGTTTTTTCCTAAGCTAGACTCGTCAAAACATTAAGCCAATTTTTGTGCTTACAGAAGACGAAAAGTTGCAGAACATACTAAAACATTAGCGCAATCCGACATACCAATAAAAAACGTAAAATCATACGGTGAGCAGACTCGTGCTGAAACAGAAATTTCATGCATTAGGATAGCAACTTATAAGTCCAAATGGGTTTTACTTGACTCTTTATTGAAAAATCCAGAATTGAAACAAAAAAACTAATCTCTTGAGACAGCAAGATGACACTAGGAAAATCCAAACAAAAACAACCGGGTTGCCTCCCGTAAAGCGCTTTCTTTATAGCCATATAGCTAGGCTTTACTTACTTGATAATCAAGAGGGATAAAAGCTCATGAGGGAGCTTGTTCTTCAGAGTGACCCTCTTCCTTGGGAAGTGCTCCATGCTTTTCTTGTGAGGGAACTGAAACTTGACATTCTCTTCCTTGGAGTCTATGATTGCACCTGTAGTACGAAGAAAAGGTCTACCCAAAATAATAGGACTAGGGGATTTATCCCCCATATCCATAATAATAAAATCAACGGGTACGAAAGTCATGTGCAATTCAATCATAACATCTTTAACTTGTCCTACATCATGTTTAGTAGAGTTATTAGCAAGGACAAATTCACTTGAGCACTTTTCTAAATTTTCTAGTTCTAGCAATTCACATAATTCTTTAGAGAGTACCGATACACTAGAACCTAGATCTAACATAGCATGGTGAATTTCTTTTCCAATTTAAACTAGCACCTTGGGGATCCATGCATCCCCAAGCTTAGGAGGTATCATGGCCTCATTCTTGTACCTAGCAATTTTTTCTTGCAAGACATGATTAGCAATATAAGATCCAAAGCCAGGTTGATTAACATTTATAGTGGGATCACTAGCAAATTTTTGTAGAGTAGCAATAAGTTCTTGCAAGCTACTTTTTTCTAAATCAAGCAATGGATCCTTAATTTCAGTAAGCATCATAATTTCCTCTACTTTTCCTTTTCTATTATGCATATTAAAAATCTCATAGCGATCATCAAAAATATCCTCGGGTACTTCAGCCTTTTTTAAGCTCTCTTTAATTTTAACCTCTAAGAGCAAACTTTGAAGCAAAACATGGGTATTTGCAGCATTAGTACTAGTAAAAGATCCCCCACATTCATTATCTAAAAAGGCTCTAGAAATTTCAGAAAGTCCCTTATAAAACATATGCATAAGTATCCAATCTCTAAAGCCATGCCCTATTCCATATGCTCTACTTCTAAATTTCTCCCATGCTTGTATCATTGATTCATTTTTTTCTTGTTTAAAGGTAATGAGCAATTTTTTAACATTGTAATTCTTTTCAGCATGACAAAACCTTTCAATAAATGCAGCCTTTAAGTTGAACCAAGTAGTAAAAGTGCTAGGAGGCCATCTTAATATCCAATCTAATGCTTTGCCTCCTAGTGAGTAGGGAAAGAGTTTAACTTTAGTAGTGTTGATGTTTGCATGATTCAAGTTCAAAGTTTTACATCTTTCATCAAATTTCTTAAGATGGAACAAAGGGTCTTCTTTAGGCATTCCATATAAACGAGATTAATAAATCATTTGAATAACACTAGGATCTACCCCTAATTTTTCAACGGGAATATTTAGCTCTTGAGGGAAATTCCTAACACTGAATGGCCAATAAGTTCTCTGCTCCATTTTCCAAGTTTTTATGTAGTTTTTAATTTTTTATGCAAAACAAAAGTAAAGTAACTAAGAAAATTCGAAATACTAAAATAATCTAGATAACTAAATGCAAAACTAAAATGCAAACTAAAATAAAATATGCAAGACAAAACAAAAACAAAAACAAAAACAAGACAAGAAACAAAACAATCTACTTGAAAGAAGGTGGAGATAGAAAGGACGGTACTCACGTAGGTGCAACCTCCCCAAGCTTAGGTGTTTGCACATCTTGTTGGTGATGAAGACTTCTTGTGAGCTCCCTTGGACAACTCCTTCACCTATGGCTCCCCGGCAACGGCGCCAGAAAAACGCTTGATATCTAGGTTGAGACTCCAAGTGCAGAGTGTGTAGCTAGTGGCAAGCCTTCTTCCCCACGAGGGTGACTCCAGGGTTTATATCGAACTCTTGGGCAGCCAGTATTTTGGCAGTTGTCTTCGAAGCTTCCTCCAGGATCCTGCAAACAAGTAGAGAATTTTGTGCCCTCAACCTCACCAAGTGGTTGTCAAGCACAAGGTGTGAGACTTCTAAATTGCAATGCAAAACTGAAACTAAATGTGCAATAATTAAATCTACTACTAAATGCAAATGAGAAAATAAATATGCAGTGAATTGTTTTTGTATTTTTGTGATGCAAGTGGTGATGGAGATAATGTAAATTCGAATTGGAGATCCAAGTAAAGTAAAGTGCAAGTAAAGTAAATTGCAGCAAAGTAACTAGAATGTTTTCTTATAATTAAAATAGGACCGGGGTTCATGGTTTCACACTTTCATTCTATCAAATAAAGTGGTAGACGGCGGACATAAAGAATTACATGTGAGATTACAATAACATGTTTAACATTGAGTACTTTCATATGGGCATCACGTCCTAGCATAGAGATCTCTATGGTCATATTGATCCCTCTTATACTCCACCAAGATGCGAAATAAATCATAACACCTCGATAATTAAGGAAAAACCAGAGTATAGCTTTAAGCAATGTGACATGAAGTTGAAGTAAGAACTTGCTAGATCTAGTCATGGAGATTGATTAGTGTCACTTCAAATCCCTGGTAACAAGGTACTCCTTTTTATCCCTAGTGAGGTAACTAAGAAAGGTTTAACAAAAGCTAAGTGGATCGCTGAACTTCTGTCACTTTCACAGCACTAGCCACCCC
Source organism: Alopecurus myosuroides (assembly GCA_028641055.1). Lineage (NCBI taxonomy): Eukaryota > Viridiplantae > Streptophyta > Magnoliopsida > Poales > Poaceae > Alopecurus > Alopecurus myosuroides. Next base: position 2,116,712 of record CM054057.1, read on the forward strand.
CCGTTACTCCAACTAATGCACTCATTACCCCACACACGCTCTCAAGAACTAGATTGATCAAAGCTAGCAAATAAGAACGGGGTACATAAGATAAATCTATTTAAATAACTCAAGAGAAACAATTGCAATATCAGATTCAATAACTCATAGAAAAGTTCCACCACATAGAATTACAATGGTGCCCGTAATCATGTGAGGCAGCTCATACGGATCTAATTAGTGAAGCACATAGAGAGAGAGAGATACAAGTGATACTTCCACAAACCCATAGCCCTAGGGTGGACTACTCCCTCTTCATGGAGATTTCGATGGAGATGACGTTGGAGGGGTAGGAGATCACACCGGCGGCGCCCCGCCGGAGTTTCCCCCCTCCAATCTGGAACTCCAGGTCTCTGTTTCGGTGTTTCGGCGGCGCTCCCCTCCGTAAGGGTACGGGGGACCCTTTTTATAGTCGGTTTTAGGTCAAGACGGAGTCGGTAAGTCGAAGATGGAAAGAATTGGGGCCACAGGGGCCAAAAGGGGGCCTCTCACGCGGCCAAGGAATCTGGCCGCGTGGAGGGTCCTCTTTTGGGCCTCCTTGCCCAATTCTCGTGGATCCTTTGCCCGCAAGTCTTCTCCTTCCAAAAAAATGACCCCCGCAGATTTTCAGGTGATTTCGCGGAAGTTTGCCCCCTGAAACGTCAAAAATATAGAAAACGGGGTTTCTGACAGGCAGGGTTAATTCCATAAAAGTTGGTAGACTTTGTAATTTAACCCCAAAATACTATAAAACATTGAATTATACCCTTATATGATGCAATATGTAATAGAAAACCATGTGAAAATATGCAAAATTCATCTATGCATTTTACATGCATCAGTCGTACCGAACCTGGGTAAAAACCCTGTGTCATTGTCCTTCGCACAATCACGTCCCCCCACATCTCTATCAGTAGTCTCATGGCACCCCCGTCTATGAATTCTACTACGATGTCTCAAAAGTTGGCGCCCACCGTGGGGCCAGCGACGTCAGGCGTTAAGTTTCGATCTGGGATACTCGGCGGAATCGGCAGTTCCATAACTGCCGGGAGCCTGGAGTTCGACAACGACGTTGGACGCTTCCTCGACAATGGATCTTACATACCGGCGCAAAATCATCTGGTAAGTGCCTGCGTGTTACCGATTGGATCTGCAAATATCTTTATCGGATTAACTACAGAGGCCATGGGGTTTTGCGGTGGAAGTAAATTTATCCCACCCGCCCTATACCCAGTCGAAGATGACTACGCCACCGGGTTTTGCTCAGATCACCGATATACGAGTGAATCACAGTTTGTCGGTATGGTGCAATCCGAGATCGCCGAAAACACGGATGAAGGCAATCCCGTGCAGGAGGCAGAAAACAGCAAACCCACAACTGAGGTGGAAGATCCGATATCCGTCAACACAACGACAAACTCGGAAGCTGACTCTGTGCTAGCCACCATTGAGGCGAGATTAGAGTCAGAAACCGGATCAGACAACTTTGATTCCGAGGACGAAGACGAGGACGCCTTCGAAAGAAAGGTTAAATCTCTTCAAGAGGGATTCCATGAAGTGCTGATGGCAAAACCGGCTGAAAATACGGACGCCGGAAGTCAGGAAAGCCCTAGAACTCCTCCGCCAGAGGAAGAGAGAGAGAATGGAGTAACTTCTCCAAGATACCCCGATGTCAAAGAATTGACAGAAGATGAACCTAACAAAAAACCTCCCTCTTCCAGGAAAAAGCACAAGGCCGCTAAAAAGCTCCAATACAAAATCCGGAAGAAGAAATTGGCTGATCCAGCCAATGAAAGCCCGGAAGTAGGAGATGCAAGCGGAATAAAGCCCGTGGAGAAGAAAACAAAAGAAATCCTTGTTCTGCCAATGACAGAACAAGAAGAACAGGAGTTACTACAAACACCAGTGGGATTGCACGAACCCCCTGAAGTGCTAGAGGCCAGGAGACGAGCTCTCCAGAGGCAGCAGCAACATCTATTCAGAACTCGTGAACACCTCCAAAAAAACCCAGGATGACATCAAACTCATGAAGGAAGAAATCGAGGAATACGAGAAAAAGAATAGATCTGGCATTAAACGTACAAGGTTACCCGGAATCGTAAGACCGGAAGTACTGCCGCCAAAAGAAAGGTTCCACAATCCATCTTGGCAAAAGCAGGTAAACGGCAAAGATGCCAGAGGCAAACCAATATCAAAACCGCATCAGAAAATGCGGAAGCAGCGTTCGCCATCCTCAACAACGATATGTACTCCAACGGTGAAAAACTTCAAGGGGTGTATGCTTTCCTAGGAAAAGCATTGCAACAACAACAGCGAGGTCAAGAGCGATCAGGGAAGTTGCACGACAACTCAGCCCTATGCAAAACAGCTACATGCGCTGCTAGAGCACCTGGACCGGAAGAACCTAGAGATTCAAGCAATTCAAAAGAGAAGAAAGCGGATCCGAGAAAATATAAGAAAAATCACGACAACAAGGATGAAGCATCTAGAACCGGATCCCATCTCCCGGAAGGTGGACTTAATTGTCACGACCGGGAAGAAAAGCACCGGAATGACGGACAAGCAATGTCGCCTCCGAGACGCCCGGCTGAAAAAGCTGGAAGACAGGACCTCACAGGCGTGAGAGATCTCGGACACCCCCCGGGAATAAGGAAAGACACAAGAGTAGAACTCCACCTCATCCAAATGGGCGTGATCTCATAAGAAATAGAGAGGATCCCGGAAAAGCGCGTTCGCGCAACAATGGAAAAGAAAGGAGCAGATCCCCTTCTGTCCATTCAGCCGGCAGGTACTCCGCACACATGGATAGAGCGGAAAGAGATGATTTATACTTTGGACCTAAATGCTTCACAGATAGGATCAGAAGGATAACCCTTCACTCTGGCTTTGCCAAAGTTGGTCCAACGTACCAAAAATATACCGGTAGTACAAACCCGGATACCTGGCTCTCAGACTACTATACAGCCGTCCAGATCAACAACGGGACAGACCTGGAAGCCGTAAAGTTTCTTCCCCTAATGTTACTGGACGGAGCCAGAGACTGGATCAATGGATTACCCTCCAGAACTGTCGACAGCTGGGATGATATGGCTCGAGTATTTACTCAGCATTTCCGGGGAACCTACAAACGCCCGAATAGCATCAACTAGCTAAACCGTTGCACCCAATTTGAGGACGAACTATACGTGGGTTTCATCTCAAGATGGACGGCAATGAAGAATAGTTACTCTGGAGTAACTGACGTCCAAGCAATGCATGCTTTCGTCAATGGCCTAAAACCCGGACTTGTACCGTTCATGATTGGTTCCAAAAAAGCACAAAGATCTCGGATCTATGCTCACAACCGCCAATGAACATGATGCAGCCGAGGACGACATCAGGGCAAGAGGAGGAAATATCGGTACACTGATACAGGCCAAAAAGAACCCTCGCCCTGAGAAGAAAGGAACTCCAGATACAACACAAAAGCCCAAAGAGGTTAACATAGCCTTTGGAAGTGAAAAGGGGAATAGATGGAAAGGACGCAGTACGGAACCGATCAACTATACCAAGGAAGAGTGGGAAAAGATTAAGTCGGAAAACTGCGTCCACCACTCGCAATTTGGGAAACCCACCCACACTAACGCACAATGCCGGTTGAACAAACATATGAAAGGCAGTGCAGGATCCGGAAACAAGGGGAAGAATTCCAAAAGGAATTTTTTCAAGCAAAATCCAGAAGCTGAGAAAGAAGACAGTGAATCGGACACTGACGAAAAAAATCCAGGAACAGCAGCGAAAAGGCGAGCCCAAGTTTCCGAGAGTTGATGGAGAGTGTAATCTAACTTTCCTGGCAACTCCGTCAGCAAAGGTGGCAAAAAGAACGCTTCGAGAAATAAACGCTGTTGTTCCGGTAACCCCGAAATTCTTGAAGTATTCGAACACACCAATCACCTCGGATCAGTCTGATCATCCCGGAAACATCCCTGAACCCGGCACACAAGATCTTGTTGTAAGCCCTATTGTCCAGAACACTAGGCTAAAAAGAGTGCTGATGGACGGAGGATCCAGCATTAACATAATGTACCTGGTTGCACTGAAGCATCTTAAAATTTCCTAGACCCAGCTCAACCATAGTAACATACGTTTTCGCGGCATCATTCCTGGCAGATAAGCACGATCCCTAGGAGAGATTTCCCTAGATGTCACCTTCGGAGAAAAAGATCACTTCCGTCAGGAAAAAGTATCCTTCGAAGTAGTCGTTCGAAAGCGTGTATCACGCGATACTCGGACGTCCAGCTTTCGCCAAATTTATGGCAAGATCATGTTATAGCTATAACAAGCTGAAGATGCCAGGGCCAAAAGGAGGAGTAATCACCATATCTGGAGACTTCAAGCTGGCAAACAAGCTGGAAAAAGAAAACGCCCTTTGCGCTGAGAAAATCATAGCAAAGAAAGAGTTGAAAGAACTGGACAAAGAGGTATCGCCAATAGAAATGCCGGCAGGCAAAGAAAGCCGGAAGCCAGCAGATAGCTTCAAGGCTTCCGAGAACACAAGACAGGTAATCCTAGATCCCAAAGATCTAACAAAATTTGTCGTAGTAGGAACTGGGATGACCGACAAATAGGAAAGCGAGCTCATCAAGTTCCTCCGTGAGAACTGGGATATTTTTGCTTGGTGTCCAGCTGACATGCCAGGTGTACCCAGGGAACTTGTCAGCACCAACTTAAGGTGATCCCAGGCTCCAAACCCGTCAAACAAGGTCTCCGTCGATTTGACAGAAGAAGACGGAAGGCTATTGGCAATGAAATTATCCGGCTTTTAGCAGCAGATTTTATCCAGGAAGTTATACACACTGAATGGTCAGCAAATCCGGTGTTAGTGCCGAAGAAAGATACTAATACCCTGAGGATGTGCATAGATTACACCGGCTTGAACAAACTGTGTCCAAAAGATAGGTTCGCGTTACCACGAATCAATCAAATAATAGATGCCACTGCAGACTCTGAGCTTTTATGCTTTTTGGATGCATATTCCGGGTATCATCAAATACGCATGAAAAAGGAAGATCAAATTAAAACTTCTTTTATAACCCCTTATGGGACGTACTATTACATAACCATGCGATTTGGCTTGAAGAACACATGTGCAACCTACCAGCGTTGCATGCAGCGGTGTTTGCATAGTCAGATCAGCAAAAATGTCCATGTTTTCGTGGACGACATTGCTGTCATTACCAAGGAAAAAGATACGCTTCTTGAGGATTTGCGAGAATCCTTCGAAAATTTGCGTACTTACAAGATGAAGTAAAATCCATCAAAGTGCGTATTCGGGGTTCCCTCAGGAAAACTTCTGGGTTTCATTGTTTCTCACAGAGGAATAGAAGTAAACCCAGAAAAGATCAAAGCAATCTTAAACATCTCCAAACCTACGTGTGTAAAAGATGTGCAAAGATTGACGGGTTCCGCTGCGGCCGTCAGCAGGTTTATTAGCCGGCTCGGGGATAAAGCCTTACCACTGTACAAGTTGTTGAAAAAATCCGACAAATTCAAGTGGACAGAGGAGGCAGACACAGCATTAACCCAGTTGAAGGAAGCTTTGATGAAAGCTCCGATTTTGGCATCCCCAAAAGACGAAGAACTTATGTTATTGTACCTCACGGCTACAAACCGAGTTATTAGTGCAGTAATTGTTGTGGAAAGGAAGAAAGACGAACAGAGTATACCAGACCAACATCTGGTATATTATGTAAGTGAATTTTTCTCCGAGTCCAAACAAAGGTATCCACACTATCAAAATCTAGCATATGGTGTTATTTTCGCATCTAGAAAACTTCGCCATTACTTCCAAGGACATTCCATAACAGTGGTATGCAAAGCACCACTAGGGGATATAATAAACAATACGGAGACAACTGGCCGAGTAGCCAAATGTGGCATCGAGCTAGCAGCATTCGACATTAAGTATCAGCCTAGGACGGCAATAAAATCCCAGGTTTTGGCAGATTTTGTCGCCGATTGGACGGAAGCAATGGAAAAAACACCTATGCCAGAGTCCGAGTACTGGATCATGCACTTTGACGGATCCAAGATGAAAGAGGGTGCTGGAGCTGGTGTAGTTTTAAAATCCCCTAAAGGAGACACAATGGAGTATGTATTACAAATACACTTCAAAGCCAGTAACAATGTGGAAGAATACGAAGTTCTGCTTCATGGCTTGCACATTGCAAAGAAAATAGGTGTCAAGCGCATTTTGTGCTACGACGACTCAAATTTGGTACATCACCAGCTCAACCAAACTTGGGATGCAAAAAGCCTCATAATGGCCAAATACCGGAGAACGGTGGACGAATTTGCTATTTGTTTCTTCGGATTCGAAGTGCTCCATGTTAAAAGGGAGGAAAATTGGAACGCGGATGCATTAGCCCGGATGGGATCAGAAAGAGTAAAAATCCTACCACCAAGTGTATTCGTCCAACATTTGTACGAACCATCGATAAAAGGTGGAGATGTTGATTATCCTCTGGCTTCCGAGTCAATTGAAGTTATGCTCGTTAACCCGGATTGGACAATCCCATATCTAAACTTCTTAGTTAATCAGAAGTACCCGGAGGGAGCAGATGAAGTCTTGCAAAGACAGATCCATCATCGATGCAAAGGATACACGGTAATTAACAATTGCTTGTATAAACACAGTACTTCCGGAATTTTTCTGCGACGTATTTCACCAGAAGAAGGACGAGAAATCCTGCAAGAAATACATGCCGGAGATTGCAGACATCATGCTCAATCAAAAAGCATAGTCAAAAAAGCATTCCGGGCCGGGTTTTTCTGGTTAACAGCCAAGACAGATGCTGAACACATAGTAAATACATGTGCAGGATGTCAGTATTACGCCAAGCAGACTAATATGCCAGCCCAAGCACTCAAAACTATTCCCATTACATAGACATTTGCGGTCTGGGGGCTAGAAATGATGGGACCATTCAAAACTGCACGAGGTGGACTCACACATCTACTAGTAGCTGTGGACAAATATACGAAGTGGGTGGAGGCTAAACCCATCAAAAATCTTGACGGTGTAACCGCCAGAAATTTCATCATTGACGTAGTCATGAGATATGGCGTTCCACACAGCATAATAACCGACAACGGGACAAATTTCTCCATTGGAGAGTTGGTAAAATACTGCCGACAAACGGGAATTCGCCTAGATCTCGCATCTGTGGCGCACCCGCGATCCAACGGACAGGTTGAAAGAATGAATAGCTCAATCTTACAAGGAAACGTCCAAGACTCGAATCTCCTCTTCATAGAGCAGCTGGAGCATGAGTAGAAGAGCTACCTTCCGTGCTTTGGAGCATTCGAACAACGCCAAACAAGTCAACCAGGCAAACCCCGTTTTCCTAGTTTATGGTGCTGAACAATCCTTCCAACGGACATGATCCATGATAGCCCAAGAGTGCAGGATTTCGACGACTCGGATGCCAAAAAAGCACGACAGGATGCCGTCGATCTCCTAGAAGAGGAACGAGAGCTTGTGCTTTAACGATCCGCCATTTACCAGCAAGGTTTACGACGCTATCATAGTCAGAAAAGCAGGCATCATTCTTTTAAAGAAGGTGACCTAGTGCTAAGATTGGTGCAGCAAAGAAAGCACAAATTGGCCCCAGTATGGGAAGGACCATTCGTCATTAGCAAAGCTATAAAAAATGGATCATACTACCTTGTAGATATTTGGGACACGGAGGATCATCCTAACAAGCCGAATCGCAAAAGAAAGAGAAAGATAGATGCTGAACTAGGAGAGACAAAGAGGCCCTGGAGTATCCAGCAGTTACGTCCCTTCTATACTTAGTTCAATTTCTATGTAAACATCTTTGAGATCATGAAATAAAGTTGTCGGAATTCTTATCTTCATGTTTTTTACAAGTTTATTATAGTGCAAAACATGATTCCACCTTATCTATTTCCCAATGATCTTACAAAATAACTCAATGTTAACCCGAATTGTGCCTGCGTGCTTGGCGTTTAAAAAACTTAATGATTTTCAGCCTACAAAAGGCTAAAGGAAACTCGGATTGTGCCTGCGTGCCTGAGTTTCATTCAAAAAATTCCTTACTATTCTCTAAGCATTATCTGATTGTTTATGTGTTGGGTCACTGGAGCTAGTAAGTAAAAATGCCTTTAGTATGATCCGTGTTTCCGAGTTTAAACTTATCGGTATTACCCAGTAACTCGGCATGAAGATTAAAAGTACTACTGAGCCATTTCAAACACTAAGGACAGTCAAAGCACATAAACCAGAGAACTTAGAAGATAAATGAATATAAAACACGGAAAACTTGCAAAGGAATTCATAAATATTAACTGCAAAAGGCGGAGTACTTGTTTATACGAAAGAATAGAAGCATTACAATATAAATTACATTGTAAAAGTGCAATAATGCTCCTATTTCCTATTTCCACCATCCAGGTTAAGAAGAATCCTTCGGGCATCCGAGTCTTCTTCACTGTTGTCGTTCTCGGGGGCTTCTGGAATCTCCTCTTCCGGATAGGTGATGAAGATGTTCACCATAGAGGCGATCTTGGTAGCGTGACCGTTGATTTCATCAAAGATTGTGGTCCGCTGGGTTTCCGTATATCCTTGAGGGGTACCGGACGCCACGCGCCAAGACTTGGCACCAGGGTAATGCACGCACATGAGCCCTAAGGCCATGCGTGCACCACCCCGGGCTGCAGAGCGCAATGTGGACTCCTTGGCATACGCAATCTCTATGATTGCTCCCAGAAGTTTTTCAACTTCCGAGAGCTCCCCAGACTTCGCGGGAAGGTACCTGTTGATGAGCAACATACCCGCAGCCTTGATCGCGGTGAATACCTTCCCAAAAGCTCGGATTTTCTCAATCCGAGTAAGATCTGGGTTATCTACTGTTTTTTCAGACAAATAACCGAAAGGTTAGTGAAAACGCAGAGAAAAGAATTAAGACATGGAAAAGCTGGTAAAAGTTGATAACTTACCGAGAATCTTGTCCATCTCGGAACCTTCCTCCAAGCGCAGGGTTAAGGCGTTCTCCAAATCTTGGATAGTGGCCTTGTCCTTATCCGCCTGTTGGGAGGCCTTGGATTGAGCAATCCCAAGGGCCAGATTGCTGGCCTCCAGATCTTTCTGAACCTTCATAAGCTCCTTATGAAGGTCCAAGTTCTCCTGGTGGAGACTCGCGGCGTTGCCGGCATCTTCAGCAACTTGCTTGGCCTTAGCCAAAGCAGCTGGAAAGCAAGGAAAAAAATTCTGGGTTAAGAAAACTCGGAAAAATACTTAGACAAAATCATGGATAAGGGACTTCAGAGAATTAAAATATACCTGTTGTTTCCGACAGCTGTAGCTGAGATGATGCCAGCTCTGCTTCCTTACCATCAGGAATAGATAGAAGGTCCTAACCTCCTTATTCTTGACGGAAAGTTTACTGGAAACTTCCAAGTTTATAGTTTCAGCGGTTTGCTGGAACACGGAAATAAAACATCGTGTTATAGTTATAAACAAGCATGATATTGAAAGCATCAAGTGAAAAACATACATTTAACTTATTGGTTGGGGGCTAGGGAAAATACCTGGCTCAACCGCTGTAAACCTGCCAAGTTTTCAGTGAACTCTTTTGCGTACTCGGCAAAAAGAGTCCCGATCGCGCTAAGGCCATCGCTGATATTCTTGAAATCCTTATCGAAGGTGGGGATCTCCTCCTCAGTTATCCGAGAGGGACCTCCCGCCTCAGGGACCGCCCTTTTTCTCGTGTCCGTTTCCGGGACAATGGGCTGGCTGGTCTGCAGAGATTCGGTGGTGGGGGCTGCAGCATGCTCTTCTGTTGCCGTGATCGGCGTATTCGGAGCTAGCAGGAGAAGGATGGGGGCCTCTGCTGGCCACAGCCTTATGCCTCTTTAGCGTTTTCGGCTTTAGAGTAGAGGGAGGCAGGCTAAAAAAGCAAAATGCCGGAAAAGTTAAAACTCCGAAAGCAAAGAAAAAAATTCCGACAAAGAAAAATAACCCAGATGTCCGAACCTGGAGGTGGCGACGGGGACCCCGTCAAGATCAACGATTTCCTAAGGAGAGGAAATCTTCTTGCGCTTACGCCCACCCGCAAAGGTGGCACGCAATGCCTCCAGCTCGGCAACGGAAGCAAGTTCCGATTCAGGAAGATCAACAATCTGTTAAGAAGATAAAGGCTGAGATAAGAATACAAAAACCGAGTAAACGAAAAGGATTTAAACCCCAAAAGTCGAATAATTATACCTTGGGAGCCGGGTTCGCGGCCGTGTACATGGGCCGACTTTCTTCATATTGGTCGCGTGATGCGACCAATTGATTCACGCGCCTCCGCAAATCCTTTGCGGGCCAAACCTTGCTGGTTGTCCGCATTTCGTCGCCGGTTCCTGAGTACTCGCAGAGAAGGCGAGCACCGTGGTTAGCCAAGAGCTGGATCCGCCTATCCAACCAGCAAAGGACCGTGTCCATGCCGGTTAGAGGCGGATCAGAAGCGACGAGCTTCGCGATGCGCCGTTTGATCCGTAGAAGATCAGGCGGCAGGATCTGAACTGCTTCAGTTCCCCAGTTTTCTTGGGGAACAGCGGCAGTATTCGAGAAAGCTGGAACCCCGGTGGTTTTCCCAGGGAAGGGAACGTCGAGAAGATAGAAGAAGGAGCCCGCCCAGAATTTGACGGATTCCGATGTCTTGATTTTGGGGAACCAATCCTTCCTGAATCTACACAGGGTAAAGGAAATGGTTCCACAAGTTGGGAGTGCGCCCTCCGAAGAGTTCCGCTTAACCCAAAAACAATAAAGCCAGAAATCTAATTTAGGAGCTATACCTAGATATCCCTCGAAAAGGGCCTGAAATCCGGCTAGATAGAGGATGGAGTTCGGTGGCAGATTATGTGGTTGGATGTTGTAGTGGGACAGGATCTGGAGGAAAAAGGCGGATGGCGGAAGACCCATACCTCTTAGTATATGGGAGGAGAGAAGGACGCGTTCCTCGTCCTTTGGTGCAGCCTCGGTCTCGTCTTCCGGGATCCGCTATTTCCCTTTCAGCACGAGTCCCTCCTTCTCCATTGTCGGAAGGAGGGATGGCGGAATACTGCTGGCACTCCAGTTGCCGGCAGTTTCCGCCTCGTCTTCTGCTCCGGCGGCGTCGGACGCCGCGTCCGCGAGCTCGTCTCCGAGGAGAGCGATTTTTTCCTCCACCGTCTCGGGCGCGAACGGCGGAAGAGGCGCGGAAGAAGATCCCGCAAAATCTGCAGCGGCGGGACGGATTCCCTCGCCCGCGGCACCGTCAGTGGCCGTCGCCGGCTCGTCGCCGGAGGCGTGCACCGGTGAATCCAGCTGCGGATCCATCGTGTCGATAATTTCGTCGATGTCCTTTGCGACGGAACGGGGCGGTGAGGAGCTCGGAGATGTCATCGAGTGGAGGCGCACGGTTGCTCCGGTGAGGACTTGGGTGCGTTCGTGTGCTCGGGAGTTGCTCTGCGAGAACTTGGGCGCTGGAATGGTGCTGTGGAGTGAGAGCGGAAGGTTTCCTCGGAGGACGAACACGACTATTTATAGCCGGAATCCCGTCACGATGCGTGCTAACGACTCTTTTTACCGTTGGATGATCAACGCGTGTCACTCGCCGGAAATTCCGGGAAATAAAACGACGGGTGATTATTGCTATCGCCTCGTTTCTCCGAGAATCTGTCAGAGATATGTTTCTAGGTTTCCCGCCTGAAACCCAAACATCCCCTACGTCAGCACGATTAAAGCGCTGACGTAGGAAGTTCCTTCTTCACGAAGGATCGTGTGAGAAAAGCCGGATTTCCTGGATTCCGAGTTTTGTGTTACAACATCCCTTGAGGAGAAAAAGAAGAATCAAGACTGCAGGCTGATATTTCTCGGAAAAGATATATTTGGCGAAAGACGGTAAATCGGAGTCTTAATCCTTCTTGGGGGCTATTGTCGGATATATACCGAATAGGGGTATGTCAGATAGTAGTCAAAAGTGTCGGATTACCCGGGTGGCCCAAATGGTAGTGGGCTACGGTTCATTGGGCGGCCCAGTAAGCTGACGCACAGAACCCGGATCACGGCCCACGTGATCTGGCTTGGAGTAGAAGGCGGATTCCTTACTTTCCAAGTTAATAGTTACCGTAGTCTTCTAGGTTTCCTACTCTGTATGCCCTAACCCGGCTATTATATAAAGTCGGACGGGAGATATGATAGATAGACAAGAAACTAAAGGCTAACTCGCCGAGAGGTTGATCCTTGACGAGCAGCTAATAGAACCTTACATTGTACTCTGTATTCACAGGCTTTAGTCCTGAATAGTGAGATTGCAGGAGTAGGAACGTCGCATTACTGCGTCGTACCGAACCTGGGTAAAAACCCTGTGTCATTGTCCTTCGCACAATCACGTCGCCCCACATCTCTATCAGTAGTCTCATGGCACACCCGTCTATGAATTCTACTACGATGTCTCGACACTAGAAGACTATAGTTGCCTCTGGTTCCTCCTTTAATATCTTCAACAGACACCTTGAAATCAGATGCCACCACAACTCTACTCCCATATAAGTCGTTGGCTAAACTCAGAGCTTCACGACAAGCCAAAACCTCCATAGTTGTTGCATCCGATATACCTACAAACACCATTGAGGAAGCTCCAAGATAATTACCAACCGAATCTCTACAGACAGCACTAGCCGCAGACCGATTTCCATTGTGCTGTAATACAACATCTACATTTATCTTAATGTGATCAGCTGGAGGTGGAAGCCATGACATTTGCACAGACGTACCCTAGCCCGGGAGCTACGATGCTGCCTGGTAACATCCATTCTATCAATTGCCTTCAGTTCCTCAATATACGACAGTATAAACCAATGTGTAGACATAGGACTCTGAAAAATATCCTCGTGAATAGCTTTTCGCCTAGCTGACCAGATCGCCCACAGAGTTAAAACAAGCTTTGTAAACTCAGATTGTGACAGGATGTCGTTCATGGAGAAGAGCCACCCTTTTGCATTCGGATCCCGATTAGAGCAAATGTGTTCTGTGAGGTCCTCATCAGAGAGTTCCCAAACACACCGAGCTAGCCTACAGTAAACTAGGGAATGGCGCCATGAATCCTGTAAACCACAGAAGGAGCATGTACTGTTCGGAGAGATATTACGTCGATGAAGAAGGTCAGCAGATGGTAGATATTGACAGGCTAATCTCCAAACAAAAACCGTTAGCTTAGAAGGTATTTTCAGGCTCCAAACTGAAGACCAAGATTTGCTCTCCAAGATTACATCATATGAACCAGTAGCTTCGTCTAACCATCCCTCTCTTGTTCTTTTCGTAACAGCAAGCATCCTATAGGCAGATGTGACAGAGAAGACTCGCTTCCTTTCATAGTGCCAAGCCCACTAATCTTCCATTGGAGCAGTGCATAATGGTATAGAAAGAATTACATCCGCATCCATAGGGAGAAAGACCTATCTTACCCGATCTGAATTCCATCTTCTATTTGCAAGATCAATAAGCTCAGAAACCATGGACGGGGGTTCATTGATCAAAGAAATCAGAGGGCGTAACATCGAGTCTCGGGGCAACCAGTTGTGCTCCCAAATATTGATTGTATCTCCATCACCCACTTTGCGAATTAAACCCTGAAGAAGAACATCTCTACCCTCAATTACGGTCCTCCAAATCTGTGAAGGATGGGAACCAAGAACAACATCGAGGATAGTTCCATCCGGGAAATAACCTTTTTCAAAATTTTCGCACTCAAAGTGTTCGGAGATTGCAGGTTCCTCCAAGATTGTTTTGCCAGGAGAGCCAAATTGAAAAGCTCAAGGTCCCTAAACCCAAGGCCTCCTAGACATTTTGGAGAAGTCAGAACCTCCCAAGAAACCCAATGTGGTTTCCTTTTACCATCTTTACATCCCCACCAGAATTTGCGAATTAGAGTATTAATTTGCACACAATGTCCTTGTGGCAATTTAAAACATCCCAAAGAAAATACTGTAATTGACTGTACCACGGATTTAATCAGTACCTCTTTACCACCTACAGATAGAACCTTTTCTAGCCAGCCCTTGATCTTACTCCAGACTCGGTCTTTAAGGAATTTGAAAGTCCCATATTTAGAACCCCTACATACGATGGCATACCCAAGTACCTCTCATTTAGAGTCTCATTTTGCACCTCTAAAATATTTTTAACCTCAATCCTTGCACTCTGCAGACATCCCTTATTGAAGAATATTGAGGATTTATTAGTATTTATCTGCTTCCACGATGCCTGGCAATATATATTCAGCAAATTAGACATCTCCAAAGCACCCCTAGCACTCACCCTAAAAAACAGCAGGCTGTCATCCGCAAACAAAAGATGATTCACATGGGGCGCTGATTGAGCCACCTTGATCCCATCTAGCTGCGACGACCGAGACGATGATTTTAAAAGGCACGAAAGGCCCTCTGCTGCAATTAGGAAGAGGTAGGGTGATAATGGATCTCCCTGCCGTATACCCCTCGAAGGGCTAAACTCCTCCAATCTGTTACCATTGAACATAACCGAGAAAGATACAGATCTCACCATATCCATAACAATAGAAACCCATTTATTATTGAAACCAAGCTTTAACATGATTGCCTCCAAGTAATCCCACTCCACCCTGTCGTAGGCCTTCATCATATCAAGTTTTAAAGCATAACAACTGTTGACTTTTGCTCTACTCCACTTCATGAAATGCAAAAATTCATATGCTGAAATAATGTTATCCGTAATCAACCTTACTTGGACAAAGGTTGATTGCTCCTCCGAAATAATTTCACTAAGCACACTCTTTAGCATATTAGCAATCACCTTAGAAGCAATTTTATACAACATGTTGCATAAACTAATAGGCCAGCACTGTGACAAAATAGTTGGGCTCAAGAGTTTAGGGATGATTACCACAATTGTATCATTTATGCACTTAGCACTCTCTTCTCCCTTCACAATTTTCAGAACAGCGCTTGTGACGTCATTGCCACAGACCTCCCAATGCCTTTGAAAAAAATGCGCTGGAAAACTGTCCGGCCCCAGTGATTTAGTAGGAAACATTTGGAATAGAGCCTTTTTACCTCATCTCCAGAGTAATCCTCCATAAGCATCTGATTCATTTCATATGTGACTCTAACTGGAACATTATCCAAGACAAGGTGCATGTCTTGCACCCCATCCGAAGTATAAATGGATTTATAAAAATCAGAGGTGAGGGACTCCAATTCGGCCCTATATTCCACCACTGTACCTGCCGGGTTAACTAATGACTTAACCAAATTCTTCCTCCGTCGCATACAAGCCCTCTGATGGAAAAACTTCGTATTTTTATCACCTGCTGATAGCCATTCAACCCGAGAACGTTGACGCCACATGACCTATTCTCTATGATATAACTCAACCAGCCTCTCTTTTGTTTTAATTTCCGCATGGGATGGACCTGTGCGACCAGCTTCTGCCCTCATATCCTCTAGGCTCCGGTTGAGGGTTTTTATTTCCTTTTTAACAGAGCCAAAGGTGCAGCTTCTCCTTCACCGACTCGACAGTGACCTCTCCACTTTCCTGTTCCCATGCAGAACTTATGGTTTTTTTTAAAGTCCGGGTGGGACTCCCACATAGTCTCAAAACGAAACTGTTTTCTCCTTTGCTGTGTAGTCGCTGCCACCTCATGCATACGTAACAACATTGGAACATGATCGGATGTTGCAGACGATAAGTGTGATACAACCGCATACGGGAATTGGGATTCCCACTCCGCTGACCCAAGTGCCCGATCCAGCCTCACCCGAGTATAAGAGCCCCCGGCAACTCTTTTTTCAAACGTCCAGAAATTTCCAGTAAATCCGAGGTCTACAAGCCCACAAACATCGACAGCATCTCTAAATCCCTGAACCTGGCTTGCTGTCCTCTGACCAACCCCTTCAAAATCATCATACTTAAGAACCTCGTCGAAATCGCCAATGCATAGCCATGGGAGGGGGCTAGTTGCACTGAGATTCTTCATAAGATACCATGTTTTGTATCTGTCACCAATTTGAGCTTCTCCATATATACAAGTCAACCTCCACAGATCATCTCCCAAGCCATCCACTAAAAAATCAATGTGATTCCGAGTATAACCCAAGAGCGTCATGTTTATTGAATCATTCCAAAAAAACACATAAACCTCCACTTCTACCACTACTACCTACTGCAAAAGCACGATCAAAACCAAGCGTTGAGGCAAGGGATTCGGCTCGTGATTTGCTTATTTTAGTTTCTACAATGCAAAAAATAGACGGGGCAAATTTTTGAGCTATCTCTCGAAGCTCGCGAACTGTCGCGTGGTTGCCCGCCCCATGACAGTTCATACTTATGATACTCATTGATCCTGGCGGTGCCCCTCATTGGGACCCGCCGATTCATCATCGTCATTCTCCTTATCATTGTTCTTCTTGCAATCCTTCTTCACCCTTTTAGGATCTCTTTTGGGGGGGAGGACTAGGTGGAATTTCCTTCCCCGGCACGGTAAACTTTGGTACTATGGAACCCACATTAGTTGTAATGGCTTCATTAATAAGCATGTTCTGTCCTGAGCCTGATGATCTCTTTCTATTGTTCAGGCCATCAGCCAAATTTTCCTCCATGACCTTCATGTGCACCTTACCATAGTCAGAATTGGTATCAAAACGGCCACCCGGAAATCTCCGAGGTGCTCTGCCACCCGAACGGCCACCACGCTGAAACTGAGAACCACCTCGGCCTTTTCCTTGTGTGTTTGAGCGTATACTCCATTTAGCACGTAAATCCTTGAAAAGTAGTTTTTCAGGAGGATGAATACCATCGCCGCACTCCTTATGAAGATGACCAAGCAAACCACACACCGAACACCAATCTGGCAGCTTCTCAAATTTAACTCTAAAAAGTTGACGCTGTCCTTTACGGATAAGAGATACCACTGGGATCAAGGTTTCTCGAACATCAACTTCCACCCTGGCTCGAAAAAATTCCCAACAAAATCATGCGATGGCGGCTCTCCTACCAAGAATTTCCCAACCTTGGCAGCCAAAAGTGGCACCATAGAGATTTTGATAGTATTCAGTTCAATAGATGATGGCTTCACAAATCCATCATACGGCGCGATCATCACACTCTTCCCTCTAAACACCCATGGTCCTCCTTCAGTAACCTTCTCCCAATCCCCCAAGCAATTGAACTGTAAGATGAATAAATTTGATTCAATGGATCCGATCCTGACATCTTTCGCTAAGTCCGACGCCGATCTTATGTTTTTCAAACAAATAATGGCTAAATTCCTCGTCCGTGTGGACTCGCGCCAGCGCCATCCAGCGTGTCGCCTCTTCTGGTATCGGGGATTGGTCTTCAAACACCACATCCAGATCGTCGCCTCTAAGTACCAAGCTCGCCATCATTGCCTCAAGATCTGTCTCTCCCGCCGTGCCCGACACGGAGGCCTCATCAGTCGCCATGGACCAAGATCACCGGCGGGCGATTTCAGAACCCTACTGTCGCAAAACGCTCCCAGCCTTCAACAAAACCACCGCGAGGACAAAACATGATCGGAAGGAGCACAGAAGCCCCCGACGAGCCCAAAACTTCCCCCGTCAACGGTGTAGAAGGAAGGAAAACAAATCTCCACACCGTCGCGGCGAGAGGAAGAAACCCTAACTCGAGGGAAAAAAAACTATTGCTTCGCTAATGAAAAAGAAAAATGCAATTAGGCCAGCCCACCTCTGCTCCTTCTAGGCGGCGCGGGCTAACTAGGAGTGGGCCACACGACCCCGGCCCACTCTCTCTCTCTCTCTCTCACCCCGGTGCTCTTCTTCTTTGGCGATTCTGCCGCCGCATCCGCCACGCTCTCCTGCCTTTCCGGCCATCGCCTGTCGCATCCACCGCCGCCGCCACGCTCTCCTGACTCTCCGGTCATCGCCGGCCGCGTCCACTGCCGCGGCTCCTTGGAACTACTCTGCCGCTCCCCTCTGGGTATTCTCTCTCCCGAGCGTCGCCTCACGCACCCCCAATTTGGGCCCGCGCGGAAACCCTCCCGAGATTCGCCGGCGCGCCCCCCCGGTTTCCCGCGCCTCCGGTGTGCTTTGCAGTGTCAGCTACGACCTCCACCAAAAGCCTCTGCTCGACCTCAACATCTCGGCCTTCCCTGGATACACGCGCGCCCGTGCACGCCCACAGCTAACCCTAGCCGTGGGCTCGGCTTGGTCGCCAGCCAATTCTCGCAGCGCCGTGCCTCCTTCAGCTAAAACCCGACAACCACATGTACAAGGCTGCCGCCGCCGTGGCGTCGCCCTCCACGTCCAGGACATCGGCGGGTGCCCGAGGCGTCCACAACCACCTCGCCGTGCCCTGTTCCGTCCCCAAGGGCTGTTGCTCTGAAGGTAACGCGATGTCCACCCCCTCCGGTATATTACCTTACACGGGCTCATGGCCCGACCCCTGCCGATTTCCTTGTCTTCTGATGCGTTCTTGCGGCCATGGTGCTATGTTGGTGGGTTGAGTAAGATGTGGTGGTTTGCTAGGAGAAATTTGGGATGAGGAGGGTTCCTTTTAACTGCGTAAGGAAAGTGAATTGCAATTAATTTTGGCCTGTTCTGTATATTTGTCTGAGGTGCTAATTACTGGCAATTTCAGCTTGGTTCTGTATATCTGCCTACGGTCCTGTCTGCTGCATCCGTCGCTTGAATATGCACATATAGGAAAGTTCAGAAACAACATTTACTAGTGCATCTTGCTCATCCGACTGCATTTTAAATTTGTGGTACGCAAGCTCGCTGCTACGTCTCTTGTGCAGACGTCTGCTCACCAACTTCTGATTGCTAGATGTATGGACCAAGTGGTACCAGCATGGTTGATCAGACCTTGATGATTTTCAGGATAATGCATGGCTAGAAGATGCTACGACATCTGGTTATTACTAGATGTCCCCTCTACAGATGTTTGAGATTGCCATCTTTTTTTTTGAAGCAGTGCTAACAAGTTAGACATATATAATGGTCAGAACTGGTTCTTGCATTAACCAGAAATCTCATGGGCCTTACATGGAAATATGTGATAAGTTCAGATATTTTAGATTAGGGCTGCTAACCTGAATTCCCTTAAGAGTTACATGAATGAGTTCCATCATTATCGGGTTGGATTTCATCTTTATTTTGTTGATAAGTAGGACGGTATGTCAGCGTAGTACTCAAGATTCATTGTGATGAAAACTTGACTATTTTGCTGGTCACACACGCAAGTTACTGCTGAGCTGTGTTGGATTTCTCGATTCATGTTTTTTATCCATGCTATATAGAAAGAGATACCATTTTTCAATCCTAAACTTTTGCAGAATATTACTGCTAAGTTACACTGAACACTTAACACATGCAAGTTACTGCATTTTGTTTCCCACTGTTTACATGTAAGGATGCTGTGTTGGTGGTTATTTGAGCTTTTGTGTTTGTACATGTTCATCCTCTTTAGGATCCAGTTCATGCTATTGAAAGTGTTGTTTTCTGGTGCAAATTTCAGTGAGTTCGTAAAACTTGTATATACTCAGCAGTAGCACACATTTCTTGTATGCCACTGTACTTGTAACAATTTTCAGCTGTGCTTTGTTAACTTCATACCATTTATATGATAAAGCTATAAATGTCCTTGCACTACAACTATTTCTTGTCTTTATGTTTATATTCAGACCATGTGGCTCTGACATAACAGAGCATCATACTGAAAAGACCTAGGTAGTGTATTGTTTACTATTGTGTCTCAGCATGCATGCCTAGCCCATTGTCTTTACTGGTCCTTGTTGTCCATGCCAATAAAGCAAAGTCCAATAGGCAATACGTTCATTCCAATAGTTGACAGTTCATGTATCCTGCAGGCATGGCCTCTCATGCAACTGTGCAAGTTGAGATATCAGAAGATACCCAACTAGTGCATTTTGACTTGAATACGTAAGCCAACATTTCTGTTATTTACTTTCTATGTGACATAGAGATTTCCAATTTACTCCTTCCAGTTCACGAGAAGTGAGGTTTTGGACATACCTTCTGTCAGATTTAATATTGTTTCAAATAACACTATATGATGTTATCAGAAGTACTCCTGATCAACATGAATGCGTTTATGATCTCTGTTTTGCTCCCCTCTCTTGTGTAGTCATGACTTATAAATCAAGATCACGTACGTCTTGTTGGTTGTGTTTGCATCTTGATCAGGGAGATTAGCATGAATGTCGATCAATAGCATGAATCTTCCTCTGCGCATGTTTGGGTACCAAGAACAAAAGTTGTGTTTTCATTCAAAGCATGCTAGAATTATTAAAAAAAAGTCCCAGACGAAGCTCCCAGTTGTATCGTCCCTGTACCGCTGTATGTCATGTCCAACGACGGCTATTCTGCTCCATGAATCTGCTCTAATTCTATTCGATTCGGTTCAAAACTAGGCTGCTAGGGTGCCTGAGAACAATTTCTTACCGCTTACAGTTAATTTATACTTAAACTAGAATAGTCAGAGCTTATGTTGACATCTTGGCCTACTTTTACTGTAAATCTTGACACATCATGATGTTATCGTTCAGGTATAAGGAGAGTCTGCCAGAGGAGCCAAAGCAGCACCGTCCTCAAGCTTCCAAGGGGAGGTATGCAAGGTAATTACAGTTCCTAGTCTCTCTCTATTTTTGCTTGGCTTGCTCTTAGCTGAACGCCACTGTGCATCTTCATTAGGCATCAAGTGTTCAAATGGGGTTGTGATGATCGAATGCTCCGTTTCTAGTATTAAGATGTATGTTTTTTTTGCTTAGTATCTAAAGCGTACCTCAAGTGAAATGTTATTCGGGCAAAGACCATGGCCTGATGGCCGGTTCAGTTGTACTGCCCAACATCTGCAAGCCACAGATTTTCAATTATCTCTGAATGCACTTCATCATAAATAGAAAACCTATTGGGTAAATGATACTAGTAAACGTTTGTATAGTAGTGCTGGCGTATGGCTTGACGACTTCTATTGACATAACGATCTGTCAATGGACCAGGAGTCGAGCCGGTTGGTTTTCCAAGGAAAGAAGCACTCCTGAAGGTTTGAACATGGAGCAACATGCTGAGATGTTCAAGTTCCCTTTCCCCGAACTCCCGACACGTGACGACAGCAGCTCTGATTCTGATTGGGAAATCCCAGTTATAAGGCAGAGGAAACCACTGGAGGTGAAGAACGCGCGCCGTGAAAGAAAAGCCGCGTTAAGACAGATGGTTGCGCGTCACCATGCCGAGGCAGCCCTGCATAAGTATAACAGAACGAACAACACCAAAGTATTTATCTCCCTTTCTATGTGTTTATTTGTTTGGGCTTTTGGTGGCTTTCCACAGAAAAGAGCATCCCAAACCAACCAAACATGGCTGCTGTGGCTGTGGGCTTTGGAAAGCCACGAAAGAAAATACACATGGAGGAGAAAGCACCGCCGGAGGCGCTTTGCGCTGCTTCCCGCAAAGGGGTGTGAACCGTTTTTCACTTTGGACATGTCGTTTCCCTAATTTACGAGCAGATGCCACTGCTTCTATTCTTTCCACACCGATTTCTTTTTTCTCTTTCACCACACACGTTCGGCAGAGACGGAGATAGGCTTCGCAGAAGAACACCCGCGAGTCCTCATCGCACACGCCCTCAACGCCCGGCCTCCGCTCGTCGTCCTCGTCCCTTCGCTCGCCGTCCCGGCCGTCCTCATCCCTCCGCTCGCCATCCCCGTCGTCCTCGTCCTACGGTGCTCATCCCCGCTCACCGTCCTCGTCCCTTCGCTCGCCGTCCCGGTCGTCCTCGTCCCTCCGCTCGTCATCCCCGCCGTCCTCGTCCTGCGTGCCACCCGGACTTCACCGCGAGGCCGTGTACCGCCCTGCCTGTCCCCGGCCACCCGAGCACCACGCACATCTGGATCACGGTCACCGGCGTCGCCTCGTCCGGCGCCTCCGTCCCAGCGCCGAGAGACGCCAGGCAAGTCCTGAAACACCTCCAGGCCGTGCTGTGGGTTGTCCGGGAGTGCAGCCATGAGCGCGTTGCAAGAGACGAGGTTCCTGGAGGCGGCCGGCATCCCGTCGAACACCTTCTGGGCGTCCTCTACATGGCCGTACATGGAGACAAGGGAGCGTGTCGGCCGGCGCGGGAGTGCTCGGCGACGAGGGCCTTCAATTGCGGGAGCGACGCTGCGGTGAGGTTTGGCGCCGGCGCAGGTAGGTTGCTTGCGTACGGCTGTGCGCGAGTTGGGAGCAGTGTGAGGTGGACGGCCATAGTCGCGGTCGCGGCGGGCATGGTGTTAGCTCAGCTCAGCTTATCCTGTGGAGCGAGTGACTGACCAACCGAGTGACAAATTCTAATCTGACGTCCTTGAGCTTGAGTTCTTGATTTGTTGCGTCTAATCTGCAATTTGGTGATCAGTGCATGCTCTTCTAATCATTATTACATTTTGTCTTACATAGTTTGTTTGAATCAGCACATGATAACTTAAGAGAGAGCATGACACGGTATATATGTGAAAGTAACACCTCACCTCCCTGGCGAAACTAAAACATGTGTCCTCAGCACTTTGAGGGTATTTCAGACAAAACATCAAAACATAGCTAGACAGCCAGCTAAATCGTCAAACAGTCACATTCAGAAAAGTGGCTTTCTGTTCACAGTAGCTTTCCCTCCACAACATCACAGCCAGCTAGCCACAGCCCAAACAAACACGCCCTCAGGAAGTGAGGCGTTACAAGTGGGATGTGATTATCCAGCATTTGGTGCTCTAGTCCTATGTTGGTGACAATGTGCTCTTTGTGTTGGGTTTTCGTCTAGCTTTCATCCAATTTAACTGAGCATTGTGAGATTTTAAATCTGACTAATCCATTTCTTTCTTTTATGCAGTTTGAGCTGGTAGAAGTACAAGTAATCTCTATATTTTTTGAGATTGGAGGGGGCTGCATCCATTATAACTTCACTGCTAAGCAGCCTAATGGTCATCTTTCTGCTGATGCCGGCATTACCAAGCTATTCTTCTCCGAAGTTGATCTGATGTTTCGGGGTGAGAATGATGTGCTGTTGTGCTGTATAGTTGGGGAAAATGACGCAGGTACAAACTTTTGTTACCTTGGGTTCATCCATTACTGTTTTCTTGATTTCATATCATTCTCATGTTCCCTTATTTTTTCCGATGTTTGCATCAGGTGCAATTTTGTCAATCCCATAATATTTTTATCCAATGTCATATTGTTTCCTTGTGTTAATGTCTGGCTAATTATTTAATCTGTTTTCTAGGGCACTGCTATGGCTGCGAAAACCTCAAGCCTGTCATCCACCCAAGTAGCCAAGCATACGGCGGCGGTAGTAGTACATGTATTGAGCTTCCCCATTCAGAGGGAGACAGCACTGAGAGTGATTAGTACCTTCTGTCACGAGAAGTGAGGTTTTGGACATACCTTCTGTCAGATTTAATATTGTTTCAAATAACACTATATGATGTTATCAGAAGTACTCCTGATCAACATGAATGCGTTTATGATCTCTGTTTTGCTCCCCTCTCTTGTGTAGTCATGACTTATAAATCAAGATCACGTACGTCTTGTTGGTTGTGTTTGCATCTTGATCAGGGAGATTAGCATGAATGTCGATCAATAGCATGAATCTTCCTCTGCGCATGTTTGGATACCAAGAACAAAAGTTGTGTTTTCATAAAACGTGCTGTTAAGTTCATTCAAACCATGCTAAAATTGTAAAAAAAAAGGCCCAGACGAAGCTCCCAGTTGTATCGTCCCTGTACCGCTGTATGTCATGTCCGACGACGGCTATTCTGCTCCATGAATCCGCTCTAATTCTATTCGATTCGGTTCAAAACTAGGCTGCTAGGGTGCATGAGAACAATTTCTTACCGCTTACAGTTAATTTATACTTAAACTAGAATAGTCAGAGCTTATGTTGACATCTTGGCCTACTTTTACTGTAAATCTTGGCACATCATGATGTTATCGTTCAGGTATAAGGAGAGTCTGCCAGAGGAGCCAAAGCAGCACTGTCCTCAAGCTTCCAAGGGGAGGTATGCAAGGTAATTACAGCTCCTAGTCTCTCTCTATTTTTGCTTGGCTTGCCCCTTAGCTGAACGCCACTGTGCATCTTCATTAGGCATCAAGTGTTCAAATGGGGTTGTGATGATCGAATGCTCCGTTTCTAGTATTAAGATGTATGTTTTTTTGCTTACTATCTAAAGCGTACCTCAAGTGAAATGTTATTCGGGCAAAGACCATGGCCTGATGGCCGGTTCAGTTGTACTGCCCAACATCTGCAAGCCACAGATTTTCAATTATCTCTGAATGCACTTCATCATAAATAGAAAACCTATTGGGTAAATGATACTAGTAAACGTTTGTATAGTAGTGCTGGCGTATGGCTTGACGACTTCTATTGACATAACGATCTGTCAATGGACCAGGAGTCGAGCCGGTTGGTTTTCCAAGGAAAGAAGCACTCCTGAAGGTTTGAACATGGAGCAACATGCTGAGATGTTCAAGTTCCCTTTCCCCGAACTCCCGACACGTGACGACAGCAGCTCTGATTCTGATTGGGAAATCCTAGTTATAAGGCAGAGGAAACCACTGGAGGTGAGGAACGCGCGCCGTGAAAGAAAAGCCGCGTTAAGACATATGGCTACGCGTCACCATGCCGAGGCAGCCCTGCATAAGTATAACAGAACGAACAACACCAAGGTATTTATCTCCCTTTCTATGTGTTTCTCAAGAAGTGAGGCGTTAAAAGTAGGATGTGATTATCCAGCATTTGGTGCTCTAGTCCTATAGTGGTGACAATGTGCTCTTTGTGTTGGGTTTTCGTCTAGCTTTCATCCAATTTAACTGAGCATTGTGAGATTTTTAATCTGACTAATCCATTTCTTTCTTTTATGCAGTTTGAGCTGGTAGAAGTACAAGTAATCTCTATATTTTTTGAGTTTGGAGGGGGCTGCATCCATAATAACGTCACTGCTAAGCAGCCTAATGGTCATCTTTCTGCTGATGCCGGCATTACCAAGCTATTCTTCTCCGAAGTTGATCTGATGTTTCGGGGTGAGAATGATGTGCTGCTGTGCTGTATAGTGGGGGAAAATGACGCAGGTACAAACTTTTGTTACCTTGGGTTCATCCATTACTGTTTTCTTGATTTCTTTTCATTCTCATGTTCCCTTATTTTTTCCGATGTTTGCATCAGGTGCAATTTTGTCAATCCCATAATATTTTTATCCAGTGTCATATTGTTTCCTTGTGTTAATGTCTGGCTAATTATTTAATCTGTTTTCTAGGGCACTGCTATGGCTGCGAAAACCTCAAGCCTGTCATCCACCCAAGTAGCCAAGCATACGGCGACGGTAGTAGTACATGTATTGAGCTTCCCCATTCAGACGGAGACAGCACTGAGAGTGATTAGTACCTTCTGTCACGAGAAGTGAGGTTTTGGACATACCTTCTGTCAGATTTAATATTGTTTCAAATAACACTATATGATGTTATCAGAAGTACTCCTGATCAACATGAATGCGTTTATGATCTCTGTTTTGCTCCCCTCTCTTGTGTAGTCATGACTTATAAATCAAGATAACGTACGTCTTGTTGGTTGTGTTTGCATCTTGATCAGGGAGATTAGCATGAATGTCGATCAATAGCATGAATCTTCCTCTGCGCATGTTTGGATACCAAGAACAAAAGTTGTGTTTTCATAAAACGTGCTGTTTAGTTCATTCAAAGCATGCTAAAATTGTAAAAAAAAAGTCCCAGACGAAGCTCCCAGTTGTATCGTCCCTGTACCGCTGTATGTCATGTCCGACGACGGCTATTCTGCTCCATGAATCTGCTCTAATTCTATTCGATTCGGTTCAAAACTAGGCTGCTAGGGTGCCTGAGAACAATTTCTTACCGCTTACAGTTAATTTATACTTAAACTAGAATAGTCAGAGCTTATGTTGACATCTTGGCCTACTTTTACTGTAAATCTTGACACATCATGATGTTATCGTTCAGGTATAAGGAGAGTCTGCCAGAGGAGCCAAAGCAGCACTGTCCTCAAGCTTCCAAGGGGAGGTATGCAAGGTAATTACAGCTCCTAGTCTCTCTCTATTTTTGCTTGGCTTGCCCCTTAGCTGAACGCCACTGTGCATCTTCATTAGGCATCAAGTGTTCAAATGGGGTTGTGATGATCGAATGCTCCGTTTCTAGTATTAAGATGTATGTTTTTTTGCTTACTATCTAAAGCGTACCTCAAGTGAAATGTTATTCGGGCAAAGACCATGGCCTGATGGCCGGTTCAGTTGTACTGCCCAACATCTGCAAGCCACATATTTTCAATTATCTCTCAATGCACTTCATCATAAATAGAAAACCTATTGGGTAAATGATACTAGTAAACGTTTGTATAGTAGTGCTGGCGTATGGTTGACGACTTCTATTGACATAACGATCTGTCAATGGACCAGGAGTCGAGCCGGTTGGTTTTCCAAGGAAAGAAGCACTCCTGAAGGTTTGAACATGGAGCAACATGCTGAGATGTTCAAGTTCCCTTTCCCCGAACTCCCGACACGTGACGACAGCAGCTCTGATTCTGATTGGGAAATCCTAGTTATAAGGCAGAGGAAACCACTGGAGGTGAGGAACGCGCGCCGTGAAAGAAAAGCCGCGTTAAGACAGGTGGCTGCGCGTCACCATGCCGAGGCAGCCCTGCATAAGTATAACAGAACGAACAACACCAAGGTATTTATCTCCCTTTCTATGTGTTTCTCAGGAAGTGAGGCGTTAAAAGTGGGATGTGATTATCCAGCATTTGGTGCTCTAGTCCTATATTGGTGACAATGTGCTCTTTGTGTTGGGTTTTCGTCTAGCTTTCATCCAATTTAACTGAGCATTGTAAGATTTTTAATCTGACTAATCCATTTCTTTCTTTTATGCAGTTTGAGCTGGTAGAAGTACAAGTAATCTCTATAATTTTTGAGTTTGGAGGGGGCTGCATCCATTATAACTTCACTGCTAAGCAGCCTAATGGTCATCTTTCTGCTGATGCCGGCATTACCAAGCTATTCTTCTCCGAAGTTGATCTGATGTTTCGGGGTGAGAATGATGTGCTGCTGTGCTGTATAGTTGGGGAAAATGACGCAGGTACAAACTTTTGTTACCCTGGGTTCATCCATTACTGTTTTCTTGATTTCTTTTCATTCTCATGTTCCCTTATTTTTTCCGATGTGTGCATCAGGTGCAATTTTGTCAATCCCATAATATTTTTATCCAGTGTCATATTGTTTCCTTGTGTTAATGTCTGGCTAATTATTTAATCTGTTTTCTAGGGCACTTCTATGGCTGCGAAAACCTCAAGACTGTCATCCACCCAAGTAGCCAAGCATACGGCGGCGGTAGTAGTACATGTATTGAGCTTCCCCATTCAGACGGAGACATCACTGAGAGTGATTAGTACCTTCTGTCACGAGAAGTGAGGTTTTGGACATACCTTCTGTCAGATTTAATATTGTTTCAAATAACACTATATGATGTTATGAGAAGTACTCCTGATCAACATGAATGCGTTTATGATCTCTGTTTTGCTCCCCTCTCTTGTGTAGTCATGACTTATAAATCAAGATCACGTACGTCTTGTTGGTTGTGTTTGCATCTTGATTAGGGAGATTAGCATGAATGTCGATCAATAGCATGAATCTTCCTCTCCGCATGTTTGGATACCAAGAACAAAAGTTGTGTTTTCATAAAACGTGTTGTTAAGTTCATTCAAAGCATGCTAAAATTGTAAAAAAAAGGCCCAGACGAAGCTCCCAGTTGTATCGTCCCTGTACCGATGTATGTCATGTCCGACGACGGCTATTCTGCTCCATGAATCTGCTCTAATTCTATTCGATTCGGTTCAAAACTAGGCTGCTAGGGTGCCTGAGATCAATTTCTTACCGCTTACAGTTAATTTATACTTAAACTAGAATAGTCAGAGCTTATGTTGACATCTTGGCCTACTTTTACTGTAAATCTTGACACATCATGATGTTATCGTTCAGGTATAAGGAGAGTCTGCAGAGGAGCCAAAGCAGCACTGTCCTCAAGCTTCCAAGGGGAGGTATGCAAGGTAATTACAGCTCCTAGTCTCTCTCTATTTTTGCTTGGCTTGCTCTTAGCTGAACGCCACTGTGCATCTTCATTAGGCATCAAGTGTTCAAATGGGGTTGTGATGATCGAATGCTCCATTTCTAGTATTAAGATGTATGTTTTTTTGCTTACTATCTAAAGCATACCTCAAGTGAAATGT
The DNA here is from genome assembly GCA_028641055.1 of Alopecurus myosuroides. Lineage (NCBI taxonomy): Eukaryota > Viridiplantae > Streptophyta > Magnoliopsida > Poales > Poaceae > Alopecurus > Alopecurus myosuroides. Next base: position 2,145,063 of record CM054057.1, read on the forward strand.
TATTCGGGCAAAGACCATGGCCTGATGGCCGGTTCAGTTGTATTGCCCAACATCTGCAAGCCACAGATTTTCAATTATCTCTGAATGCACTTCATCATAAATTGAAAACCTATTGGGTAAATGGTACTAGTAAACGTTTGTATAGTAGTGCTCGCGTATGGCTTGACAACTTCTATTGACATAACGATCTGTCAATGGACCAGGAGTCGAGCCGGTTGGTTTTCCAAGGAAAGAAGCACTCCTGAAGGTTTGAACATGGAGCAACATGCTGAGATGTTCAAGTTCCCTTTCCCCGAACTCCCGACACGTGACGACAGCAGCTCTGATTCTGATTGGGAAATCCTAGTTATAAGGCAGAGGAAACCACTGGAGGTGAGGAACGCGCGCCGTGAAAGTAAAGCCGCGTTAAGACAGATGGCTGCGCGTCACCATGCCGAGGCAGCCCTGCATAAGTATAACAGAACGAACAACACCAAGGTATTTATCTCCCTTTCTATGTGTTTCTCAAGAAGTGAGGCGTTAAAAGTAGGATGTGATTATCCAGCATTTGGTGCTCTAGTCCTATAGTGGTGACAATGTGCTCTTTGTGTTGGGTTTTCGTCTAGCTTTCATCCAATTTAACTGAGCATTGTGAGATTTTTAATCTGACTAATCCATTTCTTTCTTTTATGCAGTTTGAGCTGGTAGAAGTATAAGTAATCTCTATATTTTTTGAGTTTGGAGGGGGCTGCATCCATTATAACTTCACTGCTAAGCAGCCTAATGGTCATCTTTCTGCTGATGCCGACATTACCAAGCTATTCTTCTCCGAAGTTGATCTGATGTTTCGGGGTGAGAATGATGTGCTGTTGTGCTGTATAGTTGGGGAAAATGACGCAGGTACAAACTTTTGTTACCTTGGGTTCATCCATTACTGTTTTCTTGATTTCTTATCATTCTCATGTTCCCTTATTTTTTCCGATGTTTGCATCAGGTGCAATTTTGTCAATCCCATAATATTTTTATCCAGTGTCATATTGTTTCCTTGTGTTAATGTCTGGCTAATTATTTAATCTGTTTTCTAGGGCACTGCTATGGCTGCGAAAACCTCAAGCCTGTCATCCACCCAAGTAGCCAAGCATACGGCGGCGGTAGTAGTACATGTATTGAGCTTCCCCATTCAGAGGGAGACAGCACTGAGAGTGATTAGTACCTTCTGTCACGAGAAGTGAGGTTTTGGACATACCTTCTGTCAGATTTAATATTGTTTCAAATAACACTATATGATGTTATCAGAAGTACTCCTGATCAACATGAATGCGTTTATGATCTCTGTTTTGCTCCCCTCTCTTGTGTAGTCATGACTTATAAATCAAGATCACGTACGTCTTGTTGGTTGTGTTTGCATCTTGATCAGGGAGATTAGCATGAATGTCGATCAATAGCATGAATCTTCCTCTGCGCATGTTTGGATACCAAGAACAAAAGTTGTGTTTTCATAAAACGTGTTGTTAAGTTCCTTCAAAGCATGCTAAAATTGTTAAAAAAAAGGCCCAGACGAAGCTCCCAGTTGTATCGTCCCTGTACCGCTGTATGTCATGTCCGACGACGGCTATTCTGCTCCATGAATCTGCTCTAATTCTATTCGATTCGGTTCAAAACTAGGCTGCTAGGGTGCCTGAGAACAATTTCTTACCGCTTACAGTTAATTTATACTTAAACTAGAATAGTCAGAGCTTATGTTGACATCTTGGCCTACTTTTACTGTAAATCTTGACACATCATGATGTTACCGTTCAGGTATAAGGAGAGTCTGCCAGAGGAGCCAAAGCAGCACTGTCCTCAAGCTTCCAAGGGGAGGTATGCAAGGTAATTACAGCTCCTAGTCTCTCTCTATTTTTGCTTGGCTTGCTCTTAGCTGAACGCCACTGTGCATCTTCATTAGGCATCAAGTGTTCAAATGGGGTTGTGATGATCGAATGCTCCGTTTCTAGTATTAAGATGTATGTTTTTTGCTTACTATCTAAAGCATACCTCAAGTGAAATGTTATTCGGGCAAAGACCATGGCCTGATGGCCGGTTCAGTTGTACTGCCCAACATCTGCAAGCCACAGATTTTCAATTATCTCTGAATGCACTTCATCATAAATAGAAAACCTATTGGGTAAATGATACTAGTAAACTTTTGTATAGTAGTGTTGGCGTATGGCTTGACGACTTCTATTGACATAACGATCTGTCAATGGACCAGGAGTCGAGCCGGTTGGTTTTCCAAGGAAAGAAGCACTCCTGAAGGTTTGAACATGGAGCAACATGCTGAGATGTTCAAGTTCCCTTTCCCCGAACTCCCGACACGTGACGACAGCAGCTCTGATTCTGATTGGGAAATCCCAGTTATAAGGCAGAGGAAACCACTGGAGGTGAGGAACGCGCGCCGTGAAAGAAAAGCTGCGTTAAGACAGATGGCTGCGCGTCACCATGCCGAGGCAGCCCTGCATAAGTATAACAGAACGAACAACACCAAGGTATTTATCTCCCTTTCTATGTGTTTCCCAGGAAGTGAGGCGTTAAAAGTGGGATGTGATTATCCAGCATTTGGTGCTCTAGTCCTATATTGGTGACAATGTGCTCTTTGTGTTGGGTTTTCGTCTAGCTTTCATCCAGTTTAACTGAGCATTGTGAGATTTTTAATCTGACTAATCCATTTCTTTCTTTTATGCAGTTTGAGCTGGTAGAAGTACAAGTAATCTCTATATTTTTTGAGTTTGGAGGGGGCTGCATCCATTATAACTTCACTGCTAAGCAGCCAAATGGTCATCTTTCTGCTGATGCCGGCATTACCAAGCTATTCTTCTCCGAAGTTGATCTGATGTTTCGGGGTGAGAATGATGTGCTGCTGTGCTGTATAGTTGGGGAAAATGACGCAGGTACAAACTTTTGTTACCTTGGGTTCATCCATTACTGTTTTCTTGATTTCTTATCATTCTCATGTTCTCTTATTTTTTCCGATGTTTGCATCAGGTGCAATTTTGTCAATCCCATAATATTTTTATCCAGTGTCATATTGTTTCCTTGTGTTAATGTGTGGCTAATTATTTAATATGTTTTCTAGGGCACTGCTATGGATGCGAAAACCTCAAGCCTGTCATCCACCCAAGTAGCCAAGCATACGGCGGCGGTAGTAGTACATGTATTGAGCTTCCCCATTCAGACGGAGACAGCACTGAGAGTGATTAGTACGTAAATACTTGAAGCTTGGTGGGTGTGCAAATGAACTCGAGAGATTATCATGGAATGGAGGCCTGAGTTTTAGTTCAATGTTCTCTTCTTGTCAGATAATGCAATATATACACTCTAGCAGTTTGCTTATGCTCGTGGCTGAGTTGCTTTGGCGTTTTGACGTTTTTTTTCTATATGTGAAATTGAACACCTTGGTTTGCCTCCCGCAAGGCAATTTCTGGCGATAATTTCGCTAGCTGCTGCTGCTGCTGAAGTTTTGTGTCAAGTTCACATGGTATATCTTCCTTATTTGGTAGTTTTGATGTAAGCTATTTGGTCGAGAATGTGTTTGGCTGATATCACAGTATCATGTGTAGCGCTCAATTGCATCTCATTGATCCGATATCGCAGCTACTCCTCAGCTTCTGTTTGTTTGAGAGAACATGGCGGCGGGTTCCCACATGGAGATTTCTGGTGGGTACACTGCCCTATCAGCAATACGGATGTACATGGTTGTAACACTCTCGGTTCGGTTCAGGTAACCTGGCGTTAACACATAAGTTTCAGAGCCCAGACATGCTATATATCGATTGATCCGTTCTGCTTTCTTACCATCTTCAGTGCCGATACTTTAATTATGTAACAGTCCCAAAACGGTCCCACCTGAATATACTCAAAAACCGAATTACACATTAAGAGCATCTACAACGCAACGCTTATTTCAGAGACGCTAGGATTATTATCCAACCTGATCGGCGGTTGATACGTACAATCCCGGTTGCTAAGCGCTTATTTACAGGAGTCGACGCAAAATGTTGCGCCCGACGCTACACTGGATTTTGTCTCACGGGAGGAAGAGCGGACCGAGTCAGTTAAGATATATAGGCGCCTGGTAATCGGAAGCGAGCGTTGGAGCTATATGGACGCAAGGATTATTTTCCCCGCTGAAGGATCTAAACAAGCGCCTAGCGCTGTGGATGCTCTAAAACGGTGTGACCATAGGCTCAGTTCCCATCTTCAGTGCCGATACTTTATATTGATCAACACGACCAACAGTAATTCAACTAGCAAGCTTGAAAAGTATCAGAAGTAGTGTTTGTTTGTCGACCTGACAAGAACATGACTGTTACATAACTTGCATTTTTGCAAGTTAATTTTTTTGAGCCCGTCACCTGGATAATTTAAAACGGTGTGACCATGGGTCAGGTCCTGGATAATGTTATCTAGAGTAGAGTTACAAGTTTGGTTTATGCTCCTAAAAACCATAGCGCTCCTTGCATCCCAAAATTTCCAAAGGATTATTGGGACCAAGAGTGCCAGATGCAAGTTGGTAGTCCCTGAGGCAGCACTGCCTCCCAAATCTCGTGGAAGTATATGCTGGTAGGGTGAATCCCTATGTGCTGCCAAATCGTGGCAGCCTGAGGGCAAGTAAAGAAGAGGTTCCCACCTGAATACACTCAAAAACCGAATTACACAATACAGGGGGAGAGGTGTGCGCGCCACAGGTCGGCAGCTTTCTCTATGTTCCGTTAATTTAAAACGGTGTGACCATAGGGCCAGGTCCTGGATAATGTTATCTAGAGTAGAGTTACAAGTTTGGTTTATGCTCCTAAAAACCATAGCGTTCCTTGAATCCCAAAATTTCCAAAGGATTATCCGAACCAAGGAGTGCCAGATTCAAGTTGGTAGTCCCTAAGGCGGCACTGTCTCCCAAATCTCGTGGAAGGATATGATGGCAGGGTGAATCCTTATGTGCTGCCAAATCATGGCGGCCTGAGGGCAAGTAAAGAAGAGGTCCCCACCTGAATACACTCAAAAACCGAATTACACAATATAGAGGGAGAGGTGTGCGCGCCACAGGTCGGCAACTTTCTCTATGTTCCGTTAATTTAAAACGGTGTGACCATAGGGTCAGGTCCTGGATAATGTTATCTAGAGTAGAGTTACAAGTTTGGTTTATGCTCCTAAAAACCATAGCGTTCCTTGCATCCCAAAATTTCCGAAGGATTATCGGGACCAAGGAGTGCCAGATTCAAGGTGGTAGTCCCTGAGGCGGCACTGCCTCCCAAATCTCGTGGAAGGACATGCTGGCAGGGTGAATCTCTATGTGCTGCCAAATCGCGGCGGCCTGAGGGCAAGTAAAGAAGAGGTGCGCTCTGTCTTCGCAATCTGCGGTGCATCGAGTGTGATCCAGAATATGCTTATGGTGGAGGTTAGCTCTAGTGTTGAGTCTATCCAAGGTTAGCAACCAGAGGAAGATCTTCACCTTCCCTGGCACCTTGGTATCCCACACCCTCTCTGTTTCCCTGTGGTGCGAAGTAGGATGCATGGCCATGTACGCCCCCTGGAGGAGAATGGGGAGCCGTCAAGGAGAACACGTTCATCCACACCTTCCGTAGTGGCAAAATCCTGCAACAACAAAGAGAGAGCAGCAAGCTGGAGCTTGCAGAACATCCACAATAAAAGCATTTTCTTTGGTATGGTGGGAGAATAAGGCATCAAAAAACAGTAGTTAGTGGTTCATGCAGAAGTCACCTGTCATGCCAAAAGAAAGATGTCCCGTCCTTGACAGAGCATTTTGTAATTTGTGAGAGCAATGACATATATTTGGCAATGATTTTGCGGAGGTATGAGTGGTTGGTGGAATGAGAGGCAAACGACGACTGTGTGGAGACCCATTGTTTCCAAGGAATCGAGGGGTTATGGAGGAATTTGAAGCAAATTTGCAGAAGCAAACAAATATTCTATGCACTAAATTTTTTATCCCAGTCCCCCCAACTTAGGTTGACAAGCTTTGTCCCATGCCACCAGGCATTGGGCACCTGAGCACGTGTCATCGTCGGTCCAAAAGAAGGATGTACGCTTGCTATCTGTTTTTTTGAATGACCGCCGCGGGAAGTGTAATGGAGGACATGAAATGAGTGGGAAGACTATCTAGCACTGAGGAAAGTAGGATCAGCTTCCCGCCTTTTGAGAGTAAGAAAGCTCTCCAACCAGAAAGGTACCTGTCAATGTTATCTATGATTGGCTGGAAGGCAGAGGGTGGAATTTATTTATCCGGGAGAGGGAGACCAAGGTATGTTTGCGGGAAGGATGAGGTTGTGGTCCCTAAAGCGTCGTATATATCTTTTGCGTTTGCAGAGATGTGAATAGGGACAAAAGTGGTTTTGTGGAAATTGATATGGAGACCGGTTGCGGTAGAGAAGTCGTCCAGTATTTTTTTTGAGATTATCTGCGACATTGTGAGAGGCCTTTATAATGATTAGGGTGTTGTCTACGTATTGAAGGACTGGGCATGGTTCATTGTCCGATAAAGGATGACTGAGGAGTCCCTGAGAACAAGAATGGATGATCATTTGTTGTAGGAGGGCCCCCATTGTGATGAATAGATAAGGTGATAGGGGGTCTCCCTGACGTAGGCCAGTCTTGCAGTTGATCCACGGTCCCTGGATCCCATTTACCAACACCCATGTCACCCCTGTTTCAAGGAGAATCCAAACGAGAAAACGGGGAGGGAAGCCTCGATGTTTCAAGAGTTTAATCAGCGAGTCCCAGCTTACTCAGTCGAAGGATTTTAAAAAATCCAATTTGATCCAATTTGCAAGTTAATGAAGTAGATATTTCCGGCTTTATACTACAAGTTATTATTATTATTGCAGCAAATAGATAATTATTATCGGGATTGTTAACTGTTAGCTAGCTCGCAGAGAATTTCATTTTCAGACAGGTTATTTGATCAGTATGTGCCTCGTGGCTCTGTTTTCCGTCTTCATTCCTGCACATCCTTGCTAGACAAAAAATGAACCCCAAAAAAAACAACTAAAAAAATATCAAATACTAGTACGGTTTTTTCTCTCTCTAAAACCATTGTAACTTACGAACATGAAATTTTGCAAAGCCCTTCAGCCGCTCTCGGAGACGATCATATGTGAGGTACGTGAGAAAAGTCCAAAAAGCCTAGGGACTGAAAAAGGCTAGCTGGACTGGAAAAGCCCCGATTTAACCTGCTAGCCCAACACGAGTAGCCCAGCCCACCCACCAACCCAACCCGTACCATCTTCTCCAATCTAAAACTCCCACTGTGCAGAACGACTCCGCCGTGTAAACCAGGCAGGAGGCTCAGACTAGCTGTAGAAAAAATGAAAGTGATGTAACATCCCAGTGTTTAGAGAGTTATAAGGATCGAAATATAATTTGTGCATTTTGGCATATCATGGATCTATAAATACGGATAAATTTGGCGCGAAAGGTAAAACAGAGTAAAGTGATCGCTGTTTCTCTCGGACATGTTGAGTTATGGTTTGGATCATCTTGTCAAGGGTGCATTTTCACATGATCTTTAGAACAACTAGTTGGTCAAGTGAATTATCCTTTGAAGCATTCCAGAATTGGACACGACCTTTGCTTATATTAGCACATTTTGAGTACAATTCAAAATATTGACAAGTTATAGGTCAAATTGGTGTAATTGGCACCAACACATCATTACTCATTTCCACACACCAAGTCTTCAATTCATATGTACAATGTCTTATCACATCATTCCGAAATCATAATTAGAATCATATAACTTTAATCCATACATATGTAAGTTGGCAATGCACCATTATACAATCTTGTCAATACACCATCTCAATACCAAAAATGAATGTCCAAAATTCATATAACACATGAAAGTGTGGCATAATATAAATCTTACAATTTGAAATTTGTAAAAATAGGAAATATTACAATTTTATGGAATATGTACACATCTCATCTTAATAAAACGAGTATTACAAAAGAAACAAAGAAAATTCTAATCTAAATCTTGATCACCTCAATCTTGCATTCTTCATGTCTTGCAAACAAAAACAACAAAGACAAAAGAATTTGTTGTGGATTAAAATGTTTGCATCTCCGGAGGAAAGTGGAACTAATTGTTTGGTTATGTTATGTTAGGCGCTAAGAACACCCAACACAACGGTCTGCCCCAATTTTTTTGATAAGATTCCCACCGGTTCGTCAGATGCAGAATTTTCGGTCTCTAAGTAGCCCTATACGTTTGTCAGATTGCATGTGTTAGGGTAGACAAGAGAATTTATTATAAATTAATAAATAAATACATTTATAATTTATTACTCCCTCCGTCCCAAATTACTTGTGATAATTTGTCAAAATATGGATGTATTTTATTTTAGGCCTCCGCCTCCCTATTTGCCCTGTTTTAGTGTATAGATGCATCCATATTTTGACAAAAAAATATGCGACTTCTTATTTTGGGCCTCAGGCTCCCTATTTGCTCCTCCTATATAAATATAAAAAAGGCAAAGCTTTTGTCTAATTTAAAAAAAAAAGACATATATAGCTAGTAGCTAGCAGAGCAGAAGAAGATCAAAATCATAGAGTAGAACAATTAGCGGAACAGTTTGCAGCCCTAGACTGAAGGCGTGCAAACAAGGAATAGCGAAAAAAAGAAGAGCAAAATGCGCGTGAAGGCTGCTACTCCTAGACTGACGGCGAAAAAAAAAACGCGAGTTCGAGGATTAGATTGAAGGCGTGCATCATCTCGTGAGCTTTGTTAATTCAAATATATCCAAAGAGAGGTCGATCTAGGACTCCAAAGCACGAGCGGACACGGTTTACCATCGGATAGCAGCAGATCTCACCATTGCTTGGTAAATTAGACCCCCAAGGAAACAGGTAGGATAGTTTCAGATCCAGCTAGCTTCGCACGATCGTCCAAACCATCGGCGGCCTACAACAGCCTTGCGCGGCGGCCGACATACAATGGACACGACGGAGCCGCTACCGGCCGACGTGCTGGCCGATATCCTCCAAGTAGCCAAGCATACGGCGGCGGTAGTAGTACATGTATTGAGCTTCCCCATTCAGAGGGAGACAGCACTGAGAGTGATTAGTACCTTCTGTCACGAGAAGTGAGGTTTTGGACATACCTTCTGTCAGATTTAATATTGTTTCAAATAACACTATATGATGTTATCAGAAGTACTCCTGATCAACATGAATGCGTTTATGATCTCTGTTTTGCTCCCCTCTCTTGTGTAGTCATGACTTATAAATCAAGATCACGTACGTCTTGTTGGTTGTGTTTGCATCTTGATCAGGGAGATTAGCATGAATGTCGATCAATAGCATGAATCTTCCTCTGCGCATGTTTGGATACCAAGAACAAAAGTTGTGTTTTCATAAAACGTGTTGTTAAGTTCATTCAAAGCATGCTAAAATTGTTAAAAAAAAAGGCCCAGACGAAGCTCCCAGTTGTATCGTCCCTGTACGGCTGTATGTCATGTCCGACGACGGCTATTCTGCTCCATGAATCTGCTCTAATTCTATTCGATTCGGTTCAAAACTAGGCTGCTAGGGTGCCTGAGAACAATTTCTTACCGCTTACAGTTAATTTATACTTAAACTAGAATAGTCAGAGCTTATGTTGACATCTTGGCCTACTTTTACTGTAAATCTTGACACATCATGATGTTACCGTTCAGGTATAAGGAGAGTCTGCCAGAGGAGCCAAAGCAGCACTGTCCTCAAGCTTCCAAGGGGAGGTATGCAAGGTAATTACAGCTCCTAGTCTCTCTCTATTTTTGCTTGGCTTGCTCTTAGCTGAACGCCACTGTGCATCTTCATTAGGCATCAAGTGTTCAAATGGGGTTGTGATGATCGAATGCTCCGTTTCTAGTATTAAGATGTATGTTTTTTGCTTACTATCTAAAGCGTACCTCAAGTGAAATGTTATTCGGGCAAAGACCATGGCCTGATGGCCGGTTCAGTTGTACTGCCCAACATCTGCAAGCCACAGATTTTCAATTATCTCTGAATGCACTTCATCATAAATAGAAAACCTATTGGGTAAATGATACTAGTAAACTTTTGTATAGTAGTGTTGGCGTATGGCTTGACGACTTCTATTGACATAACGATCTGTCAATGGACCAGGAGTCGAGCCGGTTGGTTTTCCAAGGAAAGAAGCACTCCTGAAGGTTTGAACATGGAGCAACATGCTGAGATGTTCAAGTTCCCTTTCCCCGAACTCCCGACACGTGACGACAACAGCTCTGATTCTGATTGGGAAATCCCAGTTATAAGGCAGAGGAAACCACTGGAGGTGAGGAACGCGCGCCGTGAAAGAAAAGCTGCGTTAAGACAGATGGCTGCGCGTCACCATGCCGAGGCAGCCCTGCATAAGTATAACAGAACGAACAACACCAAGGTATTTATCTCCCTTTCTATGTGTTTCCCAGGAAGTGAGGCGTTAAAAGTGGGATGTGATTATCCAGCATTTGGTGCTCTAGTCCTATATTGGTGACAATGTGCTCTTTGTGTTGGGTTTTCGTCTAGCTTTCATCCAATTTAACTGAGCATTGTGAGATTTTAAATCTGACTAATCCATTTCTTTCTTTTATGCAGTTTGAGCTGGTAGAAGTACAAGTAATCTCTATATTTTTTGAGTTTGGAGGGGGCTGCATCCATTATAACTTCACTGCTAAGCAGCCTAATGGTCATCTTTCTGCTGATGCCGGCATTACCAAGCTATTCTTCTCCGAAGTTGATCTGATGTTTCGGGGTGAGAATGATGTGCTGCTGTGCTGTATAGTTGGGGAAAATGACGCAGGTACAAACTTTTGTTACCTTGGGTTCATCCATTACTGTTTTCTTGATTTCTTATCATTCTCATGTTCTCTTATTTTTTCCGATGTTTGCATCAGGTGCAATTTTGTCAATCCCATAATATTTTTATCCAGTGTCATATTGTTTCCTTGTGTTAATGTGTGGCTAATTATTTAATATGTTTTCTAGGGCACTGCTATGGATGCGAAAACCTCAAGCCTGTCATCCACCCAAGTAGCCAAGCATACGGCGGCGGTAGTAGTACATGTATTGAGCTTCCCCATTCAGACGGAGACAGCACTGAGAGTGATTAGTACGTAAATACTTGAAGCTTGGTGGGTGTGCAAATGAACTCGAGAGATTATCATGGAATGGAGGCCTGAGTTTTAGTTCAATGTTCTCTTCTTGTCAGATAATGCAATATATACACTCTAGCAGTTTGCTTATGCTCGTGGCTGAGTTGCTTTGGCGTTTTGACGTTTTTTTTCTATATGTGAAATTGAACACCTTGGTTTGCCTCCCGCAAGGCAATTTCTGGCGATAATTTCGCTAGCTGCTGCTGCTGCTGAAGTTTTGTGTCAAGTTCACATGGTATATCTTCCTTATTTGGTAGTTTTGATGTAAGCTATTTGGTCGAGAATGTGTTTGGCTGATATCACAGTATCATGTGTAGCGCTCAATTGCATCTCATTGATCCGATATCGCAGCTACTCCTCAGCTTCTGTTTCTTTGAGAGAACATGGCGGCGGGTTCCCACATGGAGATTTCTGGTGGGTACACTGCCCTATCAGCAATACGGATGTACATGGTTGTAACACTCTCGGTTCGGTTCAGGTAACCTGGCGTTAACACATAAGTTTCAGAGCCCAGACATGCTATATATCGATTGATCCGTTCTGCTTTCTTACCATCTTCAGTGCCGATACTTTAATTATGTAACAGTCCCAAAACGGTCCCACCTGAATATACTCAAAAACCGAATTACACATTAAGAGCATCTACAACGCAACGCTTATTTCAGAGACGCTAGGATTATTATCCAACCTGATCGGCGGTTGATACGTACAATCCCGGTTGCTAAGCGCTTATTTACAGGAGTCGACGCAAAACGTTGCGCCCGACGCTACGCTGGATTTTGTCTCACGGGAGGAAGAGCGGACCGAGTCAGTTAAGATATATAGGCGCCTGGTAACCGGAAGCGAGCGTTGGAGCTATATGGACGCAAGGATTATTTTCCCCGCTGAAGGATCTAAACAAGCGCCTAGCGCTGTGGATGCTCTAAAACGGTGTGACCATAGGCTCAGTTCCCATCTTCAGTGCCGATACTTTATATTGATCAACACGACCAACAGTAATTCAACTAGCAAGCTTGAAAAGTATCAGAAGTAGTGTTTGTTTGTCGACCTGACAAGAACATGACTGTTACATAACTTGCATTTTTGCAAGTTAATTTTTTTGAGCCCGTCACCTGGATAATTTAAAACGGTGTGACCATGGGTCAGGTCCTGGATAATGTTATCTAGAGTAGAGTTACAAGTTTGGTTTATGCTCCTAAAAACCATAGCGCTCCTTGCATCCCAAAATTTCCAAAGGATTATTGGGACCAAGAGTGCCAGATGCAAGTTGGTAGTCCCTGAGGCAGCACTGCCTCCCAAATCTCGTGGAAGTATATGCTGGTAGGGTGAATCCCTATGTGCTGCCAAATCGTGGCAGCCTGAGGGCAAGTAAAGAAGAGGTTCCCACCTGAATACACTCAAAAACCGAATTACACAATACAGGGGGAGAGGTGTGCGCGCCACAGGTCGGCAGCTTTCTCTATGTTCCGTTAATTTAAAACGGTGTGACCATAGGGCCAGGTCCTGGATAATGTTATCTAGAGTAGAGTTACAAGTTTGGTTTATGCTCCTAAAAACCATAGCGTTCCTTGAATCCCAAAATTTCCAAAGGATTATCCGAACCAAGGAGTGCCAGATTCAAGTTGGTAGTCCCTAAGGCGGCACTGTCTCCCAAATCTCGTGGAAGGATATGATGGCAGGGTGAATCCTTATGTGCTGCCAAATCATGGCGGCCTGAGGGCAAGTAAAGAAGAGGTCCCCACCTGAATACACTCAAAAACCGAATTACACAATATAGAGGGAGAGGTGTGCGCGCCACAGGTCGGCAACTTTCTCTATGTTCCGTTAATTTAAAACGGTGTGACCATAGGGTCAGGTCCTGGATAATGTTATCTAGAGTAGAGTTACAAGTTTGGTTTATGCTCCTAAAAACCATAGCGTTCCTTGCATCCCAAAATTTCCGAAGGATTATCGGGACCAAGGAGTGCCAGATTCAAGGTGGTAGTCCCTGAGGCGGCACTGCCTCCCAAATCTCGTGGAAGGACATGCTGGCAGGGTGAATCTCTATGTGCTGCCAAATCGCGGCGGCCTGAGGGCAAGTAAAGAAGAGGTGCGCTCTGTCTTCGCAATCTGCGGTGCATCGAGTGTGATCCAGAATATGCTTATGGTGGAGGTTAGCTCTAGTGTTGAGTCTATCCAAGGTTAGCAACCAGAGGAAGATCTTCACCTTCCCTGGCACCTTGGTATCCCACACCCTCTCTGTTTCCCTGTGGTGCGAAGTAGGATGCATGGCCATGTACGCCCCCCTGGAGGAGAATGGGGAGCCGTCAAGGAGAACACGTTCATCCACACCTTCCGTAGTGGCAAAATCCTGCAACAACAAAGAGAGAGCAGCAAGCTGGAGCTTGCAGAACATCCACAATAAAAGCATTTTCTTTGGTATGGTGGGAGAATAAGGCAGCAAAAAACAGTAGTTAGTGGTTCATGCAGAAGTCACCTGTCATGCCAAAAGAAAGATGTCCCGTCCTTGACAGAGCATTTTGTAATTTGTGAGAGCAATGACATATATTTGGCAATGATTTTGCGGAGGTATGAGTGGTTGGTGGAATGAGAGGCAAACGACGACTGTGTGGAGACCCATTGTTTCCAAGGAATCGAGGGGTTATGGAGGAATTTGAAGCAAATTTGCAGAAGCAAACAAATATTCTATGCACTAAATTTTTTATCCCAGTCCCCCCAACTTAGGTTGACAAGCTTTGTCCCATGCCACCAGGCATTGGGCACCTGAGCACGTGTCATCGTCGGTCCAAAAGAAGGATGTACGCTTGCTATCTGTTTTTTTGAATGACCGCCGCGGGAAGTGTAATGGAGGACATTAAATGAGTGGGAAGACTATCTAGCACTGAGGAAAGTAGGATCAGCTTCCCGCCTTTTGAGAGTAAGAAAGCTCTCCAACCAGAAAGGTACCTGTCAATGTTATCTATGATTGGCTGGAAGGCAGAGGGTGGAATTTATTTATCCGGGAGAGGGAGACCAAGGTATGTTTGCGGGAAGGATGAGGTTGTGGTCCCTAAAGCGTCGTATATATCTTTTGCGTTTGCAGAGATGTGAATAGGGACAAAAGTGGTTTTGTGGAAATTGATATGGAGACCGGTTGCGGTAGAGAAGTCGTCCAGTATTTTTTTTGAGATTATCTGCGACATTGTGAGAGGCCTTTATAATGATTAGGGTGTTGTCTACGTATTGAAGGACTGGGCATGGTTCATTGTCCGATAAAGGATGACTGAGGAGTCCCTGAGAACAAGAATGGATGATCATTTGTTGTAGGAGGGCCCCCATTGTGATGAATAGATAAGGTGATAGGGGGTCTCCCTGACGTAGGCCAGTCTTGCAGTTGATCCACGGTCCCTGGATCCCATTTACCAACACCCATGTCACCCCTGTTTCAAGGAGAATCCAAACGAGAAAACGGGGAGGGAAGCCTCGATGTTTCAAGAGTTTAATCAGCGAGTCCCAGCTTACTCAGTCGAAGGATTTTAAAAAATCCAATTTGATCCAATTTGCAAGTTAATGAAGTAGATATTTCCGGCTTTATACTACAAGTTATTATTATTATTGCAGCAAATAGATAATTATTATCGGGATTGTTAACTGTTAGCTAGCTCGCAGAGAATTTCATTTTCAGACAGGTTATTTGATCAGTATGTGCCTCGTGGCTCTGTTTTCCGTCTTCATTCCTGCACATCCTTGCTAGACAAAAAATGAACCCCAAAAAAAACAACTAAAAAAATATCAAATACTAGTACGGTTTTTTCTCTCTCTAAAACCATTGTAACTTACGAACATGAAATTTTGCAAAGCCCTTCAGCCGCTCTCGGAGACGATCATATGTGAGGTACGTGAGAAAAGTCCAAAAAGCCTAGGGACTGAAAAAGGCTAGCTGGACTGGAAAAGCCCCGATTTAACCTGCTAGCCCAACACGAGTAGCCCAGCCCACCCACCAACCCAACCCGTACCATCTTCTCCAATCTAAAACTCCCACTGTGCAGAACGACTCCGCCGTGTAAACCAGGCAGGAGGCTCAGACTAGCTGTAGAAAAAATGAAAGTGATGTAACATCCCAGTGTTTAGAGAGTTATAAGGATCGAAATATAATTTGTGCATTTTGGCATATCATGGATCTATAAATACGGATAAATTTGGCGCGAAAGGTAAAACAGAGTAAAGTGATCGCTGTTTCTCTCGGACATGTTGAGTTATGGTTTGGATCATCTTGTCAAGGGTGCATTTTCACATGATCTTTAGAACAACTAGTTGGTCAAGTGAATTATCCTTTGAAGCATTCCAGAATTGGACACGACCTTTGCTTATATTAGCACATTTTGAGTACAATTCAAAATATTGACAAGTTATAGGTCAAATTGGTGTAATTGGCACCAACACATCATTACTCATTTCCACACACCAAGTCTTCAATTCATATGTACAATGTCTTATCACATCATTCCGAAATCATAATTAGAATCATATAACTTTAATCCATACATATGTAAGTTGGCAATGCACCATTATACAATCTTGTCAATACACCATCTCAATACCAAAAATGAATGTCCAAAATTCATATAACACATGAAAGTGTGGCATAATATAAATCTTACAATTTGAAATTTGTAAAAATAGGAAATATTACAATTTTATGGAATATGTACACATCTCATCTTAATAAAACGAGTATTACAAAAGAAACAAAGAAAATTCTAATCTAAATCTTGATCACCTCAATCTTGCATTCTTCATGTCTTGCAAACAAAAACAACAAAGACAAAAGAATTTGTTGTGGATTAAAATGTTTGCATCTCCGGAGGAAAGTGGAACTAATTGTTTGGTTATGTTATGTTAGGCGCTAAGAACACCCAACACAACGGTCTGCCCCAATTTTTTTGATAAGATTCCCACCGGTTCGTCAGATGCAGAATTTTCGGTCTCTAAGTAGCCCTATACGTTTGTCAGATTGCATGTGTTAGGGTAGACAAGAGAATTTATTATAAATTAATAAATAAATACATTTATAATTTATTACTCCCTCCGTCCCAAATTACTTGTGATAATTTGTCAAAATATGGATGTATTTTATTTTAGGCCTCCGCCTCCCTATTTGCCCTGTTTTAGTGTATAGATGCATCCATATTTTGACAAAAAAATATGCGACTTCTTATTTTGGGCCTCAGGCTCCCTATTTGCTCCTCCTATATAAATATAAAAAAGGCAAAGCTTTTGTCTAATTTAAAAAAAAAAAGACATATATAGCTAGTAGCTAGCAGAGCAGAAGAAGATCAAAATCATAGAGTAGAACAATTAGCGGAACAGTTTGCAGCCCTAGACTGAAGGCGTGCAAACAAGGAATAGCAAAAAAAAGAAGAGCAAAATGCGCGTGAAGGCTGCTACTCCTAGACTGACGGCGAAAAAAAAAAAACGCGAGTTCGAGGATTAGATTGAAGGCGTGCATCATCTCGTGAGCTTTGTTAATTCAAATATATCCAAAGAGAGGTCGATCTAGGACTCCAAAGCACGAGCGGACACGGTTTACCATCGGATAGCAGCAGATCTCACCATTGCTTGGTAAATTAGACCCCCAAGGAAACAGGTAGGATAGTTTCAGATCCAGCTAGCTTCGCACGATCGTCCAAACCATCGGCGGCCTACAACAGCCTTGCGCGGCGGCCGACATACAATGGACACGACGGAGCCGCTACCGGCCGACGTGCTGGCCGATATCCTCCGCCGACTCGCGCCGCGCTGGATCGCCGTCTCGCGCTGCGTCCGCAAGGCATGGCGCACCATCATCGACGACCGACGCCTTATGCGATGCGACCTCCTCCCGCTATCTATGTCCGGCATATTCTTTGTCCAAGACACAAACCACCCAACATACCTCTCACGCCCGCCGCACCGGCCGATGGGCGCCCAACACATGTGGTACGAGATCTTGGATCACTGCAACGGCCTCCTCCTAGTCGACGGGTATGGCCTCGTCGTCAATCCCGCCACGCGGCGGTGGGAGACGTTACCCCCGCCACCAATGGTTTACTCTCCATGGGCTGCTGCCGGTGCGCACCTTGCGTTTGACCCCACCACCTCACCACACTATGAGGTGTTCCGAATAATAATATACCACGATGTTCCTACACACCGTCGCACAAAGGAGGGAGAAGCAGAATGGCCCCCATCGCCATATGTCCTCCAGGTCTTCTCGTCGAGCACGGGGCGGTGGGAGGTGAGGACATTTACTCGAGAAGGGGACGCCGCAGGGACTATTGCCAACAAGCTACCCGGTGGCCTAAGTCGGCCATGCTATAGTGCATATTGGCGGGGATCCCTCTATGTGCGACAACATGATTTGATCATAAGGTACTCTGTCTCTACGTACGTACAACAATATAAATTGTGGCTCCAGCCCCATCCAAGTCCACTTAATTAATTATTAAGCAAGGGTCCATGCATGCATCATTGATATTAATTATTTTGTATTTTTTATAGAATAAATTCCTCAAACAGTACTTACCGAGTAACCAAGCTGCCAAGAGGTACTTTCTCCATGGAGAACTTCGGAGTAAGCCTTGCGGACTATCGCCTAGGGAAGTCGAAGAAAGGGGTATATTGCGCATTGGTTGTTGGTCGCTTCGAGCTTTGGGTTTGGTTTCTCGACGAGTCATGTGGTCAAATGGAATGGATATTGAGCAAGGCGATCGACCTTCAACCTTTACTAGCTTTGCAATATGCCGACGGACATTGGAAGCAAGGTGAAGGATCACTCATGAAAGAAGATTCTGAATGGGACTCAGATGATGGTAACAGTAGTGGCCCCCAACAAGGAACTGAAGACACATGCCCACCCGATCGTGTTTCTACACTTGGATTTTTTCCGGGTCATGTTTCTATACTTGGATTTCATCCTAACAAAGAAATCGTCTTCTTGCTTAGGTTCTCGAGTTACAGAGTTTTGGCTTTTCATCTGAATAGCTCCAAGATAGAATACCTCGGCCGGTTAGGTGTGGCAAGGCATGTAGTCTCCTCTTTTCCATTTACACCATGTTGGTTAGGGGAATTACCCAACAAGTAATTTTTTGATACAAGTACTGTACATTACGTGGGAAACTTACTAGACGTTTTGTTTGTGAGACTAGTAGCTTCAAGCTCTTTGCATGCTTCCTCATAGGGGCAGACATGCATCTAAGGTAGCCGAGGCTTCGGGCGTTGCTCAAGCACATAACTAAATTAAATAATCTTTCAGAAACAGGACAATGAAATCTTGCAAGTAAAAACCTGCATCTAGGTTTCCACAACAAGCTTCGCAACTTTGTTTTTACATATGGTTCACACAAAAAAAAAACATGTTCAAAATATATTGAGAAACTACGAGTGAAACATCTTCATAGATTCATGTAAATCTTGTGCTCCTGCCGCAGCATGATAAGATAGAACATAAAACCAATAAAAACCTCTGATAAAATAATCACAAATGAACATGCATATTTTCCTAGCTATTCAGCGACAAGAGTATATCATTACCATAGAAGACTAACTTAGTTCCACCGTCATCAGAAAAATGATAATCATCAGTAGTACTTCTGAACTTATAATGGATGCAGCCCTCTCGAAATTAGATTATGCAATGTATCGTACTCACATAGGCAGGATTCAGATACCGAAGAAAGACATGTGAGAGAGCTTTCAGTGAGCAAGAACAGAGACTGCCAACAAGTTCATGGCACTCTTACTGTCTCGCCGGCCAAACTTTTCGAACACTCTCAATGCAAAGCTGGTCGAACCCAGGCAACAGCCATGGTGCAACCGGGTAAAAATTATCTGCTATTTAAAAATACAAAAATCCTATATATATGTTTAATATTTTTTGGAAAAAAAATCCATATGTATCCAATGGTGCGACAAATCAAATTCACATACTTTGTATTGTGAACTACACAAAATTTAAAAGTGTAATCTGGTTATGTCTATTTTCTATTCTTTAGATATTACTTTTTTTTTCATTTTTGGGTAACCCATAGTACTTTTTATTAGAAATTAAAATTTTGCACATTTGTATTACCACACAATTGTGAACATTGGCATTTTGTTTTCAGAATTTTTTTTATACTAGTAAATATACTTTTCAGAATTTTGTTTTGCCGGATGCGGTGCAAATCTTCTCGCTATCGGGATCGGTGTGAGTACGACTACGCCAACAACGAGATTTGATCTCGTAACGCTTTGTGTCTTTGAGGATATGTGTTCTCCTTAACCCTCTCGTTGCCCGTTCCACTTCTTCTCCTAGATTAGATCTTGGTCTTTCGAGTGTCTCTCGCGTAGGAAATTTTTTGTTTTCTATGCAACGACCCCTTCAGCCTTTCCAGTAGCCTTTTGAATTTTAAAAAAACTCTTAGACTGTGTCAAGTACACATCCTCGATAAAACTTCCTTGAGAGGAAAGCTGGTTTTGTTATTCAACTTCTATATCATAATATGTCACTTTTGGTAGAACTATCCGCAACGACTAAAGCATCATTATGGAAGATCAAAATCTTGGAGTAGTCAACTTTTTGAACTTCGTCGAAAACATCTTTTCGATAAGCACAACTTTCAAAGGATGTAAAATGCATGTCTTTGTTGCTATATAGACCCATTTGCTATCATTAGGCATCATGCCTATCGAAAAGGACTACCAAGTCACATACTTGATATTTATACAGGGATACTATCGCGGATATAATGACTCATAGCCAATTTTATGAAGTCTGGGCCCATCATTTGCTTACTTTATAAGGTACAGGTCCTTTGTTGTCAAAACAACACTTCACTCTCAAGCTACAAGTTGGTCTAAGTACAAAGTTGTAGGACTTTTTTTTGGTTCAGTTCATAAACTCATTTGAAGTATCTACAACATATGTAGTGTCTTCTGTTTAGTCAAAATAGGAAACCCCGGAACAACTTTCAGTGTTGCACTACTTTTCACATGATAACAAAGATTCTCTAATCTCGTCGAGTTTCTACTGTCCTCCCACTCACTTGTTTAGCAAGAACTACTTTCTCAAAAAATCAACCCTTTCTGACAAACAACATTTTTTTTTGATTTTGGTGATAGACGAAATACCCAATCGATTCGTTGGGATAACCTTATAAACATATATGTATCATATTTTGATTGTAAACATTTTACACATGCTATGCATACCAAAACTTAAGAAAAAGACGTCACGAGAGTAGAGCTTCCAGAGAGGCTCACAAGTCGCCCAGGACGAAGAAAACCATGACGACGACATGGTGGATATGGAGGTAGGCCACAAACTGTGATTTGGTGAAGCACGCGAAGAGGGTCAGTAATTGCGACCTCGAAGATCTCGCAAATCAACTCTCCCCCCGGATCGAGTTAAGATCAGATCGAAATCCTCTGAATCTGAAAAGTGAAACAAGAGGAGTGTGCAGACTACGGAAGGAAACTTAGTATTTAGGTATTAGAGATTAAAGGCCCATTCTTATCACGCTGCCCTAGGGTCCCGAATATGTGTGAACCAGGCATGATGAGGATATATATTCTAATATCTGATTTGCATTTAATCTCGTTTGGTTAAGAAGGCCAATTTTATTAGTTAAACGATCCTTACCACACACACAAAAAACTCCTGCATAGGTTATATACTATAATGTGGGGTACCCATGAACTGACTAATGGTATAATTGATTGATGAATCATACGTGCATCTGCAACACACATATGACACTTCAAAATAATGTTTTGGATTTGGTGAAACACAAGAGAGTTTTCTAAGATTAAGTTAGTACTCAGGAATAGTTTGAAAATATTCCTTTTTCAGTGCATGAAAATGGAAAGCAGAAAACCATTTAAGCTTTTTTTAATAATGATACCAACCAATGTTTATCGGAGCCGCAAATATAGGTAGTGAAATAGGACCACGTAGTCAACCTTGATATGCATAGTACTGTAGCACGAATCTTGATTCCAGATTGATCCAGTCTCGGCAAACATAGCCAGAAGTTAAAAAAAATCAAAGATCAAGTAGTACAGGGTATACGTTTAATTCTATTTTGATGAGCTGTAATAAATCAATTCATAATTGGTCGCCAACGCCTGTGAACACTCACTGCTTCGGTGGTGTTGATGTAGGCGAATGTCCGGCAAATATCGCCTCTTATATCGTAAATTGGTGCCTCACTTAAATATCTAATATAGACGGTGCTGCACTCTGGCTTTTTCTCATAGTTCAGCCGATGTGTGTACCCGAACAGTTTCAGGCCTTGGTCCCCAACCATTAGGACATACTCGCCCTGCATGAAGCATGGTCGCCTCATCGGTGTGTACGGCCTATGTAGGTAAGAAAAACGAAAGCTGTACTGATGGATCCATGTCTCTTTCTTCCTCGTGCTCTCAAGAACCCATACCTACAAAAAAAACACAATTCAAGACAAATTGGAAGATGAACCAATAAATTTACTGCATGTGGATGTGTGATGCGGACAGGGGAGATGAATAATACCTCGATGCTCCCATGCCCATCGACATTATACACCTTAGAACTGTTATCCCCAGCTGCAGCGACGAGCCTGCGCTGCACCTCGGTCAAGTTGCAGATGGGCCTAGCCGCCGACGAGGGCAGCGGCTTTACGGTTTTCACATGCTCATTCTCGTGATAAAAAGATACGATTCTGTCCGATCCCTCTGCGACCCAGTATGTCGCACCATTCACGCTCACGATGCCGGCGTCCAGTCTGCACTTGTCGCCGGGGGCTGGAATATCCCTCCAGGAAGACTCTCCTAGCATGAAGACCTGCAGGGTGTCCTTGGTCTTGAAGAAGCACGGGACGTGCATGACCTTGTACTGCCCCGTCCTGTGGTTGAACCCGAAACTGTAGGCCTGGTGCCAGCTCCTGTCGGCGCGCCGCGAGTTGTGCCGCCTGAACAGACCGTCGCACGGGATCGGTGGGAGGACAAGGGCATCGCCGGTGGCCGGGTTGGCCAGGGTGATGGCACCTCCTGGTTTGGTGTTGTCAGAGCACGCCGTTACAGACGCCGACCACCTTCATGTGCTTGTACTGGCTGTCATCGACATCCGTCCAAAGCTCTCGGGGTTTACCCGTCTTGGACTCTAGGACGTCGTCGAGGACGTACGCGGATTCGGTGGTGACGATGAGCGGCACGGCGTCGCGACATTGCTGCATCTCCGGTGTGCGCGTGTGGACGAGGTTGCGCCAGGACCGGCAGACGAGGCGCAGCTGACGGCGCGAGGTCCATGGGACGCGCAGGAGGATCTCCACCAGGAGCTCCGTGGGTATGTACACCATGTCTTCCGCCCTGGATCTGCGTTTCCTAGTTGCTCGCTCCGTTCGTGTACTTGTACCGCTGAGCAATCGGCAATGGAAACTGCCAAGCAAAACGGCAACGGAAAAGAGTCAAAATCGATTTTTGGCAAAGGAGTCGTAGCCGGCAAGTTGTTTACCGGATAACAGTCGCAGCCCACATAACTGTTCAAGTCACCATCACCAGGAAAATCGGTTTTGTCAACATTCCAGAACATTCCGACCTGATTTTCTGTTTTTTGGGCAAGTTTTTTTCTATTTGTTTTCTGCGTGTTTGTTTTGAGTTTTCTATTTTTTGATTGTTTTTTTTGAAAATTCCTCAGCGTGTCTGATTGTGAATAACGTTTTATATCATAAATGATTTAAAAATTAACAGAAATTATCAGCTATAAAAGAAAGAAGGAAAAAGGCCAGACTGACAAATTACGAGTTATTGGGCTGGCCCAAGAAGGCTTGCGCTTCAGGCTTTGCACGCCGGAATAGGCGTGAGCACTATGTATCGCCCGTTGCGAGTTGAAGTACCGACTCACTCGCAGCGATCGGCCACGTGGGCCGGCCCATTGGTTTGTGTCTTCTTTCGTTTTTTCTATTTCTTTTTTCTAATTATTTTTGGTGTGCTTCCTTTTTCATTTCTTTTTATGTTTGTTTTCTGCACCATTTTAAAAGACGAACCTTTTTAAAATCTGAACATTGAAAAAAGAATAATTTAAAAAATATGAACAAATTTTGAAAATAAAAAAATTAAACATTTTTTTTTGAAATTAACACTTTTCCATAATGAACAACTTTTGAAATGAACACATTTTTTCTATTTTTTTTTGTTTCTTTAAAAAATTGTTCATTGTGAAATATGTAAAAGAAAAGTAATTGTAAAAAAAAATGGGCCGGCCAGGTTGTGGAGTTGAGCGAGCTAGCGACGTGCACATGGGCGAGTCCACTATACGACTCGCAAGGAGCGAGGCATAGGGGCTCCCGGAATAGGAGCGCCCGAAAATCGAGTGAAATTAGCATTTGACGCTCGTTGTGTCGGCTATGTGTATTTTTAGGTCGGCCCGGTACTTCTTCTCTCTACTGCTTCCTCTAATATTCGTCCAACTTATTCTTGTTCCGCAGAGTGTCTCTCCTGTGCTATTTCTTCGTTCAAAATCATACCTTAATTTTTTTTTGTAACATACCTCAAAATCGTTCTAGCCAAGTTTATGATCTAGTTTTACGTAAAGTGAACCCCATATGTCCTTCAATCATATTTTTCTATTCACTCATTTAAATCATCCAAATTTAGGGTCCCAAAAATCATTCAAACCATTTATTCTGTTCGAAAGTTCTGATTTTTCTCAAATACAAATATTATTCACCGCTTTCAAATTGTTCAAAGCCATACTTTAATGTTTTGTGCTTTTCATACCTTGCAATAGTTGTAACCTACCTTCCAACATTGTTCAGAAGAATATTATGTTCACCGGTTTTGATGTTCACCATTTCTTAAATCGTTCAAATATAATCCTTATTCATCGATTTGAAAATCGTTCAAAATCATACTTTAATTTTATGGCTTCAAAACCTAGAACATTCGAAAAATAATTTTTTTCATAACCGGGGTTGAAATCGTGCAAAATATAAGTATTGTTCATCACTTTCATATTATTTTTCAAATGTACACATTATATTTTTTTTGGTTTCCCTACCTCCAAACCTTTCAAAGCTAAATTTATGATCCATTTATGTAAACCGAATCCCCTAAACGATTCAATTTTTTTTAGTAAATCACTAGTTTATAGATCATTCAAATATAAGACTCGTTCTCTAGTCTATAAATTGTTAAAATCATATTTCAATTTTTATAGTTTTCATACCTCAGAACCGTTCAAACAATTATTTATTTTGTTCATCCAAAGTTTTTCGGTCCCGGGCATTCTAATATACTTTTTTTCTTTTTTTATCTGAATTTATATATTTTGATTGCCTTACTACATATTTTTGTATAAACCTTATTCATATGACTTTTCTATTCATTAAATTATAATATAATTATTTCGTGTTACTTTATATCCATATTAGTTTATTTTATAATTTTCGGATCACAACCACACTTTTAATGGTCCTTAAAAAATTAAATTTATTGTAGTTAGAATGAATTTTAAGCTCATGGCCTCACCTTTTATGTTTTTTTGAAACTTGTTTAATTTTTATCAGTATGGTTCATTTAATTTTTTGGACGTTTTTTTTGTTCGTCCATCTTTTAGCTTATTTAGTTCACCTAATTTTTTAAGACACGGCTTTTTTACGCTCGCACTAACTTATTTTTTTGCAAAATATTTAAGTCATTATAGTTCATACAATATTTTGGTTCATTAAAATTTTAATTTATTTATTTAAATTGTTTTCCATGGATTTATATTTTTTGTCGACCTGATACTTTAACTTTTGTATTTATTCGGTTAATGACCACTTTCCCACGAAAAATGTTGTATATTGTCATTCATTCAAATTTGTTCGGATATCACTTTTCCATTTTCAACGATTTAATTTGTTCATCCAAAAATATATAGTAAATGTTCATGTCCTTGTTGAATTAATTGGGTTTATATTTTTATTTTCCCACAAATACTTAGGATTTTAGTTTTCTCTCGTTGATTTATATTTTTATTCAGGCAACAAGGTTTAAGGCAAGGTTAGTAGCAAAAGGATTCAACCAGATTACAGGAGTGGATTATAATGATGTGTTCTCTCCAGTTGTCAAGCATAGTTCTATTCGTACTTTCTTTAGTATTGTTGCTATGCATGATGTTGAGCTTGAGCAGTTAGATGTGAAGACTACGTTTTTTGCATGAAGAACTTCAGGAGGAGTTATACATGGACCAACCTGGAGGGTTCATAGTGCGTGGTACAGAGGATTTTGTGTGTAAGCCAAAAGAAGCCACTTTATGGTTTAGAACAATCTCCTCGACAGTGGTATAAAAGGATTGATTCCTCGATAGTTGTGTGTGTATATTAAATTTGTTGATGGAACACCTATATACTCATTGCTACATGTTGATGATATGTTAATTGTTGCCAAGCGCATGAAATAAATCACTATGTTGAAGAAAGAATTGAGTAGTGAGTTTGAGGATAAGGATCTTGGTCCTTCTAAGAAAATTCTAGGTATCAAAATTTCAAGAGATAGAATATCTAGATTGTTATTTCTTAGTCAGAAGAATTACATGGAGGAAGTTTGTGACGCCCCGAGATCGGGCACTATGCAGATTTCAGCATTTCCGTCAAAATCCACATAATAACCGATTCCAGGTTGCCACTTGTGATAACATTACAACAGTTCACGAATAATCCACAACAACAGAAGAGATATATACAAGACGACTCAAACAAGTCAAGGATACAACTGATACAATACAAAGATCCAAATAACAGCGGAAGAAACAACATAGCGTCCGGCTAAGGACAAGATACAAATTGGACTAAGAGTCCTGAAGATAACCAATGGCGTCCAATCCCTGCCCAGGCCAAGCCGGAGGGATTCCCAAGCTAACGTCGTCAGACTTCAAACCTGTTGACTGCAATGTGGAATATGCAGCCACGAAATGGATTCGTGGGTCAGTACGGTTAAGTACTGGCAAGTGGATAAACCATACTCACAAGATACCAGCGTAACCAATCATCACAAGATACAAATACTTTGGGTTCAACGGAGAGGAAAGGATTATTGCAAAGAAGCGGCAGCGGGCTGCACTAACTAACTACAGAGACTCGCTACAACATCCGGCTAAAAGAAAGGGATAAGATAACGTATCAGAACCAACTACAACTACTCACCAAACAATACCCATCCAATGTTACCCCCTACTAAGGAAGCAACACAAGGAAAACTCACGCTGTTGATTAAGGTGACATTCATTTTTATGGTGGAGGTAATCTATATTACTAGTCAAGTTATCATCGTTAAGTGTAAGTTGTCTGAGTACTTGTTAGCCAGCACTTTCACCAAGTCATCCATAACCGCGGACAACACGGCTTCTCGAGAAGATTTAACCCTGCAGGGCTGCACCAATTTGGCCGTACACGTAAGAATAACCCGCCAGACGGGGGATCAACCCACCAAGCGGGGTACTCAACACAACCCAACTCTTCTTCGCACCAAGCCCAAAGAACCCCGTGCAGTTGAGCGCACGGCTAATCAAGCCCCACGAAGAAAAGGGGACCCTCATAGCACTCTAAGAACGTGTCTCCCTAAATGCCGACTACAAAAGTTCCACCCTGGCGCCAAGGGTTCGCACCTGCATATGCATGCGGCAAATGGAAAACCCAAACTAAATGAGGCGATTTGGACGAGATGCGAATCGAATCAGAGTTGCGGGGGGCGCCCATACTCGCTTCCCACATGCGGTTAGTGCGCTCATCATGGATCAATGGACAAGACCCTTTTCCTAATTAGGGTCGACACTAGCAGGCCTCAAAACCACGTCGGGCCTCCTGCCGGTGCCTTATCATCAAATTATTATTACCCAAAACATTAACATGTTGTTCATTGAATTGAAACCCAACTATCAAACTAAACAGGTGATAAGACGAACAACAAGACTTGAGCGCAAACAACACTAAGCATGCAACTACGACACAAGGCCAACATGGTAAACAAACAACAGTTAATAGGAAGTGGCAGGAAGGCTATATCATGGCTGCAAGGTAAACATATGATAGGATCGAGACACAAGCATCGAATCATAATGCTAGCATAAGAATAACGGAAAGAATCAGTAACAAGTGATGAAAGGCAGCCATAGGCAGCAAGTGAGTATACTTGCCTGGAATCCAGCAAGTACAGGTACATCCGAAGAATTTGTCGTTGCTCACATCATCTCAACGTCCTATCCGCGAAGAAGCAACGAACTAGAACAAACACCGGATGCAACAATTACTACTACGGCAAAAGATCCAGCATGATCCTATTTTATATGCATGACAAGTTAAAGGGTGCATCAAAGATAAACTAGTTGACATGGTAAACATATTTAAATGGGCCCATATGCAATTTGGATTGCATATGGAAAAGCTCATGAATTAATGTTGAATCAAATGATCTACAATTAACCATCATGTGAAAGTTGATTAGAATGATGCATGGATGAGGAAAACAATTAGAAAAAAACAATAGCTTCAATTTGAAATGTTGTTTACCAAGTTTGGAATTTTATTTATTAAGTTATGAAATTTGGCTTCTTAAATGAGTTACACAAGCATTTGTTGTTTTCACCCATTTTAATTGTTCAAAACAGATAACAAAATTCATATTTGGAAAGAACACAAAATTTTAGATGGCATACATATTTCAGTTGTTGAATTTGGATTTTAGATGAGCAAGTTATTAAATTGACAATTTTAAATGCATTAATTAAGAAACAGTTGTTTTCAGCAATTTAATTTATTTGAAACAGAAAACAAAGTTGATATTTGCAAAGTTCATGAAAAATGGGATGGAAAACATATTTTATTTGTTGGAATTGGATTTGAATTGCCCAAGTTATGAATTTTGCAATTTAAAAGGTTTAATTAAAGCATTGAATTATTGCACCACTTTTAATTAGGAAAAACAGTAAACAAATTGCATTGAAAAGGTTGAAAACATGTAGCAAATGTTTCACTGAACATTTTGAGCTATTAAACATAATTTTTGGGCTATTATTGAATTTATTATGCAATTTTTCATAAGCATTCTTATTCTACCCTTTTTAGTAAACAGAGGGAAACATGTTCAAAATTAATACAATTGTGGCCAAATAAAATACCAATGTGTAGAGTTTGTTAAGACCAATTTTTAGAGCCCAAGTTTGCTCAAATTGGATGGACAGAACTCAAGTTATGAAATTCCAAAGTTTCAACTTTTAATTGCATTTTCAGTATTTAATTATTTAGTGCAAAAATTACTACAGAAACATGTTGCAATCTTGACATTAACAGAAAGAGCACAAAATTTTGAATCCACAGAAACTTGAATCATTGAATTTGGAGCAATATTCAATTTGTTATTGATTTTACAAAAAAGGGCTCAGATCTGTTTTTCTGGAATTCGGGCAAAAAAGGAAAAAGGCAGAAAAAGGTGTGGCTTTTGCTACTTGGGGGGGGGGGGATTCAAACTCGGGTCTCGGGTGCGCGCTGGGAGGGCCCAAGCCATTGGGCTGCTGTTGCGTTTGGTGATGGAAGGCGGAGCTCGGCCCGTAAGAGGTGTTGCTGCGCGGAACAGATCTGAAACTGCAAAATTCAGTTACAGAACTTGACGAGGACGAGGACGGACAGAGCGATCTCGTTGGAGACCCCCGACGGCTGCACGACGGCGAGCACCAGAGCAAGGGGGAGGAAGAGGGAGAGGTCCCGAAGGACGGAGGCGCTCACCACGAGGTCGAGGAGGGGCCGGGCTCGACGAAGACGCCCTGGGCCTGACGGAGACGGCCTCAGGCACAGCAGCTCGCCGGGGAAGAAGGGCTCGACGGCGCCGTCGCTGCAGTCCGTCTCCGGCCGCGCCGTCTTCAGCAAAAACGTAGCCCGCACCCTTGAGGTTCCATTCCCGCGGAAACCTTGGCCGGAGGACGAGCGTAGCGGCGGCGCCATGCTCCCAAAGTGGCGGCCATGGAGGTGTCGTTGGTGATGGCAAGAAACAGAGAGGAAGGAGAGGAAGAAGAGAGGGGGGCGGCGGCTAGGAGGAAGGAGAGGGAGAGCTCGGTTAGGGTTTGGGAAGGAGGGGGAGAGGGGCTTTAAGGGAGGAGGGGAGCAGGTGGAGGTGGGGGCCATGGAGGTGGACAGGGACAGGTGGGGGGATCACGTTCTCCTCTGTCCGTACGAAGAAGACGTAGGGAGGTGGGCTCGAGGGGAGAGGAGATGGGCTGGTTTGGTGGGCTGCCTCCCCTTTTTATTTTTTTATTTTTTTATTTTATTTTATTTGAGGAATAGCTTTGGCAACAAATAAATAAGATTGAGACGACAAAGTAATTGCAGAAAATTAGAAAAGGAAGATTTGATCAATTTCGAATTGTTTTGCCGGTTTTAAATGCAGGATGATGATTATGCTATGAGATGCACAAAAGAAAACAAACAAGCTAATTAGGGAAAAACCCCGGGCGTTACAAAGTTCTTCATCATTTAATATGCATGATGCAAAGTCTTTTAGTACTCCAATTGGTTCTCACTTCAAGTTGTCATCATTGCAATGCCCTAGCAGTGACAAAGATATTGAGCACATGTCACAAGTTCCATATTCTAGTGTTGTTGCTTCTTTAATGTATGTCATGGTATGTTCTCGACCTCATCTGTCATATGCAATGAGTTTGTTCAGTCGATACATGGCTAATCCTGGTAACGAACATTGGAAAATTGTTCAGTGGATTTTCAGGTATCTTCTCGGCACATTCAAAGCTTGCTTGAAGTTTGGCAAGACTGGTGAGGGACTCGCAGGCTATGTGGATTTAGATATTTCCGTCTACTTGGATAAGAGGAGGTCCCTCACAGGTTATATGTTTACTATTAGTGGATGTGCTGTTAGCTGGCACTAGTACAGAAATGCCATTCTATGGAATGGATTCTGTGGCGCATCATGACTTCGTGCGCCACAGAAAGATTATTTTGTGGCGCATGGCCAAGGGTGCGCCACAGAAATCCCCATTTTTGTGGCGCATGGGTTAGATGTGCGCCACAGAAAGTGTGCGGGGCCCACCCCAATCATTGGGCTGGGTGTCAGAGGCCATAGTTTTATGGCGCATGCTAACCCGTGCGCCACAGAAAGGGCCACTTCTGTGGCGCACTGTCCTGCTGCGCCACAGAAACACCATATTCTGTGGCACATCTCTCGCAATGCGCCACAGAATATGGTGTTTCTGTGGCGCAGCAGGACAGTGCGCCACAGAATAGCATACTGGTGCGCCACAGAATTATGCGCAGTGTGCACATAAAGATAGCAGCCCCCTCTCTCTCCCCCCACTCACTTCATTCCAAGTGGATGTTGCTCAATCGCCCCCTCTTCTCTCCACTCCATTTTTACACATTTTATTCTCCTTTTTTGGTAGGTGAACCTATTTATTCGATGTATAATTGTTGGTGAAGTTTCTTGTTGTTGGGAGGGCCTAATTACTTGCGTCTATACTCCGGTCCCTCCCTCTCCTCGCTCTTTTCGCGTGTCGGTATCGAATCTACTAGGTGAGTATAGTTGGAGGTGCATATGTCTCGTGTGGCCATCGATCGATGTGTATGGGTGTTTGTCATGCATGTGCAGGTGGACCGATCGATTGTCGCGCGTGCGGGCGGTCATGGTGCAT
Organism: Alopecurus myosuroides; assembly: GCA_028641055.1. Taxonomy (NCBI): domain Eukaryota; kingdom Viridiplantae; phylum Streptophyta; class Magnoliopsida; order Poales; family Poaceae; genus Alopecurus; species Alopecurus myosuroides. The sequence continues at coordinate 2,175,882 of CM054057.1, forward strand.
GGATGTTTGCCGAAATGTTGATTCACTTCCATTTCGGCAAACTTTTGCACCCCATATGTCCTACTTATAGGAGAGGTCATGCCGAATTTTTCCGGCGACTATGCATGCATGTTGTGGTTCTAATTTTCTGCTCTCTATGTGTCTGTGCAGGCAACCATGGTACTAGAAATGAGCTCTGCTCGAATCGCTAGATACAAGAAAGACGCGAAGGCGGACATGATTCGGTGCAACAGGCGGCAGATAAGATGTCCGTGTCGATCATGCAAACTCGTGCGCTGGATTGACCCTGATTCCGGACAATTGGAGGAGCACCTTCTCAAACGCGGTTTCTTTGACGACCGCAAACACGTGGCACCGCCGGCAGCAAAAGTTGTGCACGAAGAAGAGGGCGAGCGAGGTGACGAAGGAAATGACGGCGAAGAAGATCATCATGAAGAAGGATATGTCGGCGGAGAAGATCGACATGACGATGAAGACGTGAATACGGAGACCCCGCTAATTTCTGGCTTGCGGGACACTCATGTTCAGGATCTGCTGCTTAAGGAGACGAGCAACAACATAGCTGCAGCTAGGGAGAAAGCCAAGCTGGCGCAAATGGAGATAGACGGGGTGACTCCGTTGTTTCCTGGGTGCCGCCCCGAGGATATGAGGTTGCATGTAACGCTTGCTGCTCTGAAGATGAAGACGCAAAACAAATGGACCGACTCGAGCTTCAACAAGAACTTGAAATTCTGGCACGATCGCCTTCCCGAGGGGAACACATTGCCAAGCAGTATCAACGAGGCTAAGAAAGTCGTGTGCCCTCTTGACCTACCTCACGAAAAATTTCACGCCTGCATCAATGATTGTGTAATTTATCGGGGGGAGTACAAGGACACAACCACATGTCCGAAGTGCGGCCACGGACGATACAAGTGTGGAACCAACAACAAGAAAATTCCTCGAAAAGTGGTATGGTACTTTCCTATCACTCCCCGTCTTCAACGGTACTACGTGGACCCTAAGGAAGCAAAGCTCATGCAATGGCACGCGAAAAGGGAGAAGCCGGAAGAAGATCCGGAGAAGGGCTATATCATGACACATCCTGCAGACGCTGCCCAGTGGGAAGCATTGGACATAGCTTTCCCGAGTATTGGGGGCGACGCGAGGAACGTCAGGCTGGGTATGAGCACCGATGGACTCAATCCGTTCGGCAACCAGAGTAGCACACATAGCAGCTGGCCCGTGTTTGTATGGCCTTACAACCTACCCCCGTGGCTGTGCACCAAGCAAAAGTACGTACACTTGAGTATTCTCATCCAGGGGCCAAAACAACCCGGTGTCGACATGCATTTGTATCTCGGGCTGCTGAAAGACGAGTTAGACACGTTGTGGAAGACGCCACCCCGTACGTGGGATGCGTACACTAGAGATTATTTCCATATGAGAGCCGCGTTGCTGACGACGGTCACAGACTATCCTGGTTATGCGTATGTATCTGCCCAGGTCGGCCACGGATTCTGCGGCTGCGTGAAGTGCATGGACGGGACCCCGCATCTCCAGCTACCAAGGGATCCTGGGTCTTCAAAAACCGTGTACCCAGGGGCTCGAAGGTGGCTTGGCCTGGATCACCCGTGGAGAAAACGCGGTGAGTTGTTCAATGGTAAAGACGAGCCCGATGGAGCCCCGCGCACTAGGAGCGGCGAAGAAATCGACGAGCTTCTGAAAAATTGGGACGAGTGCCCTTCGCCGAGAAAGAAACGACCCAAGCCAGAGCCGCTGCTGGGTGTATGGAAAGCGAGGTCTGTTTTCCACGACTTGGAGTACTGGCCGGTCCTCCACGCGCCTCATAGCCTTGATGTGATGCACATTACGAAGAACGTTACGGAGAGTCTGCTTGGCACTATTTGCAATTCGGAGAAGTCCAAGGATGGGCCGAAAGCAAGATACGATCTAAAACATTTTGGCATTAGGAAAAATCTATAGGTCCCCGCCGATAGTGATGATGATGATGACGATGAGGATAAGACGGAAGGGGCTCAACGTCCTCCCCGCAAAAAGGCTAAGAAGAACACCGTGGTGCTTCCCGCTGCCTGCTTCACATTGAGTCCGCCGGAGCTTGAGCAGTTTTTCAAGTGCCTCGTAGAAGTCAAAGTTCCTCACGGATACTCAGGGAGTATAAGCAGATATCTGGACTTAGCGAAGAAGAGGTTCACCGGGATGAAGTCTCACGATTGTCATGTGCTCATGACGCAGATACTTCCTGTTGCGATCCGAGGGATAATGGACGAGCATGTCCGTGATACGTTGTTTGGCCTTTGCAACTTTTTCGACGTTATCACCCGGAAATCGATCGGCGTGAGGCAGCTCAAGATGCTACAGGATGAGATCGTGGTGATACTATGCGAGCTCGAGATTTACTTCCCGCCGGCATTCTGTGATATATGTGTACATCTCCTTCTCCATGTCGTTGATAACATCAGGCATCTCGGCCCGACGTTTCTGCACTACATGATGCCGATGGAAAGGCAGAATGGTGTCCTGAAAGGATACGTTCGCAATAGGGCCCGTCCAGACGCAAGCATGGCCAAAGGATTTCTAACCAACGAGTGCATCTCTTTCTGCGAAAATTACCTAAGCACCGAAGACGATCAGGATGTCGGTTTTTCCACCAGGACGCACCTTGGCAGACTCAACGGAGTCGGTCACCGCGAGGGCTGCCGCGACGTCCATGTCGGCATTCAAAAACGACGCGACGACTTTGATAGGGCTCACCGGGTCGCGCTACAACACTTAAAGTTGATCGAGCCTTTCGTGGAAGAGCACAAAAGCTTAATCAATCAGAATTATATTGAAATGGGCGGGCCGAGGAAGATGGGAGACGTAACCAAAGAGCACAACTCCGGCTTCACGCGTTGGTTCAAGCAAAGTCAACTGATTGAAGCACGGAGAAAAATGCCTTCTACGGAAGATGAAAAACTCATATACATCTTATCACAGGGCCCCGGGCAGAACGTAAGGACCTATCAGGGGTACGACATCTCCGGTTACAGATTCTCCACCGAGGACAAGGACATGAGTAGCGAAAATCAAAACTCAGTAGTAACTATGCTATCATATGGCGATGCCGAGACTAATGTGGAAGAAAGATACTTCGGAAAGATCGAGGAGATATGGGAGCTCAACTACTGCGGAGAGACGGTGGTGCCAATGTTCCGTGTGAGATGGGCCAAGAATGTCAAGAAAGAAGGACGGTATTTCACCACAATGGTTATACCCGATGCCAAATCGAAGAACGCATCCGCGAAAAATGAGCCATGGGTACTCGCTAGCCAAGTTGACCAATGCTTCTTCATCACCGACCCGTCAAAGCCTAGCCGTGTTGTCGTGAGGAGGGGCAAGAGGAGCATCATCGGAATGGAAGGAGACGCCAACGAGGAAGACTTGGACAAGAACGGTGATCCGAAGATCGAGGAGGAGTTCGACAAGCACTTCGACATGCCTACTACTGGTAAAGTAAGAAGGAAGACATCCCTACCTACCCACGGTTGTCCGTTCACGCGAAGAAATCTCAAGGTGGCCGGCATAAAGTATTCAGTCGCCAACAAAAAGGGCAAGAGACGCTAATTAAGCTAGATTGGAACCGATCGAGACAAATTAAGAAGATTTTTGTGTGTATATACGTGCATGTGTATGTGTATGTGTATGTGAGACAAGCACTTTTTTCTATATATATGTGCATGTGTATGTGAGACAAGCACTTCTTTATATATGTGCATGTGTATGTGAGAGAAGCACTTCTTTTTTTAATTAATTGTAATTTAGTGTTTTCTTTCTTTAATTATAATTAAATAAAATATTAAAAAAATGGTGGGCAATCCCAGGATTCGAACCCATGGCACTAGGTTATTTAGTTCACAGTTATACCAATGGGCTACTAATACAGATTTGTCACTGTACTGCGTTTGGTTTTTTTATTTATTATCCACACAATTCTGTGGCGCATGTTTTAAGCGGTGCGCCATAGAATTCCGTTCGAGCAAATGACATGTGGCCCCGCGCACGTGGCCACAGAAAACGCCCAAGACATTCTGTGGCGCATGCCTTCGACTATGCGCCATAGAATTCTAACAATTCTGTGGCGCACTGGGTCGGGATGCGCCACAGAATATGCCTCTCAGCAGATGACATGTGGACCCGCGCGCTTATCGTCCACACTTAGCAAAAATTCGATCCCCTCCTTCTCTCGCGCGACGACGAACACTAGCTCTCTTCGTGTTCGTGCTCGTGCTCGTGTCGCGATCGAAGAACCCTAGCCCTCTCCGCCTTCGTGCTCGTGCCGCCGTGGAGCAGCCATCGAGAGAGAGGAGATGTCGTCTTGCTCGCGCTCGCGCCGCCGTTGAGCATCCATCGAGGGAGAGGAGATCCGTGGAGGAGGAGCGCCATCGCCACTGCATCACCTCGATCGCCATCACCTCGATCTTCATCACCTCGATCGCCACTGCATCACCTCGATCGCCATCACCTCGATCTTCATCACCTCGATCGCCACTGCATCTCGCCTCGAGGAGCAGGAGAAGGTACACTGCCCTCTCTCTCCCTCTAGATCGCCACTGCCCGTGGTACACTGCCCTCTCTCTCCCTCTAGATCCCTCTAAATTACTTGAACTAAAGTACTCAAGTAATTTAATTTTATATGTTAGTTTAATCTAGTATCCAGTCCTGCTACTGATATCATATCATTAAAGATAGTTGTGGATGGATAAGTTAAAGATAATCCAAACCAAAAGAGTAGTGTTTAAATTCCATTCTTTGAAGTAGAATGGGTGTATCGAGTATCATGTGTTCATCCTTTCGTAGGGTTTTTAATAAAGTTCGTCCCTTTCTACCAAAAGTTCAGTATGTGCTGTGAATAGATGTTGTAACTGACTGTATCTTCAGTGATTTTTGATTGGCAATCTGTTTCATTTTGGTTGCCGTATTTCGAGCCCACAACAAAGTGCCGGTTGCTTGTTAATTGTGACACAAGCATTGCACTGGCGAGCAATTTCGTTTCAGGTACACACATTGAGTTGCCAATGTTTCACCGGAACGTCGATTCGTTTCCGTTCCGGCGAATTTCTGGCACTCCGGCATGGCCTTTTTTAGCAAAGGTCATGCCGAATTTTTTCGTCGAACTGTTGGTCCAGTAGATGTTGAGTTCTCATAAGATTCTAGTTCCAGGTCACAGGTCTTTACAAAAAAAAGCAACATGATACTGCCACTCGTTCTGTAGCCATATTCCTCCTTCCACTGGTGATTGTTTTTATTTTACTGCTAAATGGCCATGAATGCTTTGGAAACATGTCATTTTTTCCTACCAATTTCTCCTCTTTAGCCATTCGGCCATTAGATCAACTCATTGCACATAACATATTATTTATATTCTGGTTGCTAAGAAGCCAACTCAATAAATCAACATGCAGTTTGGAGCAGGACAAGATCAACTACTCCAAACCAACCTCAAGTCCATTATATAGTTGCTACGCAAAACAATCAGAAAATGCATCTCACCAAATCATGACCACATTTTTATCGTATTGGCTGCTTGACTAGTATGTTAACATGTTAAGGACACCCAGGTTGCACCAGGACTACCCAAAACAAGTCTGCCATAAATTAAATAGGGTGCTTTGCCAACAAGAAATAGCGAATTTGGCTCCTGCAAATCTCGCTCTGTACTGTTGTGACCTGGAGCGCATCAGTGAGATGCAGTCCTGTCCTCTTTTATTTCATAGGATAGACAATATCATGTAGAATTGATCGTTGGGTTCAAAGAAAGATAAAGAGAGAAAAAATGACTAGTGTTCTCTTAATAAGATTGATTGAACAAGACACACAAAAATGATTTGTGTCTAGAGTTCCAAATGATCCCTGCTTGATATATGTGGTGAACTGGAGATTTTATGTTACAAATTGTATTCTCTTGTCGATATATCAGAGAGATGGGCACGTTGCATCCACTCCCTCTTTCTGACTATTCTTATAATTGGGCGTGCCTGATTTTCTGAAGGTGCATAATATTTTGATGTGTGATTTTCTGAAGGTTCTGGATGGTGGCATGGCCATTGACCTGTGGCCGGCATGTAGACAGCAAGCACACACATTCAGAGGGAGGGACAGAGCATGTGGCACACCCACTGCCCATGAGTATTAGCACCAATGACTAGCACTATTGTACTAATAATCAGTAGAAGCACTGTAGGGAAGGGAAAGGAGAAGAACAGATGCTAGTCGAGGCCACCAAGAAAAGGAGGGACCTAACAACCAAGGCACCAACTCGGACCATCATTTCATTTCATCAAAACATTTAAAGGCCAGGATCATCTCTGGCTAGCTAAGCTAGCACCACCAATCCATCCAGAACCTTCAGAGCCTGCATGCATTAACTTAACCCCTACTAGGATATACATAAACCTCAATTGTACAAAAAAAAAGGGTATAAAATAGCATCCCATTTGCCACAATCACCATGATTAAGGATCTCAGGTCGATGAAGTTCCATTGGGGTCAGTTTTTGTTAGTACCTTTCCTTTCTATCTCTATAGCATGCTGGCTAGTAGGTGAAGGGAATATGCCCGAGAGGCAATAATAAAATGGTTATTATCTTATTCCTTGTTTATGATGAATGTTTATTTCTCATGCTAGAATTGTATTAACCGGAAACGTTGATACATGTGTGCTTAATAAACAAACAATGGTTCCTAGTAAAGCCTCTTTTTTAACTAGCTCGTTGATTAATAGATGATCAAGGTTTCCTGATCATGAACATTGGATGTTATTAATAACGGGGTCATGTCATTAGAAGAATGATGTGATGAACATATACCCAAAGATAATATAGCAATGCGATCAAGTCATTTAGTTTACATTGTTATATCAAACATACGAAGTAACTTATTCCTTAGACCATGAGATCATGTCAATCACTGATACCGGAAGAGTGCTTTGATGGCATCAAACGTCACACCGTAACAGGGTGACTATAAAGGTGTCGTTAAGTATTCGGAAAGTATTAGTTGAGGATCATGGATCAAGAGTGGGATTTGTCCATCCAAATGACGGAGAGATATACTCTGGGCCCTCTCGGTGATATCACATCGAAACCGCTTGCAAGCACGTGATATGATCACAAAGGATGTTATATCACGGGAACGAGAAAAGAGTACTTGTCGGTAACGAGATTGAACAAGGTATGGTTGATACCAATGATCGAATCTCGGACAAGTAAAATATCGCGAGACAAAGGGAATAGTTCACGGCGTTGTTGGTTCACACGATCACGAGAGTCATCGTTGAATATATAGGAGTCATCACGGATCTCCAGATCCCGCTGTTGATTATTGATCGGAGAGGAGTCTCGATCATGTCTATCTTATTCGCGAACCGTAGGGTGACACACTTAAGGTTCGATGACGCATTTGAGAGGATACGGAATATCGGAGAAAAGTTTGGACAGCACCGAAATTGTTTCGGGGAATATTGAAATAGTCACCGAAATTGTTTCGAGTAATTTTGAAATAGTTCAAGGGGATTTTTATCAAATGGTTGTTAATAGATTTAACAACTAACTCAAGGGGTTATATGTTAATGTTTGTTAATGGAATTAACAAATATTAAAATAAAGAAATAAAATTGTTTTATTTATTTATTAAAGAAAACCCTTGGGATTTTGAGTGGGAATTCATGGAAGAATGAGTGGGTTGAGTGGAGACTCCACTCACATGATGAGGGAGAGGTGGAGGCAGCCAAAAATTCGTGGCTGCCATCCCCTCCTATAAAAGGAGGGGTGAGAGCTCCCTCTCCCACTACACACACACACTTGTGTCATCTCTTCCTCCCTCCTGCCGCTGCTCCACCACTTGTTCGTGCGCTTGGCGAAGCCCTGAGCAATGTTTTTCTCCACAACACCACGCCGTCGTGCTGCTGGAGTTCCGAGGGATCCTCTACTTCCGCGCCCCGCTGGAACGAGGGAACGGAGGTCGTCATCAACCGTACGTGTGACCGATCACGGATGCACCGCCGGATTGCGGTGCCATCTTCTCGCTATCGGGATCGGTGTGAGTACGACTACGCCAACAACGAGATTTGATCTCGTACCACTTTGAGTCTTCGAGGGTATGTGTTCTCCTTAACCCTCTTGTTGCCCGTTGCACTTCGTCTCCTAGATTAGATCTTGGCCTTTCGGGTATCTCTCGCGTAGGAAATTTTTTGTTTTCTATGCTACGTTCCCCTTCAGTGGTATCAGAGCCGGATCTATGCGTAGATGTTTTGTACGGGTAGAACACATAGGTGTATGTGGGCGTTGATGATCATGTTATTACCTACTTGATTATTTTATGATCTTAGTGGCATAGTGGGATTAAGCGGCCCGGACTAACCTTACATGTCCACGTACATGAGACTTGTTCCACAACTGACATGCAACTTGTATTGCATAAGTGGCTTGCGGGTGTCTGTTTCTCCTACTATAGTTAAGATCTAATCTATGAAGGGTTGTTAAAAATGTGTTTATCAACGTTGTGGTTGATGTTCGTAGGTATGAACGGTTCTATCCTCGAAAGCCCTAAGCCACGTAAAATATGCAAAAATAAATTAGAAGCGTCTAACTAATTTTTGCTGGGCATGTGAATTGATATGGTCAATATTACAAATTTGATTATGAGATGATCTATTTTTTAAATTATTGATATACCGGAAGGTATCCATATGGTTGTCTTCTTATTGATGGACAATCAAGTTTGGGGTACCGTGGTACTTGGTACCACGCCGGTGGAATGATTGAGATCATACCATAATGCACATGATGGAGATCAAGTGCAAGAAGGACCATATCATATCACGTTATCCTTTCATGTGATGTTTGTGATGTTAATCCTTTTTATGCATCTTGTGTTGCTTAGATAACGATGTTAGCATTATAAGATGATCCCTCTCACTTAATATCAAGATAATAATGTGTTCTTCCTTAAGTATGCACCGTTAAGAAAGTTCGTCGTTTCGAGACACCACGTGATGATCGGGTGTGATAGACTCAACGTTCGCATACAACGGGTGTTTTCAAGCCTAGCATGTACATACATGGCCTTGAAACACACGCAATACTACGGTTCTACTTGGCGAGCCTAGCATGTACAGACATGGCCTCGGAACACGTAACCGAAAGGTAAAGCATGAGTCATATGGATGATATGATGAACATGTCGATGTTCGCCTTTGAAGCTACATCATCTCACGTGATGATCGGTTTTGTTGTAGTGAATTTGGTTCGTGTAATCACTAAAGACGACTAAGAGGGATGTTGTTTTTGAGTGGGAGTTCATGGCTTAATTTGAATTAACTTGAACTTATTTATCATGAACAACAAATCAAAGTGAATTTGCACAACTTGTAGTAGTCATTGGCATCCTCATAACTATCTTACACTTAGATTGTTAATTGAGATATAACTGTTATGATCTGGTAAATACCATTTAAGATTGGTACCGTATTAGTGAAATTTAAAATTGAGTCCTATTGTAAATTTTTGGTATTTCCTACCTAGCTCCATGTGGTTAATGATTGATTAATCTAGAGAGCAAATAATTCCTACTTAGAATCCAGAGTCATGGTTGCTTCCGTATTACTTTATCTTCAAAAGAATGTTTTGTTGATCAAGGTGATTTAGGGACTGAAAAGAGTTGTTTTCAGAAACAATCAAGTGAAAGATATATTGATATCTAGAAACTTATTTGTGGCAACATGACTGAGTATAATTTAGCGTGACAATGTTTGCTTATATTATCTGAATATATGCAATGATTGAAGACGCTAGGCGTTTGAATATTCCAAGAAATTGGATGCTAAAAATTATCCTCTAAATTCCTTCCTTCGAGCTATAATAGCTTAATCATAAAATTGTTATGATGGGATGGATTAGAAGTATGGGTAAATTAGTTTACCTTACTTGGAAATTGCTAAGAGTGGAATCTAGAAGAATGCTATTAATATGGTGATATTAGTAGAACAATCAAACTCAAAGTATGACTCAATGGGTGATAGTATATGACTAACACGCCAAAGAAAATGAGCTAGTAAGACTAGCATTGTTTGATGTTGAATAATTCTTCTATAAAGGAAAGGGAATATTGAAAATAGAATTACAAATAGATATATGGCAGAAAAGAAGATTACTGGAAAAGTCCAGCTCAGGAGTATATACTTGATATACAAGATATAGATGTATTACTAGTTAACAAAGTATTTTTGGTATTTTGATACCACATTGGTTGGTATGAGTTGTCATACAAAGCAACGCAATGAAAGAAATACAAGGGCCTAAAAGGATCTAGTAATAGATGTGGAATCGATTATGACAAGAACATAAATAAAGTGTTATTGTGTTCATTGTCGTATCGAACCAACCAGTCAAGATTTATTTGAAGAACTTAATAATTTGTTATTTTGTTCTAGTCTTTTGTGAGAACAAATGAGATTGTTCAAACTATGATCATATTCCATAATTGATGGATATGTTAATATAAATCATGTTGGTAAAGTAAACATCTATAAGACTAAATGCTAAACGTTGCAAGACGTTGAAGAGTTTCACTTAAATTGTGACACCACCATTTTAGTTCATATCGGAAAGGAAAACATGAAGGAACTCCATATTGATGGACTTCCGGAGTCATTTTATTGACGCTTGTGAGACCTCTTCCAAAAGATGACTAGAATTCCGTTCTTAGGCCAAAGTAGAATGGACGACTAATTTAGTGGAGATTATACATATTGATGTATATAGTCCATTATGTGTAGTCATGTATGGTGGATTAATTTTTCCTTCATAAAATTCTGTCGATGATTTAAGTAGATATGTGAGTATATCTATTTAAAGGGAACAGAGTTTGACATTTTGAATTGGTTCAAAAGGTTGTTAATATGAAGTTAAAATCAATGTAACAAGATAATCAAGTATTTATGATTGGATCATAAAGGATAAAGTTTGAGTTACAAGTTTAGCAAAACATCTGAGAAGTTGCAAAATTGTTCTACAACTTATACTTCTCGAATACCCCACATTAGATTGGAGTATTCAAAAGACAAAATCAAACCCTGTTTGACATGGTAAGATTAATAAAATTGCCATTATATTTTTGTAGTTTATACATTAAGGACAACCGCTTTTACACTGAAAAGAGCACCATCATGATCCGTTTAAATTGACAACATATAAGATATGGTTTGGGTAATGACCTGAATTGTCATTTTTCTTAAGTTTTGGTATGCATAGCATGCGTAAAATGTTTACAACCAAAATAGGATAAATATATGTTTATAAGGTTATCCCAAATAAAACATTGGGTATTTATCCTATCACCGAACCAAAAGACAAATGTTGTTTGTCAGAAAGGTTTGATTTTTCGAGAAAGTAGTTCTTGCGAAACAAGTGGGTGGGAGCACGGTACAAACTCAACAAGATTACAGAATCTCCGTTATCATGTCAAGAGTAGCGCAGCACTGGAAGTTGTTCCGGGGTTTACTATTTTGACTAAGTAGAAGACACTACAAATGTTGTAGATACTTCAAATGAGTTTGCGAACTGTAGCAGAAAAGTCCAAAAACTTTGTACTTTGAACAACTTGTGGTTTAAGTATAAAGTGTTGTTTTGACAACAAAGGACCTGGACCTTATAAAGGAAGCAAATGATGGGCACTGACTTCGTAAAATTGACTATGAGTCATTATATCCGCCATAGTATCCTTGTATGAATATCAAGTATGTGACTTGGTAGTCCTTTCAATAGGAATGATGCCTAACGATAGCAAAAGGGTCTATATAGCGACAAAGACATGGATACTTATCGAAAAGTTGTTTTCGATGAAGTTCAAAGAGTTCACTACTACAAGATTTTGATCTTCCGTAGTGATGCTTAGTCTTTGCAGATAGTTCTAGCAAAGTTACATATTATGATATGGATGTTGAATAACAAAACCAATTCTCCTCTCGAGGAAGTTTGTTCAAGGATGTGTACTTGACACAGTCTGAGAGTTTTGTAAAATTCAAAAGGTTGCTAGAAAGGCATGCGCACTTCAATGGTTGAAGTGAGCATAACGAAGTTGAAATCTTTACCTTAATGAAGTTATCAAAAGAGTTTGATTCCATCATGAATGATAGAGATGCTTGTAGAGTTACAAGAAATTAAGTGGGAGCGTTATGACATATTTCCAATACTTTATGTAGATGACATATGGTTGATTGGAAAATATGTATTTTAAATTAACACGGTTAAGATTTCATATTGATGAAAGGCTTAGAAGATATTGGGCATCGATATCTATAAAAGATGGATTGAAGCGCCTGATATGATTGAAGCCAAATTACATAGATGAAATATTGAAGTAAGTCAATATACAATTGATAAGAAGGAGTTCTTGTCACATGGAAAATAATTGAGCAAGATTCATGTGTTTTGACACATGATGAGCATCATTGAAATTGAGATTTCTAAGTCATGTTTCCATGCTATGTACACAACCAGATGAGTCCTATGCTATAAAATGTTATAGTAGGATAATTCATATGATGATTAGACAACAGTGGGAGAGATCCTTGTGTCATTTTAGAAATGCTAAGGATATGTTTTCCTATATAGTAATGACAAAATAATAGTTGTAATATGTTACACTAATAGTCTTGTCATTTATTCAAGTAATTTTATCTCAATTAAAATATGTGATGAAGGGAAGCACAATAGGATGGAAGAAAGTTCCATGCTGGATTTGAAAGAGTTTCAAAATTAAAATATTGTGACAGATACTACAACAAAGGCTAAAGTATATCGTTGTGTTGACAACTAATTATAAGCGTATTTTGTGTCAAGGAGTTCTTTATTGAACTTGGTGAATTTCCAAGAATGCTGAAACTATGAAGCTACATTTTCACAATGTTAGTAACATCAGTTTAAGCTGAGGAATTAAGGTATCACCGGAACTTGGTGAGTTTCCAAGAATGCTAACACTATGAAGCTACATTTTCACAATGTTAGTGACATCAGTTTAAGCTGAGGAATTAAGTTTTCACGAATTGACTATATATATACAAAGCCATCTCATTAGAGAATGAGTGATGCGTGTAGACGCAAAGAACATGCAAATACAATAGGACCTGAACAGTTCAGATCTTTTTGATGATGTTTACCGCATGCGAAGCATAGTAATAACACTGGTACGCCATATGTGTTAAAGTGCTTACAGACTAGATTATTGACTCTAGTGCAAGTGGGAGACTGAAGGGAATATGCCCGAGAGGCAATAATAAAATGGTTATTATCTTATTCCTTGTTTATGATGAATGTTTATTTCTCATGCTAGAATTGTATTAACCGGAAACGTTGATACATGTGTGCTTAATAAACAAACAATGGTTCCTAGTAAAGCCTCTTTTTTAACTAGCTCGTTGATTAATAGATGATCAAGGTTTCCTGATCATGAACATTGGATGTTATTAATAACGGGGTCATGTCATTAGAAGAATGATGTGATGAACATATACCCAAAGATAATATAGCAATGCGATCAAGTCATTTAGTTTACATTGTTATATCAAACATACGAAGTAACTTATTCCTTAGACCATGAGATCATGTCAATCACTGATACCGGAAGAGTGCTTTGATGGCATCAAACGTCACACCGTAACAGGGTGACTATAAAGGTGTCGTTAAGTATTCGGAAAGTATTAGTTGAGGATCATGGATCAAGAGTGGGATTTGTCCATCCAAATGACGGAGAGATATACTCTGGGCCCTCTCGGTGATATCACATCGAAACCGCTTGCAAGCACGTGATATGATCACAAAGGATGTTATATCACGGGAACGAGAAAAGAGTACTTGTCGGTAACGAGATTGAACAAGGTATGGTTGATACCAATGATCGAATCTCGGACAAGTAAAATATCGCGAGACAAAGGGAATAGTTCACGGCGTTGTTGGTTCACACGATCACGAGAGTCATCGTTGAATATATAGGAGTCATCACGGATCTCCAGATCCCGCTGTTGATTATTGATCGGAGAGGAGTCTCGATCATGTCTATCTTATTCGCGAACCGTAGGGTGACACACTTAAGGTTCGATGACGCATTTGAGAGGATACGGAATATCGGAGAAAAGTTTGGACAGCACCGAAATTGTTTCGGGGAATATTGAAATAGTCACCGAAATTGTTTCGAGTAATTTTGAAATAGTTCAAGGGGATTTTTATCAAATGGTTGTTAATAGATTTAACAACTAACTCAAGGGGTTATATGTTAATGTTTGTTAATGGAATTAACAAATATTAAAATAAAGAAATAAAATTGTTTTATTTATTTATTAAAGAAAACCCTTGGGATTTTGAGTGGGAATTCATGGAAGAATGAGTGGGTTGAGTGGAGACTCCACTCACATGATGAGGGAGAGGTGGAGGCAGCCAAAAATTCGTGGCTGCCATCCCCTCCTATAAAAGGAGGGGTGAGAGCTCCCTCTCCCACTACACACACACACTTGTGTCATCTCTTCCTCCCTCCTGCCGCTGCTCCACCACTTGTTCGTGCGCTTGGCGAAGCCCTGAGCAATGTTTTTCTCCACAACACCACGCCGTCGTGCTGCTGGAGTTCCGAGGGATCCTCTACTTCCGCGCCCCGCTGGAACGAGGGAACGGAGGTCGTCATCAACCGTACGTGTGACCGATCACGGATGCACCGCCGGATTGCGGTGCCATCTTCTCGCTATCGGGATCGGTGTGAGTACGACTACGCCAACAACGAGATTTGATCTCGTACCACTTTGAGTCTTCGAGGGTATGTGTTCTCCTTAACCCTCTTGTTGCCCGTTGCACTTCGTCTCCTAGATTAGATCTTGGCCTTTCGGGTATCTCTCGCGTAGGAAATTTTTTGTTTTCTATGCTACGTTCCCCTTCAGTAGGCGAGTGATGCTTTTGACTTGTGCCTTTTTCTATATATAATGCTGCCTGAATGCAATCTCAAGAAACAATCTGTTGTACAGAAACATGTCTGGCTCTTCCAAGCACGTGTCCGTGCCCGAAGCCGGTGCCGAGGAAGAGGGCTGGGATGCCCACGCTGCAACCAGAATTGAGGAAGAGGACCGGGAGGATGGCGGTGATATTGATTGGGGGTACTTGGAGGAAGAGGACCAGGATGACAGCACCGATGGTGGCGGCACTGACCGCACGGCGGCTGGTGGTAGCGGCGTCGCCGCCCCGACGACCGATAAGAAGGATAAGAAGCCTCGGGCCCCTAGGAAGGATCGTAGGCCGCAAGTGCTCACGAACGTCACTGATACAATCACCGAGGTCTCGCCGAGTGGCCTACCATTGGCGCCTGAAGCGGTTTCCTCAGGGTACGGCATGCAGCTAGGGTGCATCGTGCGGGAAAGCATGTCGATCAACACGACGGACCTTAGAAGCAGCGAAAACAAGGCTTTGGTCGAAATCCTCCTGAAGAAGCTTCACCAGCGATACACGTTCCCGGAGCCGTTCAACAAATGGGTGGACTCTTTAGCCATCACGAAGATGAGCACCGCGTTGAGCAGCTGGAAATCCCGGGTGAAGAAGAAGATCAAGAAAGGTAAAAGCTGGGAGGAGATCCGTCGCACAGACCCGACGCTCGAGAAAGAAGATTTCGACATACTGAAGGCGTACATGAACACCGAGGAGTGTAAAAAATGGACAAAATGGGGGGAGGATATGCGGGAACAAAACATAGGGCACCAACATTGCGGAAGCGGTGGTTACCGAGGAAAACAGGCTGTTTGGGAGAAGGAGGACCGCGAGATGGAACGTCTCGGAAAAGATAACCCCTGGCAGAAAATCACGGATATACAAGTTAGGAACTTTGTCCGGTCCCGGTACTTCTTAGACTGGAAGACGGGGGAATTCGTGATGAAAGACCAGGACGTAAGGAATTCGAGAAACATTTGGTAAGGACACATATATCTCAAGTACATGTATATTGCATTGATCTAATAATTAGATAATGGGCTCACCTTAATTTCCTTTTGTCCGAAGGAGAGGGAGTTGCAGAAATCTGACCACTCGTCCGAAGGGTCGACGGGTCGGTGGGACACGCCTTTCAACAGGGCGACGAACGCATACAAGAAAAGGCCGTTGGATGCCCCGCCGACGTCAGCTGGCCGTATCTCCGGCTTTGGGCTAAACATGAAGGTAGCCGAGTACTACGCATCAGATGCCAAGTCGTCGAGAAAGAAGAGGAAGACGACATCGACTAAGGATGATGAGGAGGTCGCGGAGCTGAAGAAGAAGATGGCGGCTCTAGAGAAGAAACTTGGGAGCAGAGAGGTGGACCCCGACACGCTCAATAAATTAGTGGATCAGAGGCTCAAGGAAGTCATCCCCGCTGGGTTGATGGAGGGGATAGCTTCTTGGAATGCGGGGGGTCAAATTGGACCGATCCATCTGCCCACCTTCGTCGGCAGCAACTCAAGCATGAACCAACAAGTGCCGCCGCAACAGCTGACCCCCCAGACGCCGGCGCCGCTCCTTCTAGTCACATCGCCGCCCCCTTCCGCAGAAATGCCAAAGAATGATGGGCCGGCCGCCGGCACCGTCGCCCTTGTCTCGACACCCGCCGAGCTCGACGCCATCACCAAGGTAACTAATTAGTTAGTCGTGATCTAACTACGCCTTCTCAAGATGACTGTCATCTCATGATGCCTGGTATGTTGCCCAACAGGACGAACCTTGCGTACTCCTGCATCGCGTGGTGCCCGGCGGAGAGTTGGTGGATGTCGCTACCGGCACTATTATACAACCGGGGGAACGCACTATGCACCACTCTCAAATGGACGAGAACGTGATGAAGGTGAAGTTGGCCAATGTAGTGCCGGAATATCCGACGTCCTCCCCCCTTTCAACCTCCAGGCTGCGACGAGGAGGACACCTTGGTACTTGGAGACTGCACGACTTGGGTGATGAAATGGCCGAAGAGCCAGATTCGTCTTTGGGGGGGGGGGGGTCTTGTGATCAAGCGCAACATCGGCGCCACATCCCCTATGGCCCCGCTCAATAAGATCGTCCGGCCCACGAAGCAAAAGAGCCCTCCAGACAGCACCCAAGGCCGCCGCCCCTCAGAAGGAAACGGTAGTCGTCGCCACCACCACTCAGAAGGAACCGGCGGTTGTTGCCACCACCACAAGGCACAAAGTGTTTTTGGGAAATATGCCGCAACGACCGGCCAAAAGATCATCAAATGCAGTTGTGCCTCAACCGCCGGCATCACAGCCGCCGTCACCACCAAAGGACGTGGACAACCCGTTTGCTGGAGCCGGTGTCGATGACTATCATTACGATGACAATGTCGACATCAATGCCTACCTCAACACGGGCTACAACCAAGATAGGTACATGCCTGATATGGATCGTGACGATGAAGCCTTCCGCAGTCACGACGATCAACCTAGGCGTACTGAAGTCACGCAGCGCCTGACCTACCCGGAGGGTACAGTATTCAGCCCTGGCACACTGCATAAGACAATCGTAGGGTCGTCCCGAGCACCCGCACCCCCAGCTCCCGCACCCCCAGCTCCCGCAGCAGATCAGGCCACCCCCAGCAAGAAGATTAGGAAGAGACCTGCTAAAAAGGCCCAGCATACTAAGATCTTGGCCGACGCCGTGGTACGACCCCGTAAGGATGGCTTGACCCGCTTGCATGAAGCTGGGAAACCGATACTGGGTCCGGACGAGATACAAGGGGCAACTGGACCAATGCTCACATTGCAGAACATTATCGTGATGCTAGAGGGCCTCCTTCTTAAAGAAGAGTCTCCAAATTACCCGGCGTTCGTGGTCAAGGTGCCAGAGGGCCCGGACTTCGTCCATGAAGACCCCGCGGGAATGTTCTTCATAGCGTACGAGGATATCTTCAATCTGTTTCACTCGAGACGGCTGGACTATAACTTGGTCCGCCTATACGCGCTTAATGCTCAGCTGCAGATCCAGCGAGAGTTACCCCCGTACGTTATGGTAGCAGATCCCTACAACATGCGTGATAGCCAGCTGGAGGAAGGATCAAGTTCACGGACCAAGGCAGTGAAGTACCTCGAGAGCTTCATGTTGAGAAACAGTGAGAACAAGAGGGACATTCTTTTGCCTGTCTTTCCCGAGTAAGTCTCGCGACCATCGTAGCTAATGTTTTTTTTCTAGATTTCATCCATTGCTTATCCTGGATTCGATTGCATGTGTTGAGCAGGGACACATACTGCACACTCATTGTGCTTTGCCCAAAGTGGTCACTAGCCGAGTACTTCGACTCGTCGAATAAGACGAAGAAGAAAGACTACACCAGAATAAGGAGTGTTCTCGATGAGGCTCTCAACGGTACACCCAAAATGGAGGCACATTCCAAAAGAAACAAGAATGTATCAGGCCGGCTACTGGCAAATACGGGTTCAGGCACGTGACCGAGTTCCCCTGCATCAAGCAGCCGGCTTGGAGCACAAAGGAGGCCTTCTATGCCCTCCATCACCTCAAAGGGATTGTCCGCGATGCAAATAATATGAATCATCCTTCTAAACTCCGAGACTGGTCCAACAAAATGGCGGGGGAAATCTCACAGGTTCATCGTATCAAAGTCAAGTTGTCGGAGATAATCATTGAAGATGTCAACAAAAAGGGAGGGTCCTTGAACCAGCCCATAGGGTTATGCCAGAGGGATATCCAGGAACTCCTAGAGCGGCAGGCTGATCGTAGGTCGTGGATGACGAAGGAGCTATATAAGCCGTTTCCGGCGCCTCTCCAGAAGAGGTATCGTTGATCGAGGTGTGCGTAGCTAGCTACTATTAGTTTGTTTAACAAAATTTGCTTAACTTATATATATATATATGCCTAGCTAGCTACTATTACAAGCAAGTTTGTGTTATCAAGTAGCCACTGTTTCAGTCTAGAATAACTTGTAATCATCAAGCAGTAATCAATAACTGAAATTACAATAAGTGTTGTCTGAACCCTAAATATAGGCACTACATTGAGTTATTTTTTTATGGCATGGCATGGTCCAATAGGTGTACTACATTATTATTTAGGTGGATTATTACATTCAGGAGTACATTAGTTGTTTAATTGCACACATTGATGCGAACAGAATCAAGGCAAATACAAAAAAAGAGTTTGTATAAGTTCATAAGTACCTTTTCTTTTTTGCTTGATTATTTGGAGTACTCATAAAAGCACTTCATCGATGAACTGATGAAGCGTGATGCCATCATGACACTATATCGCTTGATATAATGTGCCTTTGACATTCTCTGCCATTAGAAGACCCAAAAAATCATAGATTGTGCCGATATAACTTGAGCAGTAGCAATATTTCATTCTGTAGCATCCAATATTTCATACTGAAATTTGAAGTTTGAAACAATGAATTTTCAAACTGAAACTTGAAACGAAACTGAAACTTTTAACTGAAACTGAAACTGGAAGTAGCATTCATATTCCTTAGTTGTTTTTGGTGAAAATATATGCCTTAGTTGTTTTTTGCATTATACTTACTAATATGCTTTGTGTCTATCTATATAGATGACGTACTACGTGGTGTTCGAGGGTCGGGTTCCAGGAGTCTATGACGAGTGGAAGGACTGTAAAGCACAGGTCGACAAGTTCAGCGGCAACTGCTATAAAGGATACGAGACTAGACACGAGGCGGTTGCGAAGTGGAGGGACCACCAGTCGAAACAGAAGAATAAGATGAAGACCTCCATCAAGCTACCGTTCTTGCTCACCATCGTCGCCGTGCTTGTAGTCTATTTCATCTTAGCTTAGGCCTTATCGAGTAACTATGTGGTGTCATGTTCGATGAACTATGTGGTGGCATTTCGATGATGTTTGACTATGTATCACTATGTTCGATGATGTTCGATGAACAAAATTTGATACTTTTGCACTATGGATCACTATTGTATATTATGTTATTATCGAGTAATGTGTGGCTTATATCTTTGTCAAATATCACTTCTATGTTTATATATTTGTCAAATATCACTGTCTGTATTCAAACTGTATAAATACTGTAATATACCTGGTATTTATATCAGAAACAATTTAAATTTTGAAATACTGCACCTATTTCTGTGGCGCACCATGGAACAATTCTGTGGCGCACCTATTTCTGTGGCACACCTGGAGGGGATGCGCCACAGAATCGAGTATTTCTGTGGCGCACGGGCTGGGTGCGCCACAGAATCTATTATTTCTATGGCGCATGGGTTGGGTGCGCCACAGAAACTATTTTTATGGCGTGTGTTCTGTGGCGCACCCCTGTGGCCCCGGGGTGCGCCACAGAATCACTTTTTGGTGCGCCACAGATGAGGGTATCTGTACTAGTGTGGAAGGCTACTTTGGAGGGTATTGTTGCACAATCTACTATTGAGGCTGTGTACATGGCTATTGCTGAAAATGCAAAGAATCGGTTTTGTTAAAAGGACTGTTTGGTGAGCTTTGAGGAGATGATACTTCCATTAACATGTTTTGTAACAGTCGAAGTGTTATTTACCTTACTAAGGATCCGATGTTCCATGATAAAACAAAGCATATTGATTTCAAGTACCATTATGTGCGTGATGTTGTTGCAAAAGGTAACTGAATGAATGCAAGATTAGTACTCATGATAATCCTGCTGATATGATGACAAAGCCAGTTTATGATACTAAGTTTGAGCAAGGTCAAACTTATTTGGTATCACTGTTTAGCCCAAGAGACTATTTGGCGCCAAAGGTGTTTTTCCTTTGTTGTTTCAGGATGAAGGTTCCCTTATGCTCCATGAAGGATTTTCTTAAGGTGGAGCGTTATTTTGTGGTCATCCAAATTTATATAAAGATAGAGATAAAGGAACTTCGGATGGAGCGGACCGAGTCCCGTCGCCGAAGGCATAGGACCAAAGCATAGCGGTACGAGTTGTCACCAAGTCATAGTTGGATTAACCGTTAACGACCTAGTTAGGTCAGAACCGTCTTTATATACCTTGTGTAACCCGCCGCACGGGATAACCAACATATTATAAATCTCAGCGCGTTCGTAACTTCACCCAACTGAACTAATTTCTTATTGCGTTGCTGGAAGGGTTTTCCACGTTAATATCATGTCCCTGTTGGTTCGATCTTGCTTAACTTTATTGTTGTTTTGCTATTGCGTGTAACACTCAATTCAATTTTCCATGTGACCGGGTGTAAAAGTCTTGAACTGTACTAGCGCCTCATGCGTCCTTGCCAAACTTTCGATAAATAAAATCAAGTGAAGATTTGAATGTGTACTAACTAAGGACAACATCATGTCCATCGTTCTAAACACATCAAAGTAACTGGTAATATACTGGCATTAATTAATCATTGATGTATAGTAAAAAAAGAACTCTAATTCAAGAAAACATTTATCTCTACTATATAAAAAGGCTTCAGGTGTCGATAGTTGGTTGGTTGGTTGGTGCGTGCAAACAAAATAAACTAGCCAAAAAGCAACCACCCGATCGGATTGTACATCAGACAAACTGGACTTTACGTCACGGGCAAACAGCTTTGCCCGGAACGTGTCCGTGAAGGACTCGAACCAACCCACACAAAAAAAAGGGACTCAAAGCGATACAGCCAATGGTATGTGTAGGAACCCTTCAAGAATTACCTGCCACCATACGACTAAACTGAGTAAGGAAGTACAATCGCGATTCTACTACCCCAGACTATATGTAGCTACGTATGCTAAGCTACCTAAATGCCAATCAATATTCCCGTTAACTAAAGCTACATACGTAGCTAGCTTAATCAGGATGCTTTTGTACGTGCTGCTCCTTACCATCTCGGATGTGGCCAATGCCGTCGTATGGACAAGGTTATGCTGCTCGCTGATTGATTCTTGCCACCTTGCATGTTTCGCTGCTGGGCTTGACCTTGTCGTCTCAACCAAGGTCGTCGCCTGCATGGCCAAGCCCATACTTGAGCCGTATTTGACATGGCAGACCTAGAAGCCATTAGAGCAAACATCATTAGAGCGATCACATGCAGCTTAATTTTATATTAGGGATAAGATGGACTAATTCATGCATTGGAGCAATAGAAATACATTATATTCATACGGGAGTAAGCAACATGTTTTACATTGGATGTGTAGTAATGACTAGATTTCGTCCATCATTAATGTTTAGCAATTATAAAATCTATTTTTTGTTAAATTGATGAGTTGACTAATCGGTTTATCCGTAGCAACGCACGGGTATTGTGCTAGTATAACATTACACGCGGACAAATTTTTGAGATCACTATCGTATACATGTGGAGTAGCACCTTCATCTTCATCATGTTGGTGGCTTACCAGCTTGGGACTGGCCATGGATGATCGCGTTTAACACGGCAATCTCAAATTTGTGTTTGTCTTTATCATCATCCTCGGAGGATGGCAGCATAAAGGTTAGAGGCGAGAGCAAGGTGGGATGGTATCCCCCATAGACGCTCCATTGGCATTGGGACCACGAGGGGGAGGTAGGGAGCGGTAGTTCCTTGTCCCATTGTAGAAACCCGCTGTTGGAAATCGATAGGCTTTTCCTGGTGTCGTACTTGTACAAGGTTTTATTGTGCATGTAGCACAATATCTCATCATCGTCAAGCCAGCAAGCCCAAGACCTTGAAAAGGTATAGATGAATTCCATTCGGAAGCTGTAGTTGAGAACCCAAGACGGCTGCCGGTGGCCACCCTCAAATTCCTTGCACTTGGGTGGTGGCGACATTACCCAAAAGTTGATGGTCTTGAAGCTGGGGAAATCGAGGATGTGTGCTGCGAAGCATAGATGCCCATTGAGCTCAAAGGCACCCACCGTGGGGCAATCGTAGGGCAAGGTGATATATTCCGGGAGATCATAGGTGCAACAAGACTCTGTGGCCACATCAAAGACCAATAATCTCTTGGGATTTCGGTGTATACTCAGATGCGTCCAGCTAACGGTCACCAGGTATATCTTGCCGTGTATTGACACTGGGGTTGAAACTTTAGCCGGAGAAGATGGGGAGACAAAAGAATGGCGGCGCCACCCGCGTGTGTCGCCGAGGGTGTACACGTCCACCTCCACCTGCTGCTCGGGGGAGGTAGAAACCGATGGGTAGGAAAACCGGATCAACTTGTATTCCTTTGTGGACGGACTAAACCACAGGGCGAACAGATAACACAGTAGTCTAGAGAGCGGTGGTGCCTTGGGAAGCGCCACCATCTCGCCGGTGACAGGGTTGCACAGAAGCGCCGGCGCCTCGGGCGCTTCTGTGTGGCGCACGAAGCAGAGGAAGCCGTTGCAGACGTTGGCGAGGCTGTAGCCGCCATGGATGGGAACGCAACACAGGGCCTTCCCGGACAACACGTTGAAGACTCTAGCCTCTTGGCTTCGGCCGGGCTCACGGTTCACCGAGACGAGCAAGGCGTCCGTGCGGCCGGAGGTGACATGGCTAGCCATGGCGTGGATGTTGCGGAAGGACTGGTCGCGGACGATGCTGCACCACATCTTGGAGACGCAGCAGGACCGTGCGACGTCCTTGGTCGGCAGCTTTACAAGGATCTCTTGTAGCATTTGCCATGGGATCTCTCTTCTGTTCCTCCCGGGATTAGGATGATGAGATCCCATCGTCCTGGATGGAGCTGTACGTTGGCAAAGGGTCCGGTGATCGCAGTCTTCCTATAGTATATATAAAGATCGAGTATAGGTAATTAATACGGATTTGCTACTTCTCACTCAAGTGAGAAATAACTTAGAGCGCACTCACACCCTCAGCCGTTAGATCTAGCACTCTCGTTGAGATTGGTGCATGTACCGAACCCCTTTTTATTGTTGTGTGCCGTTGGCTCGTATCGGGTTTTTGTGCGCGTTGTCCATGTGCTTGCGCACCTGTCGTGTGGGCCCGGCCGGATTTTTGTTTTTTGAATTCCATTTTCTTTCCAATCGCCTCCTATCTCGTTGTGTTGTCGGAAGCCATTCCGCTTTCCCCACCCATCCTTCCCCGTGAGAGACAGAGCAACGAGAAGGGGCCGACGGGATCCCGTTGCGGACAGAGGCGACTGCGGCGGGCTCCGGCCGACTGAGGCGACTGTCGAATCGGCGTGCGTCTCCGCGAAGCTTGGATCCGGGAGGTATTGGTCTGTGTCCTCCCCTTTTCTGTTCATCGTCTCTCGCGCCGGTTGTTGGTTGTACGCGGGGGTGGGGGGGGCGTCGGTGGTTGGGGGTGATTTCCTCCAGATGGGCATCCCCCTCCGGCGAGCGTTTGTACGCGAGGCGCACGAGCTCCGGGGGGGCAAAGAACAGAGTGCGAGCCCTTTTTGTCCAGGGCGAGCTCCGGCAACATCAGGCGTCTGATGCAGGTGTGCGGGGGCGCGGGTGTATCCGGGGGGGGGGGGGGGGGTTGTTTGATTTTGAGCTCGACATGGAGGTGGATGAGGGCTATCAGAAGTGATTCGTTCCTTGTAGCTATTAGAGACTAAAGCTTGCTGTAAGATTTTTTGTACTGTATGTGTGTAGTTGATTTGTTCGGTGTTTTTGTTCGATTCAGTCGTAGATATGAGTTCCTTCAGAGCTTGGTTCAACAGTAATATATGGGCATACCTTTTGTTAGTTTGTTTTGTTTTTTTTGCTCGGAGAAATTGAACTAGGGGTCTCTGTTTTTGCTTTCCATGTACTCATGTTTTTTCTGTTTCCACAGAGAGAAAAAGCCAATCAGGGTAGTAGTATCTTGTTCTTCTTTTTTTGAACAGTACAGTGTGTTCAATCGTGTGGCCAATCATCATTGGCGTCGCCGCCGTAGTGCGCGCCCACGGCCACGGCGCTGCCGCCGGCATGAACGTCAGCGGCGCCGGAGGCCGCGGCGGCGGCGAGAAGATCGTGTGGCGAGTGGGAAGTATGAGCAGAGTTAAGAAATTAGCTCTTTGCGTTGCTAGGCTGCTAGTGGAGAGAATTAAAGCACCAGCCCAATTTGTTCATACACGAGCTCCATCGATTTTCCTCTACCTGCCTAGTGATGCAATCCAACACTAACCTGTTGCTGCGGGGGCGCGGGTGTATGCGAGGGTTGTTTGATTTTGAGCTCGACATGGAGGTGGATGAGGGCTATCAGAAGCGATTCGTTCCTTGTAGCTATTAGAGACTAAGGCTTTGCTGTAAGATTTTTTTGTACTGTATGTGTGTACCTGATTTTGTTCGTTGTTTTTGTTCGAATTCAGTTGTAAGATATGAGTTCATTCAGAGCATGGTTCAACAGTAATATACGGGAGGGGGGGGTGCCTTTTTGTTAGTGTGTTTTGTTTTTTTGCTCGGAGAAATTGAACTAGGGTCTCTGTTTTTGCTTCCATGCACTATGTTTTTTCTGTTTCCACACAGAGAAAAAGCCAATCAGGGTAGTAGTATCTTGTTCTTCTTTTTTTGAACAGTACAGTGTGTTCAATCGTGTGGCCATTCATCATTGGCGTCGCCGCCGTAGTGCGCGCCCACGGCCACGGCGCTGCCGCCGGCATGAACTTCAGCGGCGCCGGAGGCTGCGGCGGCGGCGAGAAGATCGTGTGGCGAGTGGGAAGTATGAGCAGAGTTAAGAATTAATTAGCTCTTGCGTTGCTAGGCTGCTAGTGGAGAGAATTAAAGCACCAGCCCAATTTGTTCATACACGAGCTCCATCGATTTTCCTCTGCCTGCCTAGTGAGCCCAATTTGTTGCGTTGCTAGGCTGCTAGTATGAGCATCGATTTTGCTCGGAGAAATTGAATTTAGGGTCTCTGTTTTTGCTTCCATGCACTATGTTTTTTCTGTTTCCACTAATGACAGAGAAAAAGCCAGTCAGGTAGTACTATCTTCTGTTCTTTCTTTTTTGAACAGTAGAGTGTGTTAAACCGTGTGGCCATTCATCATTGCAGTAGACCACAATTTTCTATAGGAGCAAATGCAGTTGGATACTCTTTTTTTCTGTTCGTGCTGTCACAAATTACTGCATACATTAGATGGGAAGTAGCACTGACAAGCGTACCACCACTGTTTTTCATATGTGTGCTGTTTTGTTTTGAAATCTTTGGCTTTTTTAGTTATGTGAACTGAATATGTAAGATATTTTTTATTTTCATCAGTCATGGAGAAGGCTTGGTGTAGCACTCACAAGGAAAACAATATTGTTGTTTCTCCGGAAAAAGAATACTACGTCGAAGAACCAGGGAGTGATGACAACAATGCATTAGAAGATATGACCGACACGGATCTGTCTCAGGACCTGTTCTATGAGTGCATCAAAAAGCTGGTATGTGAAACTATCAGAATTTTCACCTTACGACAACTGAGACATACATATTCTTCTATGAATGCATCTCTCTTTTTTTCGTGCTTACACATTTTTCTTTTTCGTTTGTGTTTTTGTTTAATTTTTGTCTTTGTTGTTTTTTTGCAACCAGGTTATGAAAAGTGTCACAAGGAAACAATTGAGACATACCATAAGGATTAAAAAAAAGAAGGTATAAATTTAAAACAAACTGAATCTTTATGGGGGTGTTTTTTGTTTTTTATTTTTACTCATGTGTTTCAACATTTTTTTAGTTAGTTGTAACTTTTTCCATTTCACTTTTCTTACTAGAGGTCAAAATTTCCAAAAATTACAAGTGGTGCAAGCGAGGACGAAGCTGAAACAAGAGCATACAGCAGATGCAGTATACGCTACTTCCACACCATCATAAAACACGTGCGCAAGAGTAAAGAGAGAATTAGATTGGTTCAGGGCATGGGTTTCGGGGAACTACTAGAGCTTGATGATTGTTATGTGCCCAGGCCACTCGCACAGTGGATAGCTGACAATGCTCTACCAGACACTGCAGAGATTGTTATCAAAGGGAAATCAATACCAATTACTATACAGTCTGTCAAAGATGTTCTTGATTTACCGGAAGGGCATCTCGCCGTTGACGGTGATGAGGAAGAAGGAAAGTTGAGATTCCTAGCAATGTTTGGACTAACTGAAGTTCCCAAAATCAAATACTTCAGCGACAAGATCTTGAACGAAACCTTGGAAGATGATTATTTCTGCCGTTGCTTCATGGGTGTCATTCTGGGGACGTTCCTATGTCCCAACTCAAGTACAAACATAGGCACCAAGTATCTCGGAGCTCTTGTTGATGTCCCTACGATAAAGGAGAGAAACTGGTGCAAGTTTGTCCATGAATGGCTTATGTTCTACATCAAAAAGTATCTAGTGCAGAAGCAAAAAGAGAATCGACTAACTGTAACTCTTGGAGGTTGCATCTATCAGTTATCAGTATGTTCCTTTTACTCCATTACCATTTTATCTTGTGTTCTCTGTCTTTTTTTCAATTTGCTCATGCTATCCAAGTTGTTTTATTTAATATATGTGTACCTTTTTTTCTCACAAACATGTGCAGGTGAGGTATCTTGATTTTATTGATTTTGGATCAATCATGTTACCCACTACCATTCCAAGAATCCGAGTCTGGAAAGGTGATCTCATTAAGCATTTCAGTGATATGGACATGGGGAAGAATGGAAAATATGGAGCATTACCAGTGAGTCCACGAATCTCTCTCATGTAACTGTCTATTTTTTTTCCTTAGCAGAGTATAAAGTTTTCACCCTTGCTGACATTTTGCTTTTATATATGTTTGTTGTCAAAATAGATTAGAGGATTCAATCAAACTTGCTATGCATACAAAGCCAGTATAACTCAGGCTGAGTTAAGGATGTCCATTGACGACATTCTAGGGAATTCCATCACAGATAAGGTACAAATACTTTTGTCAATTATATAGTCCAGCTTGTCTGTTTTTCGCCTTTTTTTGCTTTTTATATCCTGTTGAAGATGTGTTTTGATTTACTGTTTTTTGCTTTTTAATCTGTCTGCATTTTTTCTGGTTTTTTATAGGTTAAAGATGATATAGCAGGAACATTCCAGACTCACTTAAAAGATGAAGAGCCTAAATTCTTGTCAAAATCTCATGATCTTTTTCTTGATATACTAAGAAATATCAAGTCAAGCATAATTTTCTCTAAAGATACATTGAAGATCGACTCTTCAGGTGGCAATCAAAATTCAAACCAGAATTCAGACGCTTCAGGCAGCACACAAAAAATCCATGAAGGTGAAAACAATAATTTTGAAGAAGACCAACAGTGTGAGCTTATTTTCTTTCTTTAATCCCTGTTTGTGTGTTTCTTCTCATCCCATTATTTTTTGTTTTGTTTTTTTCTGTAAGTCCCTGGATACCTTTTTTACCGTAAGTCCCTGCATACCTTATTTTTTGTTCATTTTATGTGTAGGTTCAAATATCAATCCTATGAAGAAAAGAAAAGGAAATGGTAGCACCAGCAGCCAGTATTCCGCTAGTTCGCAAGTTCCAAAATACGACAGCAACTTAAAATATTCTGAGAAGAATGAAAATTATGGAGACAAAGAAGGGAATGAAGCTGAAATTATTTTAGTCTCTAAGGTTATGATTATTTTCAACTAGTAAAAATATACTTTTATTTTTGGTCCTGCTGTTAGTTTTAACAGAAACTTATGTGGTGTTTTTGTTCACATGGTAATCAGGAGTCAAATTATCCTAAAGCTAAACAACAAGAATGTGAGAGAACAGCCAACCTTGATTATATGTTGGTAGAAGTACGAAAAGTGACACGGCGGCATGAAGTTACAAGCTCCCTTAGGCCACCTTGTGTTGACAATGACAAAGTCCTACAACATGGTTTTTATCTTTCTTTTTGCATCTTTTAACATTATTGACACTTTTGTGTCTTGCAGCTATTTTTAAGCTTTCCTGTTTGTTTTCTCATTAAGTCCCCACATATTTTTTGTATAATTTTTCGTAGATATCGACGATCAAAAATACATATTGGAGAACAATCAAACTTCTGTTTGCGAAAGGTTTTCTGGATTTACAAAGCTTGGAGGAACAGAGCATGTAATTTTTTTTCACATTTTCTCTAGCACACCCTTATGTGTTCTCTTTGTATATCAGATAGTTTCTTGTCTTTTTCTTTTTACGTAGTAACTAAACTCTTTTTCTATCTTTACTTTTTTCTTTTTGGCAAACACAGGACAACAGTATCGGTCTTGATGAAAACATAGCTGCAAACACAAAAACTATGAATTATGTTACCTCAATGTCACTCATTGGTAAGTTTTTTGGGTTCCCCTATTTACAATTCTTTTTGTTTTGTAGTTTCATTTATTTTTTCTTTCCTTGCATGATTTATTCCAACTAATTATTTTCTCTTTTTTTCAAAATGAAAACAGCTGAACAGTATGGATCAGTTGAGCGGACCAAAAACTATGAATTAAGCAGAGAAGAGTACCTTCAAGAAGCATCAAAGAAGTACTACTTCAAAGATGAATCACTACCATCATTTAGGTTGTTTGATCATTTTGACGATAATGGGAAATACATCATAGAACCTGAATTACGGCGGCCAGTTGGAACAGATTGTGAAAAGGTTTTTAGCACTAACTTTTAAATTCCCCTTTTTCTTTTTCGTTGTTTTTAGTTTTGATTTTCCAGTGTGTCTCCATAATTATGTCTTTTCATTTTCTTATACAGCAGAAGGGCCTTGATGGAATTTCAGAAACAAACAGCAAGGAGAAAGCCAATGAAGAAACAGCAAGCAAGGTGTGTATTTTTGCTTTTTTGCACCCACGTAGTAATGTGTTTTTTGTGTGTGGAAAGTAAAACATGTTAAGAAAGTTGTTATAAATATTTACAGAAGTCTAGTAGTAAAAACAATTAATAAGTTTTGTATTCTCTCTATGCAAAACAAGCAGAATGCAAGCAACACCGTTTTTGAAAGTGGCATCCAGTGCGCCCAAAGGCAGCAAAACAACTCACCAATGAGCATCTCATTAATGAAGCTTGATGCACAATCTAACAGCCTCTCAGTAAGCAAATAAAATACAACCCATGCTTTTGACTCAATTTTTCTTTTTCCTTTCTGTTCTTTTTAACTAAATTTTAATTTTTGTTTGATTTTTAATTGTTCAAAAGCAGATCAGGCAGCCTAGAGAAGTGATAACAGGGCGCAAACTATTCACAGACAGCGACAACGACGAAACAGATATTGAATTTAATTCCATCCAGGGAAACAAGAGGCAACAAGTAATTTTGCAGAATTCAAAGTTTTTTGTTCTCTTTTTTTTCTCTCTGTGTTAGTTGTTTCCGAACTTAGTCTCTAAAAGGTCATGATTATTTCAACTAGCGCGGGGGTGTCTTTTGCCTAGCGGCAAACCTCTTCCTTTTTTTCCTCTGGTAGCCGCATATATGCAACTGAGGAATCTCCTTTTTTGTTCTTCAGTTGCACATGCAACTCACACGGCGTTTTTTTTGCCTACTGACAACCTCCCCCAACTCGCGCGGTTTTTTTGCGCCTAGCAACCAGTTGCATTTGCAACTGGGGAATTTTTTGTTTTTGTGTTTGTCAGTTGCACATGCAACTCACGCGGTGTTTTTGTGCCTGGCAGCCCTCTTTCTTTTTTTGTCCAGTTGCATATGCAACTAAGAAAACTTTTTCAGTCGCACACGCAACTCCGTGCGGGTTTTTCTCTCAGTTGCATATGCAACTGGGGAGGGGGGGGAGGGGGGCAACTAGTGCGGCGGTGTCTTTTGCCTAGCAACAAACCCCTCCTTTGCATGAGGAATTTTTTTTGTGTTCGTCAGTTGCACATGCAACTCACGCGATGTCGTCGCCTACTGACAACCCCCCCCCCTCGCGCGGTGTTTTGTGCCTGGCAGCCCTCTTTTTTTTGTGCAGTTGCATGTGCAACTAAGAAAACTTTTTCAGTTGCACACGCAACTAAGTGCAGTTTTCTCTAAGCCGCATTATGCAGTTGCATACGCAACCGGGGGGGAGGGGATGCAGTTGCATATGCAACCGGGGGGGGATGCAGTCGCATATGCAACCGGGGGGGGGAGGGGTTGCAGTTGCATATGCAACCGGGAGGGGGGGATGGCAGTTGCGCACTAGAGAGGTAATTTGTACGAAACTCTCATATTTTTTTTCCAGTTGCATCTGCAGCTGAACTACCTTTTTGTGCAACTTACAATTTTGTTTTGCGGATTATGCAAATGCAAATAGAACATTTTTAATTTGTTATTTTTTTCTAGAGTTGTAGTTCCAAGTAGCATTCCTTTTCTATTTTTGTTTTTGTAGATTTCACCAGAGGTTCAAATACTGGGAGAGAAAGTATTCAAAACCACATGCAATAAGCTGAGCGATGAAACAGATGCATACTACAATAATAATATGGTAGTACGAAGTTCTACCTCAACATCAGGGAAAGAAAACAATCCACCCAAGAGAATAATGAACCCGAGCAGATATGTCTCTTCTCCTTATGATAATAACCAGGGGGCTGTAATTCAAGCAAATACACACAAGTTGTATGAATCTATTGTCTGCCTCTCAGAGATGGAAGATTATAGGTAGTAAGTCCCTTGTTTTATTTTCACTATTTTTTTCTTGCCCCTTTTAATTTCCATTTTTCCTCCTGTATATTTGACGCAGAGTTCAATTATTTACAATAGTCTAAATTTTGTACTTTCTTTTTTTACACAGCAATTGGGTTGTGAACATAGACAATTGCAGAGCATCTCTGTTGCAAATTGGCCAGTCATTCAAGCCAAGTGGTTGGGTCGATGCTTATGTTATAAACACATTTTGTCGCAAATTATTCAGAGACAAGCATCCCAAAATTTCAAAGAAGCACTATTTTTTTCACACAGTATCTGTAAGTTACGCAAAATGCTAGCCCAGTCCTACAACAGTACAAATTTATTTTCTTACTTCTCCTCATCTCCTGCATCTAATAATTATCTTTTTGTTTTGCACACTTTTTGTGTAGGAGTATTTTTTGGAGAAATGGCCCAATGACTACATGAGAGGGAAGTGGAAACAAAATGTGGTGAAAGGATTCCATGGAGCTGGTTCAGCGCGACCATTACACCTTGCTGACCGGGTAATACAACATTTTTATCTACTTTTTTTTCCGTTATATATGGTATGGTTTTTACCATATGAAGGCTGGTCATTTGTTCTCATGTCTGTCCTTTTGTTTTTTGTGTGAGGGCACCTATAAGTTTTTTGTAATTTCTGATATGTTTGTAATTTTGCAGCTATACTTCCCATCGCTTTTCGAATCCCACTACTTCCTCTTCATAGTTGATTTGAAGAATCGCAACTTTGTTTTTCTTGATTCACTTCTTGGCAAGGAAAGTTCGTACCATAAGTCTTGCGATAAGAAAATGGTATAACTTCTCTCAGCCCCTTAATCGTATCCATGAAGTCAAAACTACTGGTTGCTTTTTTTCCGCAGTGGTCATGTATGAATTACTTTTTTGTATGGCCAAAGAACCATCTGTTGCAAATTATTTATCTTACACATTTTTTTTCCTTTTTTCTTTTTTTGCAGATGAAAAGCTTTGTTAACATCTGGTATGAAGCTGGATTAAAAACTATGGATTTCGACAACTTTGGATACATTTTCCCTCTTGTCCCTAAACAAAAGAATGGGTATGGTTTCGACAGATGTCCCCTTTGCTTGCATAAATTTATTTTCTTTTACTTTTTTCTTTTCTCTGTATGTTCATGCATTTCTTTTTTATATACAAAACATGCAGAAATGATTGCGGTATATTCCTTATGAAGTTAATGGAACTTTGGTGTCCGAGGAATCCACTATTAAGCTCATTTTCAGCAAATGATATTCCTGGCTTCCGTATTCAGCTGGCAGTGGATAGCATCTTCAACAAACACAACTCTGAATTTGACGCAAAAACAATGATACAGAACTTCAATCCCAAGGTATACAAAATGGCACCAACACTTTTATGTTATGTTTTTCTTGAGTTATTAGAGATCATCCAAATTGATTAACATGTGTTTCATTTTCATCTTTTCTTTTCATTGTGGCTCCCTGTCTATTCCAATTTTGTCTGGAAGAGCAGTTGCACAGAATTAGCAGGGGCGAAGGCATGGAGCAGTAAAGTGTTACACAAAAGTTCTCAGCAAAGGAATATAGACAATACATAGGCGTTTTACCCGTTTTTTTGTATCTTTCTCGCCGGATGTTTTCCTGTTTTTTAATTCTGTGTGTGCAAATAATACTCTGTTGCAAGACCTTCTGTTGCAAGACCTTTTTGCCATGTACCTGTGGTGCAGTTGTTTTTCATATATCAAAACAAGAAATATCATTTTTGTCTTTTTCCTTTTTTATCCATGAATCTGCTGTTTTGCTTCTTCTATTTTTCTACTTCTTTTTGTTTGTTCATCCAAAACAGGGTCATGGGCAAGCAGGGGGTGGATTCAGTTGATTACTTTGTTCAATCAGTAAGTAGACCCAGCTATTACTGCACTTATTAGTCTAGTGTACATGTCACAATGCTGATGCTTGGAATGAGCACCTAAACGTTTGATTTTATGGGGAGATAAACAATAAGCTTATGCTCTTTTTTATCTTACTATATGTTTCTGAACTTTTTATTATAATTACTTTTGCTATTATTTTTGTGTGGTCATAATTCATGTATACATTTTTTTTGAGCTACATATCTTATCACATCTGTTCTATAATTATCTTTTGCTTTCATTTTAAGTGTGCGACTTGAGTGTTTGAACTATAGTGAGTATAGAATAATTGGTATCAATTGAGTGTTTTGCTTACTCTATTTTCTACTAATTTTTGTTTGTTCATCCAAAACAGGTTCATGGGCAAGCAGAGGGGGGGGGATTCAACCAGTTATATGATCAATCACACAGTTGCGATCAAAAGAGAAATAAATAGAAGACATACAAGGTAACTTTTTATCAACTCCAATTTTTTCTTATATGGCCATAATTCATATTCTTTTTCTGTACACAACTGAATAATAACTCCATACATCATGCACCAAAACCATTACAGCACAGTGTATGTTGAATTTTCTTTTTGTTTAAACGACTACTGTAAGAAGCTGATCACTCCTTTGGTTGCTGTTTCTTTGTCTTTCTCTGCGTTTTCGCCTGACTTTGCGTGTCTGATTGCTTTGTCGCTTTGCTTGCACCTACTGATGTACCTGACATTCAAAGAAACTATTAATTATGTGATATTTTTAACTATAGGCAAATTATCATGTACAATTTTTATCACAAAACAATGTGTGCTGCAGTAAATTGTATAATAGAACAACCTTTCTTTTTCTTAGGAGTTTTCTTCTCAAACAGTGATTTATCCAAATGCTTCTTCGTGCAAGTAGCATAATTGTGGTCATGCGACCCACAATGACTGCAAGTAATCTGCTGTTTAGAGAACAACTCCTCCATAAAAGTTTTTTGCCTTCCAACTATTTGTGGTCGTCCCTTCGAAGGAGCAACATCTGGATTTTGTAGATAATCGCCATAGCCATCAGGGTGATTTACAAACCGGCCTGAACTTGTTTCTGTTGTTTGTCTTTTCTGTTGTATTTCCCTAAGCTCTTCAGCTGTTGTCATTGCGTCTAGCCCTTGGGCTACCCTCTCACTTTCCGAAAGAACATACAAATACTTCTCATTCGTAACCGAACCTTCCGATGCCATTTCATTTAGTCTCCTTGACAGCACTGTATACCTTAGGTGTCGGTTTGTCTCTGTGAGTTCAAGAGGGATGTAGAACTGCCTGTGTCTTATATCTTTTCTCTCCTTTGGCATCCATCGTTCAATGTAGTATTTGTCTGGCAGTTCAGACATATTCAAGTGTATAAGCACCCTAAGAATATGAGCACACACGATTCCATCTTTCTGAAATTTACAACAAATGCAACTGAAATCCTGAGCAGCCATATCAACAAAGACAACAAATCTGCGAGACCTAAATTCTCTCATTGCTAGCATGTTTGTTTTGTAAACCTCATACTTAACATGTCTCTCAACTTCATCCACATGCAGCTTTGTGGTAAGAACTATCTGTTTTTGGAACCTATAAAATATCTTGCGGTTGTATTTGCGAGCTGCTTGAATTTCTAGCTCACTATGAACCCAATAGGTAGGGTGAGTTGTCCTTGTGATTGAATCTTCCTGTTTCTCACTCTCTTCAATAGTTGCTGAAATTTTTTCGTATTCACCCAAGAAAGTGATGACATTACAAGTTGAAACTATATTATCTTTGAATATGGCATTTGTGCCCTCACTCCTAGCTGTCGAGTGGATAAAGGGGAAGAAGTCCTTCTTGAAGTAGACAGGAACAAAGTTTGCTCTGTATTTCCACATGTCTGCAAAGTACTTGATATGTGACACATTATATTTTACTATCATTTCTTGCCACAAATGTTCAAACTCATCTGTTGTAAGAGAGTTGCGTAGGATATCTGTGAAGTCAGCATGCAGGTTAACAATTTTACCAAATGACCGTCCACATTTCTCCTCTGCCTTCTTTTTTATGTGGAAGAAACAGTTCCTGTGGCGACTGTTGGGAAAAACATTAGGAACGGCACTACTCATAGAGACACACTGGTCGGTAATGATTGTAACTGGTTGTTTCCCCCCCATACACTGTAGGAATGTTTTGAACAGCCAAGTGAATGTGTCAATAGTCTCATTGTGAAGAATAGCACATGCAAACAAACAATTCTGACCATGACCAGTAACACCAACGAAAGGAGCAAACGGGAGGTTGTATTTATTTGTCTTGTAGGTGGTATCAAAGCTTAGACAATCTCCATATAAATTGTACATTTTTCTTGAGTACGCATCAGACCAGAAAATGCTTTGCACCTTGCTGTTTGGATCAACCTGGAATGCATAGTAGAACATAGGATCTTCAGACTGCCTTTTTCTGAAATAATACAAAACCTGCATCATATCAGTTTCACTGTTTTCCTGTCTAATGGCAGTCCTTACATTGCTCACATGTTTCTTGCTGTAAGGTACTTTCTTCGGATCCCCACATCTCAGGAAAGTTAGTATTGAATAAATCTTTCTTGTAGGCAACTTAACCGAGTTAAAAGTTCTGATAAATAACTTTTCATCCTCTGTCATGTGCTTATGAGACCTCAAATTTTTTGACTCGTCATGTAGACTAAGCTCATGGTTGTGTTCTAGGTCAACGTTTGTCACAATCCATTTCTCATTTCTTAGCGTGACAATCATCTTAGCTTGGCAATTTGTTATCACTATTGTGTTTCTCTTTCTTTTCCTAGTGTTTTCTGGTGGTGCTGACCCTGTTCTCTCTTGTTTCCTTAGTTGCTTCTTGTTTTTCTTATCTTCCACTTCCTCCTGTGATAGCACCCTACCAGACCTGTTGCATCTATATGTTTTCCTTGTGGATGCACCATCGAGCTGTGTCTTGCCCTTATAATTGTTTGCTTTCTTCACCGAAAAGCCACAAATCGATGCATATTCATTGTAGAACGCATATGCTTGTTCATGACTGTCAAAATTTTTGTTCAGGTGTGGAGCATGACGGCTGAGCACCTCTTGACTGCAACTGTGTTCTGCCGGAGCACTGTCTTCTCTGAGAAATTTTTCAATATCATCTTGAGTAAGTTGCTCTTCCTCTGTCCCCTCTTCTACTTCAAACTCTTCCGAAACAACATTGGTTATGGGTGGTGCATGAATGTTATCTGCAAGCAAAAGTTGCCTTGTCTGGTCATCAACAATTTCATGGTCTGAATCCCTCACGTCCTCATCTGATTGATCATACATGCCAGCACCTTCATCATCACTTAAACCATTGTCAACAAATTGTGGATGTTCATTATCTTCTTCGGGGTATTCTCCGTCACAAATATTTCCTTGATCTGCATCATTGTACCTCATACCAGAAAAGTTTTGATTTTGTCCCAGACTTGATCCAATATTTGTTGTTTCTGCAAACGGAGGCGTTGACGCTCGAGCATATCTCTCAGTTATCATGAACAGTTGGTTCTGCAATTTTTGGAAATTTACTTAGAACCTTTATTTTCACTGAAAAATATAGTCAACTGTTTTTTAAAGAGGATATGGCAAAAACAAAAAGACATGCTTACCTCAGCACCCATAGGCTCTACCATAGAGGAATCAAAATGACTAAAAGTATCCTGAGAAAATACATAGGGGAAGTTTTTGTGTAAGTACAAATAATTAGTTTTATGGATTTTCAACTACACTTCTATTTTTCTCCATGGTGTAGTCAAACCTGTACGTTTCTTGATTCATCAAAACCCAACAGGAGGTCAGTAAAACTCGAACCCATGCCAAAATTCACCTGATCAATGAAGAAGGAATTTTTTTATTGAGAAGACAACAATTTTTTGTATGTGGTTTCTTTTGAGTATAAAAAGTTTGTACTTAAGTTTCACTTACATGGCGCTTGTCTTGCAGATGACAAGGAAGAGGATTTGGCAAACAATTGTTCGTCATCTAGAAAACACAATGGAAGACAAAGAATTTTTGGTAAGTAACAAAAAAGTGTTCCCTGTTGTGTCCAAGCTGTTTTTTTATGAGGAAAACAGTGCATTTCTTTTCTTAAGCAATAGATGGTTTCTATTGTTTTGTGTTTTTTCTGTACGAACCTGAAATGATAAATCATAGGTAGTTTGATGACTGCTCCCTGTCGAGTTTTGTTGATAATTTGGTTGCATCACAGGATATGCCTGTTGGTGTTGATGATAAGTAGGCCGCAACACAGGATTTGTCTGTTCGTGTAATCGATAATTGGCCTGCAAAATAGGTTGTGTAGCTAGTCAGTAAATACGGGAAAACAGAGAAAATTTTTGGACTGCAAAATGGGACAAAAGTACCTGCAAATTGAGTTGGTTATTTGCAGTACGAATAAGCATGTTCTGTCCAGTGTCATTGAAATCAGGAGTTACACCCACCGGCACCTGAAAATGATCAAAGTTTTCAAAGTTAGATTGCATTTTTTCTGTTCTTCCTCTGTGTTGTTTTTCCTCAACTGATTTTTTATGCCTGAACCAGTAGTGGTCTGAACTGTCAGAAAATTAAGTTTCTGAGAGGAGAGATCATTTTGTTGTGTAGGAGTACTCGTGTTGTATACTACTGTGTATATACACCAGGAGGTTGGCTTTTGTAGTTCGCAGAAACTCATTTGTGATAAATATGACAGTGCGCAGAGTTTTGATTACTTCTACTTGTGCAATGTGTTTTCATACCGACACCGACACAGAAATTGTTGGTCAAGTTACTCGAGTTGCTTAGCTTAGCACTTGTGCAATGTGTTCCTCATCCTTGGGGTTTTTATGTTTTTTGGAATGCTGGAACGACATGTCTGTTTGTCCAGGGAACTAATTGCAATGTTTTTTGTTTTTTTCTTGGTGTCCAGTGAACTAACCATGATGTGTTTGTGGCATGCTGCGTGCCACCATGAGATGCAGAAGGAAGCAAGTTGTCTTTTCTGTCTCAAAGACAGGTGAGTGTTGATTTTTCTTAACTGAATTTTACATGTTTGAACCAGCAGTAGTCTGAACTATTACCTTGGGGTGCATATGAATGTGTCCACGTTATTTTTGCTTCCTGTACAAAATCAAAAACTCATGTGGTATCCGTGCTCTTGATTGTATAATTCTGATCATGTGTGGTTGTACTTGTTCATCTCTAGAAGTTCTGAATATCCTTAACCACGTTTGCCACGGTACTTGGCCATCTCAAACTTACATTCCTCTGAATTTTTATTTTGCGAAACTATATTCCTCTGACTGAGATGATGTTGCAATTATGCTTGCATAATACATGTAGAGAAAGACTTCTAAATGAACAACTACACATGCTATTTTTTTTTGTTTTACCTGAGTGCATACGAATGTGTCCAGGTTATTTTCGCTTCCTGTACAAAATCAAACAAGGATTAAAAATTATTTCAGTAACTAATACAGAGAATTCTTGATACTTTTTTGATGCAGACTGCAGTAAAACTTCAAAAACATCTCATTCCAGCATATGAATGTACCAAGAGGAGAAGGGGGCGGACTACAAGCAGGTTCAAAGGAGAAATTTGAAGGGAGGGGGGGATGGCATCCTGCTTTCTACGTGCAGGAATCAAATACCTCGAGCAGGTGAATCCATGTCCACCCTTTGTGCTTTGACAGCCTTCAGGCAGTGTACTTGATTCATGCTCATCTCCTTCCAGGAACCATGTGATCTCTTTTTTCTGGATCTAGAATTGGCCCTTTCGTTGGTGTCTGGAGGGAGGTTAGAAGGAGAGAAGGACAGAGGGACACGAGAAACCCCCCAGGCCCTCCACACCCCCTGTTTAGATCCAGCTGTGACATCTTTTTTTGGTGTCTGGACGTTTTTGTCCTGTTTCTGGACTTTTCTAGACTAGCCTTGGGGAACACTCCAACTGGGAACAGGTACCTGGCAGTTGGATTTTTCGGGGTTTTCTGGCCCAGCTAGTTGTCGCTTTGGGTACAAAACAGCAGAAGGCCCAGAAAGTTACACAACAGCAGAAGGCCCACAAAAAAATCGGGGTACAACGGACAAGCTATCGCGCGTCATGTGCGTACGCGAGGGGGTGACGTCACTCGAGTGAGAACTAAGTTAGTTCTCACTCAAGTGAGCTCCAGGCGCTCCCTAATTAATAGTGTTACAGCCTTCGATTACGTGTATGAGTCATCAACAAGTCGACAAGAGTCCTCGTTCGAACGCTAAACGACTCTTTGCATATACATCTGGTACAACTTCACCTTTGGCCGCATCAACAAATTGTTCTTCGACAACATGAATTTCAGCCTCTCTTTCTCCCCTATCATCTTCTAATTATATTCCATCATCTGCTCCAAGGCTATATCCCCCACCTTTATAGTATTTTCCATCCGTTCCCCCATCGGCAAAAGATTCGTACATAAAACATTTTTTGGGTACATTTTCATATTATTTTTGCATCTGCAACATACATGATGCATCAAGCAATTTTATGTGAAACTAATTTTGCAGCATGAACCATTACCATGAGTATCCAACGGTATATTTTTTTGCAATTTGCAAAATAGTACTCCCTCCGATCCATATTAATAGGTCCTGAAGTAGATGTATCTAGCAATA
Organism: Alopecurus myosuroides; assembly: GCA_028641055.1. Taxonomy (NCBI): domain Eukaryota; kingdom Viridiplantae; phylum Streptophyta; class Magnoliopsida; order Poales; family Poaceae; genus Alopecurus; species Alopecurus myosuroides. Next base: position 2,215,930 of record CM054057.1, read on the forward strand.
AAACATGTCTAAATACATCCACTTCAGCACCTATTAATATGGATCGGAGGGAGTACATAAATGATGTTTGCATGTAACAATTTTTTGTCTACCATGGGTTATGCATTAACTTTTGAGGAAGGAACAATTCTAACTTGTAGCAATAAAATGTCAAATAAAAAAATGCAGCATGCAACCTTAGTAGTTTCAAACTTATTTTTTTTTTGCAGGAAATTGGATGCTACATTATGAAATGTTTTTTTTGTAGCAATTAATTAATTAAAATGATACACGAGGAATTGCTATAGCAGCCCAATCAATATTCTTGTAGAAAGATGAACTCACATGCAACAATTTATTTCATGCGTCGGTTCATACTTTGTAGCACTTCGTTGAAACATATGTAGTAATGATTTAGGGTTTATATGTTGCATACCAAATCTTCCAGCTGGTCTCTGCCGGATTCGGGAAGGATGACGTCGGTGGTATAGAATTGTTGCACTAGCCAATTATCCCAAAAGTCCGAACTGATGGAAAGGGCTAGACGTGTATTTATATTTTAACACTCCCCCTCACGTCTAGGCTATTTTAGTCCTTAGCGTGGGTTTGGTGCGGGCCGCAGAATCTTTTTTCTTTTGTTTTTAATACTGCGTGAGCAGGGTCTCGAACTTGAGACCTCGTGGCTCTGATACCATATAGAATTGTTGCACTAACCAATTATCCCAAAAGTCCGAACCGATGGAAAAGGGGTAGACGTGTATTTATATTTGAACATGTGGTACTGTTTTTTGCGAGGGTGTCCGTTTGTACCGTGTTTCTCAAAAAAACAAGTAAATTTGTGTTAGTGCAAAAAGAAGGGGGAATCATTAAATGGGCCGAACCCAGACAATGAGTGGACGGGATAAATGACGCCTATATCATCAAATAGGCAATTATATATGGGCTGGGTCGCTTGGAGCATATATCGTGATGGGAAAATGACCACCGGCTGTTTCCGTTCCTTGATTCCGTTTGCGTAAACATCTTGCCGGGTACGATTCCATTGCCAAAATATCTAGTGTGAATTGCAGTTTCTCCTCGTGATTTTGACTGCTTCGGGTACAAGTACGGAAGCGAACGGAGCCGAGAGCAAATCCGAGGAGGGAGAGTTTGGATCGAGCCGCAGCAGTTGCGATATGGTGTACATACCCACGGAGCTCTTGGTGGAGATCCTCCTGCGCCTCCCATGGACCTCGCGCTGTCGGCTGCGCCCTCGTCTGCCGCTCCTGGCGCAACCTCGTCCACACGCGCACAACGGAGTGTTAGACATTATATTGTCTAGATCAAATCTAGATCATGTGTGACAGCAAAAATAGAACACAAAAGATGGATCAAACAAAAGGGGTTTTAGAGATCATTACATGCTCCAGCATTTAAAGACATCGTCGCCTGCTTGGTGCAGGCGAGGTTGAGGGTCGGTGTAGACGTTGCAGGGGTCGTTGAAGATCGCTGGATCACGCGGTGACCCTCAGGCCTCCACCGGCACTGTCCGGGGACGGCACGGCGAGGTTCCAGCTCTTCCTGTTGCTTGTGCGCAGCTGCGATCGGGGCATAACGTGGGAGTGTTGGGGGAGCAGGGTGACTGAGCGCTAACGAACGTAGATCGCCAGCAGCCAGGCTCCCCCCTTAATATATGCGCATGCAAACAGGGGGCCAGAACCATTAGTTGGTTAGGGCGCCCCCGATCAGGGCGTTTTAGGTGCGTACGTGAAGGTCACGAACGTTGGTTCGTGGGCCTTCACTTATCTCTTTATTTTTGTTATATTTATCTCCTTATTTTTTTATTTCTGTTTCCCTAACGTTTATCTCTTTGACTCGGTTCAGTTTGAACCGTGAGATCAACCAACATTCTCCCCCTTGATCATTCGGTTTAAACTTCATTTGCCCATTCTCCATAGGAATAATATACCAAAGTGAGGTGTTACAACAACTAATAAAATGTCGTTGAACCTCAACACCTATGGTACACCAGCCTATTTCGAAATGGATATCATATTTCTTATTGGGAGTGGTTCTTGTAATGGTCCCTTTATTTCAGAATCATAGGGCTTCCAGTAATCCCATGCCGGCAACATGCTCATGAAAAATACTGGGTGGTAAGCCTTTCGTTAGCGGATCCGCAAGCATACGAGTCGTACTTATATGCTTAACCTCAATTGTATGATCCTGGATTCTATCTTTCACAACATGATACTTAATGTCAATGTGCTTGGCAGCAGCACTTGACTTGTTGTTACTTGTATAGAAAACCGCGGGTTCGTTATCGCAGTATAGGACAAGTGGTTTCGAAATGCTGTCTACCACTTTAAGTCCGGGAATGAAATTCTTCAGCTATACAGCCTGCCCAGTGGCCTCGAAACATGCTATAAATTCTGCCTGCATCGTAGATGAAGCAGTCAACGTTTGTTTGGAGCTTTTCCACGATATGGCTCCTCCGGCTAGTGTGAATACATAACCTGATGTGGATTTCTTACTATCAACACAACCGGCATAATCAGCGTCTGAATAACCAACAACTTGCAAGTTATCAGACTTCTTATATGTAAGCATGTAATCTTTTGTGCCTTGCATATAACGCAAGACTTTCTTTGCGGCCTTCCAGTGGTCTGGTCCTGGATTTGATTGGAATCTGCCAAGCATTCCCGTTATAAAATCCAAGTCAGGGCGTGTGCAAACTTGTGCATACATGATGCTTCCGACAGCTGAATCATAAGGAACCGACTTCATCTGATCAGTTTCAATTTGGTTCCTCGGACATTGGAATGTCCCAAACTTATCGCCCTTAACTATAGGAGCAGGTGTGGGAGAGCACTTATGCAAATTGTATTTCTTCAGTACTCGCTCAAAGTATGCCTTTTGGGATAGTCCTAACATCCCCTTTGACCTATCTCGGTAAATCTCAATGCCAAGGACATAAGAGGCTTCACCGAGATCCTTCATATCAAAATTTGATGACAGGAAATTCTTGGTCTCATGCAGCATATCCTTATCGCTGCAGGCCAACAATATGTCATCTACGTATAGGACTAAAATTGTGAACCTACTGCCTTTAAACTTAACATATAGGCAGTTGTCCACGACATTTTCCGTAAACCCAAAAGTTCGAATAATCTTGTCGAACTTGAGGTACCACTGTCTTGAAGCCTGCTTCAAGCCATAGATGGATTTCTTCAGACGACATGCCAGGTGTTCCTTTCCTTCCACGACAAAACCTTCCGGTTGAGTCATGTAAACATCTTCATTAAGATCACCATTTAGAAATGCCGTCTTAACGTCCATTTGATGCAATTCTAGGTTGAAATGAGCTACTAGAGCCATGACAATCCTAAAAGAATCCTTTGATGACACAGGAGAAAAAGTCTCGTTGTAATCGATACCTTCTCTCTGTGTGAAACCTTTAGCCACAAGTCTTGCTTTAAACCTTTCGACGTTCCCTTTGGAATCATACTTGGTTTTGTAGAACCATTTGCAGCCTACCCTTTTAGCACCATTGGGAACTTCTACTAAGTCCCAAACATCGTTTGAGCTCATAGATTTTAACTCATCTTCCATGGCAACTTGCCATTTAGACGAATTCGTACTTTTAATGGCTCCTTTATATGAGATTGGATCATCCACCTTCCCCACATCACATACATCCTCACTCATGTAAGTGACATAATCTTTTGGGATGGCTTTCTTCCTAGGTCGCTGTGATCTTCTCACAGGAGGGGGTGGTGGAGGAGCGTCATTATTTTCAGGATTTTCTTCGTTATCTGTATGGTGATCCTCTCCTTCTGGTATGTCATTATTGTTTTCAGGATTACCATTGGGTTCATGATCTAAATCACAAGATTTAGAACCATCATTAGAGGTCACTCTATTTTGAATGGGCAAAACGATCTCTGGGATGGCCGGGCATGGAGCACATACCCGCTTCTCCTCAAGATCGATCTTTCTTAATTCAGTGGCCTCATTATCCTCAAAAAACACCGCTTGTCACATCTCCACAAACTTAGTGGTATGACCTGGACAATAGAAGCGATATCCCTTTCCTCTATGTGGGTATCCAATAAAGAAACAGCTAACTGTTTTTGGATCTAACTTCTTAAGTTGTGGATTGAACACTCTAGCTTCAGTAGGACTGCCCCACACACGTAAATAGTTCAAGCTCGGTTTCCTTCCCGTCCACATCTCATAAGGCGTGTTCGGTGCTGACTTAGTGGGAGCAAGATTTAATATATGTGCGGCAGTCTTTAATGCCTCCATCCATAGGCTTACTGGCAAACTTGCATGACTAAGCATACTTCGCACCATATCCATAAGTGTGCGATTTCGACGCTCAGCCACTCCATTCTGCTGAGGTTCACCAGGCATTGAGTACTGGGCAACAATTCCATTCTCAGCGAGAAACCTTGCAAAAGGTCCTGGAATTTGCCCATAAGGAGCATGTCTACCATAATACTCTCCCCCGCGATCAGATCGTACAACTTTTATTTTAACATTTAGTTGGTTCTCAACTTCGGCTTTGAACAATTTGAACTTGTCCAAAGCTTCCGATCGATCACGTATAGGGTAAATATACCCATATCGGGAAAAGTCGTCTGTAAACGTGATGAATGAATCAAAACCGTCTATAGACTTAACGTTAAGGGGTCCACATATGTCAGTATGAATAAGTTCTAGGACACCTGTTGCTCGTACTGCTCCTTTCTTAATTGTTTTTGCGTATTTTCCTTTTATGCAGTCAACACATTTTTCTGCATCGGAGAAGTCTAATGGAAGTAGTACATCATTTTTAATGAGTCGTTCAATTCTCCCCCTCGAAATGTGGCCCAGACGACGGTGCCACAATTTCGAAGAAGTGCTAGTACCCTTCCATTTATTCTCATCAATACACACATTACTCACATGCATAACATGATCATTCAATGATAACATATATAATTTGCCACGTCTGACACCAAAACCAACATCTTTATTACAATATTTCAAAACAAATTGTTTGTGACCAAACAAACATTCATACATGTTATCATCAAGACAAGAGACTGAAATCAAATTCCTACTCAAAGTAGGTACATAAAGAACATTATTTAAATGAAGACGATGGTTGGTGTGGAGCTCCAAGGTGAGTGACCCTACAGCTTCAACATCAACTTCAACTCCATTTGCTACTTTAAGCCTTCTTGTACCGTTTGCTGTGGTTTGGATCATATGGAATCCCTGCATAGAGTTAGCAACATGAGTAGTTGCTCCTGAATCAATCCACCATGATCTAGAGGAGAAATCAGCATAAAATAATTCATCAACAAAAGTGATTTCATCTGTACCTTTCTTCATCATCCATTTAATATAGGCTGAACAGTCCTTTCTGACATGACCCTCTTTCTTGCCATGAAAGCAAGTGTTTTCAGCAACAGCCGAGCTTCCAGAAGACTGTCCAATCTCCTTTCCTTTAGACTTGTGCATATCCTTTTTGAAGGTCTTCTTTGGAGGCTTGGAAGGACTAGGCCCATCATACTTTCTCTTGTTAGAGCCAACATAAAAGGCTTGGTCCTTGTTTTGTTTCATCAACCTTTCCTCCTCCTGGACAATTCGAGGACATATCTCATCGAGTGACCACTTTTCCTTCATGGAATTATAGTTGATCTTGAACTGATCGAATTCTTCAGGGAGGGACTCCAAAATCATTATGGTGAGTAGGTTATCACTGAGTTCACATTGTAAAGCCTTCAGCTTGCGTGAAGCATTAATCATTCTCAGTACATGACTCCTTACTTCACCATCACATTTATACTTCCCAAGGAGCTTCTGAAATAGCTCAGTTGCATAGACCTTCTCGGAGCCTTTGAATTGCTCCTCCAAGGCTGCCATGAAATCTTTAGGAGTATCTTTCTTGGGGAGAGCCCCAATAATCTCAGGTGAAATGGATGATCGCATCAGAAGCATTGCTACATGACTTGATTTGTTCCACTTCTCCATTTTGGAGTCATAAGTTTTCTTAAGTTCATCATACCCCGCGACACCATTTTCAGGTGCCGTGGGCTTATCCTCCCTTAAGGCATAATCAAATTCGCTGAAAGCCAAACTTAGCTCGATTGAATTCTTCCAGCGTGGGAAATTACTCCCCGTCAGTTGCTCGACAGTGTCGTAGCGTATCGCAGTGGAAGCTGAAAACTTACATGGACGTTAAATTGCATGAATACAAAACTTTACGTTGGTAAAGAGTAATAAACATGCCATAATCATCAAAAGTTCTAATTATATGCCAAATCACCGTTGGGCAGAAAAGACACAAAGTTAGAACAACGTAAGGGGATGACATGTAAAATTAACACAACGTTGGTCAGAATTAATTTTACAGTCATGACATTATCAAATTAAGCATTAAAATTAATAACATAAGGTAAATAACATTATTTAATGCTTAAATTGATCATACAACATTTAAACATGTTAAATATTCTAAACAAAAATTCTCGTTGGTTCATTTTTATTCAGAACAATAACAAGTTTATTATCATAATTTAGGCAATTATTTTCTGTTATTTAAAACAGTGCAGTAAACTTAATTAGTAAACTTAAAATTGCACTGAAAAAAAAAACAGAAAAAAAAAACGAAACAGCGCTGAGCAAAACGGCCCAGCCCGTCCCGTGCTGGCCCATCTTTAGAGCAGCTCAAAAGATGGCCAGGTACGCGCGCTGTAGCTTGTGCCGTCGGATCTCATCCGACGGCCTGTATCGTTTTTCGGCAGAACAAAACAATGCCCCGGTCAAATCCCTAACCCTAGCCCCCGATTCTACTCCTCCCCGTTTCTATCGCACCTCTGAAGAACAGCAACGGCGGCGCGTCGCTCGTCCTCCTCCCCCGCTTCACCCGCATCCAGAGAGGGAGAGAGAGAGCGTTAGTGGCGGCGCGGGCATCCCCCTAATTGTCCGCGCGGATGCATCAAACAGGCGGCGCCCGGCGACCGCGCGGTGCGGCTGTTATTACGGCGGCCGGAGCTCGCCCTTTTCCGGCGGCGCTGAAACCTCTCTCGGCGGAGCAGCGTGCTGCGGATCGAAACCCGCGCGCTGCTCTGTCGAGCGTGGCTTGTGCGCCGCATCGACATCTGCGGGTGGGACGGGTGCACGCCGGCGTCATCTTCAAAACCGACGGCGACGAGCACAAGGGCCCGGCGTCATCTGCGTCCGCGACAGGCGCGTCTGCCGCGCGTCCTCTCCGATGGGAGAGGAAACAGCGACCCTGAGTTCGACGGCGACGAGCCCGAGGGCCCGGCGACGTCTTTCTTTCGCGCGCCAGCTGGATACTTCCATTCCGCGCTTGAGGCGCGTCTCAACATCATCACAGTGAGTGCTCATGCCCCTTTGTGTTACAAATTTTGGGGCTAGGGGGTGTGAACCCGGTTGGGGAAAATCTAGGGTTAGGGTTCTTCTTTACGGGAGGGGACTGTTGCGACCAATTCATACTCCCCTCCTTCTTAATTCTCTAAATGGGGTAGCAATTAATCAAAATTGATTAACCGAAACTTAAGAACAATCATCAAATTTAACACATCTGTTAATTAATCTTGTTCATACTTATTAACATCTTAACAGTACATGTTTAAATAGCAACTGGGCCAAACCGAGACTTTGCATCATTATTGACTCGGATAGTTAATTAGGCTTGATTTTTGACATAACAGGTTAGCAGTTAGGACTAATCCGAGTCTGATCATAAACATAAATTGCCTAAATATGAACTTAATTAACCAGAACTTGATCAACAGATCCACATTAGGGTTCTAGTGCTATCACATTGGCGACTGATACCATTTTTAGACATTATATTGTCTAGATCATGTGTGACAGCGAAAATAGAACACAAAAGATGGATCAAACAAAAGGGGTTTTATAGATCATTACATGCTCCAGCATTTGAAGACATCATCGTGGTGCAGGCGAGGTTGAGGGTCGGTGTAGACGTTGCAGGGGTCGATGAAGATCGCTGGATCACGCGGTGACCCTCAGGCCTCCACCGGCACTGTCCGGGGACGGCACGGCGAGGTTCCAGCTCTTCCCGTTGCTTGTGCGCAGCTGCGATCGGGGCAGAACGTGGGAGTGTTGGGGGAGCAGGGTGACTGAGCGCTAACGAACGTAGATCGCCAGCAGCTAGGCTCCCCCCTTAATATATGCGCATGCAAACAGGGGGCCAGAACCATTAGTTGGTTAGGGCGCCCCCGATCAGGGCGTTTTAGGTGCGTACGTGAAGGTCACGAACGTTGGTTCGTGGGCCTTCACTTATCTCTTTATTTTCGTTATATTTATCTCCTTATTTTTTTATTTCTGTTTCCCTAACGTTTATCTCTTTGACTCGGTTCAGTTTGAACCGTGAGATCAACCAACACGGAGATGCAGCAGCGCCGCGACGCCGTGCCGCTCATCGTCACCACCGGGTCCGCGTACGTCCTCGACGACGTCCTAGAGTCCAACACGGGTAAACCCCAGGAGCTTTGGACGGATATCGACGACAGCCAGTAGAAGCACATGAAGGTTGTCGGCGTCTGTAACGGCGTGCTCTGCTTGTGCGACAACACCAAACCAGGAGGTGCCATCACCCTGGCCAACCCGGCCACCGGCGATGCCCTTTTCCTCCCACCGATCCCGTGTGACTGCCTGTTTAGACGTCACAATTCGCGGCGCGTCGACCGGAGCTGGCACGAGGCCTACAGTTTCGGGTTTCATCATAGGACGGGGCGGTACAAGGTCATGCACGTCCCGTGCTTCTTTACCGTGTGTTTGCACACGGCAAAGACTGACATGTGGAACCCACTTTTTCCCGTTCCCGTTTCGTGCGTGACCAAGTGGTGGTGAGACCCACCTTTTTTCTTTGCCGTGTGCCACGAAAAAATGCACACGGAAAAAAGTTCGTTGCCGTGCAATTCTCTACCGTGTACTCTTTGCCGTGTGCCATGATGAAAAGCACACGTTGCCGTGTGTTTTTTTGCCTTTGCCGTGTGCTTTTGGCACACGGCAAAGAGATTTTCTCCCGTAGTGCATCTGCAACTTCACTGAGGTGCAACGCAGGCTCGTCGTTGCAACCGGGGATAACAGTTCTAAGGTGTACAATGTCCATGGGCATGGGAGCATCGAGGTATTCATCTCCCCCTGGGCGCAGCACACATGCAGATCGATGTAGTAAAGTTATTGGTTGATCTTCCTATTTGTCTTCAATTGTGTTTTTTTGTATAGGTGTGGGTTCTTGAGAGCACGAGGAAGGAGGAGACATGGATCCATCGGTACAGCTTTCGTTTCTCTTACTTACGTAGGCCGTACACGCCGCTGAGGCGACCATGCTTGGTACACGGCCAGTATGTCCTAATGGTTGGGGAGCAAGGCCTGAAACTGTTCGGGGACAGACATCGGCTGAGCTATGACACAAAGCCAGAGTGCAGCACCGTCTATATTTGCTATTTAAGCGAGGCACCAGTTTCCCATATAAGACACTACAGGACGCACAGGCTACGCCGACGGCATTCACCGTCGGCTTAAGCCCCATTACCGTCGGCTTCCATCTATGCCGACGGCCACCGTCGGCATCACCCCGTCGGCGTAGGTGCTCGTCGGTGTAGCCAAAATACCGTCGGAACAGCTCGGCCGTCGGCGTAGCTCATCAGTGCCGACGGTTTAGACACCCCGTCGGCATCATCCGGCCGTCAGTGCAGCGGACTGACGGGACGGCCGTCTGACGGCGCAAGAGCTATGCCGACGGCAATGCCGTCAGCGTAGCTTGCCACGTGTCGCCTCCCTTCACCTCGCGCCTGACGAGGCTATGCCGACAGCATCACCGTCAGCCTACCTGGACACCTGGGAGAAAGCTATGCCGACGGCAAAGCCGTCGGCATAGTTTATGACCAGAAACAAAAAAAAAACAAAAAAAAAACCAAGCAATTTACATATACAATTACACAATATAATGACAAAATAAAAGAAGAAAAAAATGCTAGCAGTTTACATATACAATTACACAATGATTCGACAAACATGCCTTCATTCTGTGGCCATGTTTACATATACATTTTGGAGTACGGGAACATGAATCAAAACATGGTGCACGAGATAATTCAATTATCGGCACAATCAGAAACAAACAAATAGATAAACACACACAGCCAACATTGGCTAATCATTCATGACCCAACTAATTAAAAGTTTTGAACCTAACATCAATTGCAAATCTATGACTTCTTTCGGTCCTAGATACCACATCAACTAACTTTGGTTCATTCTAGGGAGAGAGAGAAGATTAGATGTCTCACCGAGCAGCTGCAGTCGACGGTAGCAACGGGAGGTAGTCATGGACGGCAGTAGTAGGCCAGGGACGTCGCCGGCGCCGGCAGAAGCTGCAGCTCCGAGAAGGCAACCAACATCTCTGCCTCCCCGCCGCCATTCCTGTGCCGCGGAGAGCTCCTACCTCTGGCCGTGGTTACCGATAGGCGGCAAGCAGCACGAAATCCTTCTCGTCATCTGCAGCAGAGGACGGAGGTCGTCCATCTCCATCTTGGGCCATCGCCATGGCCTCACATGGCTGGTGCATCGAGCTTGCGCCGTCGGTGTAGCTTCTAACCATAATAAAAAAAATCAAAGGCTAGCAATTTACATATACAACTACACAATTACATATACATGATTCTGATTCTACAGGACAATCAAAATGACAATAATTTATTTACACCGGATGAAGAATCATAGTGGCTTACAAATGCATGCATGAACAGCCACCCAATGAGCAATTATTCGTATGATTTGGCAAAGAACATACAACAGATAACCTTCAGGAGCAAATCAACCAACCAAGAATGCGAGCATACCAAGCAGAACCAGCAAGCAGGGGTTACGAGGCAGTGAGATTCGCCTCGAGGCCGTGTTTGAGATGGTGCTGCTCCGTGGCGTCGTGTAGCAGCAGCAACAGGGTCGTCATCTCCAGTGACACAAGATGAAGCAAGAGCATCAATGCGTTTTCTTTGAGCACCCTTGAATCTGTCAAGCACAAAAATTAATATTTAGAAATTTACTACATCAAATGCATCCATTTTGGGCCCCCAAATAAATCAAAATCTCAGCTCATAACCGCCAAGTAGTACAAAAGGCAAGCTTCACTACAACTACCACTTGCTAATATCAACTTGACCTAATGTGACAGTGCTATACTGAAAACTATGTGATAACTTAAAGTCTATTTACTAACAAATAGCACTCACGCGACTTTCTAATTAACTTGCAGCCGTTACACAAACTATAACTCGTTGAATTCCCGAATCATATTAAAGAATGCATTTCTGCCATACCGAACAGAGAGGAAATAAAGAGCATTTGTCGGTCTGAAACTTAGAATTTCATAACACAACTTTATGAATCTCTGTAAAGCAAGTACTGTCATGTTTAATTGAAAATAAATAGATGCACAAGACAATCCATCCTAGCAAGTACTGTCATGTCTAACTGAAAAGAAGTACTGCAGCTAGAGTACTAAGCGAAACGGTGAAATCCATCCTAGCTAGGTGGAAAGAGGCTCTGTCCGCAACTCATCGTCCGGTGATGCACAAGACAATCAGAACCGCTGCTCTGTCCACAACTCGTCGTCCCACAGCAAATGGTTAATTTTTGAGAGAAATGCGAGATGGGAGGAAGATTGGGTATACCTTGTGCATGTTATGTGTGGAGGCGGACGCCGGGTGGCGCGAGCCGCCGCTTGCCATCGTAGGTGGACTCGGCATCTCGGAGGAAGCCCACCCTCGCTTGGGTTTGCGAGTGGAGTAGGCCGGCTGCGAACAGGTCGACCGGGACAGAGCTCGGGAGCTGCTGCAGGGCTCGTGGTGGAGTGCGCTGGATCTCCCGGCCGCCGTCGCCAAGAAGGCGTTTCCTCCTGCCTGGATCCCCTCCGTGGTTGGTGGGCGTACCGGCATGTTGCAGCTCCGATGACTGCTGAAGGCCTCCATGGCGGGGTCGGGGAAGGCCGGCAGTGGCGCCTGAGATGGGGAGCGGCGGCGTCGAAGGCTTGCCGGAGCACGTCTTTCTGGCCGGAGGAAGTGCGGCGGCGCGCGAGATCTGGATCGCGAGAGGGCTGGGCGGAAGAAAGGGGATCCGTGCTGGGGTGGAGAGATGTGGTGGGTGCGTGCGTTTTTTTCGACAGGGCGTGTGTGCGTTCCGTTAGCCTGCGTTGCGTTGCGTCGTGTGCGTGTCCTTTTTTTTCTTTTTCTTTTTGTTTTGGTTGCTTGCATTTTCTTACAAAAGGTATGGATGGTGGGAGATGTGAGGCTGAGATGGTGTCCAGCTCATCGATCCGTGGACAAGCTTGTTCTTACATCTGATTAGCTGAAGACGACTCGCCCAGATCTTGTAAATTTAAGGTGTATACGCACGGTGGGGAACAGAGGGTTAGGGTTTGATACTTGAGGGGCCTTGGCGGGTCTGAAATGACCAGAGAGGGAAAAATGCGCGGGGCACCGGTCTAAAGTTTATAGGCACAACCGCACAAGCACTTCCTCCAGCTAAGTGGCTGCAGCTGGGACCTAGCTCTCCATGGCCCCATCGTACAGTGACTATTTAGGGTCTCATGGTAAGATACACCTGTTCCACTGATATGATATATGTTAAAAAATAGTCTGTTTCTCTAGCAAACAAATAAAAAGACATATAGTTAATATTTTCATTGCCAAATATAATTATTTCATATGATTTTATTATAATAACATGACTTCTAGTAATATCTCCCATTTAAAAATAATTAAATTTGGTTGTCCATCCTACGACATCGTTCTGCTCGTGTTTCGTCCATCGCTCCATACTAGTTAATAACGTGGTGTAAGATATAGCCTATGAACAATGTTTGACGAAGAATGTTTTATTTTTATCCGAATAAAAACATCATTTTCCATTTTCTGAGTGCTAAAATAATAAACTTGGAATAACAAAATTTGGTTCAAAAGGTGTTCACAAAAATGAGCCATCTCCTCGAAGATTCTTGGGTTTCGGGCCAAATGACGAGTGTTATGGCCACACTCATGGCATAGTTTGTTGAAATGTGCCCATATTCTACACAAGCATGCATAATGGAACAACTAACAATGTTCACGAAGAAACTTTTATTTTTTATTGAATAAAACCATCATTTTCCATTTTCGGAGTGTCAAAAAGGGTTGTTTTGTGAAGCACCTACCGAAAATATATTACATAATTGTACAAAGTAAAATTCTAAATATATTATGTCATATTTTATCTACAAATAACAAATTTACTACCTCTCAATAGCTCAGAATACACCTCTTTTGAAAAAGACAAATTTCTGCCGATTCCGCTGAAACCGGGCCAAATTTGAACTACAGGTACCTTGTAGTTTGCTCATGATTTTATGTAAAATTCATTTTTAGGTACAAAAGTACCTATTTCAATAGAGATGTACCAATATTTTATCAATATTGAACCTCTAGCTACGAACGGTCATGCCCGCCGTCTTGACTTTTTCCTAAAACCGACTTAGAAAATTCCAGAAAATTAAAAAAAAAATCAAAATGATGCAAGGCCTTCGCGTGGTGTCATTGTATATGTCCTAGTATCCACCAAAAATATTAAAATGGGAATACGACAACTGGGTTGAAAAGGTGTTCATAGAAATGAGCCATCTACTCCGAAGATTCCTGGATTTCGGGCCAAATGACGAGTGTTATGGCCACACTCATGGCATAGTTTTTTGAAATGTGCCCATATTCTACACAAGCATGCATAATGGAACAACTAACAATGTTCACGAAGAAACTTTTATTTTTCATTGAATAAAACCATCATTTTCCATTTTCGGAGTGTCAAAAAAGGGTTGTTTTGTGAAGCACCTACCAAAAATATGTTACAGAATTGTACAAAGTAAAATTCTAAATATATTATGTCATATTTTATCTACAAATAACAAATTTACTACCTCTCAATAGCTCAGAATACACCTCTTTTGAAAAAGAAAAATTTCTGCCGATTCCGCTGAAACCGGGGCAAATTTGAACTACAGGTACCTTGTAGTTTGCTCATGATTTTATGTAAAAATCATTTTTAGGTACACAAGTACCTATTTCAATAGATATGTACCAATATTTTATCAATATTCAACCTCTAGCTAAGAACGGTCATGCAAGTCGTCTTGACTTTTTCCTAAAACCGGATTAGAAAATTCCAGAAAATTCAAAAAACATCGAAATGATGCAAGGCCTTCGCGTGGTGTCATTATATATGTCCTAGTATCCACCAAAAATAATAAAATGGGAATACGACAACTGGGTTGAAAAGGTGTTCATAGAAATGAGCCATCTCCTCCGAAGGTTCTTGGGTTTCGGGCCAAATAACGAGTGTTATGGCCACACTCATGGCATAGTTTGCTGAAATGTGCCTATATTCTACACAAGCATGCATAATGGAACAACTAAAAATGTTCACGAAGAAACTTTTATTTTTCATTGAATAAAACCATCATTTTCTATTTTCGGAGTGTCAAAAAAGGGTTGTTTTGTGAAGCACCTACCGAAAATATGTTACAGAATTGTACAAAGTAAAATTCTAAATATATTATGTCATATTTTATCTACAAATAACAAATTTACTACCTCTCAATAGCTCAGAATACAGCTCTTTTGAAAAAGACAAATTTCTGCCGATTCCGCTGAAACCGGGCCAAATTTGAACTACAGGTATCTTGTAGTTTGCTCATGATTTTATGTAAAAATCATTTTTAGGTACACAAGTACCTATTTAAATAGAGATGTACCAATATTTTATCAATATTCAACCTCTAGCTACGAACGGTCATGCCCGCCGTCTTGACTTTTTCCTAAAATCGGCTTAGAAAATTCCAGAAAATTCAAAAAAAAATCGAAATGATGCAAGGCCTTCGCGTGGTGTCATTATATATGTCCTAGTATCCACCAAAAATAATAAAATGGGAATACGACAACTGGGTTGAAAAGGTGTTCATAGAAATGAGCCATCTCCTCCGAAGATTCTTGGGTTTCGGGCCAAATAACGAGAGTTATGGCCACACTCATGGCATAGTTTGTTGAAATGTGCCCATATTCTACACAAGAATGCATAATGGAACAACTAACAATGTTCATGAAGAAACTTTTATTTTTCATTGAATAAAACCATCATTTTCCATTTTCGGAGTGTCAAAAAAGGGTTGTTTTGTGAAGCACCTACCGAAAATATGTTACAGAATTGTACAAAGTAAAATTCTAAATATATTATGTCATATTTTATCTACAAATAACAAATTTACTACCTCTCAATAGCTCAGAATACACCTCTTTCGAAAAAAGACTAATTTCTGCCGATTCTGTTGAAACCGGGCCAAATTTGAACTACAGGTACCTTGTAGTTTGCTCATGATTTTATGTAAAAATCATTTTTAGATACACAAGTACCTATTTCAATAGAGATGTAACAATATTTTATCAATATTCAACCTCTAGCTACGAATGGTCATGCCCGTCGTCTTGACTTTTTCCTAAAACCGGATTAGAAAATTCCAGAAAATTCAAAAAACATCGAAATGATGCAAGGCCTTCGCGTGGTGTCATTATATATGTCCTAGTATCCTCCAAAAATAATAAAATGGGAATACAACAACTGGGTTGAAAAGGTGTTCATAGAAATGAGCCATCTCCTCCGAAGATTCTTGGGTTTCGGGCCAAATAACGAGTGTTATGGCCACACTCATGGCATAGTTTGTTGAAATGTGCCCATATTTTACACAAGCGTGCATAATGGAACAAATAAAAATGTTCACGAAGAAACTTTTATTTTTCATCGAATAAAACCATCATTTTCCATTTTCGGAGTGTCAAAAAAGGGTTGTTTTGTGAAGCACCTACCGAAAATTTGTTACAGAATTGTACAAAGTAAAATTCTAAATATATTATGTCATATTTTATCTACAAATAACAAATTTACTACCTCTCAATAGATCAAAATACACCTCTTTTTAAATAGACAAATTTCTGCCGATTCCGTTGAAACCAGGCCAAATTTAAACTACAGGTGCCTCATAGTTTGCTTATGATTTATTAAAAAATCATTTTTAGATGCAAAAGTATCTATTTCATCATAGAAACAATACGAGTTTACCAATATGCAACACCTAAGTAAGAATGTTCATGCCCATTGTTTTGACCTCAAAAGTGTAATTTCAAATCGCTTAATATCTCAAGCAATATATGCCTATGGGCATTATTATATTTTTTACACAAAAAGGTTGAAAATTAACAATAATTACCAGGATTAATTTTACAAAAATTTAAAAATTGATTTCGGTCCATTTGGAGGCCAAATTCAAATTATAGAAATGAAAACAGAAAAAAAGAAAGAAAAAAATAATCCCGACCACAATAGGCCAGCTGCTGGCCCTCAAGGCGCATGCCAGCGCATGCTTGCTAGGCCCAGATTCGGCCCATGGCCGCAGCGGAAGCCCATGTTCAGTGAAAACGGAACATCAAGTAGCCTCGGTCTTCTATTGTATCACATAGTGTTTGGTGGCCTGGTGGTTGGAGCTTGTCCTGGTGTGCGGGAGGTCGCGGGTTCGAGTCCCGGCCGTCTATTTTTGCTATTTTCGCGCTGGAAGCGTTCGGTGGTGCAGCATCGCTGTACTCACTCGGTGTGGGACCCCTAGTGCAGTTGGTCGGTCCCACATGCCAGTTCGTACCTGATAGAAGTGACACATAGGCAAAACCATGATATGGCCATCCAGTAGACATGCCACATAGGCGGAATTGGTGATATGACAAATAGTTGTATAAAAAATAATGACACGTAGGCGAAACGATGATATGACCATCCAGTAGACACGACACATAGGCGAAATTGGTTATATGGCCATCTAGTAGACACGACACGTAGGTGAAATTGACAATGTAATATCAATGCATCCACTTTTAGGCTGTTTATGACGATTTTGTTTTATAAAATTGCGACGTTTTTTGCCAAATCGTCGGGATAATTTTGGGTTTTAACCCCCTATAACAGCTTAGAACGACATGGCACGAAATCTTCGTAACTTTATGACGATTTTGTCCATCGTCATTGAGAGAACGTCATGTATCAACACATTTCTTGTAGTGCTTCCACGCGTGTTCCGCTGCGTGCGCTTGAGACGTCTATCGGATGCATCAGCAAGAATAAGTATTTGGGATACTTCTAAGTACTGCAAAATTTATTTTCTCAATATTTTGGAATCAGAAAATATATTTTTGAATTTTTTAAATTGAGCGAAACCATTTTTCGAAATTAAAACCAGTAATGTGATTAAAAAAAAGGAAAAGAGCTATGCCGACGGCATTGCCGTCAGCATAGCTCAAATTGAGCTATGCCGACGGCAATACCGTCGGCATAGCTTCGTACCATCAAACTCCCCGTCAACTAGTGTCTCCAATGCCACGTGGCTGTCACCTATGCTGACGGCCGAGATATGCCGAGGGTGGCCGTCGGCACATCTCTAGCTACGCCGACGGCCGAGCTATGCCGACGGTTGTTTTCCCGCCGTGGGCGTCTCAGAGCTATGACGACGGCCCCGATAAATTGCCGTCGGCATAGCTTTGGCCGTCGGCGTCTAGGTGGATTCCTGTAGTGAGAGGCGATATTTGCTGGACATTCCCCTACATCAAGACCACGGAAGCTCTGAGTGTTTACAGGCGTTGGCCACCAATTATGAATTGATTTATTGCAGCTCACCAAAATAGAACACCCACCTTTTAAACGTACGTACACATGCTTGTTCATCTTTCATTATTTGTTTAATGTCTGGCTATGTTTGTGGACACTTTTTTTTGAGATTAAACAGAACTTATATTAAGCAAGCAAGCCGCCTCGTTAAAAACCTTCCAGTCCTCTTAGGTACCCTGGTAAGGAAAAGAGTGCGTCAGAAACTTGCAGCTGCGAAAACAACCATTAGTCTGGCTTACAATCCTTTCTGATACATGCATCAAGAAAGGTCGGGGTGTAATTAACCCAAAGACATCTTTGTCTATCTAAGCTACTATAATTGGCACATAGGTGTGCCAGCTTATTGGCTTCCCTAGCAATATAATTGAGAGTAAAAGACTCTAGATTTCCTGATAAATCATTCACCTCCGAAAGAATAGACGCCAGTATAGATCTATCATACTTTGCAGCTGACCACATATGAACTAGTTGCTGTGAATCTGATTCCACAATAATCTTTCGATAACCTCTCTCGATAGCGATCTTTATTCCATCCCGAATTGCATAGGCTTCCATAGTAATAGCCAGGGAAACAGAATTATACCATTTAGCTTGAGCAACACGTAATTGACCATCACTTCCTCTCAGTGTCACCCCCGTACCTCCATTATTTTGATCTTATATGAATTTAGCATCCACATTAACCTTCACTGTATCACCATCAGGAGGTATCCATCTAGCCAAATTCTTAACCGGGAGAGCTAGGGGGTTTTTTCCCTAAACCGATCAAATCGTTAGTGGTGTCCGGTACCCATTTAGCAGATTGGGAAATGGTTCTCATCTCCTCCCCATGACGTCTCGCATTCCTCTCACACCATACGGACCACGCACAACATAAAATGATAGATGCCGAGCGCGTCGGTACCTTGTCGTCTTCCAGGAGATCCAGAGCCCGGCTCCCTGGATGAAGTGATGGGATTTTTACACCCGAAATATCCTTCATCTCCCTCCAAAACTTTCTGGTCCAGTTGCATATGAAGAGGGAGTGATATATAGATTCAGGCAGACCACAAAAATCGCAATTATCTGTCCGTTCGATATGAGGCTGAGCAAGAATCTGTTTAGTTGGGATGGATTCTTTGACTACTCGCCACCAAAAATTCCGCACTTTAGGCGGTACAGGCATCTTCCAAATTCTTTTCTGAGACAAAAATGGGTCGCCACCAGAGGAGCTAGCGACCGGTGCGGAGTTGTGGTGTATCAATGATTTGTATGCAGAACTCACCGATAAGTATCCCAAACGCTCGGGTTGCCATGCCATGTATCGTCCATATAGAAACCCACTGGGATACGTAATATTGCTTCGGCATCGCAGTGTATGAAATTTAACCGAACCTTGTCTTCCAGCCATTCATTCGAATATGGATCAAACAATTCTTCAACCATCACAATGTCACTCTCTGGATCCCTGCTAAGAGGTTTTTTGCCACTGTTATCCGGTATCCATGGGTCATCCCAAACCCAAAAAGAAGATCCATCACCCACTCGCTTGATCATGCCAATTTTTAGTGCTTATCTACCATGGAGAATAGCCCTCCATGTGTGCGAAGCACCCTTCTTCCTTGTTGCCGACATAAAGTCCCCAGAATGGAAATATTTCCCTTTTAGCACTGTAGCACAAAGAGAATCAGGATTAGTGATTATTCTCCATCCTTGCTTTGCCAGCATAGCTTGGTTGAAGAATTCCAACTCTCTAAACCCCATACCCCCCTCACATTTGGGGACAGCAGTATCCTTCCATTTGCACCAATGCATTTTGCGTTTTTTCTCATCTCCACCCCACCAAAAGCGGGCAATAATATTTGTAATCTTTTTCACCAACTTCTTTGACAATTTAAAATAGCTCATCGAGTAAGTTGGTATTGCCTGACAAATAGCTTTGATCAAAACTTCCCTACCTGCACTATTAAGATGTTGAGGTACCCAGCCATTAACCAGTGTTTTGATTTTAGATAGGATACCCTCAAATAACTCATCAGAAGATCATCCCACCGCCGTTGGCAATCCAAGGTATGTTTCAACCAGAGCCTCGTTAGTAATATCCAATGTGGTGTGAACCTTGATCTTCTTTTGATGCCGAGGAACAGTTCGCACTAAAAAATATAGCAGACTTAGCTTTGTTGACTAATTGGCCCGAGCCCATGTGATACCTTTGAAGAACATCATTGATTCGTTGAGCCCCTGCCACACTTGCTTGAGTGAAGATAATACAATCATGTGCAAATAGAAGATGAGAGATCCACGGGGCGTGGATACCCACCCTCACTCCACGGGCTAGATAACCTGTTGCAATATACTTAAGAAGACAGGTTAGTCCTTCAGAACAAAGAAGAAATAAATACAGGCTAATCGGATCACCCTGTCTAATACCCCTCGATGGCTTGAAATTTTCCGATAGAACTCCGTTTACCCTCACCGAAAAAGAGGTTGATTCCACGCAAGCCATCACACGATCAACCCACATATTAGCAAAGCCCATTTTCTCCATAATCTTCCTCAAATAAATCCACTACACCCTATCATAGGCTTTGGCCATATCAAGTTTGATAGCACAGTCACCTGATTATCCTTTCTTCCTCTTTAACTGTAATTAACCTTCCTGGAACAAAAGCACTCAGTTCTTCTGAAATTACTTCCTCCAATAACGGTCTCAGTCTCATTGCTAGAACCTTAGAAACAATTTTATATAACACGTTTCAAAGAGATATAGGGCAAAATTGAGTTAAACTCTTTGCTTCTTTTACCTTAGGGATAAGAACTAGGATAGTCTCATTCACTCCCGCCGGCATATGACCCGAGATGGAGAATTCCCTCACAGCATCAGTAACTGGTTTTTTAAAAAATATTCCAATGCTTGATATAAAAACCTGCTGTGAAACCATCGGGCCCTAGAGATTTGTTAGGGTGCATCATGAACGGTGCTTGCTCCACCTCCATATCAGATAACTGTTTACATAATTTTTCATTCATAGATTTATCAATTTTTTCCTCAACCACTTTGGTTACTAATTGAGGGTTGACTCCTCCATCAGAAGAAAATAAACCCTTGTAGAACCTTGAAGCAACCATTTCGAAATCCAATTGCCTTGTCACTTCCGAACCATCTTCAGTAATTAGAGATTTTATCCTATTTGATCTCGCGTGTTCTTTCGCTCTCGCGTGAAAGAAGGTAGTGTTTCGGTCTCCTTCCTTAAGCCATTGAATTCAAGAACGCTGTTTTGCCATTATCTCCTCCCGAGTCAGCAGTTCCGAAATCCTATTCATAAGAATTTTTTCTGCCTTTGACGGACCCCTCTGTAAGTTTCTGGCCCGCAAATTCTCAAGTCTCCCCCTCATATTCTTCAGTTGTCGCTGTACATCGCCAAATTCTGTTTTATTCCAGTACTGTAGTCTTGTTTTAACCGAGGCTAAAGAACCAACCACCTCTGACAAACCGCCAGCAGTAAATTTCCATGCCGTTTCAACTATATTAGTGTAATCATCATGCCTTAACCAGGCGTTCTCGAAACGGAATGGTCTGATCAACCGATCTGTACTGTCCCTGTCAATAACCTCAACCGAGATCAAAAGGGCACAGTGATCAGACTGCGTTGTCTGAATGTGTGACACCTTAGTGTTGCCAAAGGTGTCAATGAATTTATCATCTCCTAATCCCCGATCCAATCGTACTTTAATGTTCTTGTCACCCATCGGTCGGTTGTCCCAGGTATACGGCAAGCCCGAGTACCCCAAGTCGGTAAAGCGACAAATATCCAATGCATCCCTAAAACCCTCCATCATCCAATCCTACCGTAAATTCCTTCCCAACTGTTCATTCTGTAGCACTTCATTAAAATCTCCTGCACAGATCCACGGTTTATCATACTCAGTTCTCAGAAATTCCAACAATTCCCAACTTCTATTTCTCCTCGCTCTCACCGGTTCCCCGTAGAAACCAGTGAATCTCCACTCAACATTACCCAAACCATCGTTCTGAATCAAAACATCAATATGAGTCCTACTAAAGGATTTCAAACTCACGTAAGAATCGTTGTTCCAGAAGAGAGCCAGGCCACCACTTACACCTTCACTTTTGACCGCAAACAAATTCTGAAAGCCAAAACGAAACCTGAGATTTTTTGCTCTCGTTTCTGACTGTTTAGTTTCCGAGAGAAAAACCAAACCGGGGCGATGCAGTTTAATCAAACTGCCAATTTCCTGAACTGTCTCGAGCCGCCCACAGCCCCGACAGTTCAAACTGAATATATTCATTGTGCCCGGCGGTCTCCCTCGGAGGGAGCCGCCGATATGCTCTCATTGGATGTTACATCGCTATCACCACCTGCCTTCTTTGCCTTCTTAGCAGTTCTTGGCTGGATATATGTTTGCGGGAGAGGGGGAACCAGATCCGATCCCGAACCCACCATAGTGCCTTTCCCATTATCAACAGAAACCACCTGATCATCAAAGTTTAGTTTCTTTCCCACGTAGGCTATATCCATCCTTTCACCTGTATCAGCTCGAACGCTCATTGCACCTTCAGGTTGTTTCATAGGGCTAGAAGCCGTGTCACTCAAATCTCTGTCCTCGTGATCCATATAATCCGAGTTCCTCTTTCGAGCAAAACTTTGGGTCTCAAAAATCCTACCACGACCCCCTGCTCTCCCTGTGAACCCTCCTCTCGGCATAAACTGACCGGTTTGTATCCTGCGTTTCGCAAATAGCCATTTACTATATTGCACCGATGACTGATCATGGATTCCATCACCGCACTCTTCCAAATCATGCCCTAAGATTCCACAAACACCAAAGAAGTAACCGATTTTTTCGTACTCGACATGAACTAATTCCCTCTTGCCACTGACATTAATTGGAACAAAACGGATTAGAGGTGATGTACCATCGATGCTAGCTCTAACCCGAACATAATCTCCCTCGAAAAACCTTGTAGGCTTCATATCAACAGTTTGAACTTTTCCGATTCTTCTTGCTAGCTCATCTACTACCCTGTTCACCCGATAAAGTTCGGGAATAGCATGAATTTGAGCCCATACACTTGTCCTGTCCATCTTGATATCCTTGAGATTACACAGACCATCATACTCTGCCATTAGGACCACCAGTTTCTTATATAGCCATGGTCCTTGATTCATAACTTTATTCCAATCACCCAGGCAAAAGAACTTAAAAGTAAATAAATTATCATCTACTTCCCTCATCTCTGCTTCATGTGCTAGTGCCCAAACCCCTCTCAATGTATCAAAAACTGCAGATGCCGAGATTGGTTTGACAATATGAATCTTACCCACTGCCTCCCTCAACTCTTCTGGACCGATATACACATCATCCAATTCCCCCTCCCTCAACTCTAGGTGTTGCATTGATGTCGCAAGGGTTGCATCATAATCACCTCTCCTACGTCCAGAACCCTCTGAAGCAGACGACATGGCAATCGATCTTGCACAACCTCCGCGGCCAGAGTCGGTTTGCACGTCCCAGGCTGAAACCTAGAGTTAAAACAGACAGCGATCCCTCCCGCCTGCAAGTCTCACCGAGGGGGAGTAGAATCCGGTCTCGATCTTGGTAGGAATCCCTCCGATCTCACTCCTAGGCTTTCGCCGTCGGAGGAGCCAAAAAACCCTAGAGTCCTAGGTCAACGTCCGTGCTACAGCACTAGTATGTATCAAAGATCAGGTCATGGTCCTTTTTCACTATCTATTGCCGACCATACGGTAAGAAACTCTGTTTCACCAAACCCAAAACATTATTTTGAAGTATCATATTACAAACACCCCCACATGTTGCATTGATGCAACATGTGGGGGTTATTGTGACTTTCATTGAGCCGCAGAGGGCGATTAATCATCACGCCGAGCAGGGTGATTATCGTAATACTGCTGATATTATGTTGCTGTTGCTACTTTTGGGAAATATCTGTCTTGGAATAATGCTGATACAATTAAGTGTCGTATCTTAGTCTATGCTGAATTTCCATCTGCAACTCGTGTTCCTAGAGATGTGGTATTTAGTAAGTACTGGGGACAGAACCCCCAGCGAAGAAGCGAACGATGTAGTAATGATAGGGCGCCCCTCTCTATATGTAATTGACCGTTGCCCATATAAAGTAGGGCATCAATCTCTCTAAATATGTAATCGCCGATCTATCGGTCGCTATATAGGGCTATAATATGTATATGCTCCTGGATGTAATGAATCGTGCTAGTATATTATTATTTTGATCATACATAGCCTCTACACATGTTTTTTCATGTCGTCTCTACGCGTATTTTGATGAAATTGCGGGTAATCGCGAGCGCCAAACTCCTTTATTATTTTAAACTAGTTGAATGCCCGTGCGTTGCTACGGGCGCTACAACCGGAAAAAATATTGACGATCATTTTTTCGCGAATGGCGCATTTTTTAAAAGTCATTTTCTTTCGTGATTGGCTCATTTTTTAACCCTCGCCTTATGAGAGGAGAATGTATTATCTTCCTCCTCTACGGATTGCAAGTCGCACTCTAAATAAAACATAAGAATAATTGATCATTCAACCCATGATAAATTTGCGAATTCAAAAAGTCACATAATTCATCAAATTACAATGAAGTCAATGCAACTACTCACACCATTTCTATGAATAAGGCGCACACACTTTTCAATATTTATCTTTGGCAAAAAATTACTCCAACAATCCAAGCATTATTTAATAGAAAATTAAAATTGTTAGAAAAGTATTTTACAAAACTAATCCAACAATATCAAATATTACTTCACAAGAATTAGTAAAACATACTACTACTTCCAATCTATATTATTTGTCGCCGATTTAGTATAAAGTTATAAAGCAAAAGCATTCAGTTTGCATTGCATTAGCTCCTTTCAATTGGAGCCATCGAAAACACATTACACACAATACTATACATTTCTTTGGAATATTTTACCAAGGAAACCATCGGTGCACACTTCCACTAAACAAGAGATGTTATTTGCAAAAACATTTACGTAAGAAGTTGACTTCTTGTAGCATAGACATTAAGGTGGTATACCAAGCATTACATAATCTCCAGAATTTATAGACCAATTAAGGTGGTATACCAAGTTTAGTAAGGGACATCTCAGATCTAATTCTATCTGCACTAAACGATCATATAATCATAAGTAAAACATTGACATGTTCTATTCATAAGCCTGGATGCATACACTGCATCAATAAAAAAATCTACAAGTGAGATGAAAAAATCATCGTGTATCTTTGTCTCTCTACGTGCACCACCCATTGTTCAGTATTCTTGTAGTAGCTATCTCAAAAGCTTGGCAGCATAAATTAAGGAACAGAAGCCAAACACATCTGATATGACTCATGATATGCCAATTACACTTCAAACAATGCATAATTCAATGTCTTGAGTGTCAGATACAAAGTGCGGAATTATAAATGGATGTTTTCTATATAAAAAAAAGACTGAATTTGGGTAACGAATAGAGTACAGAATTAGGATACTGCATATCTTTAAATGCAAATATAGTATGCCTAACCATTAAAGCTATATCCCAAATTTATGAAGAAATTTCAGATTTTTAATCAGTTTTTTGCATAGACGATATAATTTTCAGAGTTGTGCCTCCAACAAGGTGTTGTCACTTCAAGGTGTTGTATGTTTACCATGGTAGAGGTACATTGCTTGGAAACAAGTATATTTCGACTAAATAGTGTTAGATACATCCACTTTTGTCAAATTTTGTGGCATTTAATTCCGTACGGAGGGAGTACAAGGTAACCCCACCATTTCATGTGAATGCTATCCTACAATCTTCATTGTTAAACCTGCACTTTGCACTACTTGAATCAGATATCTTAAGGTAAAGCTACTGAGTTAATCTGTGACCTGACCATGTTGAACTTAGAGGTCAACCTAGATGTATAAAAGAGATCGGAAGATATCAAGCTGGTACCAAAAATATCTAGTTCAGAAAAAGGTTTGTAACATATGTTTGAGATGAACACACACTGACATTAAGAAACATATGTGAGGAGGGTATATACCTTTGGCTTGGGCCCATTCCTTTATAAACTATGTTTGTCCTGCTCCTCTACCTTCAGGAAATGAGAAACACCGACGTATTTCTCACACTTAGTTTCTCTTTGACAACAATCAAGCACCCATCTACACTCCTCCACTTGTCCAATGTTCAAAATTTAAGTCTCCAAATTAATTTACACTGTACAAAGAAATTGGTTAGGTTGCCTAAAGCAAAAGCTTAGCTGTCCAGTCAAGTTGCCCTTCTAAAATACTTATTAAAAGAGTGAAACAGCGCAGGGACGCATCATTTCTCCACATATTTCCTATAAACCTACCCTTCGAGCATTCCTTGATGATAAAGAGTGACATGATAAGGAGCATACGATAAATCATTGTTCTATCATGTGTGTTGTGCTTAATGGAATCTTCATGTCTGCCTGCTGGAGTCTTCATGTGGATGTGGTGTAGGTCATTGCACATTGCCTTCAGTAATTAAAGTACAGTCCCTTAAATAATTAAGTTTGGATCATCCTATCTAGCGGAACAAGAACACATCAACCCTAATTCAGCTGCAAAATGAGCTAATATAAGAACACTTCAGTTCAGGACGGTGTCAATTCTGCTCAATTTTAACAGCATGAAAAAAAAGCTTACCCTAATGCCCCACCATTCTCAACTTTGCACACGGACTGCTCAAAGGAGTAATAAGGGATCAAGTGGGAGTGTTGATCAGCTTGATCAGATTGCCAAGATCCTCTACCTGACAACAATACACAAATACAAAATTAGGAGGGCAAAAGAGGTGAAAACAAGCACATGTGTACTGTGAGCATATCTACAATCATCGCTTGGAATTTTAACTTTTGATGCCACATGCAATAAACTACTAAAATTAACCACACACAAGGCGTGATTTTTGGAGCGGCCAGGATGTGCATCTCTGCCCGCGAGTAAGCTTCATCAATCTGGCAAGTACCATCGCGGCCATTCGCTTCAGCGCCTAGTCGCAAATACAAGACTGAGTGCTCCTCGTGCCTAGTGCGACTCTCCTGTCGCCGACACACCTCCGTTATAGCACCCATCCCGAGAAATAAACCACATACAAGGCGCGATTTTTGGAGCGGCCAGAGAGTGCACCTCTGCCGCGAGTATGCTCAATTTGGCAGGTACCATCGCATCCATCCGCTTCAGCGCCTGGTCACCAATACAAGACTGTGCAACTCTCCTGTCGCTGACACACCCTCCGTCCTATGATCCACCGTATGAGTACAACGAGCATCGCCCACAACCTCCTTCCTTCCGTCTGGAGCACTGCGCAAGCCCCAGGTCTGCCGCTGACGAAGTTGCCACTACTGCACAGGTAAAATGCTGCTTAGGACCTCCACCTCTGCCGCCCTACTTCCTCCAATATGGCAATGGCCTTCTTCATCGTGGCCAAGCTTCCTACACGACTAATACATAAGCAATTTACACTAGTGGAAATAGGGGCTTTAGTCCCGGTTCGTAGGCCCCCATTTGTCCCGGTTGTGCAACCGGGACGGGGCATCCGGGACAAATACCCCTCCCCATTGGTCCCGGTTGTGGCAGGACCCGGGACAAATGGGGCTGACCACGTGGCCTGTGCGCGGGAACCTGGCCAGAGCTATTAGTCCCGGTTCTCAATACGACCCGGGATGCATGCCCCTTCTGCCGCGGCAGAAATTTACAATTTCCGTTTTTTGGCCCCCAAGACCTCCTGGCGGCCCCTCCCAGGACCTCGAGAAGAGAGGAGCCTCGGTGGACCCTCCACGGAGCCCCCGGATCGCACGAGTGAATAAGTATATAAAGCAGAATAAGAAACACTTATATTACAGAAGCAAAGTATATCGAGCATATTACATGACCGATGGAGTGTATTACAAAATCAAACTTAGTTCCAACCGGAGGCATGGTACTCTCCATCTACGTTTATGACCTCTGCATCTAAGAAGCCCGCAATTTCCTCCTGAATTGCTCGTATGCGGTCCCTTGGTAGAAGACCGTCCCGAAGCCGTTCGATCTAATATAAAGAAGAGTGGTCACTAAAATATATGAAACTAAGTAACTAAAATAGATAGTAATAAGAAGAATTGACGACTAACGTACATGAAGTTGCTTTAAATTTCTGCCCTTGGGAGATGTGGTCTGACGAATGAACTCGCAAACGTAGTATCCACACAAGTTATTCCCGTCTCCTTGTTGCAAGCACTATACGAGAAGATTGTTTCAATCAAAATAATAATCAACCAGGCATGATAATGGTATCGACACTAGAATCAAGGAGATGGGCGCGGATCTAGATAGTACTTACTTGCACAACATCAAATGTAAGCTGTTTTTCCCATTCACCGGGAGACTTCTTTATGAACCTCTTCCAAACCCTACCCGAGAAAGAAAAAGAATAAAAAGAGTTAGTAATTACTTGATATCCGAAAATGAAACAAAGTAGTCGATATATTGCCATATATAAATACTGAAATTAATAAAGATTGAAATTACCGCTGGATCATTTCCTGCATGTCAGCCCACATTGAGAGGGGTTTACGTTTTGAGTCCATTACAATTACTTTTCCTTTGTCAATTTGGAAGATTAGCAGAATATAGTGGAAGCTACGCACGCAGAACTCATCAATTATACAGTGAACATTGAGTAAGGAAAACAGAATGTTTACAACAGAGTAACACACTTACTTGAAGTTGTAAGGAAATAGTATTTCCCGTCGGTGTTGGTTAAATATTATTGCCCTCAGAATATTATTTTCTGTATCCTTGGGAGATTGCCGAAGAGTCTTTTCAAAAATAATATTTGGATCAATGAACCCAATATCATAGATTCCACCTCTTTTGCATTCGAGAATCTTCATTCTGCAATTATAATATATGAGTGTACTATATATATATATATATGAATATGCAATTGAATGAGGTGAGCTAGAGAAATAAGTGCTTACAGACAATAGGCACTAAGGATAGATTTGTCGAGGGCCTGCTGCTGGTATAACTGAAACAATTCCTCAAATTGTATCATAACATATCCATTTCCATTTCCATAGTGCTCGTCCTTAACGTTGAGACATATCCAGTCCATAGATTCCTCAACGGCTTCCATATACCAACTATGCACTCTTCGCATTTTCGTTGGTAGATCCTTTATATCCTCGGGTTTGACAAGAGGCTTCCCGTACTGGTATTTGTACGCACATTCAGCTGCGGGGAAGTAGTTCACTGTTTGTATATACTCAGCAATGGACAAACCCGCATCAGCTGCCTTGTCTGCGTACAGTGTTATAAACTCCGGATCAATATGCTCGTCAGCAATATTAGTGCTCGGCCCCACCTGGGTATTGGAAATCACTTTGAGCGGGGACGTGGATTGTTTTTTCTGCTCTCCGAGCTGAGCAACTGATTTTCCCTTTTTCCCGCTTGCGCTACTACTCTTCGTCGACCGCACCATTTCCTGGTGTGATTTCAGAATAGAGCGGTCATAGTCAGATGACAGACTCGGCTCTGGTTGATGAAGAGTCTTCACCATTTTCCAAGCTCGTTCTATCTCTTCTTCGGTCTCGGGGAAATCTGGCTTTTGCTTCTCCTTCCGCTTTGATTTCCACGCCTCGTATTGGTCCTTTGCGATTTTCTGGTTTTCCTCGGGAGTATAGTCGTAAGGTAACTTGGGTACCTCTTTTGGTACCTTCGGGAGGGGTGACCGTTGACGTTTCGGTGATTTTTTACGTTTCGGCAGAAACTTAGTGGGCGGAGAAGGCTGACGCTGCGGCGTAGGCGAACGCGCTGGAGACGTGCACGGCGTAGGCGACCGCGCCGGAGACGGCATGCGTTGCGAAGACGACCGCGCTGGAGACTTTTGCGTTGGAGAAAGACGAGGATTCGATGGCTTTGCCGTCTGATTTGTGAGCACAATGCATTCCTTTAGCCATAAAACGGTCAAGTTCTTGACTTCTCCGAGTTCAGTCAACTCTTCGTCTTCACCTTCAGGAAAATCAAGCTTTACCCGCTCGAATCCGTTGACAACTTCATCGACCCCAACAACAGCGTAGCCCCGTGGAACCGGAAGAGTATGGTGAGTTGGTTCGTTGCCAATTGGTAAGACATAGCCGGCCGCCGCCTTGATGGTTATATTGACGACCTTCACGTGGAGCTCACAGGATGTCAGTTCCGTGATCTCATCCACCGGGTGAATCATCGGCGGTGCATCATCACCCGGTAGCTGCGTGGACGCAACGCTGCTTTTGCGATGAGAATGTGCGGCGTCGGGAGCCTCGACTTCAACTTCTACCATGTGTACTGATGCGCCGGTAGACACTATCTGCTGGCTAAGTGTGTTAATTTGGTCCTGCTGCTTCTTTGCTACATCCTGTGTCAGTTTTACCATTTCCTCAAGTTGACGCCTCCAGTTTGCCTGATTCTCTGCTTCAGCTGCCTCCTTGTCCTTTTTACGTTGACGGCTTCTATCTGGATATAACTTTCTGGTGGAGTCGAACGCAACACTCCACGGAGGAGTGCCTTTTGTGCCTCGTGTACGCCCTGCGTGTTCCTTATTCCCGAGGGCTCGTGTGAGCTCGTCGTTCTCTCTATCTGGCACGAACTTCCCATCTTTAACGTCCTTTATTGCGTCTCTCAGCTTCTCTATGGGTAGAGGACTCTCTTTATGCCTTAGGTTATATATTGCTTTTCCTTCGGCGTCCAACGTGCCCCCATGCCCGTAGAACCATGACCTTGTCCGCTCGACCCACAAGAACGGCTCGGGAGTGATCCCCTTCTGAAGCAGGTTGTTCTCCCATGTGTCCCACTTGGGACTGGAACCCTTGTAGCCACCCTGCCCCATAACATGGTGATATACCTTTTTGGCAGCGTTTTTCTCATTTGTTTTTGTCCTTTCCAGTTCATTCTCTGCCAGCTTGTACTTCACGAAGTCTGCCCATACGGGTTTTATTTTCTCATACCCTTGAGTGAAATCAGGAGTCTTGTTCTTCTTAACATAATCAAGGTTCAATCTTTTCTTCCAGTTTTTGAATTGCTCGGCCATCTTTTTCAGGGTCCACGCTTTGACCTTTTCCCGTATCTCATGTTTCATTTTAGTAACATCGGCCTCATTCACCCCCACTTCATTCTCGTCCACCTCCGGCACGGGTAAGTTGAAATTAGCCAAAATCTTTGAGAACAGATGATCTTTGGCTATTTTGCCGACATATGAAATTCCTTGTTTCCGCGGATCTTTTGGCTTATTCCACTCATTAACAGTGATCGGGATGTGATCTCTAACTAGCACTCCGCATTGCTTCACAAATTTTTGGGCAACATCAGCGGGAAGCTCAGGTGCGCCGTCTGCTGCGATCGTGTCGATCCTGTATCTTTCTGTATCTTTCAACTTCCTTGTTGCGCCTCGTTTAGTTTTTTTTCCGGTTGATATACTTGAACCGGATGGCTAAAAATATAAAGACTGTTAATACATGTATATAGACAACGAATGCTTCATTAATTAACATATCTATATATGCACCTCGGAGCCGGTGTTTGTAATTTGTATGGTTCCACCGGAGCCGTCGGCTGCTCCCATATCGGAGCCGTCGGCTTCTCCCTCATCGGAGTCGTCTCCCTGGGTGAGCACCGGATCTCCCTCACCGGAGTCGTTCATCCACTGGCTCACATCGTTCTCTACGTCGGGCCCGCGGATTAAACCCTCGATCATATTTTCGGCATCTTCGTCTCTTGGCTCCATACTATACAAAAAGAGTAAGTATATATTTCAGATCAATTTCATTAAAATTGCTTATACATAATAATTAACTAATGATCAATTATTTTCATCAAAATTGTTTATAGATAATACACAAAAATAGCAACATATTCATGAAATATTTAAACGTACGATTACATTTCTAGCATTCTTAAATTTATAACACTATATTAATTAAATTTTCTAACATTTATAATTAATAATTCTAACATACAAATCTAAAATTTCGAACATTCTTAAATTTCCTATATCAATTCTAAACGTACAAATCTAAAATTTCTAACATTCAGAACTAATAATTCTAATATTCTTAAATTTCCTATATCAATTCTAAACGTACAAATCTAAAATTTCTAAACGTACAACTAATAATTCTAACATTTTGTAACCCTAATAAAAAACAGTAACTAAGTAAAAAAAAAGAAAAAAAACAAAAAGGCCCCGGGCTAGGGCGAGATGGAGGCAGGCCTTACCTCCCCTCGGGGGCAGCGGCGGGCCGGCGGCGCGGGGGCAGCGGCGGCGCGGGGCAGCGGGTGCGCAGAGGAGGACGCCGACGGGGGCGAGGGGCGGCGCGACGGGACCGAGGGCGGCGCCGCAGAGGAGGACACCGACGGGGACGACGCGGGGGCGAGGGGCGGCGCGACCGAGCTAGGGGCGGCGCGACCGAGTGGCGGCGCCGTAGAGGAGGACGGGGGCGAGGAGCGGCGCGACCGAGTGGTGGCGCCGCAGAGGAGGACGGGGGCGAGGGGCGGCGTGGCGGGGGGCGACGCGACCGAGGGGGCGGAGCGGGTGCGACGGGACCGAGGGACGCCGACGGGAGCGAGGGGCGGCGCGGAGGGACGGAAAAAATGGGCAGCCTGGCGGCGTCGATTTCGTCCCTGCGCGCGGTCTAGAACTAGGAGGGACGGTGACGTGTATATATCTATCTAGCATCCGTCCCGGTTGGTGGCAACAACCGGGACGAAAGGCCCTTCCGTCCCGGTTGGTGGCAACAACCGGGACGAAAGCCCCGGCTGGTCGGGCGCGCCGCGACCAGAAGTACTTTTGGGCCGGGCGCGCCAATTGTTTTAGCGCCAAAATTTGAATATCTTAAATATGCACGTGAATAACTTCTATATACTTTCAAATTTGAAAAAAATACAACATGAAAATTGTTTGAATTTGCATAACTATTTCAAATCCGTCTTCTGTTTACCTAAATAATTATTCTAACTATTCAAACTATTAACTATTTCACTATTTACACTTAATTTAAATATAAATATCTTAGATTGTTTTAAAATTAGTAATAATTACATTAAACAGAAAACAGACGCGCTAGCGCGCCGCAGTGTCGTCGGAATACAAATTCTTTCATTAAAAAGAGAAAACAAATGAACACCGAGGGGGATGCGGTAAACATTCTGTTATGCCGTGCTCGGACGCCGCGAAAGCCGGTGGTGATGTTCCCGTGCACATTACTACCCGAGCTCAAAGTGAACACTGACCCAAGCATGCATGGATGAATGTGTTAAAGGGGGATGAATGTGTTAAACACTGACCCAAATGCACGGCAGGACGTATGATGTCGAATCCGGATGTTTTGTATTTTCTCGATGAACTGAATATGTGATGTATCAAACCTTAAAAGGAGTGTAGCACAAAACAAACGGTATCGCCATCATACAGCCCAACCGTGGCTACTGGGTGCATATATGCATACCAAATGCACGGCTGGACGTATGATGGCGAATCCGGATGTTTTGTATTTGGGAGATGAACTGACCGGTGTATGAATCTGGGCTATATATAGGGTCCTCTGGCTCACAAAGTGTTGAGCTAGGGTTTTGATCCAACGGTTAAGAAACACCTTATCCAACGGCTCACAGCAGCTCGAAAGAAACACACCGTAGCCCTGATCGGACGGCTCACAACAGCTCGAAAAAAACACACCCGGATCCAACGACTCAATAGCGCTTGAAAGAAACACACGATCCGTGTGATTCTATCTGATTGGTCCAAAAGAAACCCTAATTCCCATTTAGTCCCGGTTGGTGTCCCCAACCGGGACTAAAGGGATGATCCGTTTCCCAATGAAACCCTAACCCATTTAGTCCCGGTTGGTGTCCCCAACCGGGACTAAAGGGATGTTTTCTTCTCGCTATATATATGTATGCATTGCCACTCCATTTCCATAAACACATACAAACTCACCACTCTCTCATGGCTTCTACCGTACCCACTCTAACATTCATCTAGGCGGAGGCACTTTCCGCCTCGAACTACCCCTGCCCGTGCGGCTACAACGTTCCCGCCGGTTGGATGTTGAGCGCCGGAGGAGTGCCGATCCCTCCTCTTCCTCAAGGTGTGGCGCGTCGGGCGGCCATCACGAACCACTACTACCACGAGCTCACGCCGGAGCAGCGGAGGAATCCCAGTTGGCATCCCGATAACCAGCATACTTAGGATGCCTTCTTCATCAATCGGCGTGAGAGAGCGCTCGCCAGGTATGAGGACGACGGTCTGCCTCCTGAGAACTATCACGAGGCCGGTCGTCGGCTATGGTGGTCCGGCCGGACTCTACAGAGCGTCATGGACTACATCAGGGCCGGCGATATCCCTCGCCTGCGCTACCCTCAGGCCCAGTCCTGGAGTCGTGATCCTCCGAGGGAGTGCAGAACACCGTCAGACGATAGTGACGACGACGGCGGCGGCGCTACGACGACTACGAGTACATGTACTATAGGCCTAGGCAGGAGTATGACTAGTAGATCGATGCACTTTTGCCATTATGTACTGCCTTGTTTATTTAGATCTATGCTCTCCGTTTAGATTTAGATCCAATCTTGCCAATATGTGTACTGTGCCTTGTTTATCTATCGAAATGCATGTCCCCCTCTTTTTAACGTCTATCGAAATGCCATTAGATGTCTGAATCCAACAAATCAAGAAAAATCACACGGAAAACAGAAAACAGACGAGCTAGAGGGCCACTGTTTGCCGGAATACAACAAATTATTTTATTAAACAGCCAACAGAAACAGACGGGATAGCGCGCTACTCCTCGTCCTCGTCGTCGTCGGTGACCTCCTCGTCGTCGGAGGAGGTGCATGATGGTATTTCCGAGATATGCCCCCACCTCGGATCGTCGGAGGCCCAGACTTCGCCGGCGTGGTCGGCCCGACGGAGCTCTTGCAGCGCCTTCGTCCTCGCCTCCCGAGCGGCATCTAACTCGAGGTGGCGTTCGAGGCGCCGCTCCGCCCGCTCAGCCGCGCGGGTCTGCCATAGCTCCCCGTCGGCGCTCTCCTCACCCGGATTGTTCCGGTAATACTCACGGACCACGTGGTCGTCCCTGGCGTCGACTAGGCCCTGAAACGCGCGGTGCCTGAGGTGGCGGTGGTCGGCGGCAGTGACGATCTGCGGCGTCGGCGCCCTGGCCTCCGCTTCCCAGAGGGTGTGGCAGTCGTTAAAATTCATCAACGACCGCGGGCGGCTGAGGCGCCAGGCCGCCGTGTCCCAAGCGCGGGCGGCCTCCGACGCCGTCGCAAAGGAGCCGAGGGGGATGCAGTCGTCCCCGAAGCGGTTAGTCGCGGTGAACATTCCGTTCTGCCGCGATCGGACGCCGCGGAAACCGGTAGTGTTGTTCCTCCTCGGAGGCATGGTGGTGGCACGACGGTGCGTGGAGTGGAGGTGCAGCAGTTTATAACGCGCATTCATGGCCACGCGTTACAACTCCCGCGCCACGCGGCAGGACTCCCGCGCCACGAGGTACAATACACACTACCACCCACACCTCTCTCTCACTCCCCCAAGCTAAAAAAAGGGATGGGGGCTGCGGCCGCATTTGTAGGGGAAGGGACATCGGTCCCGGTTTGGGGGATGATCCGGGACCAATGCCCATGCGCGCGCCACGTGGCCTGTGGCTAGGGATTCGTCCCGGGTCGTGCCACAAACCGGGACCATTGGCTCCCCACGAACCGGGACAGATGCCCCCAGGTGGTTTCTGCTGCCTCGGGCACACGAACCGGGACCAATGCATGGCACTTGTCCCGGATTTTGGTGCAACCGGGACAGATGCCCCTGCCCCCCTGGACGAAAGGGGTTGTTTCCACTAGTGTTAATATTTGTTAACAAAACAAAATACATTAGTAAGAGTGAGGAGAGATCATCATTAGAGCTACAACGTGTTATAACTTTCACAAAGTTGACGTTCAGCAGATCAAATGTTTCTAATTGTGAATAATGGTCAAACTATTGTTTTACAGGCATAATGTAGATAATTTCAACAGTTCCCCATTTGCACAATTTCAGATCAGGATCTATATTCTTCTTAATTTGTCACAGATAGCATATATTAATTTGACCAGCACAGGTGATCGATTCATAATGGACAAGCATTACCATAATTTTCTCCTGCCTATTATTTGAAGCTATGGCATCTATGAAATCAATACTTATTAACAACTCTAAGAGATGAGACATGCACCTCTGCATCATACAGAAAAAGTAGCGATTAGTAGTGTATAATGCCCAAATCAGATCGTAGTGTACTCACTGGCCTTGAGCTGGGCGTTGCCCTGGCCGCATGGGCTATGTTTCTGGACCTGCTACAAAGCAGAGCGTCATCCCGTGTGCGTCGTCCGTGACTTTGTTGGCCTTGGGCACGTTGACAACGAGGCATCCATGCTCGGTGGCAGCAGCGAGATCAACGTTGCCGATCCCGACCTCTACGCTGCACTCGACGCGGAGCCTTCCCCGGAGGCCTCGTTGCAGACGACCTTGATCCTTCAGCGCCCGATCTTAGCGCGGAGCTCCTAGGGGGAGAGGTCATAGGAGCAAACTGCCAGAGCAGTGCGATCTCCACAGCGCCGAGTTTCTCGGCGAACCATGGGCTTGCCCTCTATGGCCCCCGGGGCGGACGATGGAGGGTTCGCGGTGCACACGACAGGGGCGGCGCCGGTGCAGCTGCGCACACCATGAGTAGTGCGGACGCGTGAGGTTGAGGAGCAGGGAGAGCGGGGGAGGGGTGGAGGACGGACGAGGCGGCGCTGGGAAGGCGATGCGGTGATTGTGACGCTCGGGAGACAGGATGAAATCATTGTGGTGAGGCCATCTACGGATTGAGCGCGGCCATGGATGGCGGCGGACATGCCTGTATTTTCCAAACACGTCGGTCGTCTGTGTGGTGATCCACTGTCACCGGGAGGAGGGGAAGCGGAGCGTCGGAAACCCAGCCTGTTGTGGGAGGAGTTGAGGTGGACGGTGAGGTTGGTGCCAGAGGCGGCGGCGGCGTGGAGAAAACGAGGTGAGGAGAACAAGGAGATAGGGTTTCTCTAAAAAAAATTACAGGGCTTGTTGGTTTTACCACGAGGCAAAGCCATGAACGGAGGGAGCAAGCCACGGGCCATACAAAGCCTACCAGGCCCAAACGACGTGCGGACGATGGAGAGAACGATGGGCGGACGATCGAGCGAGCGGTCTGCCAGGACGTACCAACGTATGTCGAACTCACATTTAATAGTAAAGAAAATCAAATAGTTCCAAACATCTTTATTATTGAAGCATCTAATTTAAAATAAACTGGTAACAACGATTTATTGCCCAACGACGAGTTTTCCTCGACCTCAGACCGGTAAAAAATTCGTCGTGGCTGAATTTATTATTGTTACAAGTTTGTTTTGTTAGTTTCACTCTCCTGTTTATATGTCGGTCATACCCACCGTGAACAAACGATGTGGGACTAAACACTCAATTTTTCTATTGGCAACCTTCGAGAAAAATAAAATAAAGTCACTCAATTTTTTTTATTCACAGCGGTTTAAAACAATCGATGAGGAACTAAACA
Source organism: Alopecurus myosuroides (assembly GCA_028641055.1). NCBI lineage: Eukaryota > Viridiplantae > Streptophyta > Magnoliopsida > Poales > Poaceae > Alopecurus > Alopecurus myosuroides. Next base: position 2,253,304 of record CM054057.1, read on the forward strand.
CTCAATTTTTCTATTGACAACTGTCTACAAAAATAAAATAAAGTCACTCAATTTTTGTATTGATAACCGTCTAAAAAAACAAAATAAGGACCCATGCTGAGACTCGCGATGGGGAGTTGAGCCTTAGACATTAATTCTTACTTCACTTTTGGCCTTATAAGTTAGTCTACACACTTCAAACTATCAAGGTGGGACTAAACATCCACCTCTCATATAAAGCGTACGGAAAAAATCATCGAATTTACAAAAATATCAGAAAGCTACTCCATGCGTGTAGCCGCTCGGTTATCTCTAACCGAACGGCTTACGTGGGGGTAGCTGATAGTCACTCCGCTTTTCGGTTTATAAGCTGGTCGTACTCACTCCAAACTAGCAACGTGGGACTAAAACTTTCCCTCCATCTCGTGTGACTATTTTAGCAGAGACACAGAGAGAAATCAACCCAAGCCCCATTTGTCACCCTACTTCTGGGCCCGGCCCGACACAGATGGAATACACATCTCCGCTCCAATCCCCAACAATATATCGCCGCGGGCGACGAATCGATGGATCGCAAGGCAATGCGTTCCGAGCAGTCCTGCAATCGCGGTGTTTAGTCACCACCCGTGACTCGAAGGCGTACCCACGACGGAGAGGCTGGCGGGTCTCGCAGCGCAGTCCGTGCGTGGTCTCCGCCATTGCTGCGGGATCCAGAGGAGCAAGAAACCGACAGCTAGTCTTCAGATAGTGGCTTGTCAGACGTTAAGAATCAAGATGATCTTCTCGCGATGGTAAGCACAAATTCCATCCGCTCACACGAGCGTCGGGCGATGAAATAGCGCATCGATAGTGCGTCTGTAGAGGCATTCAACGCCGATCAGCTGGAGCGTGGGCTCCGCGCTTAGAAGGCGTCGGAGGCCTAGAAGATTGAGTGGAGGCTGGAGGCTTGCCTCATTCGCGAGCTTCACCGGCCAACATGGCCCGAATAGATTATCCGCAAGGAAAAGTAATATTTATCACATCGATGTTGTCGGCAATGAAGGCCTACGGGACATTGTCGCTCAAGCCCTTTTGCGTAGATCAACGGTTTTCCTAGGTAGAGTCTGTATGATAAACTCTCTGTATGCTCCATTGATGAATGATCAACTGTCTCGAGAATGATGAAAGAGTTTGCTTCTGTGAACTTTGTCGCCCCTAAAATTATGGGCGAAGCAAAATTTCATGTTTTAGAGGTTCATCTGCTTGTGTATCTTCTTCAATCCCCTTCACTTACGCATTCCCATCGTGTGAACGGCTCTGTACCACAACGGACACAACTCTCGCACACCGGCGATGCGGAGCTTCGCAGCCGGAACCGAGAAAGAAGAATACAATGACACGCACGGGCGCGCGGGCTCCATCTTTTAATGGAATCTGCTGAGCTGGATAAGGACTGGGTCCCGTGCTTCGAGGATAATGTGTGGGTCCTGTGCTGGGTATGGATGAGTGCTAGGTCCAGCACTTCGTCAGACAAGTGGTGGGTCCTGCTCAGATAACGGACGTCCTCAGTTTACATACTTCAAAACTTTAGCTACTAGTGTTAACTTGTGTCTTGGTTTTAAGCGCTAAAGAGGGACATGTCGTGGCTTAGCTATTTGTGCCGAGATAAACGCCGCATGAGAGCTATTCGGGCCAACTACTCGCTTTCCTTCCAATTCTCGTGAAAGACATCGTATAGGAGCTATTGTCCCTTAGAAACGAGACCAGTTGATGACAGGTGGGATACAGGCTCCACCGAGAAATAACTATTTAGTTGGGCAAGAGCAGAATTACTACACGCTCTAACTGTTTTCTGAAACCTCCGAGAAGGCAGCTTATTCTGCACATTTCACACCTGTGGTGAGAATCAAGTTTTCAGAGAAGCAGTAGAAGAAGAAGTAATAGAAGAATTATCATGGCTTATGGCTATCAGTATTATCATGGCCAAGATCTCCAAAGTAGCATCAAGACAATGCCAGAGCTGCAGGTGTAATGGCGACATGGAATATATACAGATAAAATTGCAGTTACTGGACCCACCGCGCAGATCAAACAAAGCTTCATTTGCAGCAGAAGTGATGAAGATCACGTGTGGCTAAAGTTTCAGGTTGAGCCAACAAATCAGAGGTCGAGTGTTTGGGCTTGATGGCTGATTTAGCCCACCCTTGAGTGATGAAGAGAGGATTCAGACAGTAGTAGAGGTAAATAAAACGAACTTCAGAATTCGGTTTAGCCCACGCTCCATGTGGCCCAGCCTGAACCCAAACCGTCAGAGATCTCCTTCATCCTGGCTCAACTTTTTCCCCACCTGGAAACCCACGATGCTTCTCGAGGAGATCTTTCTCCGCCTCCCGCCCGACGACCCGGAGTGGCTCGTGCGCGCCACCCTAGCCAGCAAACTCTGGCTCGGCCTTCTCACCGCCGATGCCTTCCGCGGCAGGTTTCGTGAGTTCTACCGTGCTGCCCCCATGTCCGGCTTCTTTTATTCCTGGCCCCCGTGCTCCATCAACCTGGGGATAAAAGATGAGCCGCTCTTCCTCTCCACCACGAAATTCCGCGCACGGATTTCCGAACACCAAGCCTTGAGGTCCGAGGGATGCAACGCTTTGGACTGCCGCCATGGCCATGTTGTCCTTGGGGATAACATAGTCCCTCCTCCTCACCGCCACGTAATTAACATCGACAAGTTCGTCGTTTTGCACCCCATGACAGGCAGCTGGTGGAACCTAGGCACACCCATTTTCTTCGCGTGCAGCTATGGCGTCGCGGTGCTATGCGCCGTGACCGCCTGCGACCACCGTGCTTGTTGTGCCGGGCCCTTCCGGGTCGTCTTCGTCGCCTTGGGTAAGAAAGATGGTGGTTGTGATGTATACGATTTTGTGCCCTTGCCGGGGACGGATGAGCGGAGCAAGCCATGCTCTTACCGCCATCTTAGTCATAAGTGGAATAGGGTATGCCATGGTCTTGATCATCTTGCAGACGATGCATGGATTGAGCCAGTGCCACCTGTCCTCATCGAAAACGCACTTCACTTCAGGCTTGTGTACACTGATGATGGTCGTTTACAAATTCTTAAATGCGACTTGAGCTCTGACTGTTTATCATTGATCGATATGCCTCTAGATGAGGTTCATAGCCGTGATGACATCCTCCTCATGGGGATGGAGGATGGAAGTTTGGCGTTTGTTTATGTGGTCGGGTTAACCATATATCTGAGATCAAGGCAGCTGGGTTCTGATGGAGTTGCGTCATGGAATGCATGTAAAGTAATCAATCTCAGAGAACTTCTCCCTATTCTAAATCCTAGGAAAAGACTTCGATTGATTGGATCTGTCGAGGGCAGCAATATGATTTTTGTGACAACGGACCTTGGCATCTACAAGATTAACCTCAAGACGCTACGGTGGAAGAAGATATGGAAAAGAGAAAAATTCCATACTTTAATGCCGTACATGAGTTTTTACAATCCACAAGGTATATCTATATCCCCATTCTTTTGTGATTTGGGAACAACTCCTAAGTAATAGTATACCAGTTGGTGCACAAAAACAATTCTGAATGTTTAGTCATACCGAAAGTTCTAATTGATTGAAATCTATGTTTGCAGAAAGGGTGAGGCCCAATGAGGTGACCAATTGACAAGCTATGGTTGAAGAGAAAAAACAAAGATGACCAACTTGGTCTCATGATCAACGACCACTTGTTTTACTGTCTTAGTATTTACAACTATCTAGTAGTTGTTCTGGCGCAATTGTGCTTGTTTTCCCATAGTAGTCGTTGATTCTGGCTCTGTCGGTAAGTTTGATTATATATCCATATTCTCGTGCTTAAATGGGTGAATGGATTACATGTAACGAACCTCCAATTTCTTGCAGTAGCACAGTGCTTAATTTTCTTTAAAATGCTACCGTTTTCTCACCCAGATTTTATCCAATATACTAGACCATAATTACGCGTGTTGCCGCGCCCGTCCATTTGTGATGGAATTATACGCATAGGATGAGAATATATGGACAGCTTCCCGTTATGTTAAAAAAAATCATATGTTTGAAGGTCGAAGATATTACTTTTTTATGTATCAGTTACAGATGAAAAAGATAAGTTTGTTAACCTCGGTCGAAGATACCATTTTCAGTGAGCTTATGTGTGGCTCGGGAATTTCGTCGAACACCTCATGTGCATAGTAAAATAAAACACACCAACACCCACCTCTCTCACACCTCCAAGCAAAAAAAAATGGAAGGGGGGGCTGGGGAAGTATATATATAGGGGAAGGGGGACATTGGTCCCAGTTTGTGGAATGAACCAGGACCAATGCCCATGCGCGTGCCACGTGGCCAGTGGCTAGGCATTCGTCCCGGTTCATGCCACAAACCGGGACCCATGTCTCCCCACGAACCGGGACCAATGCCCCCAGGGGATTTCTGTTGCCCCGGGCGCACAAATCGGGACCAATGCATAGCATTTGTCCCGGATTTTGTTGCAACCGGGACAGGTGCCCCCTGGCCCCCTGGACGTAAGGGGTTGTTTCCACTAGTGAGCTTGGGCCGCGGGCCTGAGACCGGGTAGGCACACCCGACAGGCCTAGGATCCATCTCTTCGTCACCGACTCACCAATGTTTTCGTTACTCAAGCTGACATTCTCGCTTCCACTTCATCGACCCCCGCTTTCTCGGTTGCTTCCCTCTAAGGCGGAATGCTCCCCTAGCGATGCATTTTAACATCCCACAGCTTCAGCAGATCGCTTAGCCCCATTCATCTTCAGCGGAAGGGCGCTTGATCAGTGAGCTATTACGCACTCTTTAAAGGGTGGCTGCTTAGTGCAATCACATACATGGGTCGGCCTATTTTTGCAAGTTCATTTTTTTCTTAGGTTTTCTATGTTTACTTTTTCCAAGTATTTTTGCTTTGATTTTTTTTTAAAGTCCAAGCATTTTGAAATTTAACTTATTTAAAATATATTTTCAAAATTTGTTCATCATTTTTAAAAATATCACCTTAATTTTCTTTTCATCATTTTAAAAAATTCACCATTTATAATAATAATTATTTTAAAACATATCATATCTAAAAAATCACCATTTTTATATTTGTTCATTTTAAAAAACTGTTTACCGCAGAAATTATTTATTTATACTATATTTTTCAGATTTTTAATGTTTGTTCATTTTCAGAAACAGTTCACAATGAAAAGACTTTCGGTTAAAATTTTTTCCTTTTAAAAAAATCACTAATTTACAATTCGTTCATTTTTAAAAACTGTTCATCATTAAAAAGCATTCATTTTTACAAATTTTTAAAATTCTCAATTTTTTCGTAAATTTGTTCATTTATTTTTTGAGAATTTCGTAAATTTGTTCATGAATTGGAAAGAAATAAGCAAAATGAGAAAGAAAAAAACCTAATGGGCTGGCCCATCCAATCCTCTAGCTAACACACGTGTGGGCGAGTCCACCGTCCTACGGGCGAGTGGAGGGGATCCCATATTCCGGGACCTCCTATACAGCGCCTGTAGCGAGTCCTTATAGGACTCGCCTGCGTGCGCCGAAGATGGGCCGGCCCATTAGTACAGCGAGCGAGCTAGCCACAGCAACCAGCCAGCGAGCGAGCGATTACAGCGAGGGCACGTTGGTTTTTTTTTTCCAGATATCAACTAATTTTGTTTTTGAACAGTTTTAAGTTTGAACAACGATTTCAAACGTGAAAAAAAATACAAATCAACAATTTTTATTTCGAACAAAAAATTAATTTGAACAAAATTTTCATTTGAACAGATTTCAAATTTGAACAGCTTTAAATTTGAACAAATTTTTCATTCGAACAGATTTCAAATTTGAACAATTTTAAATTTGAACAATCTTTTATCTGAAAACTTTCGATTTCAAAAAAATAAAAATTTAAACATTTTAAATTTTGAACAAAAAAAGGAAAGAATAAAACGAAAAAGAAAAAGAAACAAAAAAGAAAAATTAAAACTGAAAAATAGGAAACAAGAGACGTTAAAAGGCCTTAAAATTCAATACTGACACGAACTTGCTGTGACCGCGGTGGCTTGATTCCGTCGAGCAGGAGACCGAGGTCCTGGGGTCGAACCACCTCCCCCGCACGCTCCGCACCTCTATTTTCGCGAATAAAATTCGTTCAATGGGCCGGCCCAGCTAAGAAATTTACACGCGCGTGCTGTATTAGGTAGTGCTATGAACCCTCTATAGGTTTCCGCATATTCCTCGCTCTTAGCGAGCTGCTGTGCGGAATCGCCCACAGCTTCTTCTGCTGGGCCGGCCCAGTAATAATATGTAACAGGCTACGGGTATGTGCATGTGTAGACGCTTAAGCGGAAAAAAGGCAACATGCAATTGACACTAGCATCGCGCACCCAAGGGTCCACAACTCCAACGCTGCCTCCCTTAAGTTTGAGGCGCTTGTTTATCTAACAATCTCGATTCGTTTTTCACATAGCAAAGGTAAGCGCCAGGAGCAGTGTTTTGCGTCAACGCAAATAGTTAAGCGCCTACATGCCAGGATTGTACAATCCGACCGCCGATCGATCGGAAAAAAAGCCCTAACGCATGTGGCTAAGCGTCCTCATTGTACGTGCCCTAACAATTATTTCCGATGAGCAGGTGCTCGGCCCCATTTATTTATCTTTTTTTTACAGTTTTGCTTGTCCTTTTTTTCCCGATTTATAGAAATGTTTTCAAATTTTTTTTTTAAATGTTCATGTTCAGATTTAAAAAAATCATAATTATAAAAATTAAATTGTTTTGAATCTAAAAAGTTTATACAGGTGAACTATGCATATTTTAAAATTTTGAACACTTATGGAACATGAACAATTTTCAAAATGTGAAATTTTTCAAAATGAATAATTTTTTAGAATGGTGAACAATTTACAAATCTGAAAATATTTTAAATTTTGACACTTCAAAATGATTTCTTTAAAAGTTGTATTTTTAATTAACATTTTATATGGTGAATATATTTTAAAATTTGAACATTTATTTAAAATATGAACAATTTTATATGGTGAACGAAAAAATAAATAGTGAACCAAAAATCTTGATGACCAAAAAATAAGGGCGAACCAAATTTTTCGATGAACCAAATAATAGTAAACAGGAATTGTGGATGCACCAAAAATAATTGTGAACCAAAATAATAGTGAATCAAAATATTTGGTGAGACAAAAATAATAGTGAAAAAAAAATTGTGAACCGAAAATTTTCCCAGACAAAATATGTACACATATGAAATATATTTTAAAATGTTCACACATAAAAAAATTATACCATGAAAAAGCAGAAAACCCAAAATACTACAAATAAAAACATAGAAATAAACAAAAAACCGGAATATAGAGAACAAGAAAAATGAAAAAAAAAGATGAACAAAACGGAAAAGAAAACAAACCGGGGACAAACCCCATGGAGTACAAATGAAAACTACTTCTAGTAAGTAAGCAAGGACTAAAGATCATCACAGTGAGAAGGCCACGGAGCCGAGCGGGCACTGCTCATACAGCTCAACTGCATCCGCCGCACAGCCGCGCTTCATGAACGCATCTACCATTGTTGTGTACGACACGACACTCCTCTCGGGCATTCGTCGACCAGCCTTCGAGCGGAAGCAATGTCCCCTGCCTTGACATGCTCTGACACCATAAAATCGTATCTGGAGGAGGAAGCCGCATCCACCTTAGCGCAGTCGGGAAAGCCCGGCCGCGCACCGCGGACCGAGCAAAAAGGGCATAGGATGTGAGGTGGTGCGAAGCCACAGAGCGGTCGACTCGAGAGTGGAGAGGCAGGTTTCTATAGAAGACACCAGTCGGTAAGCTAAAGAATAAAGGCCGGCCCACGAAGAAAAACACTACGGGCGAGTCCTATTCGGACTCGCAATAAGCGATGCATAGGGATCGCGGAGTGGAGCGCAGCGGTACGAGCGATGCATAGGAGAATTAACCCATATTTCATGGCTTTGGCCTCCTAATAATATCAAATTGATACTTCTCTAACATAATGTGAGAGCCGTTTTCTTCCGCACGCGCAACTCGTGTTGATGCAATCTTTTCTTTCCAATTGCTCGCCGGAAGGTGTCCTCTGCCATCTCCTTTGCCACGTCGGTCGCTGCTGACTTCCCATGCTGCCGTCGTTCGCTGCTGGCCCGATCCGACTGTCATCCGTCAAGCCGGCCACCTCCGCAATTGCTCGCCGGATGCCGTCCAGCGCCCACATTTCGGTGCTCTTTCCCGTCTCCCTATTTGGTTTCACGGGTCATCCTTGGGTACCGAAGATGCTTCTGATGCTGATAGGTCTACTGCTAGGGTTGTTGCCGATGATGCGAAGCTACTTATAACCTGCAGGTGTTATGTTATCCAAATTCTCTTTCCGTTTATCGTCATGATCTTGAAGCTTATACTCAGTGATTTGATGATGATTCTCGTGTTGCGGAAGTCTTCACTTGAAGTGTTCTAGCTTAGTTTGCTTCCGAGTTTATGTGTGGCGGTACTGTTTTTGAGATGTGACGCATCTTCGCCAGCGTTATCTGCCCTTTGGTGATGCATTTTACCTGTCGGTACTCTGTCGGATGATGCTCGTAAACAAGGATACTCACTAGTGGAAACAGGGCCTATCGTCCTGGTTTGTAAGGCTTATTCGTGCCGGTTGCATAACCGGGATGGGGCAGCCGGGACAAATGCATCTCTCCGTTCATCCCGGTTGTGTTACGAAATGGGATGTCCACGTGGCCAGGGAGAGGCGCACACCAAAACTATGCGGCCGTGCGGCTCCCAACCGGAGGCCCCGGCTATTCGTCTGGTCGGGGAGGTTCGGTCCCGCTCCATTGTTGTGCCCCAAACGCGGTTCGCGAATGACGCAGGTGGCTCCGGCAAGGCCGACGCGCTCCGTCGCGGCCCCCTCCCCTCGCTCGGCGTCGTCGTCGTTCAAGGGTGACGCGTGGGGAGGCCAGACGGCTCGCCACGATGCCACGACTATGGCTCGCGAGATGCAGCCCGCTGTACAGGTGGCCCCTCCACACCTCCCACCGATGGATGCGCGACGCGACGAGCGCGCCACTACTAGGGAAACCCCTTCTGCACGCGCTCTATTTTAGCTTACCGCCGGCGCCTTGGCGCGTGCCGGCGATGACCACGCCGGTGGTAAGAAACTACCGTCGGCGCCCTTGTCTGACGCGCCTGGGGTACATATCTTAGTGCCGACACTCTTATCTGACGCGCCAGGGATAAATGTAGCGCCGGCGCGTCTTCCGTACACGCCGGGGGTAAGGTTGGGTTAGCCCCGGCGCCTACACTGCGCCAGTGATAGGTTCAACCAGCGCGCCGGTGGTATTTTTTGCTCGTCCAAAAAAAATATAATGTATTTATATAGGTTTGTACTGTTACAGAAATACATAGACATATAGTTATTATATCGATATACATTGCAAAAAGGAATAAACAAAGAATACAGAAAGTATCAAACACGAATATATACTAGAAAAGATTAATATAAAAAGATTCGAACACGAATATATAAAGCCTCGAACACAAATGCAATGTATCAAATACGAACTAGCTAAGACATCGATCACCCGCGAATACAAAGGGATAGATACAAAGTGTCGGAAGATATCTAGCTAGGGAGACATCGATCTAAACTAGAAGATAGAATAGAAACGCGGAAACGATGTGCATGATGGTGACGAAGATGGTGTTCATCCGCTTCCTTCTCCTCTCGCCCGCTAGATATGTCTCTCCCGCTAGATAGCTCGCGTATCGAGTCTGTGCCTCCGCCATAGTGGTGTACCTGTCGTTGTGTTGTCACTCACGTCCCTTAATGGATAGAAGAGCACAAAATTTCATCCTGCCGTCGCGGGGCCATCAAGGTTATGTCCCTGGCCAAAGCTTATCACCTGGAATTGAATCCGGATCTTCTTGTGAAGGGCTTCTGAGAGTATAAAAAGGGGATATGTCCAAGTATGACAGAAAAGACTTCGCCAGGATCGGGAAGGAGTGCCGGTTCCAGGCTTGCACTATTGCCGAGAAAGTTAAGTTGAAGGATATACGTCCAGGTTATACTTCTTCGGGCGAGCGTAAGATGCCATTTTCTCCTCAAGTTGTGGCTGCTGTCCGCCAAGCCCTGAAGAAGAGCCGGCTTTCTATAGTCTCTTCATCTGGTGCGCCTCAATCTGTTACTCCTTCCGTTTCTGCTCCACCTCGCCCTTTATATGAACCGGAGAACATCACTGATTCTATGGCTTAACTGGAGTGGATGTACGTTCCTGCCGATGAGGTTGGAGGGACAGAGGTCATCCAAGTGACAACTGAGCCGGAGCCTGAAGACCCGGAGACGCAAGGTGCTGCCCAACAGAAAGGAAAATCCGCTGTGGAGTGAACATTTGATTCCTGCAAAAACAATAATTTGACCCTGATGGGTCTGTAATAGGCTAGATGAACTGCTTTATTTCGAGCTCTATTTTGAAATGCACATGTGCACTTATGCTACAATCTGGTATGTAATTACTCGGCTTCTCTGCAAGGTTATGCAAAATATTTCCGGTTTATATATTTTTTTGCAACATTTGTTATGTGCACTTGAAGTTTTTCTTGACTTGGTTTTTCTTTGCTTTCTAGCTCAGCCGGTTTTTCACATGACATATTCTAGTGTGTACAACTCTGGTGAGTTCAGGGTCATAGTAACCCGGTTTACCGGGTTATAACATGATGTACTCAACCAGGTTTAAACATGTAGGTCATAAAATTGCGTGTAACCACTGACTGGTAGGCAAGTATAACCAATATATTTGGTGTATGCCAGATTCTTGAGATATATACTGTGCTTTAGCATCAGCCCCCAAGTAATCATATGTGAAAAAAGTTTGACTTTCTGCCATAATGATAATTACATGAAACAAATCTTAATAACCCAGATTTTGTCAAGTATCCCTTTTATTGCCAATATAACATAGTGACTACAATGATCCTACGTATAATAAGGCCTCAACTTGTCTATGTTCCATGGTCTTCCAGTTTCTTACTCAGATGTTCGTGACTTACCAGTATCACGCATATCAATGAGGTCATATGACCTATTATGTAGTTTCTTACTTACTACAAACGGTCCTTCCCATGGAGGACTTAGTTTGTGCATCCCATCCTTCTTCTGAATCAGGCATAATACCAAGTCCCCTTTCTGAAAACTTCGAGTTTTAACCATGCGGTTATGATAGCGACGCAGGTCCTGCTGATATATGGCTGACCGTGAGGCTGCAAGGTCGCGTGCTTCTTCTAAAGTATCAAGCGAGTCTTGGCGAGCTATCTCATTTTGGGTTTCCACATAAGAAGCCACTCGTGGTGAAGACAATTATCACTTGGAAAAACTGCCTCAACCCCATAAACCAGAAAAAACGGTGTGTAACATGTTGATGTGTTCGGGGGGTAGTTCTTATGCTCCATAAGACAACAAGTAACTCTTCGACCCAACACCGAGCAATTTTTTCCAGTGGGACCTGAATTCTAGGTTTGATGCCTTTGATTAACTCCTGATTAGCTTGCTCTGCCTGTCCGTTGGACTGTGAATGTGCTACTGAAGCAAGGTCAAGCTGTATATGGTTCTGTTCACAGAACTTCTGCATCTCCCCGTCTGACAATTTTGTCCCATTGTCTGTTATAATGCTATGTGGGTAACCAAATCTGAAAATCAGTTTTTTTAAGAACTTGACTATTGTAACCGCGTCACATTTACTGATTGGTTCTGCTCCTATCCACTTTGTGAACTTATCAACTGCCACCAAAAGATGAGTCTTTTTATCAGAAGACCTTTTGAAAGGTCCTACCATATCCAGTCCCCAAACTGCAAAAGGCCAAGTTATAGGGATCATACGTAGATCCTGAGCTGGTATGTGATCCTGCCTTGTACATCTGTGGCATCCTTCGTAAGTTCTCACTATTTGTTCTGCATCAACATTTGTAGTAAGGCAGAAAAATCCATGTCTAAAAGCCTTATTGACCATAGATCTGGAACTTACATGATGGCCGCGATCTCCTGAGTGAATTTCCCTAAAGATCTGACATCCATCTTCTGGAGAAACACATCTCTGAAAGATTCCAGTCGCACTTCTCTTATATAATTCACCATTGATAATTGTATATGACTTTGACCTTCTAATAATCTGTCGAGCAGTAACCTCGTTCTGCGGTAGCTCGCCCCTCGTAAGGTACATTAGGTATGGTTCAGTCTACTCTGGTATTTTATGCAGTGCTGCTACAACTCTGACTCTCGATCTGGGTTTGCTAGGTCTTCCTCTGTAGGAATTTTAACCGACGAGCTATGGATCTCGTCCAAAAAAACGTTGGGTTGAACCTGTTTCTTCTGGGAACCTAGACGAGCCAGTGCATCAGCTGCTTCGTTGAGACGTTGATCGATATGATCAACCTGATATCCCTGAAAGTATCAAACCAGCTGGGTAACCGCTCGCCTATAGGCTGCCATGACTGGGTCTTTAGAATCTCAGTTTCATGTAACTTGTTGAGAAACAAGGTCTGAATCACCCAAACATCGAATCCGGGTTATGCTCATCTCTTTTGCAATTTGAAGCCCATGGAGTAGAGCTTCATACTGTGCTGCATTATTAGTGCATTTTAATGAAATTTGTAAGACGTAGCGAAACTTATCACCTCTTGGGGATGTTAACACCACCCCAGCTCCCGAACCTTCCAGTTGTCGAGACCCATCAAAGTGCATAGTCCAGTATTTAGTATCTGGTTTATCCGGTGGAACCTGTAATTGTGTCCAGTCATTTATAAACTCGATCATGGCTTGAGACTTTATTGCAGTTCTTTGCTCGTATTTGATGTGGTATGGCCCCATCTCAATAGCCCACTTTGCAATTCTCCCTGTCGCTTCTTTGTTCTGAATAATATTGGACAAAGGTGCTAAACTAACCATAGTAATAGGATATTCCTGAAAGTAGTGTTTCAGCTTACGACTAGCCATGAAAACCCCAAAAACCAACTTCTGCCAATGTGGGTAACGTTGTTTAGACTCTGTCAAGACCTCGCTGACATAGTAAACCGGCCGCTGGACGAGACCTTCTTTTCCTTCCATCTTACGTTCCAGAACTACCACCATGCTGACCTCCCTATTATTTGCCGCTATGTATAGTAACATGGGCTCTTTTTTCTCAGGCGCAGCCAATATAGGTGCGTTGGAATGTTGGTTTTTCAAGGCTTCCAACGCCTCTTCAGCTTATTGATTCCACACGAAGGTGTCAGTTTTCTTCAAAAGTCGGTATAAAGGTATAGCCTTTTCGCCTAGTCTGCTTATAAACCGGCTCAACGAGGCAACACAACTTGTGAGCTTCTGAACGTCCTTCAGGCAAACCGGTTTTTTCAGGTTATGTATGGCCTGAATTTTTTCCGGGTCAATGCCTCTCTCTGAAATGATAAAACCTAGTAACTTCCCAGCTGGTACCCCCAAAAACACATTTTGTTGGATTGAGCTTCCTTTGGGACTTACGTAAACTGGCAAACGTCTCTTCTAGGTCTGATATGAATGTGTCACCTTTTTGGGATTTGACCAATATGTCATCCACATAAGCATGCACATTTCACCCAATCTGACTTTCCAAGCAATTCTGGATACACCTTTGATAAGTTGCTCCTGCATTTTTTAACCCCAAATGCATTGATGTATAACAAAAAGCTCCAAAGGGTGTAATGAATGAGGTCTTCTCCTGATCCTCTTCCTTCATTTTGATTTGGTGATAACCTGAGTATGCATCCAGGAAACATAGCAATTCGCAACCAGCCGTAGAGTCTATAATCTGATCGATGCGGGGTAAAGCGAACGGGTCTTTAGGACATGCTTTGTTCAGATCTGTGTAATCAATACACATTCTCCAAATTCCGTTTTTCTTTAGGACTAGAACTGGGTTGGCTAACCACTTTGGATGTAACACCTCTACAAGGAACCCTGCTGCGAGTAGACTAGCTATATCTTCTCCAATTTCTTTTCTTATCTCATCATTGAAACGACGGAGGAACTGACGAATAGGTTTCAAGTTAGGATCCACCGGGCATGTCAGAAGGTTTTCATGCGAAGATGTCCCAATTCTCACGGAGGAACTTGATGAGAGCGCTTTCCTATATTTCTATGTGAGCCCCCATGCTGAACTGCTTAGATGAGTCACCGGGGGTGAAGTCAACTAGGTTGTGAAGGGGTCGTTGCATAGAAAACAAATTTTTTCCTACGCGAGAGACACCCGAAAGGCCAAGATCTAATCTAGGAGACGAAGTGCAACGGGCAAAGAGAGGGTTAAGGAGAACACTAACCCTTGAAGAAACACCAATCCCGATAGCGAGAAGATGTGCACCGCAATCCGGCGGTGCCTCCGTGATCTGTCACACGTACGGTTGATGATGACCTCCGTTCCCTTGATACATCGGGGAGGCGGAAGTAGAGGATCCCTCGGAAACCAGCAGCACGAGGGCGTGGTGTGGTGGAGAAAACTTTGTTCAGGGCTTTGCCAAGCGCATGGACATGAGGTGGATCAGCGGGAGGATGGAGATGGAGATGACACCAAGTGTGTGAGGGAGAGGGATCTCATGCCCTATATTTATAGGAGGAGAGGCAGCCACGAAATTTTGGTGCCTCCACCCCCCCATCATGTGGGTGGAGTCTCCACTCAACCCACTCATTCTCTCATCAATTCCGACTCAAAATTCCAAGGGTTTTCTTTAATTAATAAATAAAACAATTTTATTTATTTATTTTAATATTTGTTAATCCTATTAACAAACATTAACACTTACCCCCTTGAACTATTTGTGAATCAAACATTAACATATACCACCTTGAACTATTTCAATATTCCCTGAAACAATTCCGGTGACTATTTCAATATTCCCCGAAACAATTCCAGTGTTGACCAAACTTTTCTCCGATATTCTGTATCCTCTCAAATGCGTCATCGAACCTTAAGTGTGTCACCCTACGGTTCGTGAATAACATAGACGTGATTGAGACTCCTCTCCGATCAATAATCAACAGTGGGATCTGGAGATCCATGATGACTCCTATGTATTCAACGATGACTCTCGTGATCGTGTGAACCATCAACGTCGTGACTATTCCCTTTGTCTCGCGTTATTTTACTTGTCCGAGATCCGATCATCGGTATCACCCATACCTTGTTTTGATCTTGTTATCTACAAGTACTCTTTTCTCGTTCCCATGATATAACATCCTTGTGATCATATCACGTGCTTGCAAGCGGTTTCGATGTGATATCACCGAGAGGGCCCAGAGTATATCTCTCCGTCATTTTGGATGGACAAATCCCACTCTTGATCCATGATCCTCAAATAATACTTTCCGAATACCTAACGTCACCTTTATAGTCACCCTGTTACGGTGTGACGTTTGATGACATCAAAGCACCCTTCCGGTATCAGTGATTGACATGATCTCATGGTCTAAGGAATAAGTCAATTCGTATGTTTGATCTCATGATCTCATGATCAGTGATTGACATGATCGTCGTTACCTTGTCGAAGGAATCTTCTTGGCTAGTTTTTTCACTTCACTCGGGCTGCTCGAGGGGAAATTCCAGATCTAGGTCTCCCAGACTAGATGATGGCGGCGCTCTACGTTGTTATCCTACTCGAGGGCATTTTTTAGAGCAGATGTTGGCTGAAGTGGTTTGGTGGAGCGGCGTGTTTCTTTTGCATGGAGAACGACGGGTCTCGGCAATGTGGTGCAACGGGGTCTCAGTGGAGGACCCATGCAGGGTGCAGACGTAGTCTCGTGACATGGTGGCATCTTCTGGAGACGAGTCGAGATATTGGAACAGAGACAGGATAGCAGAATTTATAAGACTAAGCTACTATCCTAGTGAGCTTTCAAGCAAATTAAATAACCAAGCACATCGTGTTTTGTTGAATAAACGAAGGAAAATGCTTATATTAGGAGGACCTAACGCACGCTAGCGTAGGTCCCTTGCGTAGCTCGCTCCTTTTCGTCCGTGGAGAGCCCATTTGGGTCGGCCTGACTAATTATGTAGGCCCAGTTAGCAGCAATTTGGCTGGTTAGTCCAATTTTCGTATGAATTTTTTTTCCAGCAGCACACTACGTGCAAACATGTAAACGCTAAGTGTTTCCTTCATATGTTGCGTACGTCTTCAAAAATTGTAACAACTTCGCACGTATTTTGTTGAGAAACCACAGGCGGGATGTTGCAATGTTTTTCTGGATGATTTTGTAGGAAATGCTTATAAGTCTACTAGAATTCATTTAGAATGATATGTTTATGCACTCATTCACGCGTTGCAAACATATGATTTTATTGTTTCTATCGATTTACTTTTTTGTTGAAATATTGGATAATTTTTTTTGCAACTCGAACGGTGACAAATTATTTTATTTTTTAACAACTTTTTAATTGATGCAAATAATTTCTTTTGTTGCAATAGGTTGTGATTTTTGTTGAATTGCTTGAACTTTTTTGTTGCAACGCAATAAATACATTGTTTAACTATTATTCGTAACATTACTTATTTTTTGATTTGTTTTGGAAAAAAATTGTTGCAATATTTTTTTTTTCTACACGAGGTGATAATTTTTGTTGCGATACGAATGAATTTGTTGTGATGTCAGTTTTTCTATAATTATCGAGATGACCGGGGGCAATACAATATATCATTTCGTTTTAAGTGGGGCTGCTGTGGAGTGCGGGTTCTATATCCGGAAAACAGGGGGGCTAAAATGTAAAACTGTGATGTGCTGATTCTAGCCATTGGATGAAGATTTGAGGGCTCACGAGGGGACCTACGTTGAGCAACATTAGGGGGACCTGCGCCTAGCGCTGGCCATAAACTAAAGGTTCAATGCAAGATAATCCATTCACCCACTTGCTAGAAAACATGGGGAAGTTATGAAGCTTACTGCCAGAAGGCAGCAACAATATGAAAAAACAAGCACCATTTCATCAAACCAGTTACTAAATAGGGGTGTAATTAATCATAAAACCAAGTGGTCTATAAGGCATTAGGAACCGAGCCACACCTCTACAATTATAAGATATTTTCTAGGTAAGGGAAGTCCATAAAGACAATCTGAAAATTATGATCGACCAAAAAATTGCAATGATCACTATAGAACTAGACTCTAAAAGTTTGAATATATGTATATCACTGAATGGACATTAAAGTCTACAATTATGTCCATTGCAGGTCAACAATGTGCCCCAAATAGCAAACACAAACTTAACATTTTTGTGGAGCTACGAGTACAAATAGAACCTCCATGAGATCTTAGCCAATATTATGTCATCGGTTCACTTAAATTATAGCTCAAGATTTCAGTTTACATGTAATACTCTTCAGTAACATTGCTTTCTATAAAAATAATAACAACATAACTTAACATTTAGCACTAATTAGATTCAAAAAAATAAATTAAGGCATTAACAAGACAAGGGGCTCTAATGCTCGCAACAGTTCTGGTTCTCGAAACAAACACTTTATTTTCCCTCTCTTGTTATACTCAACCAACATAACAAGCATTTCTCTAAAAAATGTGCAATAATAAGATCTATATAAATATATCAGTAATGCTACACCTACGGGGACAGCTTACGGGCAAATCTTACTGAATTAGGTGGATGAAATCAGGGGGTGGGCCCTCAGTGAAAATCAGGAGGGGCAGTGGGAGGATGTTGGCTAATTAGGATTGGACACGTACGTCCGTAATCTGTTTCTGTAAGTTGTTTGCCCGTAGGTCTAGCATTTTCGTAAATATATATCTCACTTGTAATATTGAGAAAAAAAATTCAACATTTTTAACACCCAAATATGAAGAAAACATGAAAGAGAAACCAATAGGTCAGGTAAGTTAAAGACATAATTGGCTCGATACACAATTTATTTTTTCCAACGATTCAATTGTAAAGATAACTATAGTCGTACATTCAACGACCAAACATATGAAATATTCATCTCACTACTTGGACAGTACAGTCTACCGTTATGTCCACTCGAGGCCAACAATGTGCAACATAAAACCAACTATGTATTACAGTTTATGGAAAATAAAAGCTCTGTGATTGTCATTCATTCATGCAGCTTATATGATGTCATCTCCGTAACACTAAATAGAACTGAAGTAACATCAATTTTTGACATGTAGTAGTAATACAATTTACAAGACTAATGAAAACATATCAGGGGGTAGCACATAGAAACCATCGACTCATATCTTTGGCGACAGGAACACCTAGGCAACAAAATTCACATGTAGCGCTAGACATGCAATCCTCATCTATTGTCTTTTGGAGACGAATCGAGATATTGGATTAGAGACCAGGATAGCAGAGTGTATAAGATTAAGCTACTACCTGGAGTGCGCTTTCAAGCAAATTGAATAACAGAGCACATCGTTGTAGTTGAAGAAAATAAAGGTTCATTGCAAGATAATCCCTGCACCCACTTACTAGAAAACTTGTGGAAGTTATCCAGCTTACGGACAAAAGGCAGCAACAGTATGAAAAAACAAGCACCGTTTGATCAAACCAGCTACTAAATCATGGCACAATTAATCATAAGGCCCATGTTTGTTCTTGGTGAGAGTGGCCGACATTAAGAAAATTCATCCATGTTTCTAATGTGTGTCGCATCGCATGGGTTTGCCCTCCCTGCAAAACAAAGATTTTTCAGTGTGATCACAATGAAGTGACACGATAGCATATAAATTACCAATTAAGTTGGGATAACAATAATTAGGTGCAACATTCAAGTCTAGCATCACTCAAAATTTGCTAAAAAAAACACATGTATTATTACTCCGTTGCCAAAACACAAAAGAAAGGAGATTTAGATATACCTTGTGGATAATAAAAACTCATGTATGGAATTAAAGTTCTTAAATTTTCTTCGTTCCATATATTCTTCCACTCTAGTGACTTGATATTAATCTCGTAGATCCCAAGTTTCATGGCTACGAAGATGATATCGCCGCCCTCCACAAATCCAATTGGGCTAAGACTCGTCTTGGGAGCTGGGAGAAGTTTGTTGAGATCAATGACTCTACGCTGAGTCCATGACCCAACTCCGTCAGAACCTATTTTCCTTGACCACAAATTGAGGTTTAACCCGTCCAGGTGTGGAAACCCCAAGCTGCCATCCTCCATCCCCATGAGAATAGTGATATCGACAATGTCGCCGGCTGCGAGGGGGGCATAATTAAGTGACAAGCATGTAGAACATAAGTCATGTTTGAGAATTCCCACATGATGGTCATCACCATATGCAAGTTTGAAGTAGAGTGCGTCTTGGATGAGGACCGGGGGCACTAGCTTGATAGATGCATCATGCCCAAGATGAAGACCAGAGCTTGGCTAGCTCCACGGATGAAGATAAGAGTAAGGCTTGCTCTCACCCCTCTCTGTCTCCGACAAGGTCACGTGCACATATGCGACCAGCCGATCAGCATTGAAATCTATACCGACGAAGACCACAAGGAAGGGACTAGCATGACACCCGCGGTGAACACATCCGTTCACGGCGCAGAGCACGGCGGCCGTGAAGTGGGTGTAGCATCCGGGCGCTACCAACTCCCTCCGGCATCCCGTCATGGGGTCGAAAACCACGAGCTCCCGGAGTGGCATATAGCTACACCCAAGGAGAACACGGCCGTGCCGGCAGTCCCACGCATCTCCAGCGTTCCAAATGTTTCTGCTGTTTGGGATGCGCACGGGGAACTTGGTGCACTAGTGGAAAACGGGGCATTTGCCCCGGTTGGTAAGGGCCTAAAGCCCCGGCCTCCCAACCGGGTTCCTCAAACCCGGGCTTAAGGCCCCCCTTATGCCTCGGTTGGATTGCCTCCTCGCGGTGCAGAGCCCACGTGGGGCGCGCCTTTTACCCCGGTTGGTAAAACCGACCGGGGCAAAAGGTTCTTTTTAATAGCTGTTTTCGTTTTCTATCAGCTAGACTAGAAATTTCGTATATTCTTATATGTTTTCCTGTTCTCTCCACTAAATGTTTATATTAAGAAAGATGAAAAATTATCGCACAAAAGCACAGATGAAAACGAATACGAATAACATAAATACATAGTCTGCCACGAATACAAATATTGTTCGACACAATGACATAATTAAACATAGTTCGACCGAAAACATAGTTCGTCATATCTAGAAATAGTACGGAAAGCATAGATCGACATAAACATATATACTACACATCGGCGTCCCAGGCAGCCTTGCCCTTGCCCTCGGCGTCGGAGCCAGCCTTGCTCGGGCTAGACTCGTGGGAGTCAGACTCGAAGTCAGAGCTGCTCTCAGACGAGCTATCCTGGCAGCAAAGGGGGCGGACTAAGGTGTCGTCGAAGATCTTCACCTCGAGCACGTGGGCCTCCTCGTCCTGGTAGTACCTGAATGTGAGCATGTTGCCCACATTTAGCTTGTGCATGCGCGCGAACTGCCCCCACCCATAACGCAGGTAGACGTCATCGCCACGTCGCTGCAGGACAACGCGCACGGGCCCGTTGTCACAACCCTCCAACGGGAGGGTGAAACTATGGGGGCCGCCCCTGCGCCCGAGGAGGATCGTCGATATCTTCTCCGGAAGACGGAGCCTGTTCTCCACTGGCTGGAGCACAGGCACGTAGAACTCCGGTAGCCGGAGACCGTCGTCGTCGTCCTCCTCCTCCTCCTCCTCCGCCGCAGCCTCCTCCTCCGCCGCAGCCTCCTCCGGCTCCTCCTCCTCTGCAGCAACATCGCCGCGACGTTTTATCGCATGTTGACCCCTTGGCACCGCGCTTTGCCCCCTTTGCTGCGCTTGATGCCCCCTGTGCTCCGCGTCCGCGTCCACGTCCGCGAGTAGAAGGCATCGCTTCCTCCTCCTTAATGACAATGGCGCCACCATCACGTGCATTCGATGCACGCCATCCACGTGGAGGCGATCCACGTGGACGTCCAGGTCCACGTCCACCACGTACAGGCCGGGTTTCTTCGACCGTGACGACGCCGCGCCCACCGCCGGTTACACGCGAACCACGGGGACGTCTCGCCATGGCTAAAAAAATAGCAAATAGCATCAATTTCATCAGTTCGCAACAATTGCATATAATCTAATAAAAAAAAGCTAATAGCATCCATTTCATCAAAATTGCTTATAGATAACAGCTAATGGTACTAATATCTAAACAAGTCCGAAAAAAGAGTAACTATATGTTCCACATCCTCATTTCAATTATAAATGCAACATTGATGAAATATTTAGACGTATGATAATACACACAAAGAGTTACATAGCTCGGGTTCATTTTATTTGACCGTAATACATCACGATGTAATAATATCATCACTTATACATATTCATTAAAACATCTCTCAAACTAATTAACTCCGACCGGGTCCTAAACCGCGGGGTGCTGAGTCGCGGGTGCTACGCATTCATAGATAAGGAACCCTCACAGGGTCAAAGCTCAAGTGGTAAGGAACCCTCAGAATAATCGACCAACTGCTGCTATACTGCCTATCGAGCAAGTACATGTAGCGACGGACGTGCTCGTCCTCCTCCCTGATGCGCTGTTGTACCACCTCATCAGAGGCCGCCTCTCTCCGCACCGAGCGTGGCCCATGAGATGGCCACCAAAGAATATCCGGGTCGACCACGTCACCCGGATTTCTCACCAAGCCGCGTGCCCCTGTACTAAGGAGCTCCCAGTGCCAGCCCGGTGGGGCCCAGTCCCGGACATCGCCCGGCGGATCCAACAGAGACATGAACTAAAAACAGGCCTGGACTAAGTAAATATTCCGTAATTAAGTAAAATAACTTAGTGTTTCTAACTTAGTAAAAAATAGTAAATGGAGATATATAACATAAATAAGATGAAAGTTAAACACAAAGCATGAAGACAAGGGTTTCTGAGAAACTAAAGAAAATCAAAGACGTAAGTGTTTGTGAGATCCGAACAAAGTTAGCTAGACTAGCAGATCAGATCGAGTATTGGCGAATAAAGTTGCGACTCGAACGGGACATAACAGATGTAGCATCCCAGATTATCCATGTGATGTGTGAAAACATTGCAGATCACTTCCTCTTCTTCTTGAAGAAGAAGAAGAAGAAGAAGAGGAAGTGATCTACAACGTTTTCACACACGACATGATAATGTGGAATGATGTTATGCCCCGTTCGAGTCGCAAGTTTATTAGGAAAGACTGGATCTGTTCTGCTAGTCATACTCCTACCTAGACCTTCACATTTTATCCGTGTTACGAGGTAAGTACACGCGATGGCGATCCGGAAAAGGATGAAGACAAGGATTTTTAGAAATATTTGAAACTAAACAAAATCATATATGTAAGATCGTGAGATCCGAACAAGGTTAGACCCTTTTGTCCACGCACATAATGGGGACATTCTTCATAACCCCGGAAGTGATTTCTGAGGAATGTCACCATTACGTATGTCGACAAAAGGGTTTAACTTCGTTCGGATCTCACGATATTACATATGTGACGTTATTTAGTTCGAAAGAAATCCAGAAACCCCCATCTTCCTCCTTTCCCCGGATCACCACTGCTTGTAGTACCTCTTAACAGGAACAACATGGTCATCGGGCCTTCACATTTTGTGCTTGTTACGAGGTAAGTACACGCGATGGCGATCCGGAGAAGGATGAAGAAGAGGATTTTTGGAAATCTTTGAAACTAAACAAAATCATATATGTAATATCGTGAGATCCGAACAAGGTTAGACCCTTTTGTGCACGTATATAATGGGGACATTCTTCATAACCCCGGAAGGGATTTCTGAGGAATGTAACAGTTACGTATGTGCACAAAAGGGTTCAACTTCGTTCGAATCTCACGATATTACATATGTGACGTTATTTAGTTCCAAAAATTTCCATAAACCCCCATCTTTCTCGTTTCCCCGGATCACCACCGCCTGTAGTACCTCTTAACATCAACAAGATGGTAATCGGGCCTTGATGTCCAGTTGGACCTTCACATTTTGTGCGTGTTACGAGGTAAGTACACGTGATGGCGATATGGGGGAAGGAAGGATTTCTGGACATCTTTAAAACTGAACAAAATCATATATGTAATAGTGAGATCCGGAAAAATCTAGACCCTTTTGTGCACATACATAACGGAGACATTCTTCCAAACCCCGGAAGGGATTTATGAGGAATGTCACCATTACGCATGTGCACTAAAGGGTTCAGCTTCATCCAGACCTCACGAACCATATTACATATTTGACATTATTTAGTTCGAAAGAAATCCAGAAACCCTCGCATTCGTTCCTTTCCCCGGATCACCACCGCATGTAGTATCTCTTAACAGGAACAAGATGGTCATCGGTCTGTGTGCCTCATATTTAGGGTGGACACATACAAGCAGCCTTGGTGGACCCGGTGCACTGAACCACCAAGGCCATCTGAGTGTGAACCAACTCTTTCAATCATTGGCATTTATTCAAAATATCGAACGAACATCACAAGTAACCTAAATTTTTTCTAAGTCTCCAATATCTAATTTTTTTTCTAAGTCTCCAAAACCTAAATTTTTTCTAAGTGTCCAATACCTAAACTTTTTCTATGTGTCCAATATCTTAATTTTTTCCAAGTGTCCAATACCTAAAATTTTTCTAAGTTTTCGATATCTAATACCTAATACTAATCTAACACTAAATACTAAATCTAACACTAATACTAAATATAACACTAAATCTAACACTAATCTAATACTAAATCTAACACTAAATCTAACACTTATCTAATACTAATCTAACACTAATCTAACAAACTAATAATAATTAATCTAACACACTAACAGTTAGGAGGACGAGGGCGCGGCGAGGAGGCGATCGATCTCACCTGAGGAGGAGGGAACGTCGGCGAGGAAGAAGGATAAGGCGCGGCGGTGGCGATCGGGCGGCGCGGCCGGGAGGCGAGGAGAAGAGAGGACGGGCGGCGCGGGGAGGCGAGAAGGAGAGAGGACGGACGACGCGGGAGGAGGCGGCGTAGAGGAGCGGCGGCGGCGAGAGGATCCCCGGCAGCAAGAATCGGGCAGTCTAACGGCGTCGTTATGGTTCTCGTCGCCTGGGACTTCGTCGTTCTGAGAAGAAACTGATCTGTGTTGCCCCGGGCGGTTCCGGGGCCCGGGGTTATATAGGCGGGAGCCTTTTGCCCCGGTTGGTAACACGAACCGGGGGAAAAGCTACTCTTTTGCCCCGGTTCGTGTTACCAACCGGGGCAAAAGGGTGGGAGGTGGGCTTTCGCTTGCCCACCCACCTGCCCCCCTTTTGCCCCGATTGGTAACACGAACCGGGGCAAAAGGCCCAAAATTTCAGTTTTTTTTCCTGCCGCCAATTTTTTTCGTTTCGAACATTTCAAATAGTATTTAAAATACGTTTTTAAATACATTTGAAATGGTTTAGAATTTGGAGAAACTTTCAATATGAAAAGTGTTTAAAATTGCGTAAACATTTCAAATACATTTTCTGTTTTATAAAATAATTATTCAAACTATTTAAACTAGTAACAATTTTTGAATTTTCAAACATTATAAAAAAACCTATTTTATGAATGGTTTAGAATTTGGAGAAACTTTGTATATGAAAAGTGTTTAAAATTGCATAAACATTTCAAATACATTTTCCGTTTTATAAAATAATTATTCTAACTATTTAAACTAGTAACAATGTTTGGAAATTCAAACATTACAAAAAAAGACTAGTTTACGACTGGTTTAATCTGCAATATTTGATACATTATTACAAAATAGTCTAGCAATATTACATGAACCATGAAGGCTTAATACGTTATCACCAACTATTGCCGCCATTGTTTACTTCTCTGTCGTAGCCATGGAGAATCTTCCTTATTTAACACGATGCTTGGGTCAGTTTTCACTCTAAAGGGCGGAATTTCTTCAAATTTATCATAATCTTCTGACATGTCTGTACTGTTCTCCACTCCCACAATGTTTCTTTTTCCTGAAAGAACTATGTGCCGCTTCGGCTCACCGCATGATGTATTAGAATTTTTTTTTTCATCGGTTGGGTAGACATGTCTTTCACATAGAAAACTTGAGGCACATCTTTGGCTAGGATGAATGGTTCGCTTTTGTACTCAAGATTGTTGAGATCCACTGTTGTCATTCCGTATTGTTGGTCTATCTTTACTCCTGTCATCTTGACCCATAGTCAAGTTCCCATATATCCTCTATGTAACCATAATATGTGTCCTTTGTCCCATTGTATCCGGTTGCATCCAAACGGATGCCACTATTATGGTTAGTGCTCTTTTTATCTTGTGCGATCGTGTAAAATATATTCCCATTTATATCGTACCCTTGGAAAGTCAGTACAGTCGAAGATGGTGACCTGGCCAACAAGTAGAGCTCATCTCCAATAGTGTTGTTATTCATGAGTTCTGCCTGCAACCAGGCGCCGAAACTATCCATGTGTTCTTCATTAATTGAGGATTCAGACAGCCCCGGGTTTTTGGACCGTATAATATTCTTGTGTTCCTGGATATAATTAAGGAGCCACCAAGGTGGAACTTTGTAGAACTGTGTAGTGTGATTTAGTGAAAGATTTTCCGTCCATAAATATCTTTGCTTTCCTTCCTAGCGTGCCTTTTCTACTCATTCTTCCCTCATGCCGCGATTCAGGAACACCAATCGACTTAAGGTCTGGAAGAAAGTCAACACAAAACTCAATTACCTCCTCTGTTCCATAAGTCTTGGAGATGCTTCCTTCTCGCCTAGCACGGTTGTGAACATATTTCTTTAAGACTCCCATGAACCTCTCAAAGGGGAACATATTGTGTAGAAACACAGGACCGAGAATGGTAATCTCTTTGACTAGGTGGACTAGGAGGTGTGTCATAATATTGAAGAAGGATGGTGGGTACACCAACTCGAAGCTGACAAGACATTGGACCACATCTGTCTGTAACGCTGATAGACTTTCTGGATTGATTATCTTCTGAGAAATTGCATTGAGGAATGCGTATAACTTCACAATGGGTAGTCGAACATTTTCTGGTAGAATCCCCCTCAACGCAATTGGAATCAATTATGTCATCAACACGTGGCAATAATGAGACTTCGGGTTTTGGAATTTTTTCTCCACCACATTTATTATTCCCCTTATATTCGACGAGAAGCCAGACATGACCTTGATACTATTTAGTGCTTCAAAAAAGATTTCCTTCTCTTCCTTGGTAAGAGCGTAGCTGGCAGGACCACCTTGAAACCGCTCAGGATTCTTGCCGTCTCATCCTTTCGTGTGTTGCTGGTCCTGCCGTGCTTCAGATGTATCTTTTGACTTCCCATACAAGCCAAAGAAGCCTAGCAGATTCACGCATAGATTCTTCGTCAGGTGCATCACGTCGATCGCAGAGCGGACATCTAGGATTTTCCAATAGGGCAGTTCCAAAAATATAGATTGCTTCTTTCACATGGGTGCGTGTCCGTCAGCGTCATTCGGAACAATTTGTCTGCCCAGACCCTTTCCAAATATTACTTTCAAATCCTTCACCATATCAAATACATCATCACCAGATCGAAGGATTGGCGTCTCCCGGGTATCTGCCTCACCATTGAAATGTTTGCCAACTTTTCTTAAGGGGTGCTTGCGCGGAAGAAAACGACGATACCCGAGGTACACAACCTTTTTATTTTTATCCAGATATACACTTTCGGTGTCATCTAAACATTGTGTGCATGCATTCTATCCCTTGTTTGTATGTCCATAAATGTTACTAAGAGCAGGCCAATCGTTGATGGTTACGAACAACATCGCTCCTAGGTTAAATCCTTTTTGTACGTGCTCGTCCCACACAGGCACACCTTCTTCACGCCACAACAGTAAAAGTTCATCGACTAATTGCCTTAGGTACACATCAATGTCGTTGCCAGGTTGTCTCGGGACTTGGATCAGCATTGGCATCATAATGAACTTCCTCTTCATGTACAACCAGGGAGGAAGGTTATAGATACATAGAGTTACAGGCCAGGTGCTATGGTTGCTGCTCTCCTCACTAAATGGATTAAATCCATCTGTACTTAGAACAAACCATAAGTTCCTTGCATCACCTGTAAAGCGCGGGGTGTCTCAACATCTCATCTTTCTTACGATCTTCCATGTGCCATCGCAAAAGTTTGGCATGCTCTTTTTTTCTGAACAAACATTTCAACCGTGGTATTATAGGAGCATACCACATCACCTTTGCAGGAACACTCTTCCTGGGTCGCTCACCCTCAACATCGCCAGGGTCGTCTAGTCTGATCTTATACCGCAATACAGTGCATACTGGGCATTGTTCCAAATTCTCGTACTTCTCACCGCGGTAGAGGATGCAGTCATTATTGCAGGCATGTATCTTCTCCCCGTATAATCCTAGGGGGCATACAAGCTTCTTTGCTTGGTATGTACTGTCGGGAAATTCATTTTTTTTAGGAAGCTGCTTTTTCACTATTTGCAGCAACTTTGTAAATCCGCTGTCACTCACGCCGTTCTCGGCCTTCCATTGGAGCAATTCCAGTATGCTGCCCAACTTTTTCTGCCCGTCTTCGCAAGTTGGATACAACTTTGTTTTGTGATCCTTTAACATCTGGTCGAACTTCACCCTCACCTTTTCAATATTGCTTTTTGTATTTGCATCCGTAATAGCCTTGCCAAGATCATCGATGGGATTATCTGGTCCCTGCAACTCTGATTCCACTTCAGTGTTATCTTCTCTTCTTCTCTTCTTCTCGCACCGTATTTAGGGAACATGTCATGATAGTTGTCATCATTCCCTTCTTCTTCGTTGTCTTCCATCATAACCCCTCTCTCTCCGTGCTTGGTCCAACAATTATAGCCGGTCATGAAACCGGATTGAAACAAGTGGAAGTGGATGACTCTGTGAGAAGAGTGTTCCTTCTGATTCCGACATACAACACATGGACAACAGATAAAATTATTTCGCTTGTTTGCCTGGGCCACCTCGAGAAAATAACCTACGCCTTTCATGAACGCGGCAGAGCGTCGGTGAGCGTACATCCATTGCCGGTTCATCTGCATTATATGATTATTAATTAAGAACTGTTATAGAACACCATGAATAGAGAAATGACCAATGTTACATCGACAGATGAAAGGTTAAAGTTGGTATCTCGACCGAGGAGGAAAGAAGGACGAGAAAATTTATTTAATTAAGTGTGGCTCGGACAAATTAAATCGTGCTTGTTTTCTGCGAGCTGAGATGCCGTTCTTCTCCCGGGCATTTCATCAAACACCTCTTGTGCATAGGAGTGAAAAAAAAGTAAGCACACACCACACAACTAGAAATATGTCCTCCAAAGTGAGTGGCATGAGGAGAAGAGAGGGCTGGCAGGGTTTATATATAGTGGGGGTGTTATTTTCCCCGGTTGGTGGCTCCAACCGGGGCAAAAGGCCGCCCACAGCACGCACCTGCACGGGCCCTGCTCGTCGAGAGCCTTTAGCCCCGGTTGGTGGCTCCAACCGGGGCAAATAAGCCCAACACCACGAGCCCTGCTAGCCCCGGCCCCACCTCTGCAGTCGTTTGCACCGGGTGGTGGCTGATCCGGGGCGAAAGGGGTGGTCGCGGGTGGGTAAAAGCCCTGTTTTCCACTAGTGGTGGTGGAGACGAAGGGTGTCTCCTTCCTGAAATAGGGATCGGAATAAAAGAAGCCGAGCATGGGGGCAGCTCTATGGAACTCGCGGTAGCGACCGTGGAAGCGAGGGGCGGTGAGGCGGGCGAGCCAGAGCTTGCAAGCCAGGGAAGCGCGCACGAGCAACTCAGGCTCGTCCGGCGGGAGGCGGAGGAAGATCTTCTCAAGAAGTTCGTCCGGCAGCACCGGTGCCTGCGGAGGCGCCATGGACGGTAGGTGGAGGCCGCGGCGAGGGTTTGGGATGGGGAAAATTGTGAGGTGCTGGGCGGGGAGGGTTTGCGGTGGGGAACTTCTAAGGCGTGTACCTGTGTGCTGTGTCTTGTGCGTGTTAAGTTGCCTACCCGTGGTGCTCGACAGGTAACAATTTCAGTCTTGAGCTGACAATTTTTTTTTCTCGTACGAAGTCATAAATCTGAATCCTGCGGATGCTACGCCATGCAAATCATGAGAGACCTCTAATTATTCTCTGAACTTGAATCATTTTTGGATAAATATATTTGAACATGAAACTAGGATCGACATTCAGTTCGATCTGCTTAATCTATGTATGTAAGATTGCCATTTGGTTTTTTCCAAATTCTATATTCTTGTCACAATCATGGTGACAAGTTACACTCGTCCTGGGTATGTACACACAAACCTCTGGCTCGCGATGTGTTCATATCTACTATATCTAAATAGGAGCCCCCACTACCTGATTTTCCTGCCCTTACAATCAGCCACGTCACTACAAATTCGTCCATCCGTTTGATCGACCACGTGCGGCCAGATTTGCAGCTGAAGGGTTCAACCTCCCACAGTTCAACCCCGTGGTTGCCTCGAAACGCTCGCACCAACGCTGAACGCACCCGCTGATCCGGCCTCCGCTGATCATGTTGTTCCCCTTCCACTTCCCCTCCATCAATTCCCAGCCAGTCCTGCCACCCTCGCTCCGTCTTCTCGGTACTACATGCCTCCTGCCGTCCTCGACAGTCCACGCTAGATCTTCCGCTGCCGGGTTGCTTATCCCGTCCGCCTTCCACCGCTCGGGTCTTTCGAGAGAGAGAGAGAGAGACGGGAAGGATAGGGCATGTGGCGCTATGAGAAAGATAGAAGGCAGGAGAGCGCGGCGGCGGCTGTGTCGACAGGAGAGAGCGGGAGCCTGCTGCGGCCATCTCCAGGTCACAATTGGATGGCCACATCAACCCGAGCGACAAAATCTTTTGGTATGTTCGATTCAATCTGGGTATGTGTATTTGGTCATGAAGATTCCTCAGTTGATCCAATTTTATACTCCTTCAGTTGATCCTTTCCGCCTCCATGTCCAGCAGGCCTGGGCATTACAAATCACGATGGTTAAAGTGCTTCTATATGGCTTCTTTGTTTCCTACATCTGATTTTAGTTTTGTGTGTGAAATCAGCTGCAGTTTATCATTGCCTCCTTTGATTGCAGCTGTTTGCTCCGTTGGTGATTCTGCAGTTGTAAATCTGTTCGATTCAATCATGGTATGTGTATTTGTTCATGAAGCTTCCTCATTTCATACATTCTTTGATCAAATCCAGTTTGTGTGTAGCAGCACTTCAACTTGAAGGTATCAATTTGATGGACACTCAGTTGTTCTTCCATCCATATTGACCTAACACAATTGATTTGTTGAATTCAGAACAGGCTCATCCCTGTGGCGTATTTTGGACGAGAGGAATCTGTTCCGGTTACTGTTCTTAGGCAACGTTGATAATCACAATTTTTTACCCTGCATTTGTTTCTCCACAGGTTACTACAGGTTAGAATTTTCCTTACACTGACTATTACATACTTTCTTCCCATACTGTCTGCATTGGCATTCTTGGATGTCTCTGGGTTTACTTTGCGCAACGGTCTGCTGAAATGTTTTCTTTCTAAATTTGAAAACATGGATCAGGGTATTCGACATAATCTTGTGCGTGTGAATGTGTTTTCAGTTGCCAAGTCAACTACGGAAACAAGTAAACCAATTGTGCAATATAGGTATTTCATATGCATTAAATATACTTCGACAAATCTTTATAGATTGCGATGACAACCGCGTGCGTCAAGAAGGATCACAAGCGAGGCGGCCAGAACAACAAGGTTGAGGTAGACAGTGCCCAGCCACCTTTGCAGGATAACTGGGAGATCTTAAGGAATCTACCATCTCAAACTACAAATAATGTTTACAATACATTTGCACTTAAATCCTCTTTCCAACACACATAACTCATATATAATAATCACATCTACAAATTCCAGTGTCGGTGAGTAGTACTAGTATTTCTCTTAAATTCATCATTTTTTATCATAGATTAATAATTCTGCACCTTTCATTCTAACCAGAATGTGGCTCCGAGCCATATATTAGTTTAATTATATATACTTCCTAATATATTGCAGTCACCTCTGCTGGAGCCTTTTGATGACCATTTCATCATACTTAATATCTACATACTCTTTCGTCTAACAAGAATGCATATCCATGAAATATATTAGTCTTTATTATATTTGTATCAACTTAAAATGCTCAACGACAAAATAAGAGGAATATACTTATGTGACCATGTACGTGCATTGAGTGAATATGGGAACTTATTGTCAGTGGGCAACTATGTGTCATTGGGATTGGGATTAGTATCCTAATTATTTCCCTGCCATGCCAACTCTTAAGTACCGTATATCCAGCATTGAATTTCTTTTATTTTTAAACTCAAAATTCCCGTACCAACGCGCGGGGTATCATCTAGTTTTCTTAGTTAGGACGCCAAGAAAAAAAATTAAATTGGTGCATTATTTG
The DNA here is from genome assembly GCA_028641055.1 of Alopecurus myosuroides. Lineage (NCBI taxonomy): Eukaryota > Viridiplantae > Streptophyta > Magnoliopsida > Poales > Poaceae > Alopecurus > Alopecurus myosuroides. The sequence goes on from CM054057.1 coordinate 2,284,776, forward strand.
TGTTTTATAATTATGATGGCCTTTTGGCCTTCTAGCCTTTCGGGCTCCACATGTATATTTCACGCGTCCACTATTTCTCGCTTATAGCGGGCACCCGCACGGACTCATACACGGGGCTCATACTTCAACGCTGTAGCGCTTGGTACTCGGACCTCGGCCCGAGGCATTTTCTCAAACCCTTCTTACCCTGACAAACCTATAACCATCTTTCGGCTGACCTAGCCTCCTCCGTCCCTCCGTACCAACAAGGGGTAGTACAGGAATATAGACCTATTGTCCATCGACTACGGCTTTCGTCCTGATCTTAGGCCCCGCCTCACCCTCCTTGGACGAACCTGGCGGAGGAAACCTGGGTTTTCGGGGCATTGGATTCTCACCAATGTTTTCTTTACTCAAGGCGACATTCTCGCTTCCGCTTCATCGACCCCCGCTTTCGCGGTTGCTTCCCTCTAAGGCGGAACGCTCCCCTAGCGATGCATTTTAACATCCCACAGCTTCAGCAGATCGCTTAGCCCCGTTCATCTTCAGCGGAAGGGCGCTCGATCAGTGAGCTATTACGCACTCTTTAAAGGGTGGCTGCTTAGTGCAATCACATACATGGGTCGGCCTATTTTTGCAAGTTCATTTTTTTCTTAGGTTTTCTATGTTTACTTTTTCCAAGTATTCTTCTGTTTCTCCTTTGATTTTAGTTTTTTTTATTTTTGTTTTTTAAAGTCCAAGCATTTTGAAATTTAAATTATTTAAAATATATATTAAAAATTTGTTCATCGTTTTAAGAAAATCACCTTAATTTTCTTTTCATCATTTTAAAAAAATTCACCATATAAAATAATAATTATTTTAAAAAAATATCATATCTAAAAAATCACCATTTTTATATTTGTTCATTTTAAAAAACTGTTCACAGTAGAAATTATTTATTTATACTAAATTTTTCTGATTTTTAATGTTTGTTCATTTTCAGAAACAGTTCACAATCAAAAACTTTCATTTAAAAAATTTTCATTTAAAAAAAAACACTAATTTAAAATTCGTTCATTTTCAAAAAGTCTTTATCATTAAAAAACATTCATTTTTAGAAATATTTAAAATTCTCAATTTTTTCGTAAATTTGTTCATTTATTTTTTAGAATTTCGTAAATTTGTTCATGAATTGGAAAGAAATAAACATGAGAAAAGAGAATGAGAAAGAAAAAAACCTAATGGGCCGGCCCATCCAATCCTCTAGCTAACACACGTGTGGGCGAGTCCACCGTCCTACGGGCGAATGGAGGGGATCCCATAGGGTCCTCCACCCTCTCGCCCGAGCGCTTCCTTGCTGTCGTTTCACTCAAGGATTTCTTTCCTCGGCCGGCCCATTTAAGTACGTGTATGCGTCTGTCTTTTCTTCGTTCACTGTGTTTGGTTCCCTGTCAGCTGGGGCCCGTTCATTGTGGGACCACGTTGTCAAACTGATGTCTGTGCCATTAGTCATTTCTGTTGTACATCTGCGGGAGATCTACATATTTAAGCAACGCTCGGATCCACCAAAGTTCTGATGTGGGACTAAAGAAAAGTTGGGAATCGCACCTTCGCTGTGACACACACGTACGGTTGTTCGTTGTTCAAGTTTCGCACGTACGATCTACACAGGGAGAATCACGTGGACCAAAAAAACAAAACTGTAACAGTGAAAGGTGATGGCAGGAATAGAAAAAGCTAGTGGCTCGCTGTAAAAAAACATGCTCGTAAAAATCTACTAGCTCGCTGCTATACGTGTGTTGCTCCTAAGCTAAGCTAGTGGCTTGCTAGGCTCTTTTTTTTCCATGGCACAGATCCATGACGTGAAGTGTGACGTAGTAACAAAATCTCAGAACAAGGATCAAAAAAAAGTTCCATAGACAAAGGAACAAATCTCACAACAAGGTAGGTACAAAGTTCCATGGACATAGGAACAAAATCTTAGAATAATGGTAGGAACAAAGTTGAATGGACATAGGAACAAAATATCTGAACAAGGGTAGGAACAAAGGTCCATGAGCATAGAAACAAAATCTGAGAACAAGGTAGGAATTGTTCCATGGATATAGGAACAAAATCTCAGAATAAGGATAGGAACAAAGTTTCATGGACATAGGAACAAAAATCTCAGAAGAAGTCTAGGAACAAAGTTCCAAGGACATAGGAGCAAAATCTCAGAACAAGGGTAGGAACAAAGTTTCATGCACATAGGAACAAAATCTCAGAACAAGGGTAGGAAAAAAGTTCCATGGACATAGAAACAAAATCTCGGAATAAGGGTAGGAATAAAATCTTGGAACAAGGTTAGGAACAAATTTCCATGGACATAGGAACAAAATCTCGAAACAAGGGTAGAAACAAACTTCCATGGACATTGGAACAAAATCTCGGAACAAGGAAAGGAACAAAGTTCCATAGAAATAGGAATAAAATATTGGAACAAGGGTAGGAACAAAGTTATATGGACATAGGAACAAAATCTCGGAACAAGGGTAGGAACCAAGTTACATGGACATAGGAACAAAATCTCTGAACAAGGGTAGGAACAAATGCTAGAAACAAAATCTAAGCACAAAACCTTGAAACAAAATCTAGAAACAAAAATGCTAGGAACAAAAATTTAGGAACACACTATAGGAACAAAATTCAAAAAAAAAGTTTGAAACAAAATCCAGGAACAAAATTCCTCAAACAAAAAAATCTAGCAACAAATGCTTGGAACAAAATGCTTGGAGCAAAATATAGAATAAAAAACTTGTAACAAATGGTAGAAACAAAATCTAGAAATAAATGGTAGAAAAAAAGGAACAAAAATCTAGGAAGAAATGCTTGGAAAAATGCAAAAGACAAAAAATTTAGGAACAAAAATTTAGTAACAAAAAATAGTAGGAACAAAATATAGGAACAAAAAGGTTGTAACAAATGCTGGAAACAAATGGTTATGAAATAAAGGACTACAATAGAAACAAAATTGTAGGCCTAATGAAAAAAAATGAAATGATGTTTTTACCACTAGTAAATCAAATCCTGCTTAAAGATGAAAAATAAAATTAAGCCCGACGGAATACATGGAACTACAAGGCAAAAAATTTAGACTAAATGGATATTCATGAACGATGAATTGGAAAATGGAAAAATACCTAAACTAGAACCATAACAACTTAAACCGAGGAGAGAAAAAGACAAAAGAAAGAACATAACTAAGGAGAAAAAAAGAAAAAAAGAAAGTTAAATAGATGGGAAGGAAGGTAAACATGAAAAGATGCGAACAATGCTAGTGCCTTTTGTGGTTGCGTGAGGGAACTACATGCACGAGTGCTGCTATGGTTGGCTCATAGCTAGATATACGTATGCATCCAACGGAAAATAACGGAAAAAAAGGATAGAACAACGCTCGTTTCGCTCGTTGCGGTCGAAGGAAAGCAGAAGTAACGAACCGCGTTAAACGGGCCGAGCCCACGACCGTAAATCCTTAAGAGAAACGGTACCCCCCATCGCTCGGGCGATGGCGAGGGATTTCCAATCCCATATTCCTCGCTCTTAGCGAGCTGCTGTGCGGAATCGCCCACATCTTCTTCTGCTGGGCCGGCCCAGTAATAATAGGTAACAGGCTACGGGTATGTGCATGTGTAGACGCTTAAGCGGAAAAAGGTAGGCAATTGACACTAGCATCGCTCACCCAAGGGTCCACAACTCCAACGCTGCCTTAAGTTTGAGGCGTTTGTTTATCTAACAATCTCGATTCGTTTTTCACGTAGCAAAGGTAAGCCCCAGGAGCAGTATTTTGCGTCGACGCAAATAGTTAAGCGCCTACATGCTAGGATTGTACAGTCCAACCGCCGATCGATCGGAAAAAAATCCCTAGCGCATGTGGCTAAGCGTCCGTATTGTACGTGACCTAACAATTATTTCCGACGCGCACGTGCTCGGCCCCATTTATTTATCTTTTTTTACAGTTTTGCTTGTCCTTTTTTCGCGATTTATAGAAATGTTTTAAAAAAATAATAATTAAATGTTCATGTTCAGATTTAAAAAAATCATAATTAAAAAAATTAAATTGTTTTGAATCTATAAAGTTTCTGAAAGTGAACTCTGCATATTTTAAAAATTTGAACACTTATGGAACATGAACAATTTAAAAATGTGAATTTTTCAAAATGAATAATTTTTAAAATGGTGAACAATTTACAAATCTGAACATATTTTAAATTTTGACACTTCAAAAAAAAATTCAAAATGATTTTTTTGAAAGTTGTATTTTTTTAATTAACATTTTCTATGGTGAATATATTTTAAAATTTGAACATTTACTTAAAATATGAACAATTTTATATGGTGAACGAAAAAATAAATAGTGAACCAAAAATCTTGATGACCAAAAAATAAGAGCGAACCAAATTTCGATGAACCAAAATAATAGTAAACTGAAATTGTGGATGCACAAAAAATAATTGTGAATCAAAATAATAGTGAATCAAAAACTTTGGTGAGACAAAAATAATAGTGAACAAAAAAAATTTGTGAACCGAAAATTTTCCCAGAAAAAATATGTACACATATGAAATATATTTTAAAATGTTCACATATAAAAAAAAATTATAACAAAAAAAAGCAGAAAAACTCAAAATACTACAAGTAAAAACATAAAAATAAACAAAAAACGGAATATAGAGAACAAGAAAAATGAAAAGAAAAGACGAAAGAAAAAGGGAAAAGAAAACAAACCGGGGACGAACCCCATGGAGTACCAATGAAAACTACTTCTAGCAAGTAAGAGAGGACTAAAAATCATCACAGTGAAAAGGCCACGGAGCCAAGCGGGCACTGCTCATATAGCTCAACTGCATCCGCCGCACAGCCGCGCTTCATGAACGAATCTACCACTGTTGTGTACGACACGACACTCCTCTCGGGCATTCCGTCGACCAGCCTTCGAGCGGAAGCTAAAGAATAAAGGCCGGCCCAGAAGAAAAACACTACGGGAGAGTCCTATTAGGACCCGCAATAAGCGATGCATAGGGATCGCGGAGTGGAGCGCAGCACTCGGTACGAGCGATGCATAGGAGAATTAACCAATATTTCATGGCTTTGGCCTCCTAATAATATCAAAGTGATAGTTCTCTAACATAATGTGAGAGCCGTTTTCTTCCGCACGCGCAACTCGTGTTGATGCAATATTTTCTTTCCAATTGCTCGCCGGAAGGTGTCCTCTGCCATCTCCTTTGCCACGTCGGTCGCTGTTGACTTCCCAGGCTGCCGTCGTTCGCTGCTGGCCCGATCCGACTGTCATCCGTCAAGCCGGCCACCTCCGCAATTGCTCGCCGGATGCCGGCCACTGCCCACGTTTCGGTCTCCGCCTCAAGCCTCGCGTGCTTGAGCTTATGGTGCTCTTTCCCGTCTCCTTATTTGGTTTCACGGGTCATCCTTGGGTACCGAAGATGCTTCGGATGCTGATAGGTGTACTGCTAGGGTTGTTGCCGATGATGCGAAGCTGAAGCGACCGCCGATCAGTGGCGAAGGAGAGCCTGATGAGAGGCATGGCGTCAAGAGGAGCGCGGAGCTAGGCCGTGGCTATGGGGCAGGGGCGAGGTACCAAGTTAGCGTTGAGCCCGCTCGTGACAACACGCTGCATGGAGGCATCCCACAACGTGCGGCGAGAGGATAGGTCGCAATGGCGCCAACAGGAGCTAGTGGTCGAGCCAGAAGGACACGAGAAATGCATCGGTAGAGCGGGATGAGCTGAACCAGGCCGCTCCAGTGTGTGCCTCACATGCGTGCAGCCCGAGTGAACTCATCAAGAAGAGCCGACGGACGAGTTTAACCTGGAGACAGGTGTTCTAGACGGCCAAATAGCGGACGTCGAGGCCACCCTCCTGCTTCGAGAAGTACACCCGTTTTCGGGCCACGCGGGATTTGGGCCCAGAGATGCGATCCGAGTTAGCCCAGAAGAAAGCTCTATGCAGCTTGTCAGGGCTAGTTTTCGGATTCAGGATTCCCTCAGAACTCTCAGTTCACAACCAGAGTTTACAACGGAATTGGGGATCTAGGAGGATCGAGAAGACAAGGGAGAATGGGGAAAGGAGGGGACACAGAGAGAAGAAAAGGGAGAAGGATCTCTTTCAGAGTTCAGTTGGTCGATGCTTTTCCAGGAGGCCACCAACCCCCTTTTGTACTCAGCGGGTCCACGAGCGTGCAGGGTAGCGTGTTCTCTCCCAGGCGAGTGGGCCGCTGAACCGCGACTCCACGCGGTTCGTGGGTTCTTGGGCCCATGACATTCCCCCTTCCTTCAGAATCGACTTGTCCCCAAGCCGGTGCGCGCGGGAAGCGAGTCTTCAGCTCGGCGATGTTCTCCTAGTTCTCCTAGTAGCTTGAGGCGGTAGGCGAGTTCCCCCACCCTCTAAAGTAGCTGGAACGGTCCAAAGAAGCGGCCCAGTCGCCCACTTGAAAGGAGCGTTCCAAGCGCTTGCGATCGGCAAACATCTTCATGCGGTTGTTGGCGCGATGCAGGTGTTGACGGAGAAGTGTCGTCATGAGCTGGCGCTCGTTGAGCCATGCCTGCAAGTCATGCACCACTGGGATGGAGGCATCGGTAATACCCAACATACGAGGAGGATGTCCATACAAGGCCATGAATGGTGAAGTTTTGACTGCTGTGTGATAGGTTGTGTTGTATCCAAATTCCGCCAATGGTAGCCATTTACTCCAGCGAGAGGGGGGCAAGAACTGATGAAACAGCAAAGATACGTCTCAATACGTTGGTTGACTCGCTCCGTCTGTCCATCCGTCTGAGGATGATATGCCGTGCTCATCCTCATCTCAGTCTTTGTCAATCGAAACAGTGACTGCCAGAAGTGGCTGGTGAAAATACGGTCACGGTCTGAAATCAGGACCTCGGACATACCGTGTAATTTGAAGATGTTCGCAAAGTATGCCTCCGTAACTTGTGCTGCAGTATGTGGATGTGCCAATGGTATGAAGTGGCTGTACTTGGTAAGTTTATCAACCACTACCAACACAAAATTGAAACCTGACGATTGAGGTAAACCTTCCACGAAATCGAGTGACACCACTTGACATGCTTGGTCTGGTACTGATAGTGGTTTGAGCAACCCTAGGTACTGAGTGTGTTCTGGCTTGGCTTGCTTACAGATTGTGCAGGCTTCCATAAACTGTTGTACTGCATGTTTCATCCTTGGCCATGCGAATAATTGCCTGACTCTTTGTAATGTAGCTTGAATCCCCGAGGGCCCTCCAATTGCCCCTGCGTGCAGTGACTGTAAAAGTTTCTGCCGCATGCCAACATTGCCGCCCACCCACATACGCTTTTTATACCACAAAACTTTGTGATCCCACTCGAAGTACTTCCTTGCATTGTCAGTTGAGTTCATCTTGGCCACCAACTTTTGAGTGATTGCATCCTGGGCATATCTTTCCGTAATTTTGCCCAACCATTCTGGTGTCCCCATTGTGATAGCCAACACTTCCCCAAGGGTGATTGATGGGTGACGGGATAGAGCATCCGCTGCCTGGTTGGTACTGCCTCTCTTGTACTCGATGTGGTACTGTAATCCCAGTAGTTTCGTTAGTGCCTTCTGCTGCCACGGTGCTCTCAATCTCTGTTCGTCTAGATGCGAGAAGCATCTTTGGTCAGTGCGAATAACGAAAGGGGATTGACGCAGATACGGACACCACCGATCTACTGCCAAAAGAATAGCTAGACTTTCCTTTTCATAGGTGGGTAACCCCCTCAATCTTGGCCGCAATGATCTGCTTAGGTACGCCAATGGGTGTTGATCCTGCATCAAGACTGCGCCAATTCCATGTTCACCGACATCAGTTTCCACCATGAATGGCCGCTCGAAATTAGGCAACGCTAAGACCGATGCTGTCAGAAAAGCCTGCTTCAGTGTTTCGAATGCTGATTGATGATCTTGTGTCCTCACAAATAGTTCGTTCTTTCAAGCAAATATGTCATGCATCGACTAATCAGGCCAAAGTTCTTCATGAATTTTCTGTAGTAACCTGCCAAACCCAGAAATTTCCTCACATCTTTCACATTTTCTGGGGTAGGCCACTTCCTCACTGTGTCTATGTTCTTGGGATCAGTGGACACTCCTTTTTATGAGATAACATGCCCCAAATAGCGCACACTAGGCTGAGCGAACGTGCACTTTGACTTTTTTACCTTTAGCTAATGCTCTGCTAGGAGTTGAAAGAATGCACTCAGATGTTCCGTATGTTCCTCTAAGGTGGCACTATAGAAGAGAATGTCATCGATGAAGAGTAAGACACATTTGCGTAGCAGTGGGGCAAAGATTTTGTTCATCACATTCTGGAAGGTGGCTGGTGCGCCTGTGAGTCCATACGGCATCACCATAAACTCGTAGTGTCCTGGGTGCGTTTGGAAGGCAGCTTTGTGCTCTTCTCCTATTGCCATCCTGATCTGGTGGTACCCCGCTCGCAGATCCAAACTGGTGAACCAAGCTGCGCCAGCTAATTCATCGAGTAACTTGTCAATAACTGGAAGAGGGTATCTGTTCTTCAGTGTTAATTCATTGAAGTAACGGAAGTCTATACAGAATCGCCAGTTCCATCCTTCTTTTGTACTAACAGTACTGGGATGCGGATGGACTTGTGCTGAAACGGATAAACCCTTGTTTGAGCATTTCCTTTATTTGACGTTCCATTTCATCCTTTTGTTGTGGATTGTAGCGGTAAGGACGCAAATTCACAGGACGTGCTCCAGGAAAGAAGGCAATCTTATAGTCGAATTCACGACGCGGTGGCAAACCTTGAGGTTGAGAGAACAACGACTAAAATTGGCCCAGCAGGTTCTAAATTTCTGGTGGGCAAGGTTGTTGCTCCTCCAGTTCTCGAACTTCACTCAATCTGACCAGGTGAGAAATGGTATCACATTTGTCCAAGGCTTCCAACTGATTGGCCGTAATTTATGGGCAAGTGGTTGTATTCGATGCGATTCCTTGCAACTAAACGTAGTTTCCTTGATACTCGTAGGACAACAACTTCAGGCCCCAATGCACCTTCATAGACCCAATGCTCTGCAGCCAATCCATTGCCAAGATGATGTCATAGCAGGCTAAAGGAAACAGACGCAGTGTCGTGGAGAACTCTACTCCCTGAACCTGCCAATTGCACTCTGGTACTTCCATGTCACATCTCAATATTCCCCCGTCCGCGACCTTCACCTGTATAAGCCGACACTTTCGCGCAGATTGCAACTCTATGGCGATAGCCTCACTGATAAAACTATGCGTGCTCCTTGAGTCAACCAGCATCAACACTTCCCTCTGATTCACCGTGCCCTTCAGACTTACTGTTTGAGGTGGTTCCACTCCTTGTAGGGCAGCTTCAGAAATCATGCAGAGGTTCGCTGTTCTCTCCTCCGGTGAGGAATGTAAGTCCGTCTCACCGGCCAGCAACTCCATTAGTTCTTCCACCACATGGAGTGGCACTGACGGACTACATACATACTTCCGCGACCACTTCTCATTGCAAGTGTTGCAAAGGCCCCGAGCGCAACGATACGCACGCATATCCTGCACCTTCTCATCTGTCGAGGCTGCAAGTGAGTGAGCTGCGCCTCGTCGCTCTTCCGTGTGTCCGGTTACTCCCGCTCCTGGAGGTATGCCCACGGGTGGTGGTGGCGGAAACGGCATAGCCGTGCGAGGCACATTCCGATGGAACCTGTCCAACCCACCTCCCGCGCATGTGGCTTCTTTTGTAAGCTCCATGGCCTCCTCCTACAACGGAGCCAAAGACACAGCAGAATCCAAATCCTTCGGTTGTTGTACCATGACTACGATACAAATATCAGCTCGAAGACCATCCATAAATCGAGTCACAAAGTATAACAAATCTCTTGATTTGTGGTGTCCTAGCAAACTATTCATGGCGGTGTTAAACTGCGCACCATACTCCGCCACTGTCCCTGTCTGACGGAGGCGAGAGCATACTCCGCCTCTTCTCACACACTAATCTCACAAAATCCTCCCAATTTTTAGCGACTAAGTGAGTGTTGGTCCACTGTAACCAGAGCGCGGCCTCGCCGGTGAAATACACTACAGCAGTGTCCACCCACACCTCACGATCCACTCGACACACTCGGAAGTAGGACTCGCACTTAATTTTCCACTCTAGAGGGCCATCTCCAGTGAACCCTGGGAAATCCACTCTCAGCGTTTTGCCCCGGTCACGACCCCTCTCACGATCTCTCGAAATGAATGGCGAGTAATAAGGAGGTTGATAAGACAACGTACCCTTGGCCGGAGTCGAGAAAGGGGCAGGCCCCATCAAGGAGCCCCGGTTGGTGTTATCGACGCGATGGCCAGCGGGCCCGTGACGACCCTCGTCACTGGGTGAAATTCGGCTCCCTTCTGCGTGAAGATCCGTACGCGGCTAGGAGAGTGAAAATGGCACATTCGCGGTCGCGGTGGCAGCGGTGGTTGTCGAAGCTCCTAGGATGCGATCGATGTGGATCTGCAGTTCTCCCAGATCCGCTTGCAGCGCCCCAACCGCTTGATCCACCTTCTACTTCGGCATCGCCAATTCCACCAAGGCGGGCTTCACCTCCTCCAACGATCCCACCTGAGTCTCCACTGCGTCGCTCTGGTCCTTGATCGCGCTGATCAGCGCGGTCAGCCAGCTCTGTCATGATTTGCTTGATCGAGCGGGTGAACGGTCCCAAGGCGAGTTCTCTGATACCAGATTGTCAGGGCTAGTTTTCGAATGCACGGTTCCCTCAGAACTCTCAGATCACAAGCAGAGTTTACAACGAAATTGGGGATCTAGGGGGATCGAGAAGACAAGGGAGAATGGGGAAGGAGGGGATACAAAGAGAGGACAAGGGATAAGGATCATTTTCAGAGTTCAGTTGGTCGATGCTTTCCCAGGAGGCCACCAACCCCCTTTTGTACTCATCGGGTCCACGAGCGTGCAAGGTAGCGTGTGTTCTCCCGTATCTGGCGAGTGGGCTGCTGAACCGCACCTCCACGCGTTTCGTGGGTCCTGGGGCCCATGGCACAACTTTTCAATGGCAGCGATCACACTCGCGGCAAGGGTAAGAGCGCCCATGGCGTTGGGGGGAAGGGCATCCAAGAAATCGTTGATAAGAACGAGCCGACCACAAGTTGAGAGAAGGAGGGCATACCACCCGGAGAGGTATTTGTCGATTTGAGAGATGAGAGAACCAAGGTACTTTAGGGGAATCCTTCAGCTCTGCATCCTAGGCCGTAGTTTATTTTGGCGAGCTCGTTGGGGTCCACGTGCATCAGAACGAGGGATATATTGCCGTAGTTGATGTAGAGGCTAGTTGGGCTCTCGAAGCGTTGGAGAAGGCTGACGTCTGCAAGCTCGGGTAGCTCACAAAATTGAATGCTTCGGCGAAGCCGAGCTTTAGGACCACGCAGGGCTGCGACGCGCATAGGATGTTTGGACGAGGGCGGTGGCGTAGATAAAGTTTTCCAAAATGCTTCAGACGGAGAGAAACCAGTTTGATCGATGTCCATGATTCACCCAATTTGTCGTTGTTGGCGCCTTGTCTGAGCTTTGCAGATCGCCTTGAGGAGTAATTGTGTAGGGTGATGGGACAAGGACGACATGACCGTAGTTGATTCGTTCAAAGTCGACGACGTGGGAGTGGACCTGGTCAAGCATCCGTAGAATGCTACATTCCACCATGTCCCAGGTCGCGCCGTAGAATTTGGGCTCAAGCCCATCAGGTCAAAGAGCGCAGGAGCGAGCTATGGAGTCAAACGCGGCCTTGATTTCATGGGAGACAACGTAAATATCAAAATCACATGCGATTGCCGGGGTGCGCCCGAGATATTTTTTTTTGAAATGGGCGATAAAAACCCTAACAACTGCATCGATCTATGCACACGGCTTTTTATTGCAAAATTCAAATGAGTATCAATCCATTACAAACCAAAAATCCATCAATGTTGGAACATGAATGAACCACCTAAACAATGGCAAAATCCTCGAACTACGCATCTCGGAATCAACTAGTATGCGGCCACGAAGCCTGGCTGAAAAATTACTGAGCGACCATTAGGAGGTGTGAACATCCGGTATCCATATCTCCTCGCTGGTCCATGGGTAGAACCAACGCCCACTGCTGAATTCAGTAGACTGGCATAGACATAACATGCAAAATATTAGCTTTTTTTACCTATTAAAGACAATATTATTCCGACAGCTCCTGATTGACTAACACAACGTTGAATCACCAATTCAGCTTCTAGCTTTTGTCTCTTTAGCAACCTCATTCAACCAATTAAATAACATATAAGTTATATTAGTAGGTGGTGTGATATTATACGAGGTAAAAACAATTCTCCATTTAAGCTTAGCAAGAGGACAAGAAATAAACAAGTGTTCTATAGTCTCCTCTGAATTACCAAAAATAACACTTGGTACATCCTTGCCATTTCCAAGGTTATCTTCAGTGAGCAAAAATTTATTGTTAAGGAACCACATGAAAACTTTTATATTTAATGTAATTTTCCGCTTCCAGAGGTATTTGCGAACATATCAGGTATGACCATTCATTAAGTCTTCATACCGTTATTTAAAAGTGAATACACCATTAACGGTCAATTTCCACACAAAGGAATCAGAATCCCGTGTCAACGTGATTTCCATTAATATTTTTCATAAAAGGGACAATGAATCCTAGAAAGGGCCGATTCGATTCCTCCTAAAACTCATGTTAATAGGAGGTGCATTACCTATAACATCAAGAAAAACGAATCATTCTTCCTTCTTACAATGTTATATAAAGATGGAAATTTATTTTTTTAGAGGTGTATCACCTAACCAGATATCTTCCCAAAATCCTATAGAAGACCCAATCCAAAGCCTAAAATAGCCTCTACTAAATAAATCTTTTGTAACTCGCATCAAGCCTTTCCAAAAGGGAGATTTAGTTGGTTTGGCTACTGCCTTAGCTAAATTTTAATTATGTAAGTATTTATTAGTTAAAAGCTCCTGCCACGCACCCTCTATGTTTAACAATTTAAATAGCCATGTGCTAAGAAGGCATTTATTATTCATTTCAAGTACCTCAATACCTAAACTCATTTGGCTTTTAGGCCTGCATATCATATTGCATTTATTCAACCTATAATTTCTTTTATTCTCATCACTTTGCCAGAAAAAACGCGATGTATAGAAATATAATATGTTTCTTACCCCAATAGGTATCTCTAGAAAAGATAACATGAACATAGGAAGACTTGTTAACACCAAATTCACAAGAACTAGACGATCCCTGTAAGATAGAAGCTTGCATTGCCAGCAATTCTACTTCCTTTCAGAGAGATTCAACTGGATACCATTCATCATTACAGATAGTTTGTAATGGTCTTCATTAGCTTTTTTCCTTTCCAAAACAGAAGATCTCACTCTTATGGAAATTAAGTTTTAACCCCGACAACTGCTCAAACAAACAAAGAATAAGGTTCATCTTAACTTGTTTTACATGATCATGTTCCATGAACAAGATTGTATCATCTGCATATTGCAGTATTGAGACACCCCCCTCGACAAGTTTTGCAATCAGTCCTCCAACTTGACCATCCTATTTTGCCCGAGCTAGGAGGATAGAAAGCATATCAGCTACCAAGTAGAACAAAATGGGAAATAATGGATCTCCTTTACGTAGACCCTTTCGGGTTTGGAAATAATGACCTATATCATCATTTATCCTAACCCTACACTTCCCTCCTGTATCTACTGCATAATCCAATTACACAAGAGGGGATCAAATCCTTTCATCCATAGGACTTGAAGCAGAAAAGCCTAGTTAACCTTATTGTAAGCCTTCTCAAAATCTATTTTTAAAAGATCCCCATCCAGTTTTTTCAATTGGAGTTCATGGATAGTTTCATGGAGAATAACTACCCCCTCCAATATGTGTCTCCCCGGCATAAACTCCATCTGCGTCGGTATAATAACTTTACTAGAAAAATGTCATTATTCTATTTTTTGCCACCTTGGTAATTTTTTTGAAGCAAACGATTAAGAGGCATGTAGTCCTATAATGTTGGATTTGTATCTAATTTATCTTTTTGGGGAACAAATTGAGAGCCCCAAAGTTTAATTTTCATAACGGAAAATTTCCTTGTTTTAGCAGGCAAACCCTCGCCATAAGATCATCGTTCACTACCTCCAAAAGGATTGGTAGAACTTAGCTTGGAACCCGTCTGGTCCCGAAGCTTTATTCTTTTCCATTTGAAAAATATCATCATACACTTCATTCACAGCGAAATCTGTTGTAAGAAAATTATTTTCATCCTTAGAAAGCTGAGGAATATCATGAACAACGTTTTTTATCCATAGAAAATTTACTTGGGGCCGGTGCTCAAAGTATTTTTTTTTTTGGTACTACTCAGTAATATAGCTCTTAAGGTTCTCATGCGACACAATGGTTCCTTCTTCTTCCTCTAGCTTGAAATAAGTGTTTTCCTATGTTTTCCATTTGCCATCAATTAGGTGGAAAAAATGGTATTGTTCCCACCTTCTTGCACATATCTAACCTTGTCTCTCTGCGCTCACTTGGCCTCCTCAACCCGTTGTAGACTACATAACTGATCATTGACTTTTCTCAACGTATATCGTTCAGATACATTGAGTTGAGTGCTTTCAGCTTTTATATCTAATTCCTTAATAATCTTGACCGGTTTTTATTTTTGTTTTTTTATATTTCTCACTTATTTTTTGCACATCCTTTCAAGAAATGACGCACATGTCTAAGCTTATGGAGCCACGCCTCAATAGGTTACTCCATTCGTTTGACGCCATCTCGAAGAAACCCTCAAGATTGAACCAAATGACAACATTGTCGAGTTACAAGTGTGAGCACCATCTATAGTTCCCAATAACAAGGAAGTGTGATCCGACCCCGACCCTAGTAAGGTTCTTACCGTAGCAAGTGGGTATTTCTGCTCCCACTTTATGTTTGTCAGAATTCTATCTAGTTTCTCAAAGGCCTGGTTTTCACGTCTATTAGCCCAAGTATATTTCTTTTCCAGAAAGTTCTATCTCTTTCAGACTCAAACTTTGAATAATATTGTTAAAAATAAAGGGCCATCTTGAGCAATTTTTTATTATTCTTTTCTCCATGAGATCTAATGATATTAAAATCACCTCCTAACATCATAGGACGAGTTTAATTGTCACAAGTACGAACAAACTCCGCTAAGAACTCATGCTTATGAGCATCTTGCCACCGCAAGTAAAACCCATTGAAACCCATCCATTGTTGATTTCACATGAAGCTTCCCACAGTAATCCCCAGCATCCACACATTGGACCTATAATGTTGCGGCATTAAGACCAATTAACATGCGCCTGACCTCCCATCAAGTGGTAAGCAAAACAAGTAGAATTCTATCCTACCTACTAGGTGGCTTAGAAAATGAGACGCAAAGTTGGCCCTTCGTTTCTCCGACAAGGCAGTGAATAAAGAAATGTTTACCTGGATCCCTAAAACCCTCACTATTCCAAAAACAACCTCGTACTCCTTGCGAAATTGTTTTTCAGTAATTTTGTTTTATGATTCTAGCACTCCTTCTCTTAGAGCTGGGGACCAATTTTTTTCTTACAAAGCGGTTTAGGTTTCTCAGAAACCACTTGAGTATCTGTTTGATCCTCCATGGTCTCTTCATCGTAAAAATGCTCCCAAAGACTTGAGGCTTTTGTTAACACTAAACTCATGGATCCGTCATGAATACCATGTATAGTATTAATTGTATTCTCTAAAATTTTAACATTTCTAACCGCTTCTGAATCATTTATAACGCTAGCTAAAATTATTTCTTTATCCTTTGAATCCACCATTCCCTTTTCCTTCCCCATGATGTCTTCATTGCAATTTGGTTGTGCCTGAATCCGATCATTGGATCGCATGACTTTCATCAGCTCCAAAACTCCCCCGAACTACACCACCTTACGCTTGATCTTCTCAGCCTCCAACTCCACCGTTTGCGCAGCTGCCAACCTCGAAACTGTCTCCATCTCACTAGAGCCTGCACCCCCCCTCCTGGAGTGTACAGCGCGCGAAGAGTAACATCACCGAGAAAGCTCGAGCCCGCCCCTCCTCCCGTGGTGTGTGGCGAGATGGGGCGCCTAGGAATCTCAGTCCCCTCGGGAACCATGCCATTCTGGGTCAGCATTTTATATCCATCGAAGTTTGCAGCCCTTTGGTTTGCATCAATAGCCAAACTCGGGTGAGCATACATAGCTGTCGCCTCCTTCATCTTCTGCCCGGCAAAAAACTATGGCTTTCTCTGCCTGGCAGAGGAGACAACCGACGATCTTACTCTTGTTTGGAGGTCCCTCTCTCCCAATGCCTCGTCCCCCACCAGTAGTGACCACCTCCACCACAACAGCCCCGCTGAGACCAACATTACGAGGCGAAGATGCCTCCATTGAAGTCTACCCTAGCCCCTCCATATCTACTTCAACCCGATGAACACAAGGGTATGAAAGACTCTCATTGGCTTCCCGAAAATACCGCTAGACCAAAGGTGAAAACACAACACCATTCGTTGCTATCTTATTCGCAGCAGGGGTATTAGAACCCGAGCTATTATCTTAAGTATCCATCGGTGCCACTCCATCATTTTTTTTCTTTACTATCCTCATTCGGATTGCTCACATGCAAAGCATCCTTGAAGTCATCTCCGAAGTTAGTTTCAGCAGCATCATCATCATCCCTCGTGTCGGATCCGCCATGAGCTCATCCAAGATATAGCCATCATGATACTACACAAAGAAAGAAAGCAAATAGATTCCATCCTTGATAAAAAGAAGAAAAGTACATGGGATTTTAGAATAATCTAGACATACAATTAGGATCCTAAGCACCACATGTTTCCTTGTGTACTTGATATTAATTTTAAGAGTCTTTCCAAACTTGAAACCATCGGTCCATAAAGCGAGAAAATCCCCTATGTGCCTCCTTGGGATCCCCTTCACTCTAAGACAAATTTCTGGAAGATTCTCCTCTGGCTCTTCATCATTGGCCCAGCTATCCACTATTAACTCACAGAGACTATTTAGAATTCTGCAGGTACCAGAGATCCTGAGTCTCTCTAACTCATTCTTCAAGGGGAATTGTACCTTGTACAAATTATTTTCCACATGGATCACTTCCCAACGAAAAGAAGAATTGGGAACAAGTCTCTGTAACTGTCTATCAATCTGCTCAATGGATATCACCCCACCTGTAATAACCACCAAAGCCATGCACACATTCTCTAGTTTTGGTCTATAATTCTCACAACAAAGCATCTCAAACATGATCATCTCCTCATGGGCATAACCATACATCATTAACTGAGGTTTTAAGGCAGTCAAGAGAGGAAAGTTACCATCTCCACTGGCGTGCTCAGGACCATCGCAAACATCACACTGAAGTGCCATACAGTCGGCCGAGAGATGAAGTGCAACACGAAAATTGAAACATTTTTTGCTCTACGCTGCGTTGGCCACGGCTGCCGCCAACTGGTCAGCAATAACCAAGTAGCACGTTAAGCTAAAGAACCAGCCTGCACAACCCCATCTATGACCTCCAGCTGCTGGTACCGCTAGCGGCAGCAGAATTCTGCCGGACAGGACGTGCCCGAGCAGCAGAACTCTGCCCGGCAGAGCTCGCAGCCACAGTTGTTCCTTGGTTGCCAGAGATCGTCATCACCACTTGAGTCACGTTCGGCGTCGTTGGATTCACTGCACCGCGGCCAAGCCCCTTCCCATATCCTCCTGCATATCGTCCTCGCGCGCGCGAGCAAATGACGGTAGAAGCCATAGAGTGTGGCAGCTTAAGCCTTGTGGGAAAAATGAAAAATGAGTGTTTTCACTCCCCCTCCCCCTCCATAATAGCACGAAATTTGAAGTGTTGCTTGAATTATTTTCATTGCTTCACGACGAAAGGACGAACTTCTGACAAAGATGTTCTTCTTGCACAAACTATGAAGTTTGTTTGATAATTTCATGCATGTTGTGGTGGTTATTAATCTTGCCATGGACATTGGTTAAGGGAGTGAAGTTAATCGGGCTCAAAAAATTAGTTGTAAGTTTTAATTTTCCCCTAATTTTTTGAATTATTAGATAGTGGTTTTATGGAGTAGACCATGGAGTAAGTTGGTTGTAGTAATTAACTAATTATCCCCAAAAAATTTAGGTGCATATATCAGTTTCCAAATTTATGGTTTAGATGGTGTTTGTGTAACATAAACACTAGCTAGGAATAACTGTTTTATGCTTGTAATTAGTATGTGCCCCCCAACAGTAAAGTAATATACACAAAACACATTAATTTGTGTATCTCGTCTCTATTGTTATTATCCTGACTTGGTAGTAAATGGCTCTGGAGGGCACTGTTACTATCACACAATTGTTATTAGTACCATTTCTAGCATGGGCACATTATTGTGATTACCTTCGGTATTACGCCTTCTCTCTGCCTTGTAATGTGCGATTGTACCCCCATGCAATTCATTTAAAAATTAGTTGTACAAAAAAAATCCACGAGGAAACACGACATACGCATAGCCACATGAGATAGGAGAAAAGTTAGTTCTCTTCTTTACATACAATAATTACCTCACTGTGATTTAATGAACTATTTTGGTTGGCTTAGAAACAACTGACCTGGCGCTTCACCGAAGGCCTTATTAGCACTTACTAAATCATTCCAAGAAAAATCACTACTCCCTCCGCCCCGAAATACAAGTATCGCTGTTGTTATGCAACTCTTTGATGCTCGACTTTCACCACCGGTATATGAAATTCTTTCATTTTATATACAATTGTACTAAATTTGTGAACAAATTATGAAAACAAAACATGGTCAAAGTTGGACGTCGTTGACCACCGAAATAAAAGGACGCCTTATACTTTGGATAGAGGGAGTAGTATCTAAACATGTTTATAAGTACCATCTCATAGTACATTTATATATACTATATATTCAACTACACCTTACAGAATTTATTTACTTCTACCTTCGACTTTATTAACATGTTCAACTACATTTCATACTATAAACTGCACTTTAGGGCTCTATGCGTCGCAGTGATATAGGAGAATTCAATTGGAAGATATTGTGTGGTGGTGTGATATCCGTGGTGTGTGGATGGATTTGTTCTGAAAGTGTGGTATGTCATATGTATCAGTGTATAGTGGGCAAGCGTAAAGGGTTCGACGGAGTACTAGAATTTGAAAAGCACAGTTGGTTCGATGTACCTGAACAATTCGATATCAACGACTTTGCTCTGCACTTGTTTCTGAGTTTTCAACCACGCCGCTTTGAACCCAATGACATTATAGAAGTTGGTAAGAAGGGAGACCAGTGTGTGATTGAATGGTGTTGTAAGTATCTGCATGAATATGACTGCCTTGTTGTTATTAATGGTCTCACGGCCCCGGGAGACTGGGACAAGATAAAAACTACTTTTTTGTCTAAGCCATCTGCTAAATATAGGAAGACTAGTGTCATTGTCATTACAAATGATAAGGCCCTGGCCCAACATTGTGTAAAAGAACAAACTCATGTGTTCAATATGGAAGATCTTGAAGAAGACACGGATCTTGATCGCTTGACGAAGAAGGTATAATATATATGTTTCTACTCCTTGCTAGATTAAATAATTTATTTTACATCCTCAATGTACAAATAACAAGAGTTAACTCTCTATATATTGCAGGATACTGCATTTAGTATAGGCGTGGAGGATTCTATCTTGTACAACAGAATGGTAGAGGCATATAACTGGAATGATTTAAAACTTGATGGCCGAGACAAGGAATTCTCTACTTTTGGGAAGCATTTTCAAAATCACAATCGAGGTGTGATATCCGTGTGGGGACATTATGGTGCTGGAAAATCAGCTCTTGTCAGAAAATTCTACTACGGACAAATCATTTCTCCATCCAAACAAGTCTTCAGCTGGGTTGACATGCCTGATCCATTCAATCTGACGAACTTTGCGTGGCGCTTGCTTCTGGATTTTATGTCAAATTTTGAAGAAAAGAAAGCTGCAGCATCTTGTCTTATTAAAGGCCAAGACCCGATTAAAGCGTGTCGCTAGTTTCTGCATGAAAGAACACACTTGGTCGTTATTGATGGTCTGCAATCAAAAGAAGATTGGGATGATATAAGAGAAACTTTTTTTCCCAACACGCCTACTCAAACCAGAAGCTATATCATTGTCATCACAAATAAAAAGCGTGTCGCTAAATATTGTGTAGATGATAATGAAGATTGGCTGCTCAAAGTCAAACACCTGAGGAATGATGTCGCACCCGGACTTCTAGAGGATACTCGCAGTTCCGTTGAACAGTAGTTGATTGGATTACGGGGCTTACCGGCACCCGCATCTCTTACGAGTAGGCCAACACACGTATGTGTGACAACCAACCCCTACTGTTCATCGTCTACGTAAACCATCCCATAGAAATCAGGATACTACCATTGACGTACTTCATACCATACACACATGGTACGTCAACGGCGTTTAACAGAATGATAGCACAACATATCTCTAAGACACAAATAAATAGAAATAAGTTGCAAATGGCTCTCACTAGAGCAGAGATAGCAAATACAATCATCCAGAGGACACATGTCCCAACATAACATCATTACATCTCAGCGGAAGCATTCAAAGGGTCTGAGTACAGACAAGTCCAAATAGGCTTAAGAAGCCGGGAATGAAAGGGAAACGGAGCCCATCCACGTAGTCTCGGATCCTGCCCAGGTCCGCTATCTACTCGTCAGCAGCCTCGTCAAACTCCACGTAGTAGCCGTCACGGGGATCCTCGTAAGCGTAGTCTGCGGAAACCACAGCCCCAAAGGGGTCAGTACATAAACGTACAGGAAAGCAAGACTCACAGTTCACCAAATTGTAACCCGACAACACCAAGCACATATGCTTTGGGTTCAACGGAAGAAAGGGGAATACAAAAGATGCGGCAGCTGGCTGCACTAACCAACTACAGAAACATGCTACAACTTCCGGCTAGCAGAAAGGAGATAAGATAGCATATCGTAACCAACTAGAACTAACCACCAAACAAACCCATCCTGGATCTCGCCCCTTATCCAAAGAAGCAATCCGAGGATAACTCACACAGTTGGATTAATGATGAGTCAAGTTATTGTGTCAATAAGTCTATTACTAGTCAAGTTATGATTAGTTAGGTGTAAGTTGTTCTAAGTACTTGTTAGCCAGTACTTTCACCAAGTCAACCATAACCGCGGAAAACACGGCTTCTCGAGAAGATTTATCCCTGCAGGGGTGCACAAATTTGGCCGTACACGTAAGAATATCCCGCCAGATGGCAATCAAACCCACCAAGCGAGGCACTCTACACAACTCAACTCTTCTTCGCATCAAGCCCAAAGAACCACGTGCAGTGCGTGCGCGGCTAATCGAGCCCCCACGAAGAAAAGGGGGACCCTCATAGCACTGGAAGACCACGCCGCCCTAAATGCCGACTACAAAAGTTCCACCCTGGCCTCGGGTTCGTACCTGCATATGCGTGCATCAAATGGAAAGCCCGAACTAAGTGTGGCGATTTGGACGAGCTGCGAATCGAATCAAATTGAGGGGGGCGTCCATACACGCTTCCCACATGCGGATAGTGCGCTCATCATGGATCAGTAGACAAGACCCTTTTCCTAATTAGGGTCGATACTAGCAGCCCTCAAAACCACGCCGGGCCTCCTGCCGGTGCCTTACCAACAAATAATTATTACCTCAAGATTAATAGGTTGTTGTTTGACATCGAGCCCCAGAACATAATGAAAATATAGTAACAGGAATTAACGGGTAACAGACTCGAGCAGAAACAACCCTAAGCATACTAGTAAGACACGGGCAACAGGCAATGTGGTTATAGGTGTGGGGGTGAGGCTATATCAGGGTTAAAGGTAACATGTGATAGGTTCGTAACAGTAGCAATGATTCATAGAGCTAGCAGAAATAGACAACGGAGAGTATCGGTAACCAGTGTTGAAAAGGAACACAATGGTTCATGTGAGTGAATACTTGCCTGCAAACTCAGTAGCCTGGTACTGGGCTAGATCCTTAGAAGGGGTGTCGTAAGGCTCGTCTGTCTCAACATCGTCGTCTATTCGAGAAGAAGCAAACAAACAACGCAGGGAGATAAACAATCAATAACATGGCATAATGCACAATCATGGGATGATGCATGACAATTTTAATTGATGCATCAAAATAAACTAGTTGACATGGTAACAACATGATTAAATGGACCCATATGCAATTTGAGTTGCATATGAAAAGCCCATGAATTATGGTTGAAACAATTGTTTTACAACTAACCAATAGGTGAAAGTGGATTAGTATGATGCATGGATGAGGAAAACAGAAAAATAACAACAATAGAATCAATTGGAAATAAGGTTTACCAATTTTAGAAATTTATTTATTAAGTTAGGAAATTTTGGTTCCTTAAAGGTGTTACACAAGCATTTGTTGTTTTCAGCAATTTAAATTGTTCAAAACAAATAACAAAGTTCATATTTGAAAAGAACATAAAATTTTAGGTGGATTACATGTTTCAATTATTGAAAAAGGAATTACAATGATTTAATTATGAATTAAACAAGTTTAAACAAGATTTAATTGAATTTAAAACAAGTATGAATATTATTTGAATTTTATTTGTTCAAAACATAAATTCAAATTCATATTTGAAAAGGTTATACTTTTCTAGTTTGAAAACATATTTTACATGTTCAAAAATAATTTAATTTGAGCAAGTTATGAATTTAGCAAATTTAAATGATTTAAACAAGGTTTAAATTATTCAAGCAATTTTAATTATTCAAAACATGAAACAAAATTTATATTTGGAAAGATGGTTCAAAATAGCATGGAAAACATATTTTATTTGTGTTATTTGGATTAAGTATGAATTAGTTATGCAATCAATCAAATTTCAAATGAATTGTTTGAATTTGAAATTTGAACGCCTTTGGATTATTCAAAACAGAATACAAACGGTTTAACTAGGTAGAGAATTAAATTTGGTTCAACAAACATATTTTACTTTTATTATTTGGATTTATAAAATAAAAGTTATTAGCAATTTAAAATGAGGGATCAATCTGTGAATAAAAGGACTTAATTTGAAAAAGAAAAAGGCTGAAAAACAAGTTTTACTCTGCAGTGGCTAGCCCTAGCCACTGACAGAGGGCCCCTGGGCCACGGTGGCCCGCGTGTGCTCGCGTGGCAGCACAGGCCACTGACAGAAGGGGCCAGCCTGTCAGCAGCCCTTGCGAAAAAAGGTTGGCTTTATTCGCGAGCGCCAGGGCTCGAACCCGCGAGCGAACGCGTGCGTGCGCTGTGTGCTACCGCTGCGGTAGCGAACGTGTGCTTGTCAGTATACGCTACGCAGTGAGGTTATTCTTCAGTTTCAGCTAGTTAACTGAAACTGTCGAAAACCCGCGCCTTTCTGAACCTGACGGAAACAACTCGCCGGCGGACGGCGGCTTGCCGTGGTTGCTGCTCGGGCCGTGCTGCTGTGCTAGCGTGGGGTGCTGCGTGCTCGTGGACATGATGCAGAGAGGTGGAAGGAGAGAGATGTGGAGGAGGTGATCACCTCGAGGGACAGAAGGGGAACTCGACGGCGAGGTGGACGTCGCCGACAGCGGCGAGGATGGCGGCGGAGATGCAGGCTCCCTCGGGCTCAACGGAGGTGTCGGAGGGCTCGAGGAAGATACGGCGGTTCGATCCCCGCGGTCAGCCAGGGAGAAGGAGCACTGCAACGGCGGCGAGCATCTCGGGTTCAGACACGGCGGCGCTCGGGTGGTTGCAGAGAGGTGGAAGAAATCGCCGGCAGAGAGAGAGGCGACGGCGCAGCTCGAGGGAGAAGGGGTGGTAGGTGGCTAGGGCAGCGCTCCGGGGACCTAGGGTTGGCTATATAGGCATAGGGGCGCGAGCTCGGCCGTTCACTGTCGACGGCGTCGACATGGATAGGCGCGATGCGCTGCCGTACGCGAGGAAGAAGCTGGCGAAGGGGTAAGTGGCAGTGGGCTGGTTTGGGTGGGCTGGGCCTGCCCACTGCATGCCCTCCCCTCTCTTTCTATTTTTTTTTGTTCTGTTATTATTTTTTTGCTGAAATAGAAATAGGAAGAAAAGAGAGGTTGTGGGGTTTAGAAAAAAAATTAGGGATAAAATTTTATGTTGCTTGTTTATTGAAACAGCACAAAGTGCCACTTTTGCTTTTACAGAGATTTGAATTTTGGTACTGTTTGCAAGTTGTTTGATATTTGATTAGATTTTAATAGTAATTGAAATAATGGAGCTTAAGCAATTAAGTTTTTAAATTCAAATTTAATTGGAACAAGGGAAATGAATTGTTTTGTAAGTTTCATAATTCCAAATTGGGTGCTGTTTGTAATTTGTGATTTGAATTTTGAATGGAATTTGAGTTAAGTGGATTATTAAAGAACAAATAAATAGTTGAGCTTTTTTTTATTTTCATGGAAACAAAAAGGATGTTTTATTTGAACTTTTTATTTGGGAAAATTGTAACATAACAAGTATGAAACAAAGGTTTGAATAATGTTTGAATTTCAATTGTGAAAACAGAGAAAAACAGATGCAAACAAAAGGAAAACAAAGGCAAACAAGGAATGAGTATGATGACATGATGCAAAACTTTAATAAAACAAGAATCAAACATTCTAAATGGAAGTTTTCATACTTGGGATGTTACAAAATGCCCCCCCTTGAAGGAATCGCGCCCCGAGATTCCTACTGAGAAAGGAAAAGGTCCGGATACTTCTTGCGAAGATCCTCTTCGGTCTCCCACGTTGCCTCTTTATCGGAATGATGGGACCACTGCACTTTCAAGAACTTGGTGCTCTTGTTGCGAGTCTTAAGCTCGTTCTCATCGAGAATTCGAATAGGGTGCTCCTCATAAGATAGATCTTCTTGCAGTTCAATGGAATCATGATCAACTGCACGATCTGGATCTTTGAAACACCTCTTGAGCTGTGACACGTGAAACACATCGTGCACGTTGGATAGTTTTTCTGGAGGTTCAAGACGATAGGCATTTTCCGCACGCCTTGAAAGAATGTTGAAAGGACCAATGTATCTTGGTGCAAGCTTTCCTTTCACACCAAAACGATGAGTGCCTCTGAGGGGAGTTACACGGAGATATGCTTTGTCAGCAGGTGCATAGATAATATCCATGTGCTTGCTGTCATAGTAGCTTTTCTGATGAGACTGAGCAATCTTGAGATTGCCACGAATGATGCGAACCTTCTCCTCGGCTTCCTTAACAATTTCAGGGCCTAAGAGTGAACGTTCACCAGCTCCAGACCAATTGATTGGACTCCTGCATCTGCGGCCATAGAGAGCTTCAAATGGTGCCATGCCTAGGCTTGCCTGGAAGCTGTTGTTGTAGGAGAATTCAGCATATGGAAGGCATTCCTCCCATTTCATGCCAAAGGAGAGACCACATGCTCTGAGCATATCCTCGAGAATCTGATTCACTCTTTCGACTTGCCCCTGAGACTGTGGGTGATCAGCTGTGCTGAACAGGAGTTTGGTGCCCAAAGCTTCTTGAAAGCTTTTCCAGAAATGAGAAGTGAATATGCTTCCACGATCTGAGCTTATTTCCAATGGAACACCATGAAGAGGAACAATCTTTGCTGTGTAGAGCTCTTCTAACTGGCTAGATGAGATTGTTTCCTTGACAGCAAAGAAGTGAGCTACTTTAGTGAGACGATCAATAACAACGAAGATTGCATCGTTGCCCTTCTTGGACTTTGGAAAACCAGTGACGAAGTCCATCTCAATCATGTCCCACTTCCACTCAGGGATTTTCAGAGGTTGGAGTAGACTGGCTGTTTTCTGATGGACTGCCTTAACAGGTTGACAAACGCCGCATTCAGAAACGTATTGAGCAATTTCACGTTTCATGAGAGGCCACCAATACAGTGTTTTGAGATCCTGGTACATCTTTGTACTTCCAGGGTGTATGGAAAGAGGAGTTTCATGAGCCTCCTTGAGAATGACATCTTCGAGACTTTGAACTTGAGGAACTTCAATGCGTCCTTCGAAGAACACAGTTCCCTTGTCATCAATTGAGAAGGACTTAAATTTCTCCTTGCCTTCTTTGATGTGTTCTACCATCTTCTTGATTTCAGCATCACGAAGTTGTTCAGAACGAATCTTGTCCTCGAGAGTTGGACTGGCTGTCAAGCTTGCAAGATAGCCTTGAGGAACAAGACCAAGGTTCGGCTTCTGGAATTCTTCATGAAGTGGAGGTTGGCTTTCCATGATCATGAGATTATTGCAATATGACTTGCGACTGAGAGCATCGGCCATAACATTAGCCTTGCCTGGAGTGTAAGAAATGGTGAGATCAAAGTCTTTAATCTTTTCAATACATCTCCTTTGCCTGAGGTTTAGATCTGGTTGAGTGAAGATGTATTTCAGACTCTTATGATCGGAAAAGATTTCAGTGCGATTACCCAACAAGTATTGCCTCCATTTCTTCAGGGCAAACACAACTGCTGCAAGTTCTAGGTCATGTGTGGGATAGTTTTGCTCATGTGCATTCAACTGACGTGAAGCATAAGCCACAACTTGACGTTCTTGCATAAGAACTGCACCTAGACCTTGGAGAGATGCATCGCAGAATATCTGGAAAGGTTTGGTAGTATCTGGGCCAACCAGAACTGGTGTAGAAGTGAGTTTAGTCTTCGGGAGATTGAAACTTTCATCACATTGTGGATACCAAACGAACTTCTTGTCCTTCTTTGTGAGATCAGTGAGAGGTTTGGCAATCTTGGAAAAGTTTTGGATGAAACGACGGCAATAGCTAGCCAAGCCAAGAAAACTCCTAACTTGCTTCACCGTCTTAGGAGGTTTCCAATCAACAATTGCTTTAACCTTTTCTGGATCAATGGCTATGCCCTTGGCTGAGATGACATGACCAAGGTAAGCAACTTCTGGAATCCAGAACTCACATTTGGAGAACTTGGCATATAGACGATGCTCGCGAAGTTTCATGAGAGTGAGACGAAGATGTTCTCCATGCTCTTCCTCAGATTTGGAGTAGACAAGGATATCATCAAGATATACCACAACGAACTTGTCGAGGTATTCATGGAAAATAGAATTCATGAGTCTAGAGAACGTCGCCGGTGCATTGGTGAGGCCAAAGGACATGACGGTGTATTCATATAGACCGTACCGAGTGGTGAACGCTGTTTTTGGAATATCTTCCTTTCTGATCTTTATTTGATGGTAACCCATTCTCAAGTCCAACTTGGAGAATATTGAGGCTCCAGCAAGTTGATCAAAAAGATCATCGATACGAGGAATTGGATACTTGTTTTTGATGGTTTTCTCGTTAAGAGGACGATAGTCAACAACGAGTCTCTTTGTTTGATCCTTCTTCGCAACGAACAGAGTTGGGCAACCCCAAGCCGAGGAACTAGGTTGGATGTAACCTTTTTCCATGTACATATCGATTTGCTCCTTCAACAATTTCAGTTCAGGAGGAGCTATCTTGTATGGATGCTTAGAGATTGGAGCAGTACCTGGTTCAAGCTCGATCACGAACTCAACTACTCTGTCCGGAGGCATCCCTGGCAACTCTTTTGGGAATACGTCAGGGAATTCACAAACCATCGGAACATTTTCAAGTAGAGGTAGAGGTTTTGCATCGAGGGTGTGCAGCTGAATAGAACTTGATTCATTTGGAGAATAGACTATCTGGCCAGAAGGGTGGAACAGAGTTATTGACTTCTGAGCACAGTCAATCGTAGCTTTATTGTCCTTCAACAAATCCATGCCAAGAATGACATCAATGTCAGAATTGCCAAGCAGTATGAGAGAAGCAAGGAATATGTGACCTCCAATTAGAATTTGATTTCCGTGACTGATCTTAGACGTTTGCATAGTTTCTCCAGGGGAGTTTACTACTAGCGGGGAACCCAAACCAACAAAGGGGAGTTTAACTGATGTCGCAAAGATCTTTGACACGAAAGAATGCGATGCTCCGGTATCAAACAACACTTTAGCTGGAAAAGAGTTTACGGGGAATGTACCGAGAACGACGTCAGCAGCTTCCTCAGCTTTGTCGACCTTGACATGATTCACCCTCGCGGTCCTCCCGACAGGCCTGTTGTTGGAGTTGAAGGCTTTAGCCGGGGGAGCACGCACCATTGCCTGGTTTGTGTTGGGACGAGGTGGTGGTGGAGGTAGCTGCCTCTGAGTGCACTTGTCAGCGTAGTGCCCCGTCTGCTTGCATTTGTAGCAAGTGACGACACGAGGAGTATCTGGCCTTGGCTGCCCCATTGAAAACCTCTGACCTTGCATATGAGATGGGTTGGGTGGGCGGGGAGCAAAGCCTGGAGAAGCTTGGGCATATGGAGCCTGAGTGACAGCACCATTTGGCACCCAGATGCGGCGCTTCTGCGGAGGGGTGGTCATGTTGGAGGAGGAACCACCCTCACGCGAGTGCTTCCGAGACTCCTCGAACGTCTTGCGCCCATTTTCTTCATTGAGCGCGGTGTTAACGAGCTCCTCGAAGTCTTTGGCCTTGATGTTGGTGAGGGCGTAATTGAGTTCCGGGTTAAAACCTCTGCGGAACCTTGCCATCTTCTTAGCCTCAGTGGACACCTCATCACCAGCGTAACGAGCGAGGCGATTGAACTCACTCTGATAGCCAATGACGTCCAGCTTGCCCTGCTTGAGTGAGCAAAACTCTTCACGCATCCTTTCCATGAGACCATCTGGAATGTGGTGCTTCAGGAAAGCTTCCTTGAAACAACCCCAGGTGATTGGATAGCCAGCTCTCATGGTCTGGTAGTTTTCCCACCAAGTAGCTGCCTGACCCTTCAGGAGATAGGAGGCATACTTGACCTTGTCTTCCTCAGCAACGTGAGCAATCTCCAGAGCCCTAGCTATCTCACGGATCCAGTCATCAGCATCCAGAGGCTCGCGTGTTGCCACGAAAGCTCTCGGCCCCAGACTGAGAAACTCCTTGATACTGACTCGTGGAGCATTCTGGTTGTTGTGCTGGTTAGTCTGGAACTGGGCCATCTGTGCCATGACTTGGGTCATCTGGGTCAACAACTCGGTGATTGGCGGTGGCTCAGGCGGGTTGTTCCTTGTTGGCGGCATCCTGAATAGACATGCATTTTAGCACAACAACAGAAAAGGATAGACTTGGAAACCGAAAGCGAGATTATTCCGACGCATGAATAGATAACCAACAGGTACATCATCACATGTTCAAATACATCAGAATATCCAACACACCACAAATGGTTCGAATGCCAAAGGATAACTAAACATAGCTAAGAATGGATACATCGGTACTCCCATGCTCATCACGCAGGACGGCGGTGAGTAGTACGACGAGAGGTACGGTGAGGAGCACGCCCACGAAAGTAGGTAGAACGACGATCCACATAGATCTGACGTGGTCTGAGAGCGACTCTAGGTGTGGTGAAGTACATAGCGTCGACTCCCTGTGCTCCAAAGTGTGGAATCCCAGTGTAACCAGCACCGAGGTTGAGGAGTGGACCTCTGATCGGCTCGTAACCTCCAGCATCTGGTAGACGACGACCAACTGGCTGATCGAAACGTGCAAAGCGCTCATCTCCAACAAAGTCTATGGTGTAAGTCGCTAGACGAGTCAAAGCAAGGTAGAGCTGCTCTCTGACTGAAGCCAATTCCTGAGATAGTGTGCTGTCAACTGCATCACTGTGCCTCACAAACTGAGCGGTGGTGTGCAGCCTGGAGTTATCATGCTCGTAGACATCCAGGTTGTCGTTGAGAGTGAAGTGAGCTCCCTCCGAAGTGATGTAACGACGGGGGTGAAGGGTTCGTTGCATAGAAAACAAAAATTTTCCTACATGAGAGACACCCGAAAGGCCAAGATCTAATCTAGGAGACGAATTGCAACGGGCAACGAGAGGGTTAAGGCGAACACATACCCTCGAAGACTCAAAGTGGTACGAGATCAATTCTCGTTGTTGGCGTAGTCGTACTCACACCGATCCCGATAGCGAGAAGATGATCACCGCAATCCGGCGGTGCATCCGTGATTGGTCACACGTACGGTTGATGACGACCTCTGTTCCCTCGTTCTAGCGGGGCGCGGAAGTAGAGGATCCCTCGGAACTCCAGCAGCACGACGACGTGGTGGTGGTGAAGAATCCCACGGTCAGGGCTTCGCCAAGCCGGAGACCATGAAATGGAGCAGCGGGTGGAGGGAAAGAAAAGTGGCCAAGTGTTTGAAGGAGGGAGAGCTCTCACCCTCCTTTTATAGGAGAGGGGGGAGGCAGCCCAAGGGGGGTGCGGCCAGCCCCATGGTGTGCCCCCACCTCTTCCCTCATGATGTGAGTGGACACTCCACTCACACCCACTCATTTTCCTTTAAACCCCACTTAGAAAATCCAAGAGTTTTTCTTTAATAAATCAATAAAACATTTTTATTTCTTTATTTCAGCATTTGTTAATTCTATTAACAAACATTTGCATAAAGCACCTCGAATCATTTGTTAATTCTATTAACAACCATTCAACGAAAAACCCCTTGAACTATTTCAATTTTCCCCGAAACAATTTCGGTGCTGCCCAAAATATTCTTCGATATTCCGTATCCTCTCAAACGCGTCATCGAACCTTAAGTGTGTCACCCTACGGTTCGCGAATAAGATAGACATGATCGAGACTCCTCTCCGATCAATAATCAACAGCGGGATCTGGAGATCCATGATGACTCCTATATATTCAACGATGACTCTCGTGATCGTGTGAACCAACAACGCCGTGAACTATTCCCTTTGTCTCGCGATATTTTACTTGTCCGAGATTCGATCATTGGTATCAACCATACCTTGTTCAATCTCGTTACCGACAAGTACTCTTTTCTCGTTCCCGTGATATAACATCCTTTGTGATCATATCACGTGCTTGCAAGCGGTTTCGATGTGATATCACCGAGAGGGCCCAGAGTATATCTCTCCGTCATTTGGATGGACAAATTCCACTCTTGATCCATGATCCTCAACTAATACTTTCCGAATACTTAACGACACCTTTATATTCACCCTGTTACGGTGTGACGTTTGATGCCATCAAAGCACTCTTCCTGTATCAGTGATTGACATGATCTCATGGTCTAAGGAATAAGTTACTTCGTGTGTTTGATATAACAATGTAAACTAAATGACTTGATCGCATTGCTATATTCTATTTGGGTATATGTTCATCACATCATTCTTCTAATGACATGACCCCGTTATTAATAACATCCAATGTTCATGATCAGGAAACCTTGATCATCTATTAATCAACGAGCTAGTTAAAAGAGAGGCTTTACTAGGAACCATTGTTTGTTTATTAAGCACACATGTATCAACGTTTCCGGTTAATACAATTCTAGCATGAGAAATAAACATTCATCATAAACAAGGAATAAGATAATAACCATTTTATTATTGCCTCTCGGGCATATTCCCTTCAGTCTCCCACTTGCACTAGAGTCAATAATCTAGTCTGTAAGCACTTAACACATATGACGTTCCAGTGTTATTACCATGCTTCTCATGTGGTAAACATTATAAAAAAGATCTGAACTGTTCAGGTCCTTATTGTATTTGCATGTTCTTTGCGTCTACACGCATCACTCATCTTCTAATGAGATGGCTTTGTATATATATGGTCAATCGGTGAAAACTTAATTCCTCAGCTTAAACTGATGTCACTAACATTGTGAAAATGTAGCTTCATAGTGTTGGCATTCTTGGAAATTCACCAAGTTCCGGTGATACCTTAATTCCTCAGCTTAAACTGATGTTACTAACATTGTGAAAATGTAGCTTCAAAGTTTTTGCATTCTTGGAAATTCACCAAGTTCAATAAAGAACTCCTTGACACAAAATATGCTTATAATCAGTTGTTAACACAACGATATACTTTAGCCTTTGTTGTAGTATCTGTCACAATATTTTAATTTTGAAACTCTTTCAAATCCAGCATGGAACTTTCTTCCATCCTATTGTGCTACCCTTCATCACATATTTTAATTGAGATAAAATTACTTGAATAAATGACAAGACTATTAGTGTAACATATTACAACTAATATTTTGTCATTACTATATAGGAAAACATATCCTTAGCATTTCTAAAATGACACAAGGATCTCTCCCACTGTTGTCTAATCATCATATGAATTATCCTACTATACCATTTTATAGCATAGGACTCATATGGTTGTGTACATAGCATGGAAACATGACTTAGAAATCTCAATTTCAATGATGCTCATCATGTGTCAAAACACATGAATCTTGCTCAATTATTTTCCATGTGACAAGAACTCCTTCTTATCAATTTTATATTGACTTACTTCAATATTTCATCTATGTAATTTGGCTTCAATCATATCAGGTGCTTCAATCCATCTTTTATAGATATCGATGCCCAATATCTTCTAAGCCTTTCATCAATATGAAAATCTTAACCGTGTTAATTTAAAATACATATTTTCCAATCAACCATATGTCATCTACATAAAGTATTGGAAATATGTCATAGCGCTCCCACTTAATTTCTTGTAACTTTACAAGCATCTTTATCGTTCATGATGGAATCAAACTCTTTTGATAACTTCATTAAGGTAAAGATTTCAACTTCGTTATGCTCACTTCAACCATGGAAGTGTGCATACCTTTCTAGCAACCTTTTTGAATTTTACAAAACTCTCAGACTGTGTCAAGTACACATCCTTGATAAAACTTCCTTGAGAGGAGAGTTGGTTTTGTTATTCAACTACCATATCATAATATGTAACTTTGCTAGAACTATCTGCAAAGACTAAGCATCACTACGGAAGATCAAAATCTTGTAGTAGTGAACTCTTTGAACTTCGTCGAAAACAACTTTTCGATAAGTACAACTTTCAAAGGATGTAAAATCCATGTCTTTGTCGCTATATAGACCCTTTTGCTATCGTTAGGCATCATGCCTATCGAAAGGACTACCAAGTCACATACTTGATATTCATACAAGGATACTATGGCGGATATAATGACTCATAGTCAATTTTACGAAGCCAGGGCCCATCATTTGCTTCCTTTATAAGGTCCAGGTCCTTTGTTGTCAAAACAACACTTTACACTTAAACCACAAGTTGTTCTAAGTACAAAGTTTTTGGACTTTTCTGGTACAGTTCGCAAACTCATTTGAAGTTTCTACAACATTTGTAGTGTCTTCTACTTAGTCAAAATAGTAAACCCCGGAACAACTTCCAGTGCTGCGCTACTCTTGACATGATAACAAAGATTCTCTAATCTCGTTGAGTTTATACTGTGCTCCCACTCACTTGTTTCGCAAGAACTACTTTCTCGAGAAATCAACTCTTTCTGACAAACAACATTTGTCTTTTGGTTCGGTGATAGGAGAAATATCCAATGTTTTATTTGGGATAACCTTATAAACATACATTTATCCTATTTTGGTTGTAAACATTTTACACATGCTATGCATACCAAAACATAAGAAAGTGACAATTCGGGTCACTACCCAAACCATATCTTATATGTTGTCAATTTCAACGGATCATGATGGTGCTCTATTCAGTGGAAAAACGGTTGTCACTAATGTATAAACTACAAAATTATAATGGCATTTTTATTAATCTTACCATGTCAAACAAGGTTTGATTTTGTCTCTCGAACACTCCAAACTAATGTGGGGTAATTCGAGTAATATAAGTTGTAGAACAATTCTGCAACTTCTCAGATGTTTTGCTAAACTTGTAACTCAAAATTTATTCTTTATGATCCAATCATAAATACTTGATTATCTTGTTACATTGATTTTAACTTCATATTAACAACCTTTTGAACCAATTCAAAATGTCAAACTCCGTTCCCTTTAAATAGATATACTCACATATCTACTCAAGTCGTCGAGAGAATTTTATGAAGGAAAAATTAACCCACCATACATGACTACACATAATGGACTATATACATCAATATGTATAATCTCCACTAAATTAGTCGTCCATTCTACTTTGGCCTATGAACGGAATTCTAGTCATCTTTTGGAAGAGGTCTCACAAGCGTCAATTTATTCAAAACAAAATGACTCCGGAAGTCCATCAATATGGAGTTCCTTCATGTTTTCCTTTCCGATATGAACTAAAATGGTGGTGTCACAATTTAAGTGAAAATCTTTTACGCCTTGCAACGTTTAGCATTCAGTCTTATAGATGTTTACTTTACCAACATGATTTATATTAACATATCCATCAATTATGGAATATGGTCATCGTTTGAACAATCTCATTTGTTCTCACAAAAGACTAGAACAAAATAACAACTTATTAAGTTCTCAAAATAAATCTTGAATGTTTGGTTCGATACTACAATGAACACAATAACACTTTATTTATGTTCTTGTCATAATCGATTCCACATCTATTACTAGTTCCTTTTAGGCCCTTGTATTTCTTGCATTGCGTTGCTTTGTATGACAACTCATACCAACCAATGTGGTATCAAAATACCCAAAAATACTTTGTTAACTAGTAATACATCTATAACTTGTATATCAAGTATATACTCCTGAGCTGGACTTTTCCAGTTATCTTCTTTTCTGCCATATATCTATTTGTAATTCTATTTTCAATATTCCCTTTCCTTTATAGAAGAATCATTCAACATCAAACAATGCTAGTCTTACTAGCTCATTTTCTTTGGCGTGTTAGTCATATACTATCACCCATTGAGTCATACTTTGAGTTTGATTGTTCTACTAATATCACCATATTAATAATATTCTTCTAGATTCCACTCTTAGCAATTTCCAAGTAAGGTAAACTATTTTACCCATACTTCTAATCCATCCTATCATAACAATTTTATGATTAAGCTACTATAGCTCGAAGGAAGGAATTTAGAGGATAATTTTTAGCGCCCAACTTCTTGGAATATTCAAACGCCTAGCGTCTCCAATCATTTCATATATTCAGATAATATAAGCAAACATTGTCACGCTAAATTTGCATATATTCAGATAATATAAGCAAACATTGTCACGCTAAATTATACTCAGTCATGTTGCTACAAATAAGTTTCTAGATATCAATATATCTTTCACTTGATTGTTTCTGAAAACAACTCTTTTCAGTTCCAAAATCATCTTGATCAACAAAACATTCTTTTGAAGATAAAGTAATACGGAAGCAACCATGACTCTGGATTCTAAGTAGGAATTATTTGCTCTCTAGATTAATCAATCATTAACCATATGGAGCTAGGTAGGAAATACCAAAAAATCTACAATAGGACTCAATTTTAAATATCACTAATACGGTACCAATCTTAAATGGTATTTACCAGATCATAACAGTTATATCTCAATTAACAATCTAAGTGTAAGGTAATTATAGATGCCAATGAATACTACAATTTGTGCAAATTCACTTTGATTTGTTGTTCATGATAAATAAGTTCAAGTTAATTCAAAAAATTAAACCATGAACTCCCACTCAAAAACAACATCCCTCTTAGTCGTCTTTAGTGATTACACGAACCAAATTCACTACACCAAAACCGATCATCACGTGAGATGATGTAGCTGTAAAGGCGAACATCTACATGTTCATCATATCATCCATATGACTCATGCTTTACCTTTCGGTTACGTGTTCCGAGGCCATGTCTGTACATGCTAGGCTCGCCAAGTAGAACCGTAGTATTGCGTGTGTTTCAAGGCCATGTCTGTACATGCTAGGCTTGAAAACACCCGTTGTATGCGAACGTTGAGTCTGTCACACCCGATCATCACGTGGTGTCTCGAAACGACGAACTTTCTTAACGGTGCATACTTAAGGAAGAACACATTATTATCTTGATATTAAGTGAGAGGGATCATCTTATAATGCTACCGTCGCTATCTAAGCAAAACAAGATGCATAAAAGTATTAACATCACATACATCACATGTAAGGATAACGTGATATGATATGGTCCTCCTTGCACTTGATCTCCATCAAGTGCATTATGGTATGATCTCAATCATTCCACCGGCGTGGTACCAAGTACCATGGCACCCCAATCTTGATTGTCCATAAATAAGAAGACAAACATATGGATACCTTCCGGTATATCAATAATTTACAAAATAGATCATCTCATAATCAAATTTGTAATATTGACCATATCACATCACATGCCCAGCAAAAACTAGTTAGACGCCTCTAAATTATTTTTGCATATTTTACGTGGCTTAGGGCTTTCGATGATAGAACCGTTCATACGTACGAACATCAACCACAACGTTGATAAACACATTTTTAACAACCCTTCATAGATTAGATCTTAACTATAGTAGGAGAAACAGACACCCGCAAGCCACTTATGCAATACAAGTTGCATGTCAGTTGTGGAACAAGTCTCATGTACGTGGACATGTAAGGTTAGTCCGGGCCGCTTCATCCCACTATGCCACTAAGATCATAAAATAATCAAGGAGGTAATAACATGATCATCAACGCCCACATACACCTATGTGTTCTACCCGTACAAAACATCTACGCATAGATCCGGCTCTGATACCACTGAAGGGTTCGTTGCATAGAAAACAAAAATTTTCCTACATGAGAGACACCCGAAAGGCCAAGATCTAATCTAGGAGACGAATTGCAACGGGCAACGAGAGGGTTAAGGCGAACACATACCCTCGAAGACTCAAAGTGGTACGAGATCAAATCTCGTTGTTGGCGTAGTCGTACTCACACCGATCCCGATAGCGAGAAGATGATCACCGCAATCCGGCGGTGCATCCGTGATTGGTCACACGTACGGTTGATGACGACCTCCGTTCCCTCGTTCCAGCGGGGCGCGGAAGTAGAGGATCCCTCGGAACTCCAGCAGCACGACGACGTGGTGGTGGTGAAGAATCCCACGGTCAGGGCTTCGCCAAGCCGGAGACCATGAAATGGAGCAGCGGGTGGAGGGAAAGGGAAGTGGCTAAGTGTGTGAAGGAGGGAGAGCTCTCACCTCCTTTTATAGGAGAGGGGGGAGGCAGCCCAAGGGGGGTGCGGCCAGCCCCATGGTGTGCCCCCACCTCTTCCCTCATGATGTGAGTGGACACTCCACTCACACCCACTCATTTTCCTTTAAACCCCACTTAGAAAATCCAAGAGTTTTTCTTTAATAAATCAATAAAACATTTTTATTTCTTTATTTCAGCATTTGTTAATTCTATTAACAAACATTTGCATAAAGCACCTCGAATCATTTGTTAATTCTATTAACAACCATTCGACGAAAAACCCCTTGAACTATTTCAATTTTCCCCGAAACAATTTCGGTGCTGCCCAAAATATTCTTCGATATTCCGTATCCTCTCAAACGCGTCATCGAACCTTAAGTGTGTCACCCTACGGTTCGCGAATAAGATAGACATGATCGAGACTCCTCTCCGATCAATAATCAACAGCGGGATCTGGAGATCCATGATGACTCCTATATATTCAACGATGACTCTCGTGATCGTGTGAACCAACAACGCTGTGAACTATTCCCTTTGTCTCGCGATATTTTACTTGTCCGAGATTCGATCATTGGTATCAACCATACCTTGTTCAATCTCGTTACCGACAAGTACTCTTTTCTCGTTCCCGTGATATAACATCCTTTGTGATCATATCACGTGGTTGCAAGCGGTTTCGATGTGATATCACCGAGAGGGCCCAGAGTATATCTCTCCGTCATTTGGATGGACAAATTCTACTCTTGATCCATGATCCTCAACTAATACTTTCCGAATACTTAACGGCACCTTTATAGTCACCCTGTTACGGTGTGATGTTTGATGCCATCAAAGCACTCTTCCTGTATCAGTGATTGACATGATGTCATGGTCTAAGGAATAAGTTACTTCGTGTGTTTGATATAACAATGTAAACTAAATGACTTGATCGCATTGCTATATTCTATTTGGGTATATGTTCATCACATCATTCTTCTAATGACATGACCCCGTTATTAATAACATCCAATGTTCATGATCAGGAAACCTTGATCATCTATTAATCAACGAGCTAGTTAAAAGAGAGGCTTTACTAGGAACCATTGTTTGTTTATTAAGCACACATGTATCAACGTTTCCGGTTAATACAATTCTAGCATGAGAAATAAACATTCATCATAAACAAGGAATAAGATAATAACCATTTTATTATTGCCTCTCGGGCATATTCCCTTCAGGGGGATGTGGCGATAGATAGAATCGTCAAATCCCCAGTAGTCAGCACGAAGGACGGTGAGACTCACATAAGCTGCCTGCTGCACAGCCATATCCACTGTGGAATCTACTGCCTCGTAGCGGTGGACAACGCTCATGCCATCATCGGACAGAATGTAGACGATAGCCTGGTAGTAGGTTTGGTCAAACTCTCGCTGCTGCTCGTAGACCTGGTACTCTGGTGCCCAACGGAACCCCAGATAAGTGACCATGTCTCT
Organism: Alopecurus myosuroides; assembly: GCA_028641055.1. NCBI lineage: Eukaryota > Viridiplantae > Streptophyta > Magnoliopsida > Poales > Poaceae > Alopecurus > Alopecurus myosuroides. Next base: position 2,323,350 of record CM054057.1, read on the forward strand.
CAGCATCTCCGGATAACCGGCGGTGCTCTCACAACGAGTCATCCGAACCACCTGCGGGTAGAACCTGAGATCCATCTGCAGATGATCGGGGAAGTTTTGATTAGACGCCGGTAGAAGAACTGAAGTGGAAAGCAACAACAAGGTTTCAACGGACGAAAAGGATGTTGAGAAGAACAGGATATCGAAGCAACATCGGGAAACATGAGACCAAAACTCCTGAGGTACTACGGAAAACCCATCCGGGCTTCTAAAGGATCAATATCTACTGCTTAAGGAATAGAGGATCTGCTTCCGGGGCTTACACGCCTCCGTTCTCAATCGTGAGTAGGCAACATGATAAATCATGTCACAACCACCTCCCTTCCTATGGTCTAGTAGATATAACTATCCTAGTGAAACCAGGATACGTGAAATCCTAACTTGAAAGTTTAGATGAGAAGAGAAAACAACGTTGCACTTCCTTACCAGAAAAGGGTGGGTGGGTGGGGAAAGAAATAAAATGGCAGAATTCCTACTCTCACGTTTCATTTTTCCTATATAGCTACAAAATAGTTTCTAGACTCAACTGCGACCAGTAAAAGGGATCCTACAGGCAGACAGGCTCTGATACCATTTGTCGCACCCGGACTTCTAGAGGATACTCGCAGTTCCGTTGAACAATAGTTGATTGGATTACGGGGCTTACCGGCACCCGCATCTGTTACGAGTAGGCCAAAACACGTATGTGTGACAACCAACCCCTACTGTTCATCGTCTACGTAAACCATCCCATAGAAATCAGGATACTACCATTGACGTACTTCATACCATACACACATGGTACGTCAACGGCGTTTAACAGAATGATAGCACAACATATCTCTAAGACACAAATAAATAGAAATAAGTTGCAAATGGCTCTCACTAGAGCAGAGATAGCAAATACAATCATCCAGAGGACACATGTCCCAACATAACATCATTACATCTCAGCGGAAGCATTCAAAGGGTCTGAGTACAGACAAGTCCAAATAGGCTTAAGAAGCCGGGAATGAAAGGGAAACGGAGCCCATCCACGTAGTCTCGGATCCTGCACAGGTCCGCTATCTACTCGTCAGCAGCCTCGTCAAACTCCACGTAGTAGCCGTCACGGGGATCCTCGTAAGCGTAGTCTGCGGAAACCACAGCCCCAAAGGGGTCAGTACATTAACGTACTGGCAAGCAAGACTCACAGTTCACCAAAGTGTAACCCGACAACACCAAGCACAGATGCTTTGGGTTCAACGGAAGAAAGGGGAATATAAAAGATGCGGCAGCTGGCTGCACTAACCAACTACAGAAACATGCTACAACTTCCGGCTAGCAGAAAGGAGATAAGATAGCGTATCGTAACCAACTAGAACTAACCACCAAACAAACCCATCCTGGATCTCGCCCCTTATCCAAAGAAGCAATCCGAGGATAACTCACACAGTTGGATTAATGATGAGTCAAGTTATTGTGTCAATAAGTCTATTACTAGTCAAGTTATCATTAGTTAGGTGTAAGTTGTTCTGAGTACTTGTTAGCCAGTACTTTCACCAAGTCAACCATAACCGCGGAAAACACGGCTTCTCGAGAAGATTTATCCCTGCAGGGGTGCACCAATTTGGCCGTACACGTAAGAATATCCCGCCAGATGGGAATCAAACCCACCAAGCGAGGCACTCTACACAACTCAACTCTTCTTCGCATCAAGCCCAAAGAACCACGTGCAGTGCGTGCGCGGCTAATCGAGCCCCCACAAAGAAAAGGGGGACCCTCATAGCACTGGAAGACCACGCCGCCCTAAATGCCGACTACAAAAGTTCCACCCTGGCCTCGGGTTCGTACCTGCATATGCGTGCATCAAATGGAAAGCCCGAAATAAGTGTGGCGATTTGGACGAGCTGCGAATCGAATCAAATTGAGGGGGCGCCCATACACGCTTCCCACATGCGGATAGTGCGCTCATCATGGATCAGTAGACAAGACCCTTTTCCTAATTAGGGTCGACACTAGACGGCCTCAAAACCACGCCGGGCCTCCTGCCGGTGCCTTATCAACAAATTATTATTACCTCAAGATTAACAGGTTGTTGTTTGACATCGAGCCCCAGAACATAATGAAAATATAGTAACAGGAAGTAACGGGTAACAGACTCGAGCAGAAACAACCCTAAGCATACTAGTAAGACACGGGCAACAGGCAATGGGGTTATAGGTGTGGGGGTGAGGCTATATCAGGGTTAAAGGTAACATGTGATAGGTTCGTAACAGTAGCAACGATTCATAGAGCTAGCAGAAATAGACAACAGAGAGTATCGGTAACCAGTGTTGAAAAGGAACACAATGGTTCATGTGAGTGAATACTTGCCTGCAAACTCAGTAGCCTGTTACTGGGCTAGATCCTCAGAAGGGGTGTCGTAAGGCTCGTCTGTCTCAACATCGTCGTCTATTCGAGAAGAAGCAAACAAACAACGCAGGGAGATAAACAATCAATAACATGGCATAATGCACAATCATGGGATGATGCATGACAATTTTAATTGATGCATCAAAATAAACTAGTTGACATGGTAACAACATGATTAAATGGACCCATATGCAATTTGAGTTGCATATGAAAAGCCCATGAATTATGGTTGAAACAATTGTTTTACAACTAACCAATAGGTGAAAGTGGATTAGTATGATGCATGGATGAGGAAAACAGAAAAATAACAACAATAGAATCAATTGGAAATAAGGTTTACCAATTTTAGAAATTTATTTATTAAGTTAGGAAATTTTGGTTCCTTAAAGGTGTTACACAAGCATTTGTTGTTTTCAGCAATTTAAATTGTTCAAAACAAATAACAAAGTTCATATTTGAAAATAACATAAAATTTTAGGTGGATTACATGTTTCAATTATTGAAAAAGGAATTACAATGATTTAATTATGAATTAAACAAGTTTAAACAAGATTTAATTGAATTTAAAACAAGTATGAATATTATTTGAATTTTATTTGTTCAAAACATAAATTCAAATTCATATTTGAAAAGGTTATAATTTTCTAGTTTGAAAACATATTTTACATGTTCAAAAATAATTTAATTTGAGCAAGTTATGAATTTAGCAAATTTAAATGATTTAAACAAGGTTTAAATTATTTAAGCAATTTTAATTATTCAAAACATGAAACAAAATTTATATTTGGAAAGATGGTTCAAAATAGCATGTAAGACATATTTTATTTGTGTTATTTGGATTAAGTATGAATTAGTTATGCAATCAATCAAATTTCAAATGAATTGTTTGAATTTGAAATTTGAATGCCTTTGGATTATTCAAAACAGAATACAAATGGTTTAACTAGGTAGAGAATTAAATTTGGTTCAACAAACATATTTTACTTTTATTATTTGGATTTATAAAATAAGTTATTAGCAATTTAAAATGAGGGATCAATCTGTGAATAAAAGGACTTAATTTGAAAAAGAAAAAGGCTGAAAAACAAGTTTTACTCTGCTAGCCCTAGCCACTGACAGAGGGCCCCTGGGCCACGGTGGCCCGCGTGTGCTCGCGTGGCAGCACATGCCACTGACAGAAGGGGCCAGCCTGTCAGCAGCCCTTGCGAAAAAAGGTTGGGTTTATTCGCGAGCGCCAGGGCTCGAACCCGCGAGCGAACGCGTGCGTGCGCTGTGTGCTACCGCTGCGGTAGCGAACGTGTGCTTGTTAGTATACGCTACGCAGTGAGGTTATTCTTCAGTTTCAGCTAGTTAACTGAAACTGTCGAAAACCCGCGCCTTTCTGAACCTGACGGAAACAACTCGCCGGCGGACGGCGGCTTGCCGTGGTTGCTGCTCGGGCCGTGCTGCTGTGCTAGCGTGGGGTGCTGCGTGCTCGTGGACATGATGCAGAGAGGTGGAAGGAGAGAGATGTGGAGGAGGTGATCACCTCGAGGGACAGAAGGGGAACTCGACGGCGAGGTGGACGTCGCCGACAGCGGCGAGGATGGCGGCGGAGATGCAGGCTCCCTCGGGCTCAACGGAGGTGTCGGAGGGCTCGAGGAAGATACGGCGGTTCGATCCCCACAGTCAGCCAGGGAGGAGGAGCACTGCAACGGCGGCGAGCATCTCGGGTTCAGACACGGCGGCGCTCGGGTGGTTGCAGAGAGGTGGAAGAAATCGCCGGCAGAGAGAGAGGCGACGGCGCAACTCGAGGGAGAAGGGGGTAGGTGGCTAGGGCAACGCTCCGGGGACCTAGGGTTGGCTATATAGGCATAGGGGCGCGAGCTCGGCCGTTCACTGTCGACGGCGTCGACGTGGATAGGCGCGATGCGCTGCCGTACGCGAGGAAGAAGCTGGCGAAGGGGTAAGTGGCAGTGGGCTGGTTTGGGTGGGCTGGGCCTGCCCACTGCCTGCCCTCCCCTCTCTTTCTATTTTTTTTTGTTCTGTTATTATTTTTTTGCTGAAATAGAAATAGGAAGAAAAGAGAGGTTGTGGGGTTTAGAAAAAAAATTAGGGATAAAATTTTATGTTGCTTGTTTATTGAAACAGCACAAAGTGCCACTTTTGCTGTTACAGAGATTTGAATTTTGGTACTGTTTGCAAGTTGTTTGATATTTGATTGGATTTTAATAGTAATTGAAATAATGGAGCTTAAGCAATTAAGTTTTTAAATTCAAATTTAATTTGAACAAGGGAAATGAATTGTTTTGTAAGTTTCATAATTCCAAATTGGGTGATGTTTGTAATTTGTGATTTGAGTTTTGAATGGAATTTGAGTTAAGTGAATTATTAAAGAACAAATAAATAGTTGAGCTTTTTGTTATTTTCATGGAAACAAAAAGGATGTTTTATTTGAACTTTTTATTTGGGAAAATTGTAACATAACAAGTATGAAACAAAGGTTTGAATAATGTTTGAATTTCAATTGTGAAAACAGAGAAAAACAGATGCAAACAAAAGGAAAACAAAGGCAAACAAGGAATGAGTATGATGACATGATGCAAAACTTTAATAAAACAAGAATCAAACATTCTAAATGGAAGTTTTCATACTTGGGATGTTACAAATGATGAGTCCCTAAACTCGGTAATAGTTTGTCTACTTGATATTTTTCGAATATTTACCATATTAATTATATTCATGAGACTTGTATTGTTAGATCTACTTACAATTTCACGTGTCATAGCCCCACTGTCAAAAACTAGTCATAGTGTGGTTAAAATAAGTAGTATCGTGCATGTTCATGCAATGAAAACTAGATATTTTTGTGACACGAAATCCTATTATATGAGGAAAGATATGATACTGGTATCACATTATGTTACCATCACATAGAGGATAGTGAAAAAAATGAGCCTAGAATCTAATAAATGAAGTCATCAATGATACAATCTCTAATATAATTTTAACTACGGAGATAGTAAGATAGACTAGTGTTGTGTGCATGACACTAGACTAAATTACTCCCCACCATGACTAGCCTAACTAGTACATATAATATTGTACCACTTCTCCTTCTTTTCGGCCAATATAGTACAACTTAAAAATGATATACAATGCATTTATTTACTGCATGGGCTCTGTTTTGATTGATCTATTAATACTTTTTTAATTTGACATTAAATTGATATAATTATATTTATAGGAAGATTATGATTTTTTATCACATATTGATGCAATATGCCAAAAATTATTAACACATAAACATAATATATGGTCATGCATAAAAAAATGGAATAGTAATTAATTCTATATTTTCAAACAGATTGAATAGATGTATGCATGATTATTTTTTAATTTGGTGTCTTTTTCTATAATGTGGGTGTTGTGCGTAGGGGAATCTAGTAGTTTTAGGAAACAAAACGGATGATGCTTACTATAGTTTAAATATTGTGTATTACTACTTGTAGGAACCCCGTTTCTTTGTTGGGCGTGAGAAAGAAAATAGTGAACTTAGGCAGCATATACGAAATCACGGGGTGATTTCCTTATGGGGTACTGCTGGTGTCGGTCAATCAGCGCTGGTCAGGAAAATTTTTGACAACATTTACAGCATGAAAAAAAAGAGCTGGGTGGATGTGCCTCATCCATTCAATCTAATGGAATTCTCTCGCCGATTGCTTCTTGGTTTTTATTCAACGGATCCTAATGCACAAGAAGCTGCGGCAGTTGGTATCATGGAAGGCCAAGATACGATTCAAGGCTGTTGGAATTTTCTTCGTCAAGATAAGTATCTGGTGGTTATTGATGGTCTACGATCCACACATGACTGGGATTCGATAGAATCCACCTTCATACAGGAAACTAACAAAAGCAGTTGTATCATTGTCATTACAACTGAAGCAACCGTTGCCAAACGTTGTGTATCTGACAAGCGTAGAGTCCACAACCTCAAGGGCCTAGACAGTAGGGATGCCCTTCATATTTTCAGAAAGGTGCGTTACATAAGTATACTCCCAAGCATATGAAATACATAAATTTCTCAATTAAATAATTATGCATGGATTTCATTGCATGGTATATAAATATTTGTACCGACTTTATTAAAATTGTCAAGCTCGTTTATCTATGTACAAATATGCTCGGTTCTAGTTCAGTTGAGTTACTATTGCATAATATGCTTCTATAATCAGTATGTGGAAGAATCTATTATAATTACAAACTAAAGTAGGTCCTTGTTCTACTTTTCACTCTCTAGTAGCTATGACTCTTGGGACAATTTTTCTCGCATTATTACAACATTTTACTTTTCAACATGTGACTGTTATAGCTATTACTCTGTTTTACGTAATCATAAACTAAAAATTCCATGGCATGTTTGAGGATGATATGGAGCTGACTGAACGAACAAATCATGTGCGTAACCAATAGGGCATCATCACATGTGGCAACTGAGTAGATTGGTGTGGCCAATACAGCCACACCAATTTCGACAACACGGCGGTTATAGCTCCACTATGGCGTTGTCACTACTAGGGAAATACTAATGTGTGACGCACAAAAATGTTATACGTGGCGTACCAAACCCGTGCGCCACCGCTATCACTTAGCCGTGGCTCACCCCATCTGTGAGCCACACTTATTTTTCGGTGCGCCATGGGTATGATTTCAAATTTTCAAAATAAAAAGCGGAAAAATAGTCGGGGCGCACCAGTTTTATTAACCGGTGCGCCATGACTATTGATTTCAGATAGGAAAACGCTCACAAAGAGCCGGGGTTTCGCGTGAGCGCATCCCCCGCCTTCTCCGCTCGATGCGTGTCCCTCGCGCAGCATCTCTCGCGCGCCACGTGATGGTGGGTCCTGTTGGGAATATGCCCTAGAGGCAATCATAGATGATGTAATTCCCAATGTATTCATAAAGTTATTAAGTTGTCCTTTGGTTTGAACATCTGATATATGTCATTGAATATGTGATTCGATTGTGGAACTATGTATTCATGTTGTTCATACTAATTGTCCTTAGTCGGTAAGGTTGTGCTGGACACACACCCTAGACTAATGTGAGTGTTGGCTGATGACACGGTTCCACTTGTCATGGGCATGGTGATGCCATTCCAACGTTCACGGACTTGGCTAAAGAGTTTAGCAAGTCGGACTGACCCACATTGAGATGCAACGATCAAGTCGTCATTTGCATGTCTCAATCAATGTAATCCTTAGACCTGAGGTTGTCGCACAATCCGAGTTGTGGATCACCGACTTAGGTTCTGTCAAACGTTGTTCTGTGACAAGGCAACTATAAAGGCAGAGTTCGGGTCGAATGAGAAGCAAGCTGCGTGATGTGGATAATCAAGATGGGATTTTGCCCCTCCTAATGGAGAGATATTCTCTGGGCCCTCTCGAGTGATATGATTCAGGAAGCATGGCCATGCGCGACTCAGTTAAGTGTTAACTATGTCGGTTGACTAAGAGTTAGTCAGATGAATCGTATATCACGGATCGAGAAGAGAGTTGAACTATTTAAGGGATGACGATAAATAGCCTATAGTTCGACAAGGTATATCGTGAGGCAAAAAGGAGTAAGATGAATATCACATTGAAAGGTATGTCGTCATGACTCAATGGAACTTGGGAGTCGGCACGTTCTGCTAGGAGCCGCTACCGATTGATCGATTGAGAGTAGGACTCCAATCGTGTCCAAGTCGCCATGAGCCTGCAGGGTCGCACACTTAAGAGCGGGAGCAAGTATTGGTCGGGTTGGACCCGAACCGGAAATGGACTGGTTTTGTGAGTCGGACTCACAAAGAGAATGGGCCACAAGTGTTGTGAAGCCACAGCGGGCACGTTAGTCCACTCTCCCATGCGTTGGGAACCCTAGCCCCACTCAGTCCAGCCGTCGCACCAGACCTAGCAGTCTGCCCTCGGAGCTCCTCCTCGTACGTGTGGATACCGGCAGAGGTGTTGTACGTTCAGCACTTCGACGTTCGAGGGATTGGATCGGCCGGACCGGATCGTGGGACTGCACTGCCCCGACGCGCTGCATCGATAATCCGCACCTGCGCGTCTAGTGGTAATACTCGTGGCCTTCTACCTCGGCTAGATCTTGGAAGCATCGCGTAGGAAAAGTTTTTGTTTATCTCTACGCGTTCCAACAGTGGTATCAGAGCGGTAGCTTCTGGTATTAGGCCCGAGATCCGTACATATGTGATATGTAGTTAGCGTTAGATGTGATCTAATTGCTGTTTTGGTGGTCGGTCTATGAGATAGATCGGTTTTGTTCAGGGTTGATTGGATCAATCGTACTCGGGGTTAATGGATGATTTGATTTCCGTGATCATACTGCTAAGGTCGTGAAACAACTTACCCCTACCGGTCGGTTTCCGCCATCGGGGTATACCGTGACACATAAATCCAGTTACAGTGATCGAAGATCAAAGAGTTTGGTCGAATCGGAATACGGATCAGATTCGGGTAAAATCGTTTTATCCGATGAAGAAATCCATGATCGGAATGCAGATTCGGGACCGCCGGCTTCGCCCTGTCGTAGCGCCTTAGATGTCTTGATCCATGATCCTCAACTAATACTTTCCGAATACTTAACGACACCTTTATAGTCACCCTGTTACGGTGTGACGTTTGATGCCATCAAAGCACTCTTCCTGTATCAGTGATTGACATGATCTCATGGTCTAAGGAATAAGTTACTTCGTGTGTTTGATATAACAATGTAAACTAAATGACTTGATCGCATTGCTATATTCTATTTGGGTATATGTTCATCACATCATTCTTCTAATGACATGACCCCGTTATTAATAACATCCAATGTTCATGATCAGGAAACCTTGATCATCTATTAATCAACGAGCTAGTTAAAAGAGAGGCTTTACTAGGAACCATTGTTTGTTTATTAAGCACACATGTATCAACGTTTCCGGTTAATACAATTCTAGCATGAGAAATAAACATTCATCATAAACAAGGAATAAGATAATAACCATTTTATTATTGCCTCTCGGGCATATTCCCTTCAGTCTCCCACTTGCACTAGAGTCAATAATCTAGTCTGTAAGCACTTAACACATATGACGTTCCAGTGTTATTACCATGCTTCTCATGTGGTAAACATTATAAAAAAGATCTGAACTGTTCAGGTCCTTATTGTATTTGCATGTTCTTTGCGTCTACACGCATCACTCATCTTCTAATGAGATGGCTTTGTATATATATGGTCAATCGGTGAAAACTTAATTCCTCAGCTTAAACTGATGTCACTAACATTGTGAAAATGTAGCTTCATAGTGTTGGCATTCTTGGAAATTCACCAAGTTCCGGTGATACCTTAATTCCTCAGCTTAAACTGATGTTACTAACATTGTGAAAATGTAGCTTCAAAGTTTTTGCATTCTTGGAAATTCACCAAGTTCAATAAAGAACTCCTTGACACAAAATATGCTTATAATCAGTTGTTAACACAACGATATACTTTAGCCTTTGTTGTAGTATCTGTCACAATATTTTAATTTTGAAACTCTTTCAAATCCAGCATGGAACTTTCTTCCATCCTATTGTGACTGTTATAGCTATTACTCTGTTTTACGTAATCATAAACTAAAAATTCCATGGCATGTTTGAGGATGATATGGAGCTGACTGAACGAACAAATCATGTGCGTAACCAATAGGGCATCATCACATGTGGCAACTGAGTAGATTGGTGTGGCCAATACAGCCACACCAATTTCGACAACACGGCGGTTATAGCTCCACTATGGCGTTGTCACTACTAGGGAAATACTAATGTGTGACGCACAAAAATGTTATACGTGGCGTACCAAACCCGTGCGCCACCGCTATCACTTAGCCGTGGCTCACCCCATCTGTGAGCCACACTTATTTTTCGGTGCGCCATGGGTATGATTTCAAATTTTCAAAATAAAAAGCGGAAAAATAGTCGGGGCGCACCAGTTTTATTAACCGGTGCGCCATGACTATTGATTTCAGATAGGAAAACGCTCACAAAGAGCCGGGGTTTCGCGTGAGCGCATCCCCCGCCTTCTCCGCTCGATGCGTGTCCCTCGCGCAGCATCTCTCGCGCGCCACGTGATGGTGGGTCCTGTTGGGAATATGCCCTAGAGGCAATCATAGATGATGTAATTCCCAATGTATTCATAAAGTTATTAAGTTGTCCTTTGGTTTGAACATCTGATATATGTCATTGAATATGTGATTCGATTGTGGAACTATGTATTCATGTTGTTCATACTAATTGTCCTTAGTCGGTAAGGTTGTGCTGGACACACACCCTAGACTAATGTGAGTGTTGGCTGATGACACGGTTCCACTTGTCATGGGCATGGTGATGCCATTCCAACGTTCACGGACTTGGCTAAAGAGTTTAGCAAGTCGGACTGACCCACATTGAGATGCAACGATCAAGTCGTCATTTGCATGTCTCAATCAATGTAATCCTTAGACCTGAGGTTGTCGCACAATCCGAGTTGTGGATCACCGACTTAGGTTCTGTCAAACGTTGTTCTGTGACAAGGCAACTATAAAGGCAGAGTTCGGGTCGAATGAGAAGCAAGCTGCGTGATGTGGATAATCAAGATGGGATTTTGCCCCTCCTAATGGAGAGATATTCTCTGGGCCCTCTCGAGTGATATGATTCAGGAAGCATGGCCATGCGCGACTCAGTTAAGTGTTAACTGTGTCGGTTGACTAAGAGTTAGTCAGATGAATCGTATATCACGGATCGAGAAGAGAGTTGAACTATTTAAGGGATGACGATAAATCGCCTATAGTTCGACAAGGTATATCGTGAGGCAAAAATGAGTAAGTTGAATATCACATTGAAAGGTATGTCGTCATGACTCAATGGAACTTGGGAGTCGGCACGTTCTGCTAGGAGCCGCTACCGATTGATCGATTGAGAGTAGGACTCCAATCGTGTCCAAGTCGCCATGAGCCTGCAGGGTCGCACACTTAAGAGCGGGAGCAAGTATTGGTCGGGTTGGACCCGAACCGGAAATGGACTGGTTTTGTGAGTCGGACTCACAAAGAGAATGGGCCACAAGTGTTGTGAAGCCACAGCGGGCACGTTAGTCCACTCTCCCATGCGTTGGGAACCCTAGCCCCACTCAGTCCAGCCGTCGCACCAGACCTAGCAGTCTGCCCTCGGAGCTCCTCCTCGTACGTGTGGATACCGGCAGAGGTGTTGTACGTTCAGCACTTCGACGTTCGAGGGATTGGATCGGCCGGACCGGATCGTGGGACTGCACTGCCCCGACGCGCTGCATCGATAATCCGCACCTGCGCGTCTAGTGGTAATACTCGTGGCCTTCTACCTCGGCTAGATCTTGGAAGCATCGCGTAGGAAAAGTTTTTGTTTATCTCTACGCGTTCCAACAGTGGTATCAGAGCGGTAGCTTCTGGTATTAGGCCCGAGATCCGTACATATGTGATATGTAGTTAGCGTTAGATGTGATCTAATTGCTGTTTTGGTGGTCGGTCTATGAGATAGATCGGTTTTGTTCAGGGTTGATTGGATCAATCGTACTCGGGGTTAATGGATGATTTGGTTTCCGTGATCATACTGCTAAGGTCGTGAAACAACTTACCCCTACCGGTCGGTTTCCGCCATCGGGGTATACCGTGACACATAAATCCAGTTACAGTGATCGAAGATCAAAGAGTTTGGTCGAATCGGAATACGGATCAGATTCGGGTAAAATCGTTTTATCCGATGAAGAAATCCATGATCGGAATGCAGATTCGGGACCGCCGGCTTCGCCCTGTCGTAGCGCCTTAGATGTCTTTGCGAGTTTCACAACGCCGGTAGATATCGTATCTATGCATAACTTGTTTTTGCAGGAAGTTGTGAATGGTATGGCTTATGTGCATGTGATGTGTGTAATCCATACATGATCTGCGTATCATGTTTATGTCAGCCGGCTGGAGCCTAGGTGCTGTCATTTTATTGTATACCGGCCTGCGTGTCGGATTCTCTATGTAAATTTTGATTTACTAGCTAGTGTAGCTTGTTGGAGAACCCGGAAGGCATGCAAGTCGATGTACAAGTCGGCTACATGGAGCAAGATGGCACGTGACAAGAGTTGGCACGAGTCGACTTGCAAGCTTCGTGGAGATGGAGATCACCATGAAGAGAGCCATACCATTTCACATTATAATTGCTTTATTTGTGTTATTGTTATGTCTCTATTTACCTCTATTTAGATAGTTGGTAGATTCTTTAATCCCTCAAAGAAGGTCTAGTCGGTCGCCCCGCCAGTGTTGCACCATCACAAGTCGAACATTCTTGGTAGTGGGCTCATAAAATTGAGGTGCTACCAATTCTTTCCGGTTAGGTGGGTTTGAGTCGGACTCTTACAAGCAGAAGCACCTGGTAATCTAGACGAGTCCATCACAACGGTTGTGGGGCTCAGGGCGAGGTAGGTTGGGAGCCGGGGCATGTGATGTCACCCAACTAACAGGAGTCGTATTGGATACGATTGGCAAGGTGTTGCCTACCTAGATCACTTGACGGCTAGCGGTGATGCTAAAGCTCACTAGTCGGCTTGCTTATTTAGGGTCTTGAATCACTTAGCAACCATCGGAGGGATGTTGGTTCTAGTGGGAGCATAAGTATTAAAGCGTTTAATATGCCTTCTCTTTTATGAATACATGTCTTAAGTGTTTTTGCGTATTTTCTGTTGTAGATCAATGGCACCTAGCAACCTTCCTCAGTTGTCCGCGTTTGCGTTGAGGTCAATCCTAGAGAAAGATAAGCTTAATGGAACTAATTTCACCAACTGGTATCGTAATCTGAGGATAGTCCTCAAGCATGACAAGAAAGAACATGTTCTAGAAACTCCACTTCCAGAAGAGCCAGATGACGATGCGACTGTCGCAGTCACGAATGCCTACCGTAAGAGTAGAGATGAGTCTACGGAGCTTAGCTGTCTTATGCTTGCACACATGGAACCGGACTTGCAGCAGCAGTTCGAGAATGTTGAGGCCTACGATATGATCGAAAGCCTCAAAAGTATGTTCCAGGCTCAAGCAAAGACTGAGAGGTATCAAGTCTCTCAAGCTTTGCTTGGCTGTAAGCTGAAAGACGGCGATCCACTGAGTCCGCATGTAATCAAGATGATTGGTTACATACAGTCTTTGGATCGGCTGGGCTTCCCAATTAACGAAGAGTTCGCTACTGATATAATTCTGAACTCTCTTCCTAGTGCGTATGGTTCGTTCATCTCGAACTACCATATGCATGGTATGGATAAGAGTATCACTAAATTACATGGGATGCTCAAAACGGCAGAGGCTGATATCAAGAAAGGCACCAGTCAAGTGTTGATGGTGCAGAATAAGGCTAAGTTCAAGAAGAGTTCTTGGACTAAGAAGAAGAAGGATAAGTCAGGAGGTAGCACCCATGGCCCTGTCCAGAGTGCTCCCTCAAAGACTAAACCTTCTCCTACAGCCGGAGCCAACTGCTTCTATTGCAAGCAAGATGGCCACTGGAAGAGGAACTGCACCAAGTATTTGGCTGACAGAGCCAAGAGTGGAGGTGTGACTTCCAACTCAGGTACGCTTGTGTGCAATGTTATAGACATTTATCTTGCTGATGCACCTAATAGTTCTTGGGTATATGATACCGGATCAGTTATTCACATATGCAACTCGTTGCAGGGACTGGTAAGAACTAGGAGCATGGCAAGAGGAGAGGTTGACATTCGGGTCGGCAACAAGGCGAGAGTCGCTGCGTTGGAAGTCGGCACGATGCAACTTCATTTACCTTCAGGATTTATTTTGGAACTAAATAATTGTTATTATGTTCCAGCGCTTAGTCGAAACATTATTTCCGCCTCATGTTTGATGAGACAAGGTTATGATTCGAATATAAAAATAATGGTTGTTCTTTATATTTGAAAGATATGTTTCATGGCTTTGCACCCGTTCAGAACGGGTTATTTATTTTAAATCTTGATAGTGAATCCGTCTATAACATAAATGTTAAAAGGTTGAAACCAAATGATCTGAATATGACTTAATTTTGGCACTGTCGGCTTGGTCATATAAGTTGGAAGCGCATGAAGAAGCTCCATGATGATGGACTTCTAACTTCATTTGACTTAGAGTCATTCGAGACATGCGAATCATGCCTACTAGGCACGATGACCAAGACACCTTTTGCAAGGAGTTGTGAAAGGGCGTCCGACTTGTTGGAACTAATACATAGTGATGTATGTGGACCAATGAGCACGACAGCTAGAGGTGGTTATGAGTACTTCATTACCTTCACTGATGATTTGAGTAGGTATGGATATATCTATTTAATGAAACACAAGTCGGAAGCCTTTGAAAAGTTCAAGGAATTCCAGAGTGAGGTACAAAATCAACTCGGCAAAAAAATAAAGTTTCTACGGTCGGACCGTGGGGGCGAGTACATGAGCCATGAGTTTGATGACCATCTAAAGAGTTGTGGAATAGTTCCTCAACTCACTCCGCTGGGTACACCGCAGAGAAACGGTGTATCAGAACGGAGAAATCGGACCTTGTTGGACATGGTACGATCAATGATGAGTCGGACAGATCTACCTTTATCATTTTGGGGTTATTGTCTAGAAACTGCAGCTTTCACACTAAACAGAGTACCATCAAAGTCAGTAGAGAAGACACCACATGAGATGTGGACGGGCAAAAAGCCAAGTTTGTCTTTTCTTAAGATTTTGGGTTGTGAAGCATTTGTCAAGCGACTTCAGTCGGACAAGCTCACGCCCAAGTCGGATAAGTGTATTTTCGTGGGGTATCCGAGGGAAACCTTGGGGTACTACTTCTACAACCGGGAAGAGGGCAAAGTGTTTGTCGCTCGGAATGGTGTCTTCCTTGAGAAAGAGTTTCTCAGTCGGGAAGTCAGTGGGATCACGGTGCAACTCGAAGAAATTCGAGAAGAACCAGCTAGGGGCGAGTCGGCAATGGCCTTGGAGGCTGAGCCGGTCGTGGTACCTACACCGGTTACAGCACCTGAACCTCGGAGATCTGCCAGATTACAGAGTGCTCGAGATGTTTTACTGTTAGACAGTAATGAGCCGGCAACTTATTCGGAAGCGATGGTGGGATCTGATTCCGAGTCATGGCTTGGAGCCATGAGATCCGAGTTAAAGTCCATGGATGAAAACCAAGTTTGGAATTTGGTTGATCTGCCTGACGGTGCAAGACCCGTCGAGTGCAAATGGGTCTTTAAGAAGAAAATTGATATGGATGGAAACATTTCCGTCTATAAAGCACGACTTGTCGCGAAGGGGTTCCGACAGGTTCAAGGAGTTGACTACGACGAGACCTTCTCGCCCGTAGCGATGCTTAAATCAATTCGGATCATGTTAGCCATAGCAGCCTATTTCGACTATGAGATATGGCAGATGGATGTCAAGACGGCTTTCCTTAATAGAAATTTAACTGAGGACGTGTATATGATACAGCCCGAAGGTTTTGTCGATCCGGCTAATGCTGACAAGGTATGCAAACTTCAGAAATCCATTTATGGGTTGAAGCAAGCATCTCGGAGTTGGAACATTCGCTTTGATGAGATAGTCAAATCGTTTGGCTTCATCAAGAGCGATCATGATTCTTGTTTATACAAGAAGTTTAGTGGGAGCAAAGTGAACTATCTAATCTTATATGTGGATGACATATTACTGATTGGAAATGATGTCATGATGTTGCAAGAAACCAAAGAGTCATTGGAAAGGAGTTTCTCAATGAAGGATTTGGGTGAGGCAACTTACATATTAGGAATCAGGATCTATAGAGATAGATCAAGGCGGCTCATTGGATTGAGTCAGAGTACTTATCTGGACAAGGTTTTGAAGAAATTCAAAATGGAAGAGTCCAAGAAGGGATTCTTACCGATGTCCCATGGCATAAAACTTAGCAAGACTCAGTGTCCATCGACAACTGATGAGCGAAGTCGGATGAGTGTGATCCCGTATGCTTCGGCAATCGGATCCATCATGTATGCCATGATTTGTACTAGGCCAGATGTTTCCTATGCTCTAAGTGTTACGAGCAGATACCAGGCTGACCCTGGCGAAGCCCACTGGGCAGCGGTTAAAAACATTCTTAAGTATTTGAGAAATACTAAGTAAATGTTCCTAGTTTATGGAGGTGATGAGGAATTCAGTGTAAAGGGTTACACGGATGCGAGTTATCTCACCGACTCAGATGATTCTCGTTCGCAATCTGGATACGTGTTCGTGATGAACGGAGGGGCTGTGCGCTGGAAAAGTTCCAAGCAAGATACGGTGTCTGCATCTACAACAGAGGCTGAGTATATTGCTGCCTCAGAGGCGGCAAAGGAAGATGTTTGGATCAGGAACCTCCTGATTGATCTTGGTGTGGTTCAGGGCGCGTCCAATCCTTTGGACGTATATTGTGACAACAATGGTGCTATCGCACAGGCCAAGGAACCTAGACAACACCAGAAGAACAAACATATATTCATGCGGTACCACCTCATTCGCCAGTTTGTCGAACAAGGTGATATCAAGTTATGCAAAGTACACACGGATGCAAACATTGCAGATCCGTTGACAAAGGCGCTACCACAGCCTAAGCATGAGGCGCACACGAGAGGCATGGGCATTCGATGCCTAGGCATATGATGCCGAGATGATTGACTCTAGTGCAAGTGGGAGACTGTTGGGAATATGCCCTAGTGGCAATCATAGATGATGTAATTCCCAATGTATTCATCAAGTTATTAAGTTGTCCTTTGGTTTGAACATCTGATATATGTCATTGAATATGTGATTCGATTGTGGAACTATGTATTCATGTTGTTCATACTAATTGTCCTTGGTCGGTAAGGTTGTGCTGGACACACACCCTAGACTAATGTGAGTGTTGGCTGATGACACGGTTCCACTTGTCATGGGCATGGTGATGCCATTCCAACGTTCACGGACTTGGCTAAAGAGTTTAGCAAGTCGGACTGACCCACATTGAGATGCAACGATCAAGTCGTCATTTGCATGTCTCAATCAATGTAATCCTTAGACCTGAGGTTGTCGCACAATCCGAGTTGTGGATCACCGACTTAGGTTCTGTCAAACGTTGTTCTGTGACAAGGCAACTATAAAGGCAGAGTTCGGGTCGAATGAGAAGCAAGCTGCGTGATGTGGATAATCAAGATGGGATTTTGCCTCTCCTAATGGAGAGATATTCTATGGGCCCTCTCGAGTGATATGATTCAGGAAGCATGGCCATGCGCGACTCAGTTAAGTGTTAACTGTGTCGGTTGACTAAGAGTTAGTCAGATGAATCGCATATCACGGATCGAGAAGAGAGTTGAACTATTTAAGGGATGACGATAAATCGCCTATAGTTCGACAAGGTATATCGTGAGGCAAAAAGGACTAAGATGAATATCAGATTGAAAGGTATGTCTCATGACTCAATGGAACTTGGGAGTCGGCACGTTCTGCTAGGAGCCGCTACCGATTGATCGATTGAGAGTAGGACTCCAATCGTGTCCAAGTCGCCATGAGCCTGCAGGGTCGCACACTTAAGAGCGGGAGCAAGTATTGGTCGGGTTGGACCCGAACCGGAAATGGACTGGTTTTGTGAGTCGGACTCACAAAGGGAATGGACCACAAGTGTTGTGAAGCCCATTACCATACGCTATATAAAGAGGGGCGCAGGTTGCCCAACGGGCACGTTAGTCCACTCTCCCATGCGTTGGGAACCCTAGCCCCACTCAGTCCAGCCGTCGCACCAGACCTAGCAGTCTGCCGTCGGAGCTCCTCCTCGTACGTGTGGATACCGGCAGAGGTGCTGTACGTTCATCACTTCGACGTTCGGGGGATTGGATCGGCCGGACCGGATCGTGGGACTGCACTGCCCCGACGCGCTGCATCGATAATCCGCACCTGCGCGTCTAGTGGTAATACTCGTGGCCTTCTACCTCGGCTAGATCTTGGAAGCATCGCGTAGGAAAAGTTTTTGTTTATCTCTACGCGTTCCAACAGGTCCCTCCGACTGAATCTTATCTCATTTTTCTTCCGTTCCGTCGTCTTTCTTCCTACGCCTCCTACTATTTTCTCCCCATAGAGCTGTAGCAGCCGGTGAGCAAGCCGCCGCCCCCCGCCGTATTTCCTTGCAGCGGCCAGACTCTTACCTGCCACGCTGGCAGGTCCCGTCTCCATCCCCGTCTAGCTTTGGCCAGCCTGCTCCCCCAACGCCTGTTGTTGCTCTTCTTGTGGATCAGATCCGGCGAGCCGAGGGCGGAGCTCTCTGGGAGCAGCTAGGGTGAGTATGGAGGTGGGACGGCCGGGAGGTGGCGGCGGCTCGTGGACGGTGCGGGATGTGACCAGCGACGGGCCAGGGTGCGGGACTGCGGGGAAAGAGCTTCAGCGTGACGGGGCGAGCACCGGTCGGCAGCGTGGAGGGTTCGACGGCTTCGGCGACCATGTGCCATTGGTACAGACGACGGTCTCTTATGCTACCAGCGATTGGAGGTGCTACCATTGTAGATTGGTGGTGCTCTGATAGGAGGGTGGAGATGCTTCCGAAAGAACACGGCGCTGCTCCAATGGGGGGGCAGCACCGAGCGTGGCGGCGCTCCGATAGGAGGACGACGATGCTTCGTTCGACCAGCTGCGGTGCTACCATGGGCATTTGCCAATGCTACCGTGGGCATTTGTCAATGTTATCAATGGAAAACGACGGTGCTACCATGGGAATTTTGCGATGCTACCATGGGCATTTGTCGATGCTATCAACGGCAAACGACGGTGCTACCATGGGCAGTTTCTGATGCTACCATGGGCATCTGCCGATGCTATTAACGGAAAACGACGCTTCTACCATGGGCATTTGACGATGCTACAGGCGTGCCAAAACGACGGTGCTACCCGACGGCAAACGGCGGAACTACGGGTGCATGTGCCAATGCTACCGGCGGTGGTCCTAGGAGCAGTCGATGTTGCTACCGAGTACCGACGGGATCGACGGTGCTACCACCCCTCGTTGGAGCTGGGCAACGATTGGAGTCGGGCCACATGCGCTCGTCGTGAGCGCCCTCGCCGGAGTTGGACATCGATTGGAGTCGGTTGGTGTCGTGGGCCAGCTGCCTGCGTCGTGGGCGTGGAGATTTTTTTTTAATCTGCTTTGGTGAGCGAAGAGGATGCATAATAGTGTGTTGTGTTTAGGGATGTGGGGACACGTGTCAACCGTTGGAGGCGGGGGATCGGGGGCTTCCGATCCCCCGGGGGACGCTCAGCATCGTCCTATCAGATATCAAATAAAGGAAGCAATAAGATCCAGATCTGGATTTGGCCGCCTATTTTTTTGAAATTTCAAAAACAAAAAGGTTTTCTTTCTCTCCGGAGAGGAGGTGGTTGGTGACTCGGTGGCTGGCAAGGAGGTGCCGTGGAGGTGGTCGGAGAGGAGAGTGGCGTCGTTAGTGAGAAGGTGGCGTCGCCAGTGACCTCCTTGCCGACGAGTTAGGAGGAGATGCCGTCAACGTGAAGGCAAACGTTGTGAAGACTGTGGCATCGCCGGTGAGATCCTTGTCATTGAGGAGTTCGTCCTCGTCGGAGATGTGGCGATGGAGGACGACCGGAGGTGGCTGCAAACGGAGGCGCCGTTGAGGAGGTTGTCCTTATCGGAGATGTGGTGATGGAGTGTGGCCGTAGGTGTCCGCAATGACGTGGTTGTGCTCATTGTCCACCGGAGGGAGGAGGGGGAGGAAGAAGAAGAGAGAAGAAGGGAGAAGGAAGAGTGGAGAAGAGAGTATATGTAGGCGTGTGGGGCGGCCTGTCGAAATTTTTAATCTCCCGTTCAATTAGCCGTGGCGCACAGAACATGTGGTGCGCAACGGCTATCTTTTTTTTTTTTTTTTTTGTAGTAAAAAATCATCTGTTTGAAATATATTTTTTTTTGGAATTTTGTGAATATGAGAAAATTTCACGCGGTTAACGCTGGGGAAATCGATTTTTTTCCTCTAGTTTTTTTGATATATTAAACTTTAAATGTCGATGTCATATAGAAACGTTGTGGGCATTTTACTTTTTTCACCTGCTTTTGCATAGAAAGTCAAAATTCAGGTTTCAAATTTTTCCTAACAACAAGACCTTAAAACCTACCTAGATCTCATGGGAATACTTTTCAAGTTTTTACCATTTTCGTTTATTTTTTACAAAACTGAAAAGGTGGTCCAGGTGTGTGTGGTGTGAAAATTTTACCAGCAGTTCCTTGCGTCACGCCTAAATCCCATATTTTTCCTTGTGACGGTCCAGGGCACGGCGGTACTTGTGATATTTCTACCTGGGACGCGTTTTATTTGGCAGTTTTCTGGATGTTAAATATACCTGTAGCGCACCCCGGTTACGTGCACCATGACTATGCTGCCCCCACCAATAAGAATAGTCGTGGCACACATAACTGGGTTGCGCCACGGATATGGGAGTTAGGCGTGGCGCACGTAACTGCTCGTGCACCACGGCTATTCCTTTGCACCGCCCCCACAGCACACTTAGGCGAGGCTCATTGCGCGGCCCAGGCGCCACACCTATGGACATACCCGTGGCACATATAATTTGGTGCGTCACGGCTAATTAGGCGTGGCGCACAACAGTTTGGCCCACCACAGGTATTAACCCACCTATAGCTGTGTTTCAAATAGTGTGTATATATACCCTCCAAATAAGTGTCGGTCTTCTTGCATGTTACTTACCATGTATATCGAGCTTGTGATATCGAAAGATAGGTTGTCAATTAGGCATTGGATAAAAAAAGGAGGGTAACAAAAGGGGATATACTCAAATACGCCAATAAGCGTGCATAATATCCGCTAGGAATAAAATCCTTCTGAATTTTCTCGACATATAGTGATACTAATTCCAGTTGCACAAATCCACTACGTCATTTCGGACATATAGAAAGAAAATCTAGATTATTCTTGTTCCTTTTGGACCAAGTTGGTGTGAGCTGCAAAATATTTTTTAGAGAAATAGATGGATTATTTTTAGAGGAGGCGTAAGTTTGAAAATAACTCCACTGATTCCTTCTATTACTTTTTCTCCCTAAGGACAAACAAACAAACTTAAAAATATATAAAAACCAAATAATATTAATAAATATCTTTATACATGATGCATCTACCATGACACCCTTTAATTTATAAGGTTCCTTATCTTAAAAAAAATCTTAAATTTTTTACTTTGCCTGACTATGTTTGTGCAAAAAAGTTATATCAACATCTACAACACCAAATTAGTATAAATTAATTCATCTATATAGTTTTTATATTTCATATATTTGGTATGGTACATGCTCATGGATTTTTCTATAAATTTAATCAAAGGTACAAATAAATGTATTCAACACTAAGAGTACGTCTTATAAAAGGGAACATTGGGGTGTCACATCATATCTTAAGAAGAAAATTAGATTACAGTTTGTGAAACAAGAAAAGATAAGTTTGACTCTAAATAATACAAAAGTCAATATTTTTTTTGCATAATTCGTGTTTGACACTATAATATGTTGATTTTTCAATTTAGTTTACGGGATGATGGATCGAGTGTTCAAATGAAATTTTGTTGTCATTTTACACATAGCTAGCACGTAAGAACCCTGAGAGGAGTTCATTTCGGAATATTTGCTCGTGTGGATTCATGGGATTACAAATGGATATGTTTGCACTTTAGTTTCAGCGCTAAATTCTAAACAACGTGAACTCCCTATCCTTTATTTTAATGCATTCCAATGTTGGTTCATTTTTATTTGCATATCTGAATTTGTTTCTTAAAAAAGAATTCTCCTTTGTCAATTAGCTTGCATCCAGCTTAGGTGATAAATTAGAATTTAAATTTTTAAAATGATCTTAATTTTACTTAGTTAGTATTGCTTCCAGACATAATTAGTACATAATATATTCCAATTTCAGATATCTGGGTGTCCCCGTGAGAAATTACCTCTTGGGAATAAACATGTAGATGTTTGTGGCGAAGTGTGGCGGACTTCCAAAAGTAATATCTGCTATAGCCAAATACTTGCGCCAAGAAATATCCAATATAGACGGAAACACCGGAACCACCTTTACAACCATATTAGGAGATATGCATGATGACTTTATGGGCAAACTGGAGACAGAACCAAGATTTAATTTGAAAGGTCTATTTAGTTGGATGCAGTCATACTTTGATGCATGTTCAGATTCACTCAAACCATGTGTCTTCTATCTCTCGGTCTTCCCGTCTGACCAAAAAACAATTAGACGAAGACGTTTGCTAAGGAGGTGGGTTGCCGAGGGTTACTCGAGGGACACATCTGGTGGTGGTACAGCAGAAGAGAATGGTGAAAAGTTATTTGTTGAGCTCGTTGAGTCAAGCATAATTCAGCTATGTCAGAAACCAAGTAACAATACCAAGGTCGTTGATAACGTGTGTGAAGTGAATGGTTTCTTTCATGAATACATTATCTCACGGCCAATGGAAGATAACCTTGTATTTGCACTAGAGAAAAATTGCAAACTCAACTCTCAGCGCACGGGACAACACCTAACCATAAGGAGTAATTGGGATAGAAACAAGATTGTGTTTGAAAGCACCGACTTGACACGGCTACGGTCTTTGACGGTGTTCGGGGAATGGATGCCATTCTTCATCTCTGTTGATATGAATATGAGTCTTCTTCGCGTGCTTGATCTGGAGGACACATATGGTGTAATAGATGATCACCTTGAGAAGATAGGGAAGCTATTGCCTCGTCTCAAGTTTCTCTCCCTTCGAAGATGCAGAGGTATTACCCATCTGCCAGAATCATTGGGTTGTTTGAGGCAACTTTTTTTTCTGATAAAGGGCTTTATTACTCAAAAAAGTTCAAGCATTACACCCGGCCTCTGCATCGTGAGATGCACACAGCCGAAAACCGAAACTGAAAATAAACAGAGCGACAATGCTACAGAACATCCGCTGTAGGCTGTCGATGCTATGGAGCCTCTATCCGTAGATCAAGCGGCCATCCATGTGGGATAAAAATATCCCTCGCCACCTGCTCCAGTCGTGCACATGCCTCCGTAAAAAGGCCTCGTAACTCCCCTCGTTGTAATGTGGACCACGAACGGAGAATACCTGTGCTCCTGAATAGAACCTGCAGACAACAAAAAAAATTATCATTGAAAATCTTGTCATTTCTACATAGCCAGAGCGACCAAATAACGGCAAGCGCTTCTACCCTAATAATAGTCTTAAATCGTTTATCAACCCCATTTAACCAATTGCCGAATATATTCGCAACGGAAGTAGGGGATATAGATTTGAAGCCATTTGGATAGCGGACCATATAGAACGCGCAAATGTGCAATCAAAGAATAAGTGTTTAATTGTCTCATCATGAGAACAAGAAACACACTTAGAGCTCCCATGCCAATTACGTTTGACAAGATTATCCTTTGTGAGTATGACCCCCTTACGAAGGTACCACGCGAAGATCTTAATCTTCAGTGGCACTTTCATACGCCATACATTTTTGAAGATATCGACTGGCATATCCGATTGGATCAGAGCCATGTACATGGAATCCACCGAGAACATACCATTCTTAGTGATCTTCCAACGAAATTCATCAGCGCCTGGTGTAAGAGTAACCCTCGTTAATCTATCAACCAGGTTTTGCCAAGACGCAAGTCGAGGCCCGAGTAAATCTCGTCGGAACGTAACATTAGGAGGTGATGTTTGCATGACTGTAGCCAGCGTATCATCCTTATGTCGCGCTATCGTGTACAAGGCCGGATACTGTTCTCTGAGTGTGGTATTACCTAACCACTTATCCTCCCAGAACCGTATCTGTGATCCATCCTTAATCTTAAATACCCCATAGCGAAAAAACTTATTTTTATTCGCAGCCCAAAAGTGTGAATCACCCGGTTTCCACATAACCTGTGATATTGTTTTCGAACCTATGTATTTACGTTTCAGGATGGTCTGCCATGACTAATATGTTTGGGAATTGGCTTAATGGGATTGATGTGAGAATTAAGAGAAGGATTAGGATTGGTGTTTCGGCCATTTGTTGGGCTATCTGGACAAGTAGAAATAATGTTGTTTTTAACAGGAAGAACTCCTTTCATGCTTTACAGGTTATCTACTCAGCAGCTCATTGGATCCAGCTATGGGTTTTATTACTCCCTTCAGATCAGAGGAAGCTTATGGTGGATGGCTGCACTCGTCTCCTTACGGTGGCACAGGATTTTTTCTCCCAGCATACGTGGCAGCATCATACTAGGATTTCGTAGTTTCCTTTTGGTTTTCCGTTTCGGTATAAGGAGACTATCTTGTTCGTTGTAAGGTTAAAACTATTGTAGACGGTTGGCTATATTGATTTTTAATAAGCAATAAAGGCTGCGTGCATCACTCGATGCAGAGGCCGGGGTTATCCCCATTTCTAAAAAAAAAGGATGGTCTGCCATACGCCATCTTCGGTAAGTAGTTTAAAAATCCATTTACCAAGTAGGGCTGAATTCTTGACTTGCAGGTCATGAATACCAAGCCCTCCCTGATCTCGTGGACGACAAACTACATCCCATCTGGCCAATCGATATTTCTTTTTCTCGTTGTCACCCTGCCAAAAGAATCTTGATCGGAAGTAATCCAATTTTTTTAAGACTCCTTTAGGTAACTGGAAGAATGATATCATATACAGTACCATATTAGTAAGGACTGAATTAATGAGTACCAGTCGTCCACCCAGTGACAACAATTTTCCTTTCCAACTAGCTAGCCGTTTCTGCAAACGCTCTTCGACTTGGGCCCATTCTGCATTAGTCAATCTCCTGTAATGTATTGGTATTCCCAAATACTTAATAGGAAACTGACTTTGCTCGCAACCAAATAGCTCGGTATACTGTGCAACTGCATCTTGTGCCTCGCCAAAGCAGAACAATTCACTTTTATGGAAATTGATTTTTAATCCGGATAATCGCTCGAACGCTGAAAGAATTAATTTCAGATTCGTCGCTTTCTCCCAATCGTGTTCCATAAAGAGAATTGTATCATCTGCATACTGAAGGATAGACAATCCCCCATCGACTAGATGTGGAATTACTCCCTCAATTAGGCCATTTTCTTTGGCTCGATCGATCATGATTGCTAACATATCTGCCACAATATTAAACAATACGGACGATAGCGGATCACCTTGTCTCAAGCATTTCTTAGTTTGGAAGTATCGGCCAACATCATCATTGACTTTGATAGCCACGCTACCTCCAACTACGAAGCTGCGAACTAGAGTATACCACTCCTTTGAAAATCCTTTCATTCTCAGAGTCTGTTGTAGAAACTCCCAATTCACTTTATCATAAGCCTTTTCAAAGTCTATTTTAAGAATTACCCCATTATGCTTTTTCGTGTGTAACTCATGTACGGTTTCGTGTAAGGTCACGACCCCATCTAGGATATTCCTACCCTGCATAAAAGCAGTATGTGTAGGTTTTACCATATGATCTGCCACTGAATTTAGCCTAATAGTTGCAACCTTTGTAAAGATTTTGAAACTAACGTTAAGAAGGCAGATTGGTCGGTACTGTTGTATCCTTTCTGTGTTCAAAACCTTAGGTAACAAAACGATTTCCCCAAAATTAAGGCGATACAACTCCAGATGTCCACTCTGTAAGCAATCAAACATCTCGATGAGATCATGTTAAATGATTTCCCAGAAATGCTGATAGAAC
This sequence comes from Alopecurus myosuroides, assembly GCA_028641055.1. Classification (NCBI taxonomy): domain Eukaryota; kingdom Viridiplantae; phylum Streptophyta; class Magnoliopsida; order Poales; family Poaceae; genus Alopecurus; species Alopecurus myosuroides. The sequence goes on from CM054057.1 coordinate 2,349,521, forward strand.
TCCGCCGGACAACCATCTGGACCAGGTGCCTTATTATGTTCCATTTGGAATATAGCCTTCTTTATCTCCTCTTCAGAGAAGGGAGCATTAAGAAAAGCGTTTTCTTTCATTGAAACTTGGGGAATATCATCTGTGCGGCTCTCATCCATGGTAATACTACCTACTTCAGGAGCCCCAAACAATAGTTACACTCCCAGGTGTTACTATAACCAAGCTAGTAAAGTTGCAATATATCCGTGCTAGTACCACTGATCAACAATCGGATGAAGATGATGATGCAGTTATGGCAAACTCAGATATGGACAGCCGTACATCAACATCGTCAGAGGAGAGCTCATCATCCATGGAAGGCGGTGATGGTACAAGCCAACCGGGAATAGGAAACGATGATGGCACAAGCCTTCTAGTAATATCAGAACATGATGAAACAATGGCAAGGCAATCAATAGAAATAGAAAATGATGGCTCACACACTAGACTTCTAGGAACAACAGACAGTGATGCCACGAGCTCAAGCCAACTACCAACAACAAGATGCCAACTAATAGGTACACCAATAGACAGTGATGAAACTACAAAACGACCATTGGAAGCAGATATTGTATGCAAATGCACAAACCAAGGAGCAGTAGACGGTGATGAGATGAGCACAAGTCAACTGCTTGGAGATGATGGAGTGATCACAAGCCAGACAGAAATTGCAGATGGTAATGGCACAAGTCAACCAGCATCAATGATATCATATTCAGGTTGTGCTGGCACTAGCACAAGGCAACCTGCAGCAGCAGATAACGACCAGGCCTCCTCAACTACACAGTTAGCTCCAAGCAGGCACAAGTTACGCGATGTGGTGGCATCCTTATCTTGCAGTTTATTGCACAATAAGAACAAGTCACGGCATAAAAATTGGAACGGCGGTGTTGAGATACCAGCTGCATCTATTGGGAAGTTGACAGCGTTGCAAACTCTTGGTGTTATAAATGTGGGTAGCACACGTGGGAATGCCATCCTGAAGGAGCTCGAGAAGCTTACACAGTTAGCCAAGCTCGGCCGGGGTAACTGGAATATGTTGGGTTTTTAACCTTGTTGATTAGTTATTGCATCATGTTTAGATTTCTTATGCATGTAGTTGTGTCGATCCAAGCTAGCACCGTGAGCTGCTGCGGCAGTGTACTGACTAGTAGAAGTACATGCAAAGCTAGTAGTGTGTTAACCGTTTAGGATTAAGTGCATGCATGTCAGATTAGAGAGTAGTATGCATGCACCAGTACTGCTGCGTGGAGTCCGAGCGGCCGAGTCAATATGGAGATCAAAGTGGGCGTAGTTAGTTGCGGCATGCGCCAAAGTGGGCTGATCTCTGGATACTTGGGAGTGACTCAAGCTAGTGCGTGCGTGTAGGTAGTGGAGCGCAGTACTCGGATCAGGCCGGTGTGTGGCTTGGCTGTGCGTGTCTTTTCCTATTTAAGGACTTGTAATCAGCAGGTTTATTCAAGAGAGTAATACAAAGAAAAAGCACAAGTGCGTGTGCTGCAACTCCCGTGTATTGTTCATCTTCCACCTTGGGCCAGAAATCAACACTTGGTATCAGAGCCATGGCGTTGGTTCCACACGGCGCTGGGGGGAGCACGGTGTCGCTCTCCTGCCCGATGTTGACGCCGACGAACTACACCGTTTGGGCTATCAAGGTGGAGGCAATCCTCGACGCCGCGGGCGTCTGGGAGGCGGTGTCCCCTGCGGATGGCGTGGCGGTGGACGAGAAGAAGAACAAGACGGCGAGGGCGCAGCTCCTAGGCGCGCTCTCCGAGGACATCCTCATGCAAGTGTCCACGAAGAAGACGGCGAAGGAGGTGTGGGACAGCCTCAAGACGAGGTTCGTCGGCGCTGATCGCGTCAAGGCGGCGCGGCTCTCCACTCTCCGAGGCGAGTTCGACAGGCTGCACATGGCGGACGGGGAGCTGCTGGACGACTACGCCGGCAAGATCAGCGGCATGGCCGCAAGGTACGCCAGCCTTGGCTCGACGCTCGGCGACGCCGCCATGGTGAAGAAGCTTCTCGACACCGTGCCCGACGGACTGTACTCCGCGGTGGCCGGGATCGAGCAGTTCTGCGACGTCGACAAGATGGCGTTCGAGGAGGCGCTGGGCAGGCTCAAAGCGTTCGAGGAACGCTCACGGCGGCGCGCACAAGCCAGCGGCGAACGAGGCGACAACCATGGCGGTGGAAGTCGCTTGCTCCTCACGGAGGAGGAGTGGCGTGCACGCGACCGCAGCGGCGCCGGCAAGAGGAGGAGCAACTTCGATATTCGAAAGGTTCGCTGCTACAACTGCCAAGTCTATGGCCATTTCTCAAGGGACTACACCGAGCCGAAGAAGGAGCGGGCGCTTCTCGCCGCCGCGACTGCCGACGACCAGCCGGGACTGTATTGAAGGTCGCAGTGGAGTTCCAAATAAGAGGCAACAAGGTTAAGGGGGTGATTGTTGGGTTTTTAACCTTGTTGATTAGTTATTGCATCATGTTTAGATTTCTTATGCATGTAGTTGTGTCGATCCAAGCTAGCACCGTGAGCTGCTGCGGCAGTGTACTGACTAGTAGAAGTACATGCAAAGCTAGTAGTGTGTTAACCGTTTAGGATTAAGTGCATGCATGTCAGATTAGAGAGTAGTATGCATGCACCAGTACTGCTGCGTGGAGTCCGAGCGGCCGAGTCAATATGGAGATCAAAGTGGGCGTAGTTAGTTGCGGCATGCGCCAAAGTGGGCTGATCTCTGGATACTTGGGAGTGACTCAAGCTAGTGCGTGCGTGTAGGTAGTGGAGCGCAGTACTCGGATCAGGCCGGTGTGTGGCTTGGCTGTGCGTGTCTTTTCCTATTTAAGGACTTGTAATCAGCAGGTTTATTCAAGAGAGTAATACAAAGAAAAAGCACAAGTGCGTGTGCTGCAACTCCCGTGTATTGTTCATCTTCCACCTTGGGCCAGAAATCAACAGAATACACCGGGAGAATTTCCAAGATTTGTTATGTGCCATCTCGAGCCACAGCCATCTCGAATCCTTGTCAGTGCGTTTCCACAGCGAGGAAGATGCATCCTGGTTCTTTTCATTTTCGTATGGAAACCTACCCAAGACTCTAAAGAGCCTTAAACTTTACACGGGAGTTGGACATGGGAATGTGCAAGTTTTGCCTGTCTGGATCAAGCAGCTGGACAACCTCAGAAAGGGTAATTTTATATTGAGAATGTCAACACAAGAGGACATTGACAATTTCCTTATGGGATTGCCACGTAAACCTCTGTGTTGTAGTATTCTTGTCAAGCCTGCTAAAGATGGAGAGCTCCGTTATGGTTGGCTGGACAATTCCGGGATCACAATGAGTGACTTCACCAGAAACCCAGTCCTCAACATTGACTGTGGCAGCTACAATGTATCGATTAAATTTGGATACAGGATAACACACCGTGTTGAGGTGCTCGTGGTTCACTGCTCTAGTACTGAGTCGTCACTGGAACTTGACGGGCTAAGGACTCTGGTCAATCTCAAGGAAATCGCATTGAAGGGTTCATATAGCGAAGCAGTGAAGCATCACTTGCAGCATAAAGTTGAGGAATGTCGTGGATGGAACAGAGCTGTCCTAAAGCTAGATTAAGAACAGACACATTTACTCATCTTTTGCTTCAATGGTACCTGAAGGACCAGATCCCATTAATTAATCGTTTCTATACCATAGTTTTAAATAGCCTCGTTATAGCTCAACTATAGCTGTTTGGATATGTTGCCGCTAAATGATTTCATGTACAATTTACCTCTATAGACTCCCTATAGCCCACTATAGCTGTTTTTAACGGCTGATGCTATATGTGATAGCCCGCTATTTAAAACTTTGTTTCATACTCACAACTCCTAGCGTTGACTGCAAGTCTGATTGTATATTACTGCTCAAGGGAATGATCTTCTTATCATCTTGTGTCAAAGTTCACATCATCAGTAGGAGACTTGTAAACCCAACCCAACCCAACCTTTACGCGCTCAACTGGTTATCGCCACATGAATGCACAACCGTAATCAGCTTGTTTGCGGTGTGCCTTAAGTTTGCCCTTTTTATTTGACAGACCTTTCTATTTCCTGCCCTCTCTTTTCCACTATATCTATTCATGGCCCTCCTTTCCCGCCATGTTATTTTTTTGCATATAGAAGATGAAGCCTCTCTGCATAAAAATGGTGCACAAAATTTTCCTTTTTTATTAACAATGAAGAAAAGCCAATAAAGTTTTACAAAGAAATACATTGATCAGCTGGAAGCCGAGAACTGGCTACACCTAAAAGGTTAATGAAGTGGGAGGACAGATCGAAGCCAAGTTATTAGACCTCACAAACAAATGCACATCATCTTAATCCCGAGACAGCAACCAAAACGCCAATAGCGAGGCGGTACCACAAACCGGCCCAGCAGACCCTTAGGGCATACTCATAAGTCTAAATTACTAGTAGGGTCGGTTAAAAAAGTGAAAATCAACTCCACTACTGGAGACGGTTGTAAATTTTGCGAGAGTCTAAAATTATTAGAGACAGAAATAGAATTATGGCCATTTGAGGGGTTCTACCTAGTTGATTTTTTTTTCATTTGGATGCACCGGCTCTAGGTTCCCTTTTGAATATTAGAGTTTGTACTATTGCACTATTATTTTCACAAACCACTTGTATTTGGACTCGGGCAGCTTTGGGACCAAATTATACTAGTGGCACATTGTATTACACGTATGTTAGGAATGGCTCTAGTAGTGCGTCGTCTCTTGCCATATATCACTGCTGTTTTTCCCAAATACCAGCTCTGTGCTGTTGGTGACCCACACCACAAGTAACTTGCCCAGAAATACCCCTCTCTCCATAATTTTAGATCGCACACACTCACTAACTCTCCCCTCTCTCTTTTCACGACACCTCCGGTCCCTTCACAACCATGAGTCTCCCCTCAGTCCCATGCGTCGCCTCCACTGATGTCGACTCCGGCTACCGTGAGTCTTCTCTGACGATGTTTCCTTTCACCTCCATCGTTGTCGCCGACTCGGCAACGAGTCACCATCACCGTTGTAGCCGTCGAGTCTCCTCGGCGCTGGGGGCGCCTCCTTGTCATCTTCTCATCTAAATTTAGTTTGTTTAGTTTTTGTAATTTTACTTAGATTGGTTTAGGTAGATATTTATTGATTTAGTTTTATTTAGGTAGATTTATATCTGTAGTTTGAGTTTTAGGATCGATATTCTCTGTCAACCATGATACCCGTTGGTGGCAATGGGAGCACCACCTTCAACGAATTGTACGCGGTATAATTTATTTTATGTCTAGCTTAATTTTATCCAAAATTGTGAAGATTTAATTGTGTTAGAAATTGTTACCGAATATTTAATATGTGTCGAATCTTTGACTCTGCAAATCCCTTAGGTGACCCTATCGGGTTTCGACTAGGAGAATTCATGAGAGCTAGTGGAATCGTCGGCTAGACAGGGGGCGAAATTTACCCAGGTTCGGGGCCTTCGTAGAGGTAAACCCTTACTCCTGCCTCTTGTCGATCTGTATTGATGAAAAGATCGGTTACAATGGTGGTGTTCGAATCGAGAGTAAGGTCTCGAGTTCAAGGTTTCGATGGTGAGGTCTTGCTTGGTCCTCTCCCGGGGGGCTCTCCTGGCCTTATATAGATGGCCAGGTCTCGAATCCTACCCGGAGAGGACTCGAACTCTAACTAGGTCGGTTACATGTTTCCTATCTTAACCCACAAGTTAGTGCGGGTGGGCTTCACGTGGGCCTTCTGGAGTATTCCAAGTCTTGTCTTTTTCTTCTTCTTGATTTTATCGGGTGCACGGCAGTGCTCCCGATGGGAGTAGCCCCCGAGGCTGTAGTCGATTGAATGTAATCGGGTACAGGCTCCAGTTTATATCTTCTAATTCTTCTACCTCTATACTTTTGTAGTCGCTTGTTGACTCTCTTGCGGCGATTGGCCGCCGAGTTGTTCTTGCCGAGTCGGAATGTGAGTCGCTTCGATCAGACCGCAGTCGACTCTGCACCGAGAACGAGCTTCTTAAGAGTAAGTCTTATCATCTTTTCTTGTTCTTATTCTTTCCTTAATTCTTGATTTCTGACAAGTGTCACTATGCAGCTCGACTCGAATTTTCGGAGTCCGAGAAGGGCAGTCTCTCTGAGCGGGTAACCACTCAGGAGGCTGATCTGGCGGCCATCCGACAAGAACTGGAGATCTCCTGCATGCGATCGGAGGATCTTGAAAGGCAACTCGCGGATGCGCAGAAAGCTCTAAAGGATCAAGAGGATGCTGGCAATAAGGCCGATGCTGACCTTGTCACATTCCTCCGTCCCCTTGCTGAGCGTCTCGCGGGTAAGATTTAAGCTCTCGCGATTTCATCTTTTATCCCGCTGAACTTGCCAAGTCTTGACATTCTTTTCTTTTGCAGGTCTTCTGGATGTTCCTCTCGAGATCCCTGGGATCCAACGGGTAGACGTGCTAACCGACACTCTTGCTCAACTCAAGAGGCACGCCGAAGGAGTTTGCTCCTTGATTGGCGATGCCACTCACGTGTTGACGCAACTGCACGGTCGCTTCCTCGCCAACGCTGCACCTCCATCTGCTCTAGACGACTTGCTGAAGATCTTTTCGAAGAGCAATCTCTTGGATGCCTACGCGGTCGCCCAGTCGGAGTCTGGCGCAAAGACTGCGATCCAGTTCGTGCTGGCGCATGGAGTCACCGGTTTGGAGGAAGCCTACTCGGCTCTTCCAGTCGACCCCTCCACGGGCAAAAAGGTACGGCTCTCTCGTTTTGGCGAGCAAGCCGCCATCCTTGCTCGGAAGATGTCTGAGCTATTTGCTCGACTCACAGGAGGGGCGACTGCCGCTAGCGGGAGCACCACTGTAGCTTCGTAGTTCTGTATTTCTTTCCCGTCTTGAATGTAATGAACCTTGGGATGTATTCCCTTATTGTCTTTAATCGAAATGTTCGTCTGGAAATTACTTCTTGTAGTTTGTGTATTCTCTCCCGATGGGAGTAGCCCCCGAGCACTCGTCAAATGTGCGACTAGAGATACTTCGAATAGGGCGTCTTACTTCTTTCCTTGTACTCTTCCAGGCTACTGGGTTTGTCGCAGAACCTTCAGGTGGACTTGCTGCCCGAGCTGATCCACTTGTTGCTGCTGTTGGGACTTTGGCGGGTCTCCGTGATCGTGTAGCCGATGGCGAGCGCAAGCTGAAAGTGTTGCGTGGGGTAGCCGATGTCGCGAAGTCCAAGCAAAAACTAGCAACTGAACGCGAACAGTTTGTGATGGACGAGCTGACTTCCCTTGCTAGGGAACTATTGTGTAAGTAATACAGCCCCCAGGTCTTCTTTGTCTTGTTTCCTTATCTGATCACGCATATTTTTCTTCACTTGTTAAGCCGGATGACAGGGAGGAAAAACAGTGGGTAGAAAACCACATTCTTCAAGAAGCTGGCAGCTCAAGGCCTCATGCGAATAATTTTTGGTCTGATCGCAGCCGAGGTTTTGTGTTAGCTCCTTTGAAGTTCCGCGTCTCCCAGGTAAAAGTTCTCGTGAGTTCTTTTCACGAGGTCTTGATCGCGATAAACGCTGCATTCTACCCGCTTGAAAGGGGTCCTGAAGACTGGAGGTATCTCCTTGGGCTTTTCGGGCAAGAGGGAGAAATTCGCGAGTGCGTGCGCAACCAGATGACTTGTGGCGCGGTGATGGCTCTCTCCTTTGTCCGAATATGGCATCCTGAAGTAAATTTTAACTCCGTAGCTAGGCTCCCAGATGGCCCAATCGATGATATTTCTCCGCATTACAATGTTGTTCGTCCTGCAGCGGAGAAAATCATTCGACTGACCTCTGAGGAAGTAGATAGAGTGTTGGCGACTGAGAATGCTTATCGCCATGATTGATTGTTGAAGTGTACATTCTATGATGCTGTATAGCTTGTATTAACTGTTTATAAGGTGTGTAACCTTGTGTGTAAATTTTCTCGTGATGCTTAGTTGTAGGCGTAGCCCCCGTGTGTTTATGGGGTGTGTACCTGTAACTATTTAGCATGTAAGAAGAAATAATCTTCGAGTAAATATGGTGTAGCCTTATTTGTATTCGGGCTACAAGAGTGGCTAGTATAGCCTTATTTGTTGTGATAATAAGTAAACCTAGGGATAAAATTTGCGGAGGTGTGCGATATTCCAAGGATTGGAATAGATTCCTCCAGTCGATGGATTCTTCAGCCTGTAAGCTCCGCCTAGGATGACTTCGTGTATGATGAAGGGTCCTTCCCAGGGTGGTTCGAGCTTGTGTCCTTCCTTCTGCTTGAGCCGCAGCATTAGATCCCCAACCGCGAATGCTCTGTGGCGTATGCGGCGACTGTGATAGTTTCGCAGTGATTGCTGATATACTGCGGATCTTGCGAGCGCGATGTCACGCATCTCGACGAGTGCATCCATATCTTCCGCGAGTGCCTTGTTGGAGGTTTCTTCGCTGTAAGCCACAACTCGTGGGGCGCTGAATCTAACATCCTCGGGAAGGACTGCTTCTGCCCCGTATACCATGAAAAATGGTGTATATTTTGTGGATCGGTTTGGAGTTGTGCGGAGGCTCCATAGTACGGAGGGTAGATCTTCTTCCCAATGTCCTGCGGCGGGGTGTAGACGATCGAGTAGGCGTTTCTTGATGCCAACCGAAACTAAGTCGTTGGATCTTTCGACTTGACCGTTCGTTTGCGGGTGGGCAACTGAAGCAAACTTGAAGTTGATACCCTTTTCCTCGCAGAACTGTTGCGTTTCCTTTGCTGTGAAGTTTGTACCATTGTCTGTAATGATGTCGTGTGGCACACCAAATCTGCATACAATGGAGTCGAGGAACTTGACAGCGCATTGGGCGCTAGCCGAAGTTACTGGCATGGCCTCGATCCATTTGGTGAACTTGTCAACTGCGACCAGCAAGTGTGTATATCCACCCCGCGTGGACTGGCGTAGTGGTCCAACCATGTCCAGCCCCCATTGTGCGAAGGGCCAGGCAATGGTTATCATGTGCAATTCCGTAGCAGGTGCATGTGGTCTTGGTGCGAATCGCTGGTAAGCATCGCATCGTTCGACCAGGTCCTTTGCATCGGTAGCTGATGTTAGCCAGTAGAATCCTGCTCGGAAGGCCTTTCCCATGATTGTTTTCCAGCTAGCATGATGTCCGCAATCTCCTTGGTGGATGTCCTGGAGTAATTCTTTGCCATCTTCGGGTGCGATGCAGCGCTGAAGTATACCCGATATGCTTTGCTTGTATAATTCTCCGTTGACTACCCGAAAGGATTTGCTGCGTCTCATTATTTGTCGAGCCTCGCGTGGATCGGCCGGGAGCTGTTTGTTGGTCAGGTAGTCGAGATATTTCTGCGTCCAGACTGGCTCGACCAGAAAAACCTGTCGTGATATGTTATAGGTAAGCTCGATAATGGCGACTTGCGGGCTGACCTCTGTTTCTAGTACTGCGGGTGTTCCTGCAGCTTTCTTGACTTTGACCGATCGCTTGATCATCCGTTCGAAATATATTCCTGGTGGTATGGGTGTATTTGTGGAACCCATGTTTGCCAGCCTATCTGCTTCTTCATTGCTTGATCTTGCAATGTGCTTAAGCTCGCACCCTTTGAAACTTCCTTCGAGTAGATTGTACATGTCACGATACGCGACCATGTTTTCAGCAATTGCGTCACATTCTTTCATTGTCTGCTGCACAATGAGATTGGAATCGCCGTAAATCATTAATCGAGTAGCTCCACAGGCGACTGCCATCTTCATCCCATGCAACAGGGCTTCATATTCTGCGTCAATGTTCGATGCTGGATCATCTGGTGGAAAGTCCAATCGTAGGATGTATTGCAGCTTGTCTCCCTGAGGCGATATGAGGACAATTCTAGCTCCTGCTCTTTCGTTTCTTTTGGACCCGTCAAAGTACATTATCCAATTGCTCGTGTACTCAGGTGGTCCGGGCGTTTGTAGTTCTGTCCATTCGCTTAGGAATTCCACGAGTACCTGAGATTTGACTGTGTTGCGCCCTGCATAAGTGATGTCCCAGGCGCCCAACTCGATGCTCCATTTGGCTATTCTTCCGGATGTCATGGGGTTGTTCATGATTGTCCCGAGTGACGCATCATTAACCACTGTGATGGCGTGTTCCTGGAAGTAGTGCTTGAGCTTTCGGGCTGTAAGAACAACTCCGTATGCGAGCTTCTGGTAATGAGGATATCGTTGCTTGCATGGCGAGAGCACTTCGCTAATGTAATAGATTGGTCGCTGAACTCCGTACGCTTTGCCCTCCTCAGGTCGTTCGACTACGATTGCTGTGCTGATGACCTGGTTTGTGGTGGCTAGGTATAAGTAGAGTGGCTCCCTTTCTTGCGGTGTTGCAAGGACTCACCTACTTTGCAACGATCGCTTTAAGTCCGCGAATGCTTGCTTAGCTTCCGGTGTCCACTCGAATTTGTCCGTCTTCTTCAGCAGCTTGTAGAAGGGTAACGCTTGCTCTCCCAATCGTGCGATGAACCTGCTCAGGGCGGCCAGTCGCCCTGCAAGCTGTTGGACTCCACGTAGATTAGTTAGCTTCTTCATTTTCAAAATTGCTTGTATTTTCTCTGGGTTGGCTTCGATGCCTCTGGCGGATACCAGGTACCCGAGAAGTTTCCCTGCTGGAACGCCGAAGACGCATTTTGTCGGATTGAGCTTGATCCTGTATGCGTTGAGGGCGTCGAATGTTTCTCTAATATCCTCGACGAGTGTGCTCTCAACTCGAGTCTTGATGACTATGTCGTTAACGTATACTTGTACGTTCTTGCCAATGAGCTTGGCGAGGCATTTTTGCATGCAGCGCTGGTATGTTGCGCCTGCGTTCTTGAGCCCGAAGGGCATTGTCGTGTAGCAGTAGACACCGTGAGGTGTGATGAATGATGTCTTTTCTTCGTCTTCCCTTTTCATCCGGATCTGATTATATCCCGAATAGGCGTCCAGGAAAGAGAGGCGTTGGCAGCCTGCCGTAGAGTCCACGATCTGGTCGATTCGCGGGAGGGGAAAGTTATCCTTGGGGCAGTGCTTTTTTAACGACGTGTAGTCGATGCATACCCGAAGGATGTCCGTGTTCTTTTTGGGGACCAGCACCGGGTTTGCTAACCAAGTGGATATCTTGATCTCCCTGATGAATTTTGCTGCTAGCAATCTGTTTACTTCTTCTCCAAGTACCTTCTGCTTGGGTTCTGAAAATCGTCGAGTAGTTTGTTTGATGGGTTTGGCATCTGGAAAGACTTCGAGTGAGTGCTCGGCAAACTCCCTGGGTATTCCTGGCATATCTGATGGCTGCCAGGCAAAAATTTCCCAGTACTCACGGAGGAGTTCGACGAGCGCGCTTTCCTATGCTTGCGGAAGGGTGGTGGAAACCAGCGTTGTCTTTGCAGAATCTGTCGGGTGCACTTGATGCTTTCGAGTGTCGCTGTTAGCGCTGAACTCCAGTTCAAGCGCGTTTTTCTTCGTGAGGGGCATCACGGAGTGATCCGTGGTTTTTGCCAGCTCTTGAAGTTCTTCTTGCATCCCAAAAGATTTTGCGATCTCATTGAATTCAATGTCGCATTTGTTGGATTTCTGAAAGTCTCCGTCGATGGTGATTACGCCATGTTCTCCAGGTAATTTGAGCTTCAGGTAGGCGTAATGCAGTACTGCCATGAATCTGGCGAACGCTGTTCGACCAAGAATGACGTGGTACTGCGAAGGCCAATCGACAACTTCGAAGTCGAGGAATTCTCTTCTGTAGTTGCTCTTGGTGCCCAGCATAACTTCTAGGTTGATTGTTCCGAGTGGAAGGATTGCTTTTCCTGGAACTATCCGTGGAAGGATGTTTCTGATTCCTGGAGGCCGTCCAAGTTCCTGTTCATCCGACGGAGTGTATCCGCGTAGATAATGTTGATGCCGCTGCTACCATCCATGAATACGCGTGCCAAGTCATAGTTGCCAATTTGTGCTTGGATGACAAGGGCGGCGTGTCCTGGTCGATAGACTCGTGGCGGGTGGTCCTTCATCGAGAATGTTATTGGATGGTCCGCCATCTTCAAGTATTCTGTTTTTGTTGGCGGTGTCTGCACGGCCATGCACAATTGCCTTGTGTTAGTCTTTTGAGCTCTGCGGGATGGACATACCTTCTAGATCATCGCGAGTTGCCCTGCTGGATTCGGGTACGCGTTGGCCCCGGAGTTTTGAGCTGGCGGTGCAGGTAGCGCAGCTAATGCCATGTTTGGATTTGCTGGTGGAGGTGGGGGTTGTGGCGGCTGGAATCCTTGGTGGCCTCCTCCTGGAAGCGGTGGGTAATTTTGCGTGTGTGCAGATCTTTTCCTGGCGAGTGCTTCTGAGATATCAATAAACTTTCGGCAATCCTTAAGAAGGTGCGTTGCCTTAGTTTTGCCCGTGCGTTTATCTGTAAATAGATGTAGCGAGCAGTATCCATCGAGGTCTTCCTCGGGCGATTTTCTTCAGCTTTTGGTCTCCACTCGCGATTCCCACGGCGACCGGAGTCGCGGCCTCGCGTGAATTCCGCTGCGACCACCAACTCCTCCCTGTCCTCGTGATCGTAATATTTTCTCCTCTTCCTCCGACTATGACGGTCTTCATCATGCGCAGGTGATGATGCCCTCTCATTGCGCACCGCATCTTCTCCGTTAGCCCATTTTTCGGCTATGTTCATCAGCTCCCCAAAAGTCTTGGGTGCAGCTCTGCCCAGTTCTTCTCTGAAAGTCATTCTTTGGGCGCCTTTTGCGAAGGCTTCAATTGCTAGTTCTTCCGAGATGGTTCCTGCGGTATTCCTGAGCGTAGTCCATTGCTGGATGTACTCGCGGGTGGATTCGCCACTTTTCTGCTTGCATGCTCGCAGTTCTTCAATGGTGGCTGGCCTCTTGTAAGTCGACTGGAAATTTTTGCAGAAATCGCGGTGCAAATCATCCCACGATGCGTAGCAAGATTTTGGTCGTCTCTCCAGCCAACTGCGAGCCGCGCCGGTGAGATGCAAATTGAGGTATTGCATAGCCGTGTTTTTATTCCCACGTTGGCATTTTACTGCCGTGACGTAATCGCTTAGCCATTGAGAGGGCTCGAGTGAGCCGTCGTACTTTGTTACTTCCGTGCTAAGCTTGAATCTTTTGGATAGGGGCGCCTCGCGGATACTGCGGGCAAAGCAGAGAGCGCCGCAGGTTTCGTCATCCGAGGAGCCGGACGAAGAGCGCTCGCGATATCGCGAAGCCCTCGCCTTATCCACCCTTTTTTGAGCGAGATCTGATCGCGCGTCGTATTCTGGCCGGTCGCGGTCAGTATCCTTCCTTGGCTCCTTGCTTCGCTTTCGCGAGCGGCTGCTATGATGCCGCGAGCTTTTGTCTCTCGGACTTCCTTCGCTGCTACTTCGACTGTCATCAAGGCGCCGTGCTTCTTTTCCTGGACCACGACGTGGTGATCTGTCCCTTCTTGGCGAAGAACTCCTACGTTTGCGGGATGGTTCCCTATCCTTGTCTTTCTTCTTCTCCTGTTCCTTCTCCAGCTGTTCTGCGGCCTTCTTTCGATCATAAGCGGCGAGCCTTGCGGCCGCCAGCCCTAATCCCTTGCGCACTTGTTTATACTGTTCTGCCCGAGGATCACTTTCCGTTAGTTGGTTCATCTGCATATAAGTTGCTGCGGCTAGAACCGCGGCAGCAGGAGTTCGCGGGTAGACATTACCATCGTCATCGACTCGCATGAGAGAAGGAGTGATTGATCTGCTGGTTCCGGCTAGGGACTCATTGTTCCTGGACGTAGATGTGTGTCCCTTCCTCGCGGGTCGGGTTCCAACCGAGGGTGTTATGGACAGCCCGGCTCGCCTTTGGCTCGACTCGTCCGCCGCTCTTCTTCGGCGGGCCAGATCTATCCGAGCGTCCTTGATAGTCGTGGCTGCTCTCACTAGGTGATAGTGGTAGGCAACCATGTCTTCGTGTGAGGCCCCGGATGCGGGTGGCTTGCTCGTTCGCATAGCCTCCTTTGCTCGGTTCCAGGATTCCCGTGAGACGCCGATTATGTTGCACTCTGCCGCGCTGTGTTCTGTTTCCGAGGCTTGTTCCGATCCTGCCATGCAGACTTGAGCCAGTCGAGGCTCGTGCGTCCTAGGCGTAGGTCGGAAGTTTCTTTGAATTCTTGATGGTTCCTCTGTCGAGAGGGTATGGTAGTCGTTGGCGTTGAAGCGGATGGACTCGCCGCTTTTCTCCAGATGACGGCATGAGTCGACAGCTCCAGATTCAGTTTCCGATTCATCCGAGAAGTGGAGGATTCCGTCCCTGTTGGTCACGAATTTTAGGCTCCCGAATGTCAAGGTGACGCTTTTCTCCAGATCCTCGAATACCAGGCGCGATTCCGGCGAGTGAGGTGTGACCACGACAGATCCGATCCGTATAGGATTGTTCGGAGCCGTAGTCGATGGTTTCCAACGAGAGTGGATTGTCGATGAAGCCGAAGATCCCGGTGATCCAGCGCCCGTCGTCCCCACAGGTCGGCGCCAATTGTCGAATCTCTGACTCTACAAATCCCTTAGGTGACCCTATCGGGTTTCGACTAGGAGAATTCATGAGCGCTGGTGGAATCGTCGGCTAGACAGGGGGCGAGAGTTACCCAGGTTCGGGGCCCTCGTAGAGGTAAAACCCTTACTCATGCCTCTTGTCGATCTGTATTGATGAAAAGATCGGTTACAATGGTGGTGTTCGAATCGAGAGTAAGGTCTCGAGTTCAATGTTTCGATGGTGAGGTCTTGCTTGGTCCTCTCCCGGGGGGCTCTCCTGGCCTTATATAGATGGCCAGGTCTCGAATCCTACCCGGAGAGGACTCGAACTCTAACTAGGTCGGTTACATGTTTCCTATCTTAACCCGCAAGTTAGTGCGGGTGGGATTCACGTGGGCCTTCTGGAGTATTCCAAGGGCTCCTCTTCTTGGGCCTTTAACCTTGGGCCTGAGAGGGGGTGTCCTTATTCGCAGGGTCCAGGATCCATATATTCGTCAATATGTGACTACAGTATATGGAAACCGAGTTGAAGCATCATCTCAAAAAGTTAGTATTAGTTGAAGGGGCGAATGGAGAAGTGATTAAAGTGGTTAATAAACATGGAAAAGAGAAGGTGTAATTTGAGTTGCATATTATCAATGTAATTCATTATCACAATGTCAAGATAGATGCAGATCTGCTAAAGTTGATGCTTAAATACTACGTTGTAGGGTCTAAATGTATTTTTCACAAACTATGTTTCTTTAGGATGCAAGAAACCCAATGACTGATGAACAAATAATAAAACGTCGAAGATCGTCATGTATACAAATGTATTAGTGGATCCTCCTATAAAATAGATAGTCAAGTATATAAATAATGGATTTGGAACTTCTGTTGATACCAATAAGTTATTTGTTCAGTCAACTAAGTTACACATCATAAAGTTCCCGATTACACAAAACATTCTATCAAAAAATATCATCATATATTCAACCTCCTATGTCACACATTTTTTATCCTGGTGTTGAGCATAATGCATTACTGCTACTTTTACAACAACGTAAAACTCCAACATAACTTCATGACCAACAATATCACAAGGTGAGACAATATGCACTTCATGACCAAACCATTTGATCACTACACATATAAACGGCCTTAGACTATGCTCATCCGGCTGACTTTAAACGGAGCGAAATATTTTTCTTAACATGTATTCCCAAGAAGTCACAACCTCAGTTATCCAACCAACACGTCTAATTTCATTGACAATTGTTAGCTTGAAAAGTGAAAATTCGATAAAATTCTTGATTACAAAGGGGAATTGCAAACAACTTTTATTGAATTATTTATGAATGTATACTCTTGAAACTATAGAATAGAAATAAGCATTCCTCATTGCCGAAATGTTTTAAAGTGTCAAGCCATATATAGTTTTCTTGTTAATTTATCTTAATTTATCTTAAAGAAATACATTGATCAGTTGGAAGCCGAGAACTGGCTACACCTAAAAGGTTAATGAAGTGGGAGGACAGATCGAAGCCAAGTTATTAGACCTCACAAACAAATGCACATCATCTTAATCCCGAGACAGCAACCAAAACGCCAATAGCGAGGTGGTACCACGAACCGGCCCAGCAGAACCTTAGGGCATACTCATAAGTCTCAATTACTAGTAGGGTCGGTTAAAAAGTGAAAATCAACTCCACTACTGGAGACGGTTGTAAATTTTGCGAGAGTCTAAAATTATTAGAGATAGAAATAGAATTATGGCCATTTGAGGGGTTCTACCTAGTTGGATTTTTTTCATTTCGATGCACCGGCTCTAGGTTCCCTTTTGAATATTAGAGTTTGTACTAGTGCACTATTATTTTCACAAACCACTTGTATTTTGACTCGGGCAGCTTTGGGACCAAATTATACTAGTGGCACATCGTATTTTTCTAGGCATCTTATCCATCGACTATTTCTTTGGTGGAGACAAGGTCGATAATATTGTTCACGTGTCTCCAGAGGAGAATTTGCTGCTCACTCAGCCTTTTAATGAAAAGGAGATTAGAGAAGCAATCGCCCAAATGGAGCTTAACAAGGCACCGGGACCCGATGGTTTTCCTGTTGAGTTTTATAAGCATTTTTGGGAGGTTATTAAGACAGATTTGATTGCTATGTTCAAATAGTACACGGTGCTTCTTTGTCTTTCTGTGCAGCCGCCTTCCTGCGATCGTAAGCGGCGATTCTTGCGGCTGCCATGCCTAGCCCTTTATGGACCTACCTGTATTGCTCTGCGCGGGGGTCATTCTCCCCTGGTTGTTTTGATGCAGGTAGGTGGCTGCGGCTAGCACTGCGGCGGCGGGAGTCGTCGGGTGCACGTTGCCGTCCTCGTCGACGCGCATAAGGGAGGCCTCGAGTGACCTACTGATCCCAGTTAGGGATTCGCCATCCATAGTCGATGTTCTCGAGACATGTCTTTTTCTTCCGCGATGATTCCCGACAGAAGGTGTCTTCGAGAGCGCTGCCCGGCGTTGACTAGACTCGTCCGCTAGCTTCCTTCGTTCAGTCAGGTCCTTTCTAGCTTCCTTGATCAAAGTTGCTGATCTCACTAGGAGGTAGTGGTATGCAGTCATGTCTTCGTGAGGGGCTCCGACTTTGAGTGGTTTGCTTGTGTGGATGGCCCTCCTTTGCTCGATCCCAAGAGGCTCGTGATACGCCGATGGTAGCACGTTCCCTTGCGCTGTCCTCAGTTTCTTTGGGTGGATCTCCTGATTCTGCCATGCAGACCTGAGCCAAATATGGATCGCGGGTCCCAGGCATAGTTTGGAGAGCTTTCCTGACCCGAGAAGGTTCATCTGTGGAGAGGGTATGGAAGTTGCGGGTGTTGAGGTGGATAGATTCGCCGCTTTTCGCTAAGTTGTGATCCGCGTGGCCGGGCCGTGAGTCGACAGTTCCTGGGCTTGAGATCGACTCCGAGCCCGATCCGTCAAGATTGAGTTGCTCGTGGAATTGTAGTATTCCTTCTTTGTCTGCGTAGAACTGGAAGCTCTCGAAGGTTAGGGTGATGCTTTTCTCCAACTCACTGAATACCGGGCGCGATTCCGGCGAGTGAGAGGTGACGACGACCGACCCGATGCGGATCGGATTGGTTGGAGTCAAAGTTCCTGGGTTCCAGCGTGAGTTGTTTGTCGATAAAGCCGAAGATGCCGGAGATCCAGCGCCCGCCATTCCCACAGATGGCGCCAATTATCGAATATGCATCTCAACAAGTCCCTCGGATGAACCGATAGGGTTTCGAGTAGGAGAACTAGTAGGCGTTGGTGACAATCGTCGGCTAACATGGGGCAAGATTTACCCAGGTTCGGGGCCCTCGTAGATATAAAACCCTTACTCTTGCTTCTGTCGATCTGTATTATCACGATAGATTGGTTACAATGGAGTGCTCAAGTCGAGAGTAGATCTCAAACTCAAGGCTCAGGTGGTGCGGTATTGCTTGGACCTTCCCCCCGGTGGTTCTCCTGGCTTTATATAGATAGCCAGGTCCCAAACCATGCCCGGGGGGGATACAAACCCTAACCAAAAGTCAGTTACAAGTTTCCTTTCTTAACCCGCAAAGCTTTGCAGGTGGGCCTTGATTGGGCCTTCTAGAACAGTTCATGGCGTCTCCCTTGGAGCTTGGGTCTTGAGCCTTAAACCGGGTAGACTCACCTGATAGGTCTAAGATCCATCCCTTCGTCAGTCACCGACAAGTTTCCCGACGACGACGACGAGGAGTAGTGTTCATCTGTTTTCTGTTTTTAATAAAAGAATTTGTATTCCGGCGAATTGTGGCGCGCGAGCCCATCTGTTTTCTATTTTTGATAAAAGATCTAGCAAGAAACACACCCTGATCCGACGACTCACAAGAGCTATTAGGGAGGAGGCTGGTACATCTGGATAAATAAACAAGGCAGTACATAATGGCAAGAGTGGATCTAAACCTACACCGAGATAATAGATCTAGATAAGTAAGGCAGTTCATAATGGCAAGACTGGATCTAATCTGTTAGTCATACTCCTGCCTAGGCCTATAGTACTTCGACTCGTAGTCCTCGTAGTCTCCGTTGTCGTCGTCACTATCGTCGGAGGTGCTCTAGACTCCCTCGGAGGATCACGACACCAGGACTGGGCGTGAGGGTAGTAGAGGCGAGGGTTATCGCCGGCCCTGATGTAGTTCATAACACTCTGAAGAGTCTGTCCACCGCCCCACCACAGCGGACGCCCGGCCTCGTTGAAGTTCGAAGGAGGCGGTCCGTTCTCCTCGTACCTGGCAAGCGCACTCTCAACCCGATTAATGAAGAAGGCGTCCCAAGTAGGGCGGTAGTCGGGATTTCAACTGGGATTCCTCCGCTGCTCCGGTGTGAGCTCGTGGTAGTAGTGCTTCGTGATGGCCACCCGACGCGCCACACGTTGAGGAACAGGAGGGCCCGTCACTCCTCCGGTGCTCAGTATCCAACCGGCGGGGACGCTGTAGCCGGGCGGGTAGGGGTAGTTTGAGGCGAAAAGTCCCTCCGCCTGCGGGAAGGTTAGAGTGGGTACGGTAGAAGCCATGGGAGAGTGGTCAGTTTATATATGTTTATGCCAATGGTGGCAATGCATACATATCTATAGTGAGAAGAAACAGACCCTTTAGTCCGAGCCTGTTTTACCAATCGGGGCGAAATGGTTAGGGTTTCGTTGGGAAACGGATCGTCCCTTTAGTCCCAGCCTGTTTTACCAACCGGGACTAAATAGTTAGGGTTTCGATAGGACAAATCAGAAAGAATCACACGGATCGTGTGTTTCTTTCAAGCTCTTGTGAGTCGTTGGATCAGGTGTGTGTTTCTTTCGAGCTGTTGTGAGCCGTTCGATCAGGGGTAAGGTGTGTTTCTTCCGAGCGCTTGTGAGCCGTTAGATCAGGGGTGTTTCTTAACCGTTGGATCGAAACCCTAGCACAACACTTTGTGAGCCAGAGGACCCTATGTATAGGAAACCTCTCGGATTCCCTTCATACATCATTCAGTTCATCGACCGAATACAAATCATCCGGCTTCGCCAGCATACGTCTTACCGTGCATTTGTTATGCACTCGGGAGCCACGGTGGGGCTGTATGCTGGCGATACCGATTGTTTTGTTCTACATCCCCTTGAAGGTTTGACAAAAGGTTTTATACATCATTCAGTTCATCGATGGAATAAAAATCATCCTGATTCGCCATCATATGTCCGACCATTCTTTTTATATGCATATATGCACTCAGGAGTCACAGTTGGGCTGTATGATAGCGATACCGATTGCTTTATTCTACCTCCGACTGTATGACTCGGAGAGAGGAATCGATGTCGGTGAAAAACCAACACAAAGGTTGAGTAAATATTTGGCATGTAAAACCCTAAGAACACATGTAAACACTTGGTATGCTAACTCCTAGTTTTTTGTGACATCTCGACGCTCCGAAGCCCCTCCACGGCGAAACCCTAGACCCGCTGGAGAAAATTCCACCTTATCGGTCGCCCAAATGAGTTTTAAAACATCATAAGTGAGTTGAATTTATCTTTCTGGTCATTTTGATATATAACTTGCAATTTTCAGAATTTATTGAATTATTTGATATTTTCTCCATTTCTTAAATGAATTTATTCGAATGCAAATAATTCAAAATTTTGAACTTCACCAAATATGTTTGAAAGTAATATATTCAGTTAGTTTAAAATTTTCTAAATGTTTTGGTATCTTCTTTATATTTTTCTGATTGTTATTTAATGTCTTATAGGAGTTTTGGAAAAAAAAATTAGGAACACATTTTCAACTTAAAAATAATTCGAAAATAGGGCATTCGTCCTGGTTTGTCCCAACAACCGGGACGTATGCCCCCACCACGCGCGCGCTCCACATGTCCCCCATCCGCGCGGTGTGAAAAAAAGGAGATCATCCGCCCCGGTTGCTAGCAACAACCGGGATGAATGACCCTTTCATCCCGGTTGTTGATAGCAACCGGGACGAATGCCCCGTTGTACATAAGTGCATCGTCTTCTTCCCCAATTCCAGTCCCGCACGCAAAGGAAAACGAAAACGCCGCCGCCAGGCTGGTGCGTCGTCACCCGCCACAGCACCGTCGCCGTTGTCGTCGTCCTCTCCTCTCTGTGGCTCGTGGAGGGGCGCGTCGCCGCCGTTCTCGCCGTCACTGCCCCTCCCCTCGCCCGAGCTTGCGTGGAGGATCACCCGTGTAGGAGCGCGCCGTGGTCGCTGTGGTCTCCGTGCTCGCCGCTCGCCGTGGTCACCGCGCGCCACTGCCCCTTTCTGCGCCCGAGCTCGCGTGGAGGGCCGCTCCCGGTGGCCACTGCCCCGTCGATAGCCCCCTCTCTGTGTTTTTTTTCTTTTTTCTACTCCTTTTGTTTTTTACTTTTTTGTTCTACTGTTTTAATTAGATATAAGTTTTATAGAAACATTAGTGTAGAAAATTCATTAGGTACATGCAATGTTAGAAGTTTAGTTAGAGAATTTTAGTGTAGAAAATATTAAGTATAGAATTTTTAGTCATTTTTGAATTACAATATTAGTTTAGAATTTTTATCTAGTACATTTTTTAGTAATTTAACTTAGTGTAATTAGATATAGTTTTTTAGTAATTTGACTTATAGTAGAATCAAATTTTACTTAGTGTAGAACTTTTGGTAATTTTTTATGTATTCGACTTAGTGTATTTAACTTACGGAATTTTAGTACCACTAGTTTATTTTTTAGTAATTTTACTTAGTGTAAAATATTACAATTTTCAGTAATTTGTCTAAGTGTAAAAAAATAAGAATTTTTAGAAATTTGACTTAGTGTATTTGACTTAAGATAAAAAATAGCAATTTAACTTAGTGTAGAATCGTTTTTTACTTAGTGTAGAACTTTTGGTAATTTTTTGTGTATTTAACTTAGGGAATTTTAGTACCACTAGTTTATTTTTTGGTAATTTATCTTAGTGTAATTTCACTTAGTGTAAAATATTAGAATTTTCAGTAATTTGTCTAAGTGTAAAAAAATAAGAATTTTTTAGATATTTGACTTAGTGTATTTGACTTAGGGAATTCAACTTAAGAATTATTATTTTTTGTAGTATTTTTACTTAGTGTAGAATCAAATTTTACTTAGTGTAAAACGTTTGGTAATTTTTTATCTATTTGACTTAGTGTATTTAACTTAGGGAATTTTAGTACCACTAGTTTATTTTTTTAGTAATTTTACTTAGTGTAATTTGAGTTAGTGTAAAATATTAGAATTTTCAGTAATTTGTCTAAGTGTAAAAAAATAAGAATTTTTAGAAATCTGACTTAGGAATTTGACATAAGAATTATTTTTAGTATGGAACCAAGAGACGAAGATGCGGAAATCTTAGGGAATTTTGTGTATTTGCAGAAAAGTATGGAACCAAGAGACGAAGATGCGGAAAACTTACTCGCGGGTTTAATCCGCCGGCCCGAGGGAGATCCCGATGTGAGCCAGTGGATGAACAACTCCGGTGAGGGAGATTCGGAGCTCACCCGAAGAGACGTCTCTAGTGAGGGAGATATGGGGCTCGACCGAAGAGACGGGTCCGGAGCGGGCGAAGCCGACGACTCCAGTGAGGAAGAAGCCGACGGCTCCGGTGGTGACGTACAAATTACAAACATCGGCTCCGAGGTGCATATATATATGTTAATTAATGAAGCATCCGTTTTCTATATACATGTATTAACACTCTTTACTTTTTTATCCATCCGGATCTAGCAAATCAAGCGGAAAAAAGATTAAACGAGGCGCAACAAAGAAGTTGAAAGAGACAGAAAGATATAGGATCGAAACGATCAGAGCAGACGGCACACCCGAGGTTCCCGTTGATGTTGCCCAAAAATTTGTAAAGCAATTAAGAGTGCTAGTTAGGGATCACATCCCGATCACTTTTGAATGAGCCAAAAGATCCCCAGAGAGAGGGAATTTCATTTGTCAGCAACATAGCCAAAGAAAATCTTTTCAAAAAGATCATGTGTAATTTCACCTTACCGACGCCGCAGGTGGATGAGAATGAGGAGGTAGAAGGTGAAGCCGATGCTAATAAAAAGAAACTTGAGTTAGTGAAAAAGGTCAAGGCGTGGACTCTCAAAAAGATGGCCCAGCAATTCCGCAACTGGAAGAAAAGATTGCTCCTTGACTTTATCAAGAAAGGTAAGACTCCGGATTTCACTGGAGCGTATGAGAAAATAAAACCCTTATGGGCAGATTTTGTCAAGTACAATCTGTCAGATGATGCGAAGATAAGGTCAGCAACAAATTAGAACAACTCCGCCAAAAAGGTATATCACCATATTATGGGGAAAACTGGCTACAAGGGTTGTCTTCCCAAGTGGGAGAAATGGGAGAACAACCTGCTTGAGAAGGGGATCACTCCTCGGCAATTCATGTGGGCCGAGCGGGAAAGTTCTTGGTTTTATGGACAAGGGGGCACGTTAGAAGAAGAAGGAAACTGCATCTATAATAGAAGGCATAAAGAGAATTCTCTACCCATCGAAGATCTTAGAAACGCAATAAAGGATGCTAAGGAGGGGAGGTTCGAGCCGGATAGAGAGAACGACGAGCTCACACGCGCCCTCAAGAATAAGGAACAGGTTGGACGTACACGAACCACAATAGGCGGTGTTCCATGGAAAGTTGGGTTTGACGAGAGCAAAAAGAAATATCCTGGTAGAAGCCTACGCGGGACGTCAGAGGAAAAAGGATGCGGAGGCAGCTAAAGCAGCGAGTCAGGGAAACTGGAGGCGTCAACTTGAAGAATAGATAAAGCGGACGCGGGACGTAGCACTGAAGTAGCATGAGCAAATTGACACACTTAGCCAGCAGCTAGGTACTACCGGCCTACCACACGTGGTAGAAGGTGAAGTCGATGCTACCGGTTCCTCACATTCTAATCGGAAAAGCAGCGTTGCGTCCACGCAGCTGCAGGGTGATGATGCACCGCCGATGATGCACCTGGTGGATGATATCACGGAGATGACAACTTGTGAGCTCCACGTGAAGGTCGCCAACATAACCATTCAGGCGGAGGTCGGGTATGCCTTACCAATTGGCAACGAACCAACTCACCATAGTCTTCCGGTTCCACGGGTCTACGTTGTTGTTGGGGTCGATGAAGTTGTCAACAGATTCGAGCGGGTGAAGCTTGAATTCCCTGAAAGTGAAGACGGAGAGGTGAATGAACTCGGAGACGCCAAGAAGTTGACCGTTCTTTGGCTAAAGGAACACATTGTGCTTCCAAATCAGACGGCAAGGCCATCGACTCCTCACCATTCTCTAGCGTAACAGTCTCCGCCGTGCATGCCGTCTCCAGCGCGGTCATCTATGCCATGCATGCCGTCTCCAGCGCGGTCTTCTACGTCGCCGCGTCAGCTGTATACGCCCACTAAGTTACTGCGGAGTCGTAAAAATCACCGAAACGTCGACGGTCGCCCCTCCCAAAGGTACCAAAGGAGATACCCAAATTACCTTACGACTATACTCCAGAGCAAATCCGGGAAATCGCAAGGGACGAATACGAGGCGTGGAAATCGAAGCCGAAGGAGCAGAAAAATGAAGATTTCCCCAACAACGATGAAGAGGTAGAACGAGCCTAGAAAATGGTGAAGACCCTTCATCAACCCGAGCCGAGGCTGTCATCTGACTATGACCGCTCTATTCTGAAGGCACACCAGGAAATGGTACGGTCGAAGAGTAGTAGCGCAAGCGGGAAAAGCGGGAAATCAGTTGTCGAGCTCGGACAGCAGAAAAAACAATCCATCTCCCCGCTCAAAGTGATTTCCAATACCCAGGTGGGGCCGAACACTATTGTCGACGAGCAAATTGATCCGGAGTTTATAGAACTGTACGGACCAGGGGCAGCTGCTGCGTGTATGTCCATTGCCGAGTATATCCAAACAGTAGAGTACTTCGCCTCTTTTGAATGTGCGTACAAATACCGGCACGGGAATCCTCTTGTCAAACCCGAGGAGGTAAACAATCTACCAACTAAAATGCGAAGAATGCATAATTGGTATATGGAAGCCGCTTGGGAATCTTATGACTGGATAGTGCTGGGAGTTAGAGACGAGCACTACGGGTATGGAGATGGAATAGTTATGATTCAATTTGATGAATTGTTTCAGTTATTCCAGCAGAAGGCCCTCGACAATTCTATCCTTAGTGCCTATTGTCTGTAAGTACTTATTTCTATAATTAAGTCTCTAGCTAGGTCAGCTCGTTCATTGCATTCATATAGTACACTCATTATATTATAATTGCAGAATGAAGATTCTCGAATGCAAAAGAGGACGAATCTATGACATTGGGTTCATTGACCCATATTTTGTTAATCATAAGACTCTTGAGCTAGCTCCCAAGGGTACAGAAGATAATATTCTGAGGGCAATAAGGTTTCAAGAACACAGAAGGGAAATACTATTTCCTTACAACTTCCGGTGAGTGTTACTGTGTTGTACACATTCTGTTTTCCTTACTCGATGTTCAGTGTATAATTGATGAGTTATGCGTGCGCAGCTTCCACTTTCTTCTGCTAATCTTCCAAGTTGACAAAGAAAAAGTACTGGTAATGGACGCAAAACGTAAACCCCTTGAGGTCTGGGCGGACATGCAGGAAATGATCCAACGGTAATTTCAATCTTTATATATGGCACCATATCGACTACTTTGTTTCATTTTTTGATATCAAATAATTAATAACTCCTTCTATTCTTTTTCTTTCCCGGGCAGCGCTTAGAAAAGGTTCACAAGAAAGGCCAGGGGTGAATGGAAATCGGAGCTTACATTTGAAATTGTCCAAGTAAGTACTACTATCTAGATTCGCGCATCCTCTTGATTCTAGTTTCGATACCATTATCATGGTTGGTTGATACTATCTCCCTTACCGCGTGCTTGGATGAACTTGATTTTGTAATTCATTCATCGGTTATGTAATATGCTCGACATACTTTGATTCTAAGTGTTCCTTCTTTTTCTATATATATGCATTACTTATTCACTCATGGGATCCGGGAGATCTGGGGAGGGGCCATCGAGGCTCCTCTCTTCTCGTGGGATCCGGGAGGTCCGGGGAGGGGTCACCGGGGCTCCTCTCTTCTCGTGGGATCCGAGGATGTCCGGGGAAGAGCCACCGGGCTCCTCTCTTCTCCTGGGATCCGGGGAGGGGCCACCGGGGCTCCTCTCTTCTCATGGGATCCGGGAGGGGCCACCGGGAGGTCCGGGGAGGGGCCACCAGGAAGTTCGTGGGGATCGCAAAACATAAAAGGGAAAACAATAAAAAGAAAAAAGAAAAACTCTGCCGCGGCAGAAGGGGCATTCATCCCGGTTCGTGGTAAGAACCGGGACGAATAGCCCCTGGCCATCTCCTACGCGCCCTGCCACGTGGGCCACCCCAGGCACCGTACAACCGGGACAAATATGTTTGAGTCATTTGTCCTGGCTGCCCCATCTCGGTTGCACAACCGGGATGCATGAGCCTTACAAACCGGGACAGTTGGCCCCATCTCCATTAGTGTTTTGCAGTTGGCGTATGATTTGGCCTTCGGCACATGGCGACGTTCCTTTAGTGAGCTGGTATTACTAATTCTCACCATGCACTGATCGTTTCAGTCCGTTCACCACATCTCGATCCAGATGAGACAAGTTGGGCATTTGCAACCTGTATAGTTTAAGTAGACAGCTAGCAAGACTTAGATTTTCATATCAATTCGTCCGCCACATGGATTTGGACATAGCATTTAATGTTCACTAACGTGGCTTCTTAGTCGTAGCGTGGTTTGGAAGTAAACTATATGCTTAGTTACATATAGTGGACGAGGTTTGATACTGAAGCTAGTCCATTAGACTGCTCACAATGGGAGTAACATAGGTGGTAACATAAATGACACGTAAGCAAAAAAAAATGTTGTGTCACTCATTTAATGAGGAGAGAGCAGCTAGTGGTATCATAGGTAGATACCGTAACATAACGTATTCTAAGACAAGATATGTCTATAGCCTAATAAATATACTAGTATATGCTACTACAAATATGCTACTACCCATTATAAGAGCAGTAACATAGACTAGTATCATATGCATAATATTAGTATATGATACTTCTCATTGCGACTAGTCTTAAATATAAGAGGGCTTTAAGCTGTCAGTTGTTAATTGACAATTATTGGCTTTGTTAATACGTGCCAGCTGTGGACGTTTATTGATCTGAAACGACCATGCCCTTCACCCTTCAGTCTGTCAAGAGCCAAGTGTAACCGTTGCAAGGGAGAATATAATATGCGAGTAGATATGTGCAATATGAATCTATCGGTATATCAGCCACCAGCTATGTCACACACTCACACGCATCATGCTTCGGGAGCAGCATAGGGTTGACAAATCAGGGCTTTGGATTCCCGACTTGATCTCTTCATTTCTCTGTCGACAACCTTGATCCCTGCAACATATATAACTCTACCATTTGCAGGTCGGCTGTAAAATATATGGTACCCACATGGAACATACTTTATAAATTAAGGCAACTTGCAGGTCGCTACACATGGCACTGATTGAATCAATCTCTTCTTCCCGGCGCCTATAATAGCAACCAAGCCTGTAGCTTTGTCAAGTCTAACGAAGCCACCAACAGAGTCTTACGGAGCAGTTCGTTCTCCGGCCGGCGCGCGCTCCATTCATCGCTAAGAGGAACAAAAGGTGTGTCCAACATATTTCTTCCTTCATTATTGCTAGATATACTACTTTGCTAGCTGTTCCTATATCCAATGAAATCTGTGTGCGCGTCATGTTGTGGAAGCCTCTTCACAGATTTCCTACTTTGCTAGCTGTTCCTAATTTAACTCTCCCTAATTTCCTATAAGCGAACAGCTGAGCCAAAATTTAGATGAATTTCACCTTTCATATTGCCTGCCTGTGTTCAAATTTTCCTCTCTCCCTAGCTACATGTTTGTAGTAGCCAATAAACGTACCGTGAGCCAAATTTGCGTATAGCCTTTGGATGCAGAGTTCGATCGTACTGCATCTCATAGTAGTTTGAGTTGTTGCTTGCACCAATAGCTGCGCCCCCGAGGTATGCACTACCTTAGGGCATGTACAGTAGTACCGACGGCAGGTGTCTATAAGCAGATCGCCACATCACCAATAGACACCTCTATAGACAGATTGTACATTATGGTGTCTATTTGTCTGTCTATGCTATGTCAACCGATTGCGAGTTTCCCCGAGTAGTAATAAGTACGGTGTTCCCACAAGCTGATCAAACTTGGCTAATTAAAGCGTACTTATTACTACTAGTTTTCCCCGAGTTCATACAATATCCTACTGTGCAAATTGGGGAGCTGAAAAGAACAAATCATAGGAATCATAGGGGGTTGCTGCAGGGTTCCATGGCTGCTTGTCCGTCGCCGGAGCTTCCATCGACGAAATGGCCAAACGCATCCAGAGCAAGACTCAATGCCCCCGCATACCAATCCAAGGTCGTACAATATCCTACTATGCAAATTGGGGAGCTGAAAAGAACAAATCGTAGGAATCATAGGGGGTTGCTGCAGGGTTCCATGGCTCACTACAGGACGCGTAGGATACGCCGACGGTGGCCCCCCGTCGGCGTAGGCTCCCCTCCCGTCGGCGTACGGAGTCGCCGACGGTGCCCGTCGGCGTAGAGCCGTCGGCGTTCAGACCTGTCGGCGTAGTCGAAGCCCCGTCAGCGTATTCCATTCCCGTCGGCGTAAGACTGTCAGCGGGCCCCACCAGCCCCGTTCCCGTTCCCGTTCCTTCTGAAGACGCCGACGGCAGGCCGTCGGCCTCCTGGGCCACGTGGCGTCAGCTGCCCCGCGCGCGCGGCGGATACGCCGACGGTTCCTCGTCGGCTTCATGGGTCACGCGTCGCTCGCTGGGCCGCGCCTGGGCCGCGGATACGCCGACGGCCTGCCCGTCGGCCTATCTGTCTACGTGTCGGGCTGCTGGGCCGCTCGCTGGGCGGGATTTCGAGTAATAGGCCTTTTCGTCTTCTCTAAACCGATGCCTTCTTTTGAGAAACTTGCGATGCGTGTCGAAGGCAGAATACTTCTTACCCCCGTTTAGCCAAATGAACTCAAGTCGGTTCCTGCACACTGGGCATGACCACTTACCAGCTGTACACCATCCACAGAATAGGGCGTACCCTGGCATGTCGTGCATGGAATAGTGGAACCAAACTTTCATCAAGAAGTTTCTCTTCGATGCACGGTCGTATGTCATAGTCCCGTGGTGCCAAGAGTGATACAGATCATCCACAAGCGGCTGCATATAGACACTCAAATTCTTTCCCGGATATTCAGGCCCTGGAATGACCAGCGACAGGAATATGGTCTTTCTTTGCATTAGGACTCTGGGAGGGAGATTGAGCGGAATAACAAACACGGGCCAGCAGCTGTACGAGGCAGTCGACATACCATACGGATTGAATCCATCGGTTGCTATCGCAATTCTGACATTTCGAGCCTCTTCTGCCTCCTCGGGGTATTTTGCATCGAAATTCTTCCATGCCTGACCATCAGATGGATGTTCCATCTTTACCCGTCCGTGCTCGTCCTCGTATCTCTTCCCCATCTTGTGCCACGTCATCTGTGTGGCAGACTCCTTGTTCATGTAAAGCCGCTGGATTCTTTTTATGAATGGGAGATAACGAAGAATCTTCTTGGCGACTTTCGTCTCCTTTTTCTGACCATCTGCTCCCTTTACCTCATGATACCTAGAGGCTCCACACAGGGTACAGTACTTGTCATCCGCAAACTGTTGCCGAAACAAGATGCAACCTTTAGGACAACAATCTATCTTTTCATAATCCATGTTGAGCTCTCGCAAGATTTTCTTCGTCTCGTACATGCTTTTAGGCAAACAATGTCCTTCGGGCAACATGTTACCATATGTTTGCAGATGAGCTTCAAAGCATGAACGGGTGTTGCCATACTCGAGCTTTTTTGCTAGTACTTGCGAGATGGCATCGAGCTGAGAAATACTTGCGCCCTCGTACAGAGGTTTCTCAGCCGTTTCCATCATATGAAAGTAGGCCTTCGCGGTAGGCTCCAGTTCCTCGGGTTCACAAGGTTCCTCTTGTTCACACGGTTCCTCCGGTTCCTCGTGTGAAGGTGGTGAATCTGGCATGTAGGAATCACGGAGATCATTCAGAAAGTTTCTAATCCCATCGTCCTCCTTGCCATTGATCCGTTGCCGCATCACCCTGCCACTCTCACGTTCGTATTCAGCAAAGTCGACCGTCGTGACGAAGCCCGGCATATACCCATAAGACCAAAGGTGTTTTATCATATCCTCTTTTCCCTTACGCTGACGCTTCCTGCAATGACTGCAAGGGCAAAGTGGACGAATGCCTGCCTTTGAACCACGCGCTAACTCCTTCACTAAGAAATCTGTCTTCCATACCCACTCATCGGACCTTTCAACCGCACTAATTCGGCCACTGTATATCCACCCATTATCAGCCATCCTCTGTTTTATTTCGGAGCCAAACAACATACATAGCATGAAATTAATTGCATCATAGTAATTTTTTTCTTCTACCGTGCAAAATGAAGCATCAACCTACATCTCTAATAGGTAATGGTCCTAGCAGCCGCCGGATCCGTAGATTGAGTACGTTCTCCATGCTCTACCCCGATCCGAGACAGAATTTCGGCAGCACCTCCCCGCTGCTCTCCCGATACACGTCTCGGCAAAAAGCCGAGAGGATGTACATAAGGAGAACAACGAGGAGGCGCTACCGAAATCCTGACCCAGACCGGAGCAGAACATGGAAAACGTACCCAACTACGCATCCGCCGACTGTCCCGTAAATGCCGCAAGCGTTACGGTTCAAAATATGCCTACCTCTAATGCATATTTATCCGCGTAACGCTCGCGGACGGGAAATGACACCTAGCTGACGCGACATAAATAAATGCGAGGGAGAAGATGGAGTTCTAGCTCACCCTCGGCAGTAGAGGAAGTAGTCGAACGCTGGCGTGATGACCGGGTCGAGGGTGTGGCGGCTCTAGTCAACGGCGGCGGGGTCGAGAGCGTGGCGTGGCGGCTCCAGACAATGCCAGTGGGGTCGAGAGCGTGGCGTGGACGTGTAGGTGGTCGACGGCGTGGCGGATCCAATTACCTGTAACAAATTAATTAACATCATTAACTAAATTAACATCCCTAATCTAACCTAGGACTATCAATTAAAATAATTCTAACTCTAATATTAACCTAGTACTATCAACTAAAATAATTCTAACCCTAATACTAACCTAGTACTAGCAACTAAATTACCTTCAAACTAAAAAAAAATAGCTACTAAAATTTATCTAACCTAAACTTTTCCTAAACTAAAATTTGTCTAACCTAATATTTTCTAACTAATCTAACTACCATAACTACTAGGAACTAATTTAACTAACATAACTAACATAACTAACAGCTAATTAACTAACAAATCTTTGTTTCAAAAAAAAGCTGACAAATCTTAAAAAAAATCACCTCACTCCCTCACTGTCTCTCTCACGCGGGGGAGGGAGTTCACTCCCGAGAACTTCCGGCCGAGGGGGAGGTCGGGGCAGAGGGGCGGGGCGGGGCGGGGCAGTGGGGCGCCCGGCTCACTTCCGGA
The DNA here is from genome assembly GCA_028641055.1 of Alopecurus myosuroides. NCBI lineage: Eukaryota > Viridiplantae > Streptophyta > Magnoliopsida > Poales > Poaceae > Alopecurus > Alopecurus myosuroides. The sequence goes on from CM054057.1 coordinate 2,380,733, forward strand.
GCTCGCCGCCGGCGAGCGCGTGGGGCCACATCTGGGCAGTGGGCGTCGGGGCGGGGCAGAGGGGCGCGCAGGGCAGTGGGCACCGGAGGACGGGGCAGAGCGGCGCGTGGGCGCGCGCCGGAGGAGGGCGGGGCAGCGAGCTGTGGACGGCCGGGAGGAGGAGGCGGCGAGCGGTGGACGGCCAGGGAGGAGGTGGCTGCGAGCGATGGACGGTCGGGAGAAGGAGGATGCGAGCTCGCGGCGGGCGGAGACGGCCGGGAGGAGGAGGCTGCGAGCTCGCGGCGAGCGGTGGACGACCGGGAGGACGAGGCAGTGAAGCGGCGGCGGCAGCGGTTCACGCGGGCGCGGGGGGAATGGGATGAGCACACCCGTTCACCCGCGTACCGCTCGGATAAGGGTTCCCGGCGTAACGCCGACGGTGACAGGGACGCCGACGGTGACGAGGCATTCAACGCTGACGGGGGCGGTACGCCGACGGCTGTTCTTGCTCTACGCCGACGGGGCAGTCAACGCCGACGGGGGGCTAGCCTCCAATTCCGTTCCCGCCTGGACGCCGACGGGGGCCGATCTTTCACCGTCGGCGTCTCCGGTGGCCGTCGGCGATCGTCGTCTCTCCCGTAGTGGCTGCTTGTCCGTCGCCGGAGCTTCCATCGACGAAATGGCCGCATGGGAAACGGCGGCGGTGCGCTCGCCGGTAGTGAGCTGCTGGGGCTTCTCTAGTGGCGGCGGGGCAGGGACCCGCCTCGATTGGCGTCCCATATTGTCAAGATCTGCAAAAAAAAAAACCTGGTTGATTGTGTTCTCGTGGAGATCTTTGCTAGAGAATAGGTAGCGGACGAGCGGATCTTGGAGATATTTTATTGGCGCACGAGAGGAAATTTTCGGGGGAAGGGGAACGCGGAAGACGAGATCCCAACTCTTTCCCACGACAACCTACAGCCTCGTACAATGGTAAAAAAGCCGTCGTTAAGGGGAGATTTTGTTGCTAGTCGACCGTCTTTATTTCTACCGACGGTCGGCCTCCTTTCCTGTTTTCTCTCTCCCCCACGGCAGATTATTTCTTACGTGCCGTTTGTTACTGACGGCTGACTAGATACCGATGTACATGCCCTTACAAATGCAAATGCTAGGGGGATTATTGTTACTCAATTAACCGGTTTAGTTTGGTAACTGTTTTATCAAGTTAACTTTCCTTGTTCTAATCCTGAAATTGCACCTTGTTTGTAGGATGGAAGTAATGTGTCGGGATGATATTGTACTTCTGGAGAGTATACTAGATGGAAGTTCTCCACCGTCCGAATTATCGTTATTATTTTTTAAGTGTATCACTGATAATTTCTCCATGGAGCAAGAAATCGGAAGAGGTGGATTTGGTGTGGTTTACAAGGTAAACTGTATTTTACTTGCATTACTAAGTCAAGATTACTCATTCTAGAGCTAAACTTGATTCATGCTAACAAGAGAGGTTAATCAGGGAGAGTTAAAAAATAGAATTGTTGCTGTGAAGAGGCTTACGTTCAGCGAGAAAGCAGATCAAGATTTTAATCGCGAGATCAGTAACCTAATGATGGTTAAACACAAGAATATTGTACGGGTTCTCGCTTATTGTAATACCATGGAATCCCGGAAATTAGGAAGTAGTCAAGGAGAAACCACGACAAATTCCGTTCCGTATGTGCAAAAAAGAATACTATGTTTTGAGTATATAAGTGGTGGAACCCTTACTCATTATATTCGTGGTACGTAAATTACATGTACCATGTGGTATATATAACCGTCCTCTTTGTGTAAATGCTTGCGATCTTATTATTACTCTACTTTTGCAGATGAATTAAGTGGACTGGAATGGCACCCCCGTTATAAAATAATTAAAGAAATTTGTCACGCGCTGGACTATCTTCACAACAAACAGAATTTGGTTCATAGATTTCTAACGCCTGATAATATACTTGTAGATAATCTTATGTCGCCCAAAATATCAGATCTTGGTGTATCCGAACTTGTCGGTCATAGAGAATTCAAAAATATGACTACTAACGCTAATATTAGATGGTAAGCTTCGCTTTTGTTGGACCCAGAAAAAAATTCCCAATGATTTCTTGCTGGCATATAATAGTTACACTCCATGCAGGGGATATAGCGCTCCAGAATTCAACGATCTTGTATTTTCACTCAAGTACGACATCTATAGTCTGGGTGTCATAATTATTCAACTCGTGACCGGATTTCGACAACACCCAGATGTGAAAAATGTAAGGATTACTGGTCCCAATATTGCAGGTTATAATCCTGTTCAGCAGTACGAACAGTAATACAATCCTGATAATAAATTATTTCCTAATTATTCATTTACTTTGTGGAGAACTCAAGCAATTAACTAATAAGTCATTAATGCTTTCTAGTAAATGAGAAATTATTCCTAATTATCACGTTTTAGATTTTACTATTTGTACTTTACTTTTGATACTTAAGTACATGTTCCAAGTTTTGTGCAATGATAGAGATTTTCCTTTCGTTGAGGCCCAATCCAATTGCCCTTCCCTGATCGTACTACGCATGCATATTGCAGGTACTGACAAGGTGGAGGCACAGATGGGATAAATCAAATGAAACACAAAGATATCGACAAGTAGCAAAATGCATCGAAATAGGAATATCATGCCAAAATGAGAGGCCCAAAAAACGGCCTTCTATATCCGAGATAATAAAAGAACTCGATGACCTGGATGGCGGTAGTGGTGCAGTTGGGCAGGTATAATCATTTCTGTAGTGACTAGGGTACATCAGTCAATCAATTTTGAACATAATAACCTAATCTTGCTCCTAACCATGGTTTTTGGTTACTGGTAATTAAGTTCGGTTACCGACCGGTAACCGAGTTTCCCGAGCCCCACGGTAAATGTTATTACCGGACAAAAAATCTTGAGTTTTTGTGTGTCAATATTTTAGATTTCAATGCCTAATCTAAGGTAAATAGATTGTAATCTCGACACATAGACATTTTCAAACACGTGCCTTGTTGGTAACGTCGTGATTTTCTCTCCCATAGGTTCCGGGTCTGAGTTCACAGGCCGAAATTGCACGTTGCATACATACCACTACGCTATGAGCAAGGTTGTGTTTAGTTTGGGTTTAAATCCTAAATAAATCTACCATCGAAAATTTAAATTTAGAATTTAGTTTTTAAAATTTTCCAGGTAACCATCCGGATCCCGAGCCCCCTCGGGGGAAAAATAATTCGGGTACCAAAAGCTTGCTCCTAACTAAGTTTTGTTTGCCAGCATTATTAGCTAGATTCTTTACATTCTCTATGAAGTTTTTTCTTGTTTTAAGCAAATTTATGTACGTAAACTTTGTAACTACCATATATATCACTTTACTTGAAGACATAATAAGTGAAAAGGTGACAATAATTATAATTCTAATGATACATTAAATTTAAGAAACTGATTTGCACACACCGTACATGTTGGTCAGCCCTATAAAATAAAATGGAAAATATGATAAATTGTAGACCATTGAAACTAAGCAGGGAGTGTCTATCTACAAGCTAATCTATGTTATCTCTTCTATCCCAGGTAATACCTTCCTGGAATGGCCTTCTTTGGATTGAGCCACCAGAGCTATTTTTTCCTTTCCAACTTAACAGAAAGATATCATGCTCCCTCGAACTACACAACGGAACATATGATCATGTTGCCTTCTTCATAAAAAAGGACAGCGAATTTGAATACCTCCTGGAAACCGAGAAAGGCGTTGTTCAACCTTGTTCACATCGTACAATTAACATATCATTGCTAGAGCAGGAGGAGCCACCTGAACATATGTCGACTCCTGATGAATTCATAGTGAAGAGCACCCGAGTAAATGAGGGTCTTACTGCTGAGGATATAACTAAAGAGATGTTTAGTAAAAATTCGGGTTACATTGTGGAAAAGATGAGGTTACGCGTCATCTATTATGCAAAAACGAGATCACCATGCACTGTTGAAGAAAAACCAAGAGAACATATATCACTTGGTCCGCTAGAAATATCAGCCAGTGAAATAACAATTAACCCTCAATCCAGCACGAATTCATTAGGTGACCATGATAAGAAGGTAAGATAAGTTCATTCCCTCATGATTACCTTATTACAATGTAGCTAGCATCTTGATGAACGGGGGCTCATAGAAATTTGATTATTATATTTCTTATTTAGAGCCAAGAGTCATGTGGAACATCATTTGAGGATGAATTAAGGTCAACTTCACTGGATGGCCGTAATATGGTAAGATGCATGTGGTTATTCACCGATTTTTTTTTTCTTTCGCATTATAGGTAATGGCGTGATCAATTCGTGTCTCGTAGAAAATTACTTTTTATATGTTTAGGGCACTAGTAGTTAAAATTTACGAAGATATTGTGTTATTGTTTTTTGAAGAACTAGCCACGTGGCCCTCGCAAATGCGAGGACACCGAGCATTCAATACATCTGAGAAATAAATTTACGTCATTATTATCAATAAATATTTTCTTTATTATTAATAATATTGAATTGTAGTAATATTATTCTACAACCACAATAAATATAAAAGGATATGGGACCAAATTTGTAGGCCATGTATAAAACCCCGATTGCTCACCCTAAAGGACTTCGCTCGGCCATCACGCAGCTCGGTTATCTGGAAGGAAAGAAATGCTAATGTCTTGAACAAAAAAATATTAATATCATCGGTGCTCATCGATAATATCAAGGATGAAAGTAAGAACAGGATTTACGTTCATTTTAAGCATTTGGCTAAAATTATTTCACAAAGTTTTCAGGTGGTGATGATTTTTTTACGTTTGGCCTAGCCGTAACATGTATAAAAGGTAAAACTTTTCCCTCGTTTCGTACAGAAAAATATTAGCAAGCTTTATGACAGGTAAAAAAATTTAGCCCCGCAAAAAAAAAAATTGTTGACTTTTTTTTCGAATAGGTGGCATAAACAGTAATAAGCTAAGTTGGTAGATAGAGAAAAAGAAATGATACCGATCATGGAAACATGAATGCATTTAACCTAATTGATAACAATAATTGGGTTAATCACATGAGCAAGTTTGTGGAATAAACTCGCATCTGCTTGTAGCAGTGATCATAGTTTGTTACCCCTATTATACATGCATGGTTCAGACTCATTAATTAAACTAAAGTACCACCCTCATAGACATGTCTAGCCCACCCTATCTCAAGCACGGCCGCGTAATCTATTACAGATGCAAAGTGGCAATTTGTGATAATTTTTCTTCGAAGATGAATATATTGTCTGAAAAAATTAAATAAATCCAGGATATTAAATGAGGAGTGTACTTAGTGGATTATTAGGGAGTGTGCAAATATTATATGCGAAGTTCACGGGAAGATGTGAGGATAAATCTATTACATGACAATTGGGTAACTACCCTACCAGTCTGGTTTTTAGACAGAAAGAGAGCTCGTAATTTTCATCACTTTAACTCTTAATATTGGAAGAAATTGATTCCGACACAATATCGAAATAAATAGGAGAACCTGGGTAACATCGAATTACAAAAATAATTTTTTTATAATGTTTGAAAAAAAAATCTGATACTAATGTTCGGGGAAATATTATCAAGTATTGTGTTCGTAAAAGAAAATTTCACCAAAGCATAAATTTCAATACACCCTCGGACAAAGATTTGCCTAAAACAAAACGCTATATACATGCTAGTTCATCATATATTTTTCATTTCTGCCCATAACTCGATAAGTATCATTTCATGACCAATTTTTTTTCAGCTTGACCGTCTCTGAGCATAAAAAGGATTTGTAATTTCTCAATAAATTTTTGATTTCTTACCTTTTTTTCCCTACATGTCATGCGTGAGAGTTATTAGTCCGTCATGTCCCGACGCATGCACCCATCTTGACCTTTGTATCGGAGTATGATTAGACCACGTGGGAACCCCAACTGAAGAGTCCGGGCGTAAGTAAGAGGTAGATGCTCTGACCGTATGATGCAGCCTAGGAATCGGCACCGGTGGAATTAGGGCGAGCTGCAAGCCCATCATCTAAAGAAGTCGTCCGATGTCTTTCTTACAAAACCATGGGTATGGCATTGAGGTGCAATTCATAATAGAATTGTCAAACTTGGGCAAACAAACATGATAATCTTATCTGTCCGGTTGCATGAGTATGAATTCTCAAAACTTGGGCAAACAAATTAACATGATAATATTATCCGTCCGGTTGCATGAACACCCAAGCTGGATGCTTCCACCGTGATGTACATATACTTCCTGCCATGCAACGTAGACCATATCAGCCGGCCGGCCGGCTTGCTTGCTTGCTGGAAACCCGTAATCATGTGGAAGGTATCGCGAAGAAGGTCGCCACAGTAGAAAGAGGAAAGTATACTTAGCGGAGGATTAGGGACGTATCTATCTCAGACATGGATCGCTAGCCAGCGCAGGAGCGCACCCGTAATCCCATGGAAGGTGCCGTTTGCTTCTGCCTTGCCGTTCGTCGGACATGAGCGTCCTAGAAAAATTTCACATAGAGGCGGGAGGAATAAACCTAGAGCATGGCGAAGCACAATGATTTTTTTTTCTTGTGGGAACAGAAATATATATGGACGCATAAATAACGTGTCAAACGGAACTACGATGTTACGCAATTAATAACCTTTCATTAAATCAGATCTGTTGAAATAATATCTAACGACCTATATTTATTTTGATGATGTGGCTGAACGTGGTGTCTCTATTAAACATCCGTTCCGTATATTGCTTTTAGTATATATAATAGATAGATGTGTAGAGTTGCGTTAACTAAAGCAATGTACCAGGAGTACTTTCATTACTGAACCTTGACCACAGGCTTCGAAATACTGTACGAACATTGTAAGTATATGTAATCAGCACACGTTGGTAGCAGGGTACAAATTATTCGTCTCTTAGGCTATAGATTTGGGCTCTAGGCTCCCACCCTCTCCCACTCCGGTGGTAGCCCACGGGTGATATTTTCCCCACAGTTCCATGGCCTATCATTCACAGGTTGGATACTTGGGCTATGCAGCTGGTGATGTCCGATAACTGGTGTTGACCCACCAGCATCATGTCGTTGGCGTGCCTGTACATGTCAGCCCAAACACAATTTTGACTGTCCGTTCAGGCACCTTTCATACATGATCCACATCCGATGCCCCATGCCCTGATGTCCTCCACCTGCTTGGTTGTATCTGTTTTATATACATGAGCATTAGAAAATATCATGTATAAATAGGATCAATAGCAGGTACGTGAACATAAGAAAATAGAAATATATATATATGCAACTCAACATCTATGAAAAAACAAAATGGAGTTCCTCTCTATGATGGAGGATAGTTTTTTTTGCGAACTGGAAATATATTGTAAAATTAGGCAAGGTTACAATCTGACAAGCTGTCAAGACTTCTCCCGGCATAGAGTTTGGCCACAAAACCATAAGGGACGACATACGAGTCAGGTTCGCTAACACATGACTCACATTATCCTGCTCTCCCCTGATTTCATCAATATAAATCCTACCATCGTCCCGAATAAGTTGTTTTCTTTCCTGGATAGCTCCCATATGTTCAGAACAGTCAATATATGTCATCTTGATCGATTTGACTGCCTCCATGCAATCCATCTCGACCTAGCAGAGTAGTTCACACACTACTCTCTCACCATCGCAATGCCCTCTCGGCAGGCAACTAGTTCAGCAGAAAGAGGACTCCTTCACGAAATAAGGAACCTGCAAGCGGACATGATCGGGTCTGAAATATGAGGGGCTGTTTGGATTTCGCCTGAGTTAGCCCCGCCAAAATTGGCACGCCAAAAAATTGGCGACCGATTTTGCCGCCTGCACCTCGCCCACGCGCGGGCGTAAAATCTGAACGGGACTTCCAAAATTTTGGCGTGGCTCCGAATCTCTGGCGCTCATACAAACGGTGCCCCTGATACCAGTCAACGACCAAAAAATTGGTTGGGCAAGATGGGGCTTCAATCCAAACAGCCCCTGATTCTGTGTGGCTTCGTTGTTGTGCACGCTTTTCTTTTTTGAAGTGTATGCATGCTAACTGTCGCATTGTACTATTTTACTGCAGCCTCACTGTATGGTATATGCATGTGCACTTTAGCAGAAAAAGAATAGCCAGTAACGTACGGCAATAAATGGATAGAGTTTACCATTGAAAGGATGATTAAGGATCGCACGGAAGGGGACAATGTTTTCCCCATTCTCTGCGTGTAGCACAGACATGGCCTGGTGCTCCTTAGATTTTTCCTTTATTAAAACTGTATTCAGTTAAATTATCTATTCTATTATATACTAAAAGCATTATACAGTGCTTAATAGACGCACGAGGTTGATCCACATCACCACAATTATCGTAGATAGTCAGATTGAAAATTAGTGGCTTGAATTTAATGTAAAGTTATTGTTTAACATAACGTGTTGTACACATTATGGTTCACGTATACCCAAGTATGACGTGCCTTAACACCGTAGATACTTTTTTGTTTCAGACTTGGACTCAAAGTATGCCTAAAACCGTGGGATTTTGTTTATGCATGCATGAATACCATACAATATCCAAAGTGTTCCCCGGCCGTACGACGTCCCGGTCCTAGGAATAGCCAAATCGTAACCTTTTAATACCTACTCCCTCCGTTCAACAATAGATGACTTCGACATATCTATATATGGATTTATCTAGACATTAAAAATGTCTAGATACATCCATATATAGATATGTGGAAGTCATCTATTGTTGAACGGAGGGAGTATTAATTAGATAAGATAAGGTTCAGAGTTGTCGTTTCAGACTTTAACTCTTGTATAGTTAAACGTCAAAATAAATATTTTCATCGATTATATCCTGGAGAAACAACCAACTACCTTTAAAATAAATCGCACACTAGCTAACTATAGCTCTGTAACAATAGCAAAGTCTGTTCAGGAAAAAAACAATCCAAAGTTTTCCTTTCAGAGTTCCGGGACGTACGACATCCAGGTCATAGGAATAGCCAAATCTGTTTCTAAAATAAATGTACACTTGCTACCTTCTGTCGCATAAAAATAACAAGTCTGTTAGGAAAGAAAAGCTCCCGCTAGATTGTTGAATATCAAGTTTGTTAAGAAAAAAATCGGACACTAGATTATAATTCTTAAATTTCGCATGGAAACGCATTGTTTACGCTAGAGGATTGTAATTCTTAAAGAATTTCTATAAATCATACTCAACCGGAAATAAGGAGGCCCGTGAATTCCTGTGATTTTCTAATTGCACACTCTCTTATGATGGATTCTATGTTTTTTAGAGGAAGTTCATATGGTTTCTTAATCTTAAAATTAAATAAGGCATGTCATTGCAATACGTAATTGCGTCTAAATATTGACAGTTGACTATGATGCAAAAGTTAGGACGTCCATCCCAGTGTAGTCATTTTACTGCCAAACACAAATGAGCAAGAATGCAAAATGTGCAAATCGAAGAGCTAGGTTAGGAGGGAGAGAGAGAAAAAGGTATTTAAAAAACACAATATTGTTTCCATCTAAGCAGAAAAATGATATTCTAGAATTTTGTCGAAATTTCTATCATTTATTTATGTTTAAGTATATTACTAAAACAAGAGAAAAAAAAGTAAGATAATTAGATCTGGCTAGATAAAAAATCAAGTAATTTTATATTGTAAAAAAAATATTCATATACAATATAAATATGATTTTTTTACGCAATTTTACATATTCAGAGTAAAAAAGAAAGGCCAAAATTTATAGTATAAGGCGTCATGTACTGTATGACAATATGAAAATCTTATGTAATATAAAAAAAGGAGATAGAAAGATCATGTCAAAATAACAGTTTTTAGTCAATGTATTTATTAATAAGGATATGCTTTTACTATATTAAGCAAAAATATTTCTTATTCCATCATCATACAGTCATTGATCAAGTAGCCTCTTATTATTTGACAATATAATTGTTAATCCTGCACCACCGATCGAATATCCATAGAAAATACCAACTAGATCACAATCTGAAATTTAATAAAATAGAGCAATCTGGTATTATGCAAAATAACACATATAGTCATTAATGTACAGAAAAATGTACTAATAACCGCTCAATAAAAAAAAATAGTTCTTCACGGGTCATATTTATTATGCATGAATTGTGGCTACCCTTTCGCCTAAAGCGAATGTCCAAAATACATTGTATTTTTCGGTAAATCTCAACAAACCAAATATGGTGATCATATCTCTAATGCGAGGGCCACCATGCTAGTTATTGCAAATGATGACATAGAGTGGATATGGACGAAGTTTCAACTACTATGGTAGTGTTAGTGACAATGACTATAACGGTTTGGTGACGGTGAAGCTTCTCTTGTCCTTTTTTGCGAAAAAACTTCCGATCTATTCATCAATTATCATGACAGTAACAAGAAAACCAGAAGTAAAGAAAATTATGATCTGTATACCACCTAGCGACGACTACAAGCAATGGAGCGAGTCGAAGGCGCGCCGCTGTCATCGCCCCTCCATCACTGGAGTCAGGCAAAACTTTTTGTAGTATACAGTCGGGAAGTGGTCGTGCTAAGGACACACAGGACCAGCGCATCAGAACAGCAACCGTCGCTGATGAAGAAAAGTGTAGATCAGAAGGATTCGACCCGTCGATACACGAACACATACGAACGAAGATAGGATCTGATCGGATCCACCGAAGACAAATGCCGACCGACTCCTGCAAGATCCGCCGGAGACACACCTCCACACGCCCTCCAATGATTCTAGATGCACCATCGAAACGGGGGCTAGGCGGGGAGGACCTTATTCCATCTTCAGAGAGCTGCCACCTCACCATCCTGAATTGAACACAAACCCTAACCAAAATCGAGGAAACAATTAGGAACGGAGCCCTCCCACTGGCATCAAGCGAGATCCACCGTGCCTCCATGACCTAGAGCCACGGGAGACGGGCAGATCGGTAGCCGCCGCCGGCAGGAGGCGAGATCTCTTTTCCTGGTGCCTCATATAGACGTGTGAAGGGTACGTGGTCAGCTATGAAGCTTCTCTTGTCCAAGTGATAGTGGATTTGAGAATGGTCACTTGTGAGATCCCAAAGCTCGGTTCGTGCAAGAGCCCCACTTTTGTTCTGGTTGCGTGCCACATATGGAAATGTTACATCTGGGGAGTATATGATGGGTTTGAAGTAATTTTATCTCAATTCACATTAAATATGCAACAACATACTACAAGTTTTACGGTGGTTGGGATTTTTAGAAACCGACTATCCATCCCGACCGGTGATACCGGACGGTACCGAAATTGTAGGGCCGGTACCAAAATAATATGGGACCGATACTAGAATTATGTGGGGCCGATACCTGTTTTTTTCTTCTAATAATTATTGTAAAAGTTAGTTTCCTATTCCATAATCTGTCTTTCACCACTAAACGGAAATGACAACATGTGAAGATAAAACGCGGGGAAAACAGGAGACGCCCCTCTTCATCTTTCACCTCTTACCCAGAGTAATTATCCTGCTTACACGTCATGCCACCTACGACCCGAGCTCGTACAGTGTGCGACTAGCTGCTGGCTTTGGGAGGATAGGGGTACCACGGGTATCGTCCCAATCACCATAAAGAGCTCCATAAATGTTCCGGCTAATTAGTTATTAGTAGGAAACAATGGATAAACTTATATAGAACATTAAGAGCACCCATGTTGAACTTTCAAATGATGAGTGTAAAATACAGTGATCACTCACTCGATGCCCCCTCTAGATTGACTCAACTGGCGGCTAAAATTTGTATGTCATGCTTTTGAAATGTATATTCTCATGTGCAGTATAGTTCTATGACTGCATCTTATAATTTAAATAAACAATGTTGCTATTGAGATACTTATGTAGCAGTTCGAAAGTATTTAAGTTAATTTCAATAGTATCCTATTTCCCACCAGAAATTTTTTTCTTTATGTTCACTTAATTGATGCTAATTAACATCTAGTTACATGCAATGAAAAAATAATCAGAAATGTGGATCACATATAAGGTATGTGTTGAGAGTGACATATTCTCTCATTTTTTTAGATACCAAGAAAGCAAAACCAACCTCTAAATGTGTAATCATTTGCTTTGAAAAATCTCGTTTCCCAGACGAATGAACCTTGCTGCATGTGGTGCATCTTTGTATGATCCGAACTGAGATTCAGATATGGTATAATATATGGTATTTGAAAAAGCACATGGATAAGTATTATCCAAAAATTAATTTGTATATTCTGATGGTTCTAAACCGAATATTCTATTTTTTTACCAAAGCGTAAGTCAATCTGTAATAAGCAGTTAGTGAGTTGTTGACTTCATGCGTTAAACAACATCAGAATTACATAATCATTGTAGCGACTATGAAGTATAGCCAATTACTGGCTTTTTATGGTTTGGCAATGTACATATGTGCGTCACTATTGGATTAATTTGCTTCCACCCGAGTCATCTCTGCTTCCATTTTGAATCCGCTGTTTGTTATATAGGCATCAAAATCCGCAATCGATAATTATCCATTCCATCTGCATCTGATGAGAAATGGTTCAAAATATGGTAACGACAATATTCGTTCTGATCTGCTTAATCCGTATGTGCAGTGTTCATATTAATAGATACCATTGAGCAAAACAGAATCAAATCAATTTCTCCAGTAGCCATATCGGCCATGCATACTATAAAATGTGTTTTCGAAGTAGTCTTGTAATAAAAAGAAAGGGGGGGGGGGTTATAAGGTATCGAATCAGCATTTCTCGATGGAAAATAACCAATTTTATCTGCACGCGTTCTCACACTTACTACATGATTATTTTAATATATGTTCTCAACTAGATAAATCAGCGTTGAATGCATGGCCCTCATATTGGAATTTGCCCGCGTGGCTTTTACCGTGGAGCAACAGAAAGGTGGATGGATTAGACTAGCTGAGGGGCTCACTTTCCATAAAGGTTATAGGCGGGGATAATTTGTACGAGTGCAGAGTGCTGTGTAATTTTAGGATTATTAATTTTTCTTATTTGCTCCAATCATACCCCCAACATATTTGTAATCATGCACTACACTGATAAAACTAATATGGCGTGATATCGTAAAATAAATGGATTCTAGTGTTACACTGAAATATATGGAAAATCACCACGATCTACCTTTGTTTCTATATAAACTAGATGACACCCCGCGGGTTGCAGCGGGAAATCATGTTAGGATTGGTTGTTTGCTCAACAAAATAATTTTCTAAATCTTTTAATCGGAGCAAGCCTTGTGCAGTACCTCCCGCTTGCGCACGGTACGGGGATGGGTCCGACCACTTTGGTTGTTTCCAGGATGTCTAAATCTTTTAACAAAACACAAAAAATGAGCTACCACTAACTTTACTCTGTATAAGATAAACATAGATTGGGAATGTTGAAGAGCAGGTGCATTGCTGTCATATATCGTTATATTTTCATCTAACTATGAAAATGGGCCAAAAGGTTTATGTACTGAACAACAATATTTGATAAATAAGAATGGCATCTCATCAAGTTCCATCAGATCCAAGAGCACATGACATTACACGGAACATGGGTTTCAAGAGTTGAACAAAATACGTAAGCAAGAAGCATTGAAAATAGGAATTTGTTACCCAAATTGGCTTAACTGTATGTATATCAACCTTCTACAGATCTTAAGAAAATGAAGTATGACCATACTACAAAAAGGCTTATAAGTTGGTCAAGGTTATAAGGTATCGAATCAGCATTTCTCGATGGAAAATAACCAATTTTATCTGCACGCGTGCTCACACTTACTACATGATTATTTTAATATATGTTCTCAACTAGATAAATCAGCGTTGAATGCATGGACCTCATATTGGAATTTGCCCGCGTGGCTTTTACCGTGGAGCAACAGAAAGGTGGATGGATTAGACTAGCTGAGGGGCTCACTTTCCATAAAGGTTATACGCGGGGATAATTTGTACGAGTGCAGAGTGCTGTGTAATTTTAGGATTATTAATTTTTCTTATTTGCTCCAATCATACCCCCAACATATTTGTAATCATGCACTACACTGATAAAACTAATATGGCGTGATATCGTAAAATAAATGGATTCTAGTGTTACACTGAAATATATGGAAAATCACCACGATCTACCTTTGTTTCTATATAAACTAGATGACACCCCGCGGGTTGCAGCGGGAAATCATGTTAGGATTGGTTGTTTGCTCAACAAAATAATTTTCTAAATCTTTTAATCGGAGCAAGCCTTGTGCAGTACCTCCCGCTTGCGCACGGTACGGGGATGGGTCCGACCACTTTGGTTGTTTCCAGGATGTCTAAATCTTTTGACAAAACGCAAAAAATGAGCTACCACTAACTTTATTCTGTATAAGATAAACATAGATTGGGAATGTTGAAGAGCAGGTGCGTTGCTGTCATATATCGTTATCTTTGCATCTAACTATGAAAATGGGCCAAAAGGTTTATGTACTGAACAACAATATTTGATAAATAAGAATGGCATCTCATCAAGTTCCATCAGATCCAAGAGCACATGACATTACACAGAACATGGTTTTCAAGAGTTGAACAAAATACGTAAGCAAGAAGCATTGAAAATAGGAATTTGTTACCCAAATTGGCTTAACTGTATGTATATCAACCTTCTACAGATCTTAAGAAAATGAAGTATGACCATACTACAAAAAGGCTTATAAGTTGGTCAAGGTTAAAAATAAATAAAGCTGTAATTCTCATTGCACGGCAAGCCTGATAAGCGGTGGTACACGGAAGTCTCTTCCATTGCATGTGTATTGGTCTTTTCTCCCTAACCTGCATGGCAAAGGCAGCTATCACCATCCATTGGTCAAAACTTAATGAATATGTCTGTCTAAATCATGATATATTTGTTCCCTACTTTGCACATGTAAAAATAATTATTGCCAAAGGAATTTTACCAGGCCATACCAATAACTTATTTTGTGTCTGGCCAATTACGAAGCTGATAAATTTAAACACATACAACTCCACAAATGTGTTAATATTGCAGCCGCTGATTCCTTTATCTGCATAAGCAGATAAAAGAGAATGAAAAAAATGTAACATTCAGAATTGAAGATCTAAAAAATTCAAGCATTTGTTGATCCCACCTTTTAGTAGTAGGCAAAATTTAGCCGGCTTGTCCAAAGATTATCAACATTTCTTTCTGACCCTTCATATAGAATTCGTTTTAGGTCTTTTAACTGCACCAAACTATACATCTGTATTAAGCTTAAGCACTCCATTTTACCAGTTTATATAAAGTACAAATAAAAAGGATGAACAAATATCATCTCTTGATTCCCCTAGTACCATAGGATATCTAAAGTGAGATATCTGTCAGTAGCTCATCAACTAAACCAAATGGAACTCCCATGTTCAACAAAAAGGGCCCATAAGAAAGGAAGTTTGAACCATCAAGACATGTTGCTTCCATTTTACACTACCAAATCCCACACCAGAGGAGACATCCCAGAGAAGCCAGAAAAACTCAATCTGCAATACAAATAAGCAACGTCGAGAGACAACAGCTGCGCAATCCTAATCTCCCAGGTAGCGGCGGGAAGCAAACTCATGGAGGGAGATTGCAAGATATGAACGACCATATTGTACTAACCTGATGAAATTGAGAACTGAGCAAAATTCATGGTGGGAACTTGTGGTAGAGAAGGAGATCCTAGCCAAGCCAAAATTAAAGAGAAAGGGAGTTTTCTATAATAAAATATACAAACGGGAAAAATTAAAATACTAGTGAGATACCAATAGAGGAGATGAATATGATCTAGATTGATATATAAATAAATAGGAATAAAAAAGCATTGAAATGACAAATTGGAGTGACATACCAAGAATATATTGCTTGTAACATTGGTCCAGTTTTGACGCCTTCATAAGCAACCGCGTCAATAAAAGAAATTGTAGGCAACGATCGTGTACAATGAGGAGACGGCGCAGGATTGCTTTCAAGCACAACTACAGATTGAGGACATAATTCTAGGCAGAGTTACCTATATGTAGAGCTCATGATGGTAGGGCAAGAAGGCGATCTGTCGAGGTTGTCGATTTGCCACGGGTTGTGGCCGCAAGAATTGACGGCAATACATAGTTGATAAATCATGGATTGGTTGCGCCGCTGCTTGCAAGTAGATCGAAGGCTTCAAAGAAGACCACACGGCGGGGCCAGGATGGAGCAGCCCAGCGGCGCAAAAATGAAGCGAGTGCGGACTTGGCGCCATGGTAGTAGAGGCCAGCGTGCCTGCTGAGGTTGTGCTGGGTCATGACGAAGTAATGACCATTGAGGCGGATTTGCTGCTGCGGGTGCGAGTGCGAATTGGGCGAAGCGACATGAACCGGGAGAGGAGACGAGTGACCAGATCCATTGCTTAAAAGAGGACAGAAGATCTATCAGTTACTCTGCATTTATCAGGTGGAGAAGATGAGGAGGAATGCAATCGGGAGGAGACGAAGGGAGCGAAACTGCCAGGTAAATCAATGGCAGGGGATAGGGTAGGACCGCAACACACAGCTCAAGCCCATGAATGTAGGTAAAATAAAATTATACGTCACCATGTGGGCCAGGAGATTGGAATTATGGGCTTCATCATAATTCATGTGGCTCGATGAGAACAACGGAACGGAAATCAAATGCGAATAAACGGGACGATGCGGAACATGAAAAGGATTTGGTATGGGATGACGTGGACGGGTGTGGGCCTGTTTACGTGGAGTGCCTGCATGTCAAGAGAAATGTGTTAGTGGGGATCACCGATTTAGTTATTATAGATTATAGATAAGTTGAAATAATTAATAGTTTTGTCTAATATTTACATAGTATTTCAGAAATGTCTTATTAAATGCTGGAAATATGGCCATTCAGTATCCAAGAAATTGTGTATGCAGATGGGGTCCACGCCAGAAAATATGACCTTACAACAATTGAAAGACATCACGAACAACTTTTGTAACGAGGGAATACTTGGTAGAGGCGGGTTTGGTGTGGTATATAAGGTAAAGGTTAACTATTTTCTACTTTCTCAAAAGTGGAACCCGCACTTGAAGAAAAAACAAACCACGTTAACAAGTGACTTTGTACAGGGAGTGCTAGGAAATGGGAAAATGATTGCAGTGAAGAAACTTATGCAATCAATATCTACCTCACAAGAGCAATTTGAAAATGAGGTTAATCTTCTTATGAAAATGAAGCACCCAAATATAGTGCAACTAGTCGGCTATTGCTACGAAACCAAACATTTACATAACCATCATGAAGGAAAATCTATTTTTGCTTGGAATACCGAATGTTTGCTTTGCTTGGAATGTCTACCTAAGGGGAGTCTTGAGAAGTACATTTCAGGTACGACAATTAAATATGCAATAGTTCTTCTATCCCTAGCTTTCATCTCTCTTTGAGATTTCAATTCTTCTTAGTTTGATCATAGTTCCTAAATACCATGTTACTATGAATGATAAGCGAGAATAACAATGGAAATTTTGAAATCCTTCTATATACAAACAACGCCAATGATAATAGATTTAAGGACATCATATATCTATATATTTCTCATATTTTATTGACAAATGCAGATGCATCTTCTGGACTTGATTGGCCTACACGGTACAAAATCATTGAGGGGATTTCCTATGGTCTTCAATACCTCCATGAGCAAACAGACAATCCAATTATACACTTGGATCTAAAACCTGGAAACATATTACTTGACGAAGATATGACACCAAAAGTTACAGACTTTGGATTGTCAAGACTATACGATAAAAAACAAACTATTCACACATCAATGTGTAGTGGGACATTGTGAGTCAACCGCTAGTTGGTAGTTAATTAATTTTTAGTAATGAATGAAATGTGGTTTCTCTTAGAAATTCATATATATTGACCCGTTGATGCTAATGCAGAGGTTATATGCCCCCAGAATACACACGAGGTATAATCACTCCTATGTGGGATATATTTAGTCTGGGTGTAATAATCATGGAGGTAATAACAGGACACAGGGACTATCCATATGACATTCGAACATCTTCCACAGTCTTTATCGAGCTTGTAAGACAAATCTCCATAGACATTCAAAATGAAGGCCCCATGTTCTTGACACCATGCCACATTTTTCGAATGTATTTTAATAAACCTATTTTTTTCTATTTCGCAGGAGCTTCAAAAATGGAGAAATGCATTGCAAAAAGAACTGGGGTATACATTGCTAGATACATATTACCAACAAATAGAAAGATGCATTCAAATTGGTCTAATCTGCGTGAATCCTGAGCGGACCAATAGACCAACAATCAACACAATTGTCGATATGCTTCAAGGGTTGGAAAATATGAATCAGTACATTAGCAACGAGGTAATATCACTTGCAGCCAAAGATAGCACATCAAGCTATTAATACTTTTAGTCTCATTTTTTCTTACCTAGAGAGTAACAACCATTACATTTATATGTTTATGTCTAGAAAGAGAATAATCTACCAACTTCTTCCAAATACAAGTTTATGTAGTCTATGTGCTTAATGCTCATTGTATGACCGTTTGTAGGTCCCATTTTCACTAGAGCAATTTCTCTAGCGTAGTGTGGGTAGGACAAAACGATGACATTAGTTGATTGTCCAAAAGTAAGTGGTTTGCGAATCCAAGATTCCATTTGTAAGTTGCTTGAAAATATTAGGGATAAAATTGCACTTCAGGAAAATGTCAAGGTCTAAAATTGGATATTGTTTATTAGTTATGATCACATGTATTGCGTATTGATGTTAAGTTCATCTATAATTCCATGTGTTTCTTGGAGTTCTCATTTTAGGTATATGTAAAATGAACTCTCACGAATTTTACTCTTTACCCATTATATTCTAGTTATTCATGTAACTAATATAGGTGGAATGTATAAATTTACTACAACATAAATTACTTGGAAAATGCATTTTGGAGACAGTTCATGTTCAACACACAAGTTCTATAGAACTAAATGTATCAACATTCTGGTCAATTCCAGTTATCAAGCCATGTCATCGAGGGCGGAGCCGTCGTCTAACAAAGGAGATCGTCGGAACGTCCATTTCTCATGCCTTTCTGTATGCCCCCTTATCTACCATGTATGTTTAAAGATTATATAAGTGATCGGTGCATATGTTATTTAAGTTGGCTTTAATTATTCTACAAGGTGTTGGATCTCCGTCGAGTGTCCGCATAAATTTTATTATTTGCATGGTATTTAGTCTTAGTTATATCGCGTGATTAAACAGTACCATGGACACCGTTTGGATAAAAAGACGACACATACATGTGTTTAGTGTTGTAAGCAATGGCAATCCAATAGGTGTTGTTGTGCTTTTGCAACTTTGCTAACGATTCTGTCCGGTATGACCTGCGTAAATCCATGACTTCATATTAACACCATTGGTTCGAATAATAGCCCTTTCAGTTGGATATTATGCATATTGGGTACGACGATTCCGCCGAATCGTTGGTTGTTTTGGCACTAGTAGACAACTGGTACCAATTAATCGGGACTAAAGGTCCCTCCCCTTTGATACTAGTTCCTTACGAACCGGAATTAAAGGCCCTCCACATGGCCTCGGAGGAGCCCGCGGGGCTGGATACCTTTGGTACCGGTTCGTAATACGAGCCGATACTAAAAGGTTGACGCCTTTTTAGGTTTTTCGATTTATTTTTCAGTGTTTAGGAGGAGTTTATGGGTATCGGCCCACTCCATCCCTCTCGTCCTTCGTCGATGCGGTAGAAATGTGTTTTGGTAGATATAAATATCTTCATGAATATCATTTGATGCATATATATTGCACATGTGATTGCATAAGATCACAAATTAAGTAGTACATGCATGAAGATCGATCTTCATGCATAGTCGTACTCTCCGAGCCATACTATATATTACATGTAGATCGCTATTACACGGAGGCATAGTACTGATTAAATTTAGACATAGAGGTAGTTTCCGAAAGTAGGTATGACATCCCTAAGGTAAAATTCTGCCAATTCCTCGGCAATTGCTTTGAAGCGGAGGTTTGTTGGGAGCGTGTCCCGTTTTCTTGCCAACTGTAAAAGAATGAGATAAAAATGAATACACTAGTTATGTGTATATATAAATCAAATCATAATAAAATAATTACGATTGAAACTCAGCACAACCGTTGGGAGCGCATCCCCTTTTTTTACTCTTTATTTTTTCGATTCTTTATTCTCTCGCTGAGCCTATTTTGAATAAAATCGCAAACATCGTATCCACATAGATCAATCCCCTTTTCCTGTTGCACGCATTTATGTACAATAATATAATTCAATCAAACAATAATCAAGTATGATAAAGGTGTGTGCACCTAGGTAGTACTACTTACTATTTTCAGACGCCATATCAGCTTCGGTTTCCATCCACCCGTCGGATCTTCCGCGATGAACTTATTCCAGACGTTGCCCGACAAAGAAAATGAAAAAAAGAGTTATTAATTAGTTGATATCATATCAGGAAATGAACGAAAGAGACGATAAGAATTGAAATTACTTTGTGAGCATATCAAAACATGTCTTGTATAGTATAGGCTCTCTGTTTGATGAGTCAAAGACTTCAACTTCTCCATCGTGAATTTTAATGACAATAAAAATAAAGTGGTAAATGCGCACGTTTAAATATGCAAGATCACAAATAACATATAAAAGATAGATCTATAATCAACTTTACATAGCATTCAATATTCATCGGATCCCAGCAAACACAACATGTAGCATTACGATAAGATGATCTTGATCATGTTAGAAAGCTCACAAGATCTAAACATAGTGGCACAAAGAGGATAAGACAACCATCTAGGTACTGCTATGGACCGTAGTACAAGGATGAACTACTCACGCATCACTCCGGAGGTACGCATGGTGATGTAGAGCCCTCCGGTGATGATTTCCCCTCCCGTAGGGTGCTAGGAGAGCTTCAGAACCCTCCCAAACTAGGGTTGACGATGACGGTGTTTGCGGAACTTTTCGTGGATGGAAGCTCGGATGTTTAGTGTTTTTCCGAGGAAGAGTTTATGTAGGCGAAAGGGCGATGTGGGTGGGCGCCCGACGGGCCCACACCACGTGGCCGCAGAGCCAAGGGGGGTCGCGCCACCCTATGGTGTGGCCACCTCGGAACCCACCTCCGGGTCTCGTTCGGACTCCATGTACGTGACAGAAAAATAGGACCCTCGGATTTTGTTTCGTCCAATTCCGAGAATATTTCCAGAACAACTTTTATGGGAAAAAAATAGCAGAAATCCATAAAAATGGTATAAAGTACATAGAAAACATGTAGAAATTGGCATAATAACAACATGGAACATCAGGAATTATAGATACGTTGGATACGTACCATACCTCCACCTCCTCCACCACGAAAAGGCCACGCAAAAGAACCTCCGGGGTATGGGATGACTTTGAAGAACTAAGAGTAGCGCAGCCGGAGGGAGGTGACCCGAAGATCAAGGCCAAGTGAAAATGGAGTGGATGCACCAGTGTGCTGTCCGTGAAAAGCAAAGGAGGATCTGGCCACTTGAGGAGGCACGTAGAGGGTTAAGAAGGACAAGGCAGCTGCAACTGGCGGCGTCCAGGCCACGCTCCAATTCAACCCCGACGGTTCGGTACGTAATTGGACCTATGATCCCGCTCTGCAGACAGAAGCTCTTTGTGCTTTGATTGCTTCTAATCGTTAGGCTTTGGTGAGTCGGAAGCTTTTGTCGAATATATTCATGAAGGGAGGATGTCCGAGAGGCAATAATAAAATGGTATTGTCTTATTCCTTGTTTATGATGAATGTTTATTTCTCATGCTAGAATTGTATTAACCGGAAACGTTCATACATGTGTGTTTAATAAACAAACAATGGTTCCTAGTAAAGCTTCTCTTTTAACTAGCTCGTTGATTAATAGATGATCAAGGTTTCCTGATCATGAACATTGGATGTTGTTAATAACGGGGTCATGTCATTTAGAAGAATGATGTGATGAACATGTACCCAAAATGAATATAGCAATGTGATCAAGTCATTAAGTTTACATTGCTATATAAAACATACGAAGTAACTTATTCCGTAGACCATGAGATCATGTCAATCACTGATACCGGAATTGTGCTTTGATGTCCTCAAACGTCGCACCATAACAGGGTGACTATAAAGGTGCCGTTAGGTATTAGGAAACTATTAGTTGAGGATCATGGATCAAGAGTGGGATTTTTCCATCCAAAATGGCGGAGAGATATACTCTGGGCCCTCTCGGTGATATCACATCGACACCGCTTGAAAGCACGTGATATGATCACAAGGATGTTATATCATGGGAACGAGAAAAGAGTACTTATCGGTAACGAGATTGAAAAAGGTATGGTTGATACCAATGATCGAATCTCGGACAAATAAAATATCGCGAGACAAAGGGAATAGTTCACGACGTTGTTGGTTCACACGATCACGAGAGTCGTCATTAAATACATAGGATTCATCACGGATCTCTAGATCACGCTGTTGATTATTGATCGGAGAGGAGTCTCGATCATGTCTATCTTATTCAAGAACCGTAGGGTGACACACTTAAGATTCGATGACGCGTTTGAGAGGATACGGAATATCGAAGAATATTTTGGGCAGCACCAAAATTGTTTCGGGGAAATTGAAATAGTTCAAGGTTTTTTTTGTCAAATGGTTGTTAATAGAATTAACGAATGATTCAAGGTGCTATATGCAAATGTTTGTTAATGGAATTCACAAATATAAATAAAGAAATAAAAATGTTTTATTTATTTATTAAAAGAAAATTTTTGGATTTTCTAAGTGGGAAATAATGGGAAAATGAGCGGGTGTGAGTGGAAATAATGGGAGGGAACCCTAGCCGCCCTCGTCCTAAGACCCATCCTCGCCACTGTCGGACGACGTCAATGGCCGAAGGCCGAGCGCTTGCGGTGGCGAGGTCTTTCCTTCTCCTTCTTGTGGGATCTTGCGTAGGCCAAGGTTACGGCTTGGGTGTCGTGTTGTTCGAAGGGCGCGACAACACGGCCAACTTCAGCGGTGGTGTGGACACTTCGGCCAATGTGGTTGTGACTTGTGACCTGAGGGAGGGCATGCTTGTTATACCCCGCGGTCCAAGAGTTGATTTGCTGACCTTGACCTCTCACATCCGATCTAGTAGTCTTGCCGACATACATATATACAATAGATCAAAAGATAATGAATATATGTGATGATTTATGTTTCATATAATCTCTACTTAAAAGCCAAAAGCTAAAAGCCAAAACCCAAAAGCCTAACAAATAACTCATAAATATTTTTAAACCAGCAACAACAACCCTCAACAGCTGTCCTGCCAAACATCAAATCTCTGCTTCCAACAGCTGCTCCCCACAGTTGATTACTAACAGCTCAGCAGCTACAGCTGATTCTCAACAGCAGCAGCCCAAACAAACAGACCCTTAGAAAGACGGCTCGTTTGGCTTTGACAACTTTAATCTGAGTCGAGCCGACTTTGCCAGCGCGTTTAGGAGAGAATAGGGGGGAGGATTGAAGAAGAGGCGTATATAAAAGGGTCTAGAAAACTTCTAAACTACTGCGGTTGGACAAAAAGGTTGAAGAGGAAACGAAAATGGGTCTAATGCAAAATCGAGAAGCCTTCCACCTTGCAGAGCTTTTGCCATGACTCGACCAACTAGGAAGAAATATTCAATGATTTTGAAGAACTTACTGCCCTATGAAGAAGAACTACTAGGTGGCCAAGGCAGAGGACACAAGCCAAGAAGAGCTCGTTTCAAGTTTCTGGCATCATCAGGTAAAATAGAATAGAGCCTTTTACCTTCTAAAAGTATCAGAATCATGTGTAGAATTAGTGCTGCGCTAATTAAGTTAAAAAGATAAACTAAGACATACTAGCAACCACTCATGCCTGGATCAATGTTTTAAATAGCGGGCTATGACATAAACAGGTAGTCTCAAAATTAGCTAAATCAACGCTATACCGTGTATAAATGGCTCTATATGCCGCTAAATTAGCTAAATTATACGTAGACACCATTTAGCGCGACCCTCCTAAAAACGTTGTACTGTCGCTATAGCCCGCTATTTTAAACTATGGCTTGGATGCTCGCAACAGTCCTGGTTCATGCTTGAATACTCAACCAACATGACAAGCATTTCTCCAGAAATTAATGTGCAATAATAGGATCCAAAATATATACATCCTACATGTCAAGAAAAATATTTGCCAACATCACTAACACCCACATATGAAATAAAAGAGAAACCAGTATGTCATGTTAGTCAAATAATTAAGCCAACTTGAAAAAGCAATTTGTTATGCCCATGAAGGATGAACGATGTTAATTAGCTACCATACATTTGGTACAGAGCCTTAACTTTCCATATATTAGGTAGAGTATGTGTCGAGACATCGTAGTAGTTTTCATAGACTGGGGTGCCATGAGACTACGGTAGAGACGTGGGGTAACGGGATAGCGTAGTAACACAGAACACGGGATTTTACCCAGGTTCGGTACGTCGCGACAGTACGGCGTACCTACTCCTGCACTTCTCACTAATTGGGACTAAAGCCCGTATAACAGGGTTACAATGTGAGGGAATAGATCTAGCTACTCGACGAGGATGAACTTCCCGACGAGTTGCGTAGAGCTTTAGCTTGTGTCTAACTTAACTTGTTTTATCTATCTCCCGTCCGGCTTTATATAATAGCCGGATTAGGGCTTACAGAACAGGAAACCTAGAAGACTACGTTTAACTTGTAACTTGGAAAGTAAGGAATCCGTCTTCTCCTCCAAGCCAGATCACGCGGGCCGTGATCCGGGTTCTTCTAGAATCCGGCTTCTGCGCGTCGGACTACTGGGCCGCCCAATGGACCTAAGCCCATTACCATGTAGGCCACCCTGGTAGTCCGGCTCTTTTGTCTACCATCTTCTATACCCCTATTCAGTATATATCCGACAGTAGCCCCTAGGAAGGATCAAAACTCTGAAACTCCGCCTTTCGTCAAATACATTTTGTCCGGGAAAACTTGATTCAGCAGTCTTGATTCTTTCTTCTTTCCTTTTGAAGGAGATGGTAACACAAAACTCGGAACTACGAAAATCCGGCTTTTCTTCTCGCGATCCTTCGCGGAAAAGGAACTTATGACATCAGCGCCTTAATCATGCTGACGCAAGCGCCGCTTGGTTTCACGCAGGAAACCCTGCAACGTATCTCTGACAGATTCTCGCGGGAAACGAGGAGATATCCATCATTCCTCTATCATTCCGTTTCCCGGATTTTCCGGCGAGCGACACGCGTCGAACATCCAACGGTCAAAAGAGCCGTTGGCACGTATCTAGAGGTTTTCAGGCTATAAATAGCCGTCCTCTTCGTCATCGGAAATCTTTCCTCACTCCATCACTGCCCACGCCATTGACGCAACCGTGAGCTCGAGAGGAAGACCTTGCCCCGACGAACTCTTCGCACGCCGGAGCGCTCATTCGCCACCGAAGAAGATGGCCTCTCCGTCGTCCTCACCGGCTCGCGCCTCCATCGACGAACTTTTGGGCGACCTAGATCCACAGCTAGGGTCGCCCAAGCATGCCGGCGACGAGCCGGAAAAAGCCACGGCATCCACGGCGGGCGGAGGAAATGCTTCCGCCGCCGCGGACGTTGCGGGCCCAAGCGCCACAACAACTCCGCCGTTCGCACCTGAAACTGCGGAGGAGAAAATCGAGCTCCTTGGCGAGAAACTCGCCGCCGCGAAGGCCGCCGCCGCCGCCACCGGAGCGGATGAGGAAGAGGAAACTGCAGGCAACTGGAGTGCCTGCAGTATTCCCCCGGCTCTCCTTCCAAACTTGGAGAAGGAGGGCTTGGTGCTCAAAAAGAAATGGCGGCTCCCAGAAGAGGAGACCGAACCCGTGCCACAAGAGGGCGAAAGGGTACTTCTTGCCTCCCACCTTCTACGAGGTATGGGGCTCCCACCTTCCTCTTTCTTCCTCCAGGTTCTGTCACATTACAGCATCCAACCTCACAACCTTCCTCCCAATTCCATTCTGTACATGGCCGGCTTCCAGGCCTTGTTCGAAGGTTACCTAGGAATAGAGCCTAGGTTAGATTTTTGGCTGTATTGCTTTGGGGTCAAGCGTAACTCTTCGGAGGGCGCACTCCCAAGTTGCGGGACCATTTCCTTTACTCTTCGGAGATTCCGAGAGGATTGGTTCCCCAAAATCAAAACTTCAGAATCCGTCAAATTTTGGACAGGTTCTTTTTTCTATCATCCCGACGTGCCTTTTCCTAAAAAGGCCGTCGGGGTTCCACCTTTTGTGAACTCCGCCGCCGTTCCCCAGGATAACTGGGTAACAGAGGCCGTCCAAGTTCTGCCGCCAGATCTGCTAAAGATCAAGCGGCGCATCGCCAAGCTCACCTCCATGGATCCGCCTCTAACCGGCATGGACACGGTTCTATGCTGGCTGATTAGGCGGATCCAGCCATTAGCCAACCACAACGGACGTTTCCTGTGTGAATACACGGGAATCAACGATCCGATGCGGACATCCACCAAGGATTGGCCCGCAAAGGAACTTAGGCGGCGCATCAACCAGTTGGTCGCATCGCGCGACCAATACACAGAGAGTCGGCCAATGTACACGGCCGAAAATCCGGTTCCCAAGGTAATTTTCCAGTCATTTGGGTACAGTTCTATTTTATCTCGGATTTCCTAGCTTCTGACTTTGGTTTTTGCTTGTTTGACAGTTCGAGGATCTTTCAGACTCGGACTTGGTGTCTGAGGCTGAGCTGGACGCGCTGCGCACCGCCGCTACAGGTGGACGCAAGCGCAAGAAGATAATTTCCTCGGATGAAATTATCGACCTTGACGGGATCCCCGTTGCCACTTCCAGGTTCCTTCTTCTGGGTTCTTTTTCTTTCATGGGACCTTTTTCGTCCATCTTCGGTGTTTTAACCTTTTCCGGGTTTTTGGTTTTTAGCCTACCCCCCTCCAACCTGAAGCCGAAGAAGCTGAAGAAACTCAGGGTTTCTTCCAGCCGAGGCAGCCAACCATCTCCCGCCGTCGCCCCGGACACGCCGCAGACGATGGCGGAAGAGCCTACTGCAGCCCCCACCACCAAGCCCCCAGAGCCCAGCCAGCCCGTTGTATCCGAGTCGGATACGAGGGAAAGGGCGGCCCCAGAGGTGGGGAAATCTTCTCGGACTTTCGACGAGGAAATCCCCACCTTTGACAAGGATTTTAAAGCTATCAATGACGGCTTGGACGCAGCCGGAAATCACTTCGCGGAATACACGAAAGAATTCCAAGAAAACTTAGCAGGTTTGCAGCGCATGAGCCAGGTATATAACTCTAGCCCCCAAGCATTAATTAAAATGCGTGCTTTTTGCTTTGATGCTTTTTGTACTCATTCTTTTCCTTGCTACATTTCAGCAAACCTCCGAGGCCATAAACCTGGAAGTTTTCAGGAAGCTCACCATCAAGAATAAAGAAGTTCGAAGCCTTCTTTCTATTCTTGAGGAGAAGGAGGCGGAGCTGGAATCCTCTCAGCTCGCACTGACAGAAACGAAAGGTAGGCATTTTCGTTTTGAAATTTCTTATTTGAGTCTTTGTCTGAGTTTTTTCCCGAGGAAATTGACCAACTCGGATTTTCCCTTCCTTTTCAGCTGCCTTAGCTCAGGCTAAGCAGGCAGCGGAAGATTCTGGCAACGCCGAAATTCTCCGCAATGAAAACATTGAGCTTCACAAGGATCTTGTGAAAGCTCAACAAGACCTGGAAGCCAGCAACCTGGCTCTTGGAATGGCTAATTCCAAGGCT
Source organism: Alopecurus myosuroides (assembly GCA_028641055.1). Lineage (NCBI taxonomy): Eukaryota > Viridiplantae > Streptophyta > Magnoliopsida > Poales > Poaceae > Alopecurus > Alopecurus myosuroides. Next base: position 2,408,654 of record CM054057.1, read on the forward strand.
TCCGAACAGGCGGGGAAAGACAAATCCACCATTCAGGATTTGACCGAAGCTCTGAACCTTCGCCTGGAGGAAGTTTCCGAGATCGACAAGCTCATCGGTAAATTTCTTACCCTTTTCACATCTTTCCATGTTTTGCTTTCTCTGTTTGTCTGCCTAATCCTTTTGTACGTTTTATTGAATCGAACAGGAGACACCCCAGATGGAACTCGGATTGCAGGCATCCGAGCTTTCGGGGGAAACATGGAATTTGATTAAGGCTGCCGGGACGCAGCTCATAGAGAAGTTCCTTCCCGATAAATCTGGGGAATGCTCGGAGGTTGAAAAACTTCCGGGTATCATCATGGAGGTGGCGGAGTCCAAGGAGTCTCTTCTCCGCTCCGCTGCACGGGGTGGTGCGCGTATGGCTCTAGGCCTTATGCGCATGCACTACCCTAGTGCCAAATCCTGGCGTGTGGCCACCGGTGTCCCTCAGGGATACACGGATGCGCAACGAACCACCATCTTTGGTGAAGTTAAGGGCCACGCAACCCAGATTGCCGCCATGGTAAATGTCGCCGTCAACTATCCAGAAGAGGAAGCTCCTCCAATCCCCGACGAAGAAAGCAGCGAGGAGGAGTCGGATTCTTGAAAGGTTACTTGGAACCTGGATAGAAAAAATAGACAATAGGAGCATTACTGTCCTTTTAATGTAATCTGAAATGTAATGCTTCTTTTATATTAATGAGAATTCCGCCTTTTGCAGTTTAAACTATGAAATTACTTTGCAAGTTGTTTGGATTTTACCATTCCTTTATCTTCTAAGTTCTCTGGTGAATATGCTTTAACTGTCATTAGTGTTTGAAATGGCTCAAATAGCATTATGAATCGTTATGCCGAGTAACTGGGGACGAACCAATCAGTTTTGAAACTCGAAAACATGAATCATGCTAAAGGCATTTTTACTAACTAGTTCCAGTAACCCAGCATACGCACAATCAGATAAGACTTAGAGAAACAAGGAAAGTTTTAAGTGAAACTTGGGCACGCAGGCAATTCAAGTTTCCTTTAGCCGTTAAAAGGCTGAAAAAATCATTCAGTTATGTAACGCCGAGTACGCAAGCACAATTAGGGTTAACGTTGAGAAATTTGTAAGATCATTGGGAAATAGATGAGGCGGAAACACTTTGCACTTATAAAGAATATGGATGATAGTATTCCGACAACTTTATTTCATGATCTCAAAAGATGTTTACATAGAATTGAACTAAGTACAGAAGGGGACATAACTTGCTAGACGTTCCCAGGCTTCCGCAATCCACTTGACCTTGTCGAACTTCTCCAGCAGTTTGTGAAATGGTAAGGTTTTAACCCCCAGCCAACTGAGAAATCTTTTTATGGCTGTGGCGGAACCCGGCAATTCTGGGACATCTTTTTCACACGTAAGTTCTGAGATGTTCGAGATTGCCTTAATCTTTTCCGGGTTAACTTCTATTCCTCTATGAGAAACGATGAAACCCAGAAGTTCACTTGAGGGAACCCCGAATACGCACTTAGATGGATTCAACTTCATCTGGTATGTGCGTAAGTTTTCGAAAGTTTCTCGCAAATCCTCAAGGAGTGTATCTTTTTCCTTGGTTACGACGGCAATATCGTCCATGTAAACATGGACATTTTTTCCAATTTGACTATGCAAACAACGTTGCATGCAACGCTGGTAGGTTGCACCTGCGTTCTTCAGGCCAAAGGGCATGGTTACGTAATAGTACGTCCCATACGGGGTTATAAAAGAAGTCTTGATTTGATCTTCCTTTTTCATGCGTATTTGGTGGTACCCGGAGTATGCATCCAAAAAGCATAAAAGCTCGGAGCCTGCAGTGGCATCTATTATTTGATCGATTCGCGGCAGTGCGAACCTATCTTTCGGACATAACTTGTTCAATCCTGTGTAATCTATACACATTCTGAGGGCAGTTGTGTCTTTCTTCGGTACTAATACCGGATTTGCGGACCAGTCAGTATGGATTACCTCCTTGATGAAATCCGCTGCTAAAAGCCGGATAATTTCCTTGCCAATAGCCTTCCGTCTTCTTCCGTCAAATCGACGGAGACCTTGTTTGACGGGTTTTGATCCAGGAATAACCTTGAGTTGGTGCTCAGCAAGTTCCCTGGGTACGCCTGGCATGTCAGCTGGACACCAGGCGAAAATATCCCAGTTCTCACGGAGGAACTTGATGAGCTCGCCTTCCTATTTGTCGGTCATCCCAGTCCCTACTACGACAAATTTTGTCGGATCTTTGGGATCTAGGATTACCTGTCTTGTATTCTCGGACGCCTTGAAGCTATCTGTTGGCTTCCGAGTTTCTTTTCCTGCCGACATTTCTTTCGGCGATACCTCCTTGGCTAACTCCTTCAGTTCTTCCTGAGCTATAACTCTTTGAGCGCAAAGGGCGTTTTGCTTCTCCAACTCGTTTGCCAGCTTGAAATCACCGGCAATGGTGATTACTCCTCCTTTAGGTCCTGGCATCTTCAGCTTGTTGTAGATATAGCAAGATCTTGCCATAAATTTGGCGAAAGCCGGACGTCCGAGTATTGCGTGATACACGCTTTCGAACGGCACTACTTCGAAGGATACTTTTTCCTGCCGGAAGTGATCTTTATCTCCGAAGGTGACATCTAGGGAAATTTCTCCTAGGGATCGTGCTTGCCTGCCAGGAACAATGCCATGGAAGCGTATATTGCTGTAGTTGAGCTGGGACTCGGAGATCTTCAAGTGCTTCAGTGTATCCAGGTACATTATGTTGATGTTGGATCCTCCGTCCATCAGCACTCTTCTTAGCCTAGTGTTTTGAACAATAGGGCTTACAACAAGAGCTTGTATGCCGGGTTCAGGGATATTTCCGGGATGATCTGACTGATCCCAGATTATCGGTGTGTTGGAGTACTTCAAGAATTTTGGGGTTGCAGGAACAACCGCGTTTATTTCTCGAAGTGTCCTTTTGGCCACCTTTGCTGACGGGGTTGCTAGGAAAGTTAACATTGCTTCTCCGTCAACTCTCGGAAATTTAGGTTCGCCTTTTCGCTGCTGTTCCTGGATTTTGTCATCAGTGTCCGATTCACTGTCTTCTTTTTCAGCTTCTGGCTTTTGTTTGGCAGGTTTCCTCTTGGAACCCTTCCCTTTATTTCCGGATCCTGCATTGCCTTTCATATGCTTGTTTAGCCGGCATTGCGCGTTTGTGTGGGTTGGTTTCCCAAACTGAGAGTGGTGGACGCAGGGTTCCGACTTAATTCTCTCCCATTCTTCGGGAGTGTAATTGATTGGATCCGGACTGCGGCCTTTCCACTTGTTCACCTTTTCTCCTCCAAAGGCTATGTTAACCTCCTTGGGCTTTGTTGTTGACTCTGGAGTTCCTGTTTTGTCAGAACGAGGGGTTTTCTTGGCAAGTATCAGTGACTCAATATTGCCTCCTCTTGCTCTGATATCATCTTCGGCTGCAGCGTGCTCATTAGCGGTTGTAAGCATAGATCCGAGATCTTTGTGCTTTTTCGAACCAACCATGAACGGTACAAGTCCGGGTTTTAGGCCATTGACGAAAGCATGCATTGCTTGTACGTCAGTTACTCCAGAGCATCTATTCTTCATTGCAGTCCATCTGGAGATGAAATCCACGTATGGTTCGTCTTCAAATTGGGTGCAACGGTTCAGCTGGTTGATGCTATTTGGGCGTTTGTATGTTCCCCGAAAATGCTGAGTAAATACTCTCGCCATATCATCCCAACTGTCGACAGTTCTTGATGGTAAACCATTGATCCAATCTCTGGCTCCGTCTAGCAACATTAGGGGAAGAAACTTTACAGCTTCCAGGTCTGTCCTGTTGTTGATTTGGACGGCTGTGTAATAATCTGAAAGCCAGGTATCCGGGTTTGTACTGCCGGTATATTTTTGGTAGGTTGGACCAACTTTGGCGAAGCCAGAATGTAGGGTTATCCTTCGGATCCTGTCAGTAAAACACTTAGGACCAAAGTATAGATCATCCTTTTCTGCTCTATCAATATGTGCAGAATATCTCCCGGCTGAATGGACAGAAGGGGATCTGCTCCTTTCTTTTCCATTGTTGCGCGGACGCGCTTTTCCGGGGTTATCTCTATCTCTTCCGTTGTCACGCCCCCTGGGATTAGGTGGAGTCCTGCTCCTGTACCTTTCCTTATCTTTAGGCGGTGTCCGAGATCTTTCACGTCTGTGAGGTGTATCGTATCTTCCAGCTTTTTCAGCTGGGTTTCTCGGAGGTGGCATTATTTTGCCGTCATTCCGGTGTTTGTCTTCCCGATCGTGTGGTTTATATCCATCTTTCGGGAGATGAGGTCCGGTTCTAGACGCTGCGTCCCGGTTGTCGGGGTTTTTCTTGTCTTTTCTCGGATCCTCTTTTTTATCCGAATCTCCGGGTTCTTCCGGTCCAGGTGCTCCAGCAGCGCAAGTAACAGTTTTGCAGAGGGCGGAATTATCATGCAGCCTCCCTGATCGCTCTTGTCCTCGCTGCTGCTGCTGTAATGCTTTTCCTACGAAAGCATACACCCCTTGGAGTTTTTCCCCGTTGGAGTACAGATCGTTGTTTAGGATGGCGAACGCTGCTTCCGCGTTTTCTGCTGCGGTTTTGTATATTGGCTCGCCCTTGGCATCTTTGCCGTTTAACTGCTTTTGCCAAGATGGGTTGTAAAACCTTTCTTTTGGCGGCAGTTCTTCCGGTTTTGCGATTCCGGGTAACCTAGTAGGTTTTAAGGCAGATCTATGCTTTCTCTCGTACTCCTCTATTTCTTCCTTCATGACTTTGATGTCATTATGGGTTTGTTGGAGATGTTGCCGAGATCTAAGCAGATGTTGCTGTTGTCGTTGGAAAACTTGTCTCCTGGCTTCCAGCATCTCAGGGGGTTCATTGGGTCCCACTGGAGTTTGTAATAGCTCTTGCTCTTCCAGTTCTGTCATTGGCGGAGCAGTGATTTCCTTAGATTTCTTTTCCGCGGGCTTTGTGCCACTAATATCTCCAACTTCCAGGTTTTCATCAGCGAGATCAGCTGACTTTTTCTTCCGGAGTTTGTACTGGAGTTTCTTAGAAGCACGGTGCTTTTTCTTGGAAGAAGGAGGTTTTTTGACAGGTTCATCTTCTGTCATCTCCTTGACATTAGGGAATATCGGAGAAGTTTCTCCGTCTTCTCTCTCTTCCACTAGCGGAGGAGTTTTAGGGCTTTCCTGGCTATCGGCACCCGTTGTATCGGCTGGTTTTGCCATTAGCACTTCATGGAATCCCTCTTGAAAGGATTTAACTTTTCTTACGAAGGCATCATCGTCTTCGTCTTCGGAGTCGAAGTTATCCGATCCGGTTTCCGACTCCAATCTCGCCTCTATGGCGGCAAGCACGGACTTTGTTTCCGAGTTCATCGTCTGGTTGACGGATGTCGGATCTTCCGTCTCTGTAACGGGTATTGGTTCTTCCGTCTCTGTGACGGGTGTATTGTTATCTGCCTCTTGCACGGGATTTCCGTCATCCGTGTTTTCAGCGATCTCGGATTGCACCATGCCGATAAAGTGCGTATCACTGTTTTGTCGGCGATCTGAGCAAAATCCGGCATCATAGTCGTCTTCGACTGGGTATAGGGCGGGTGGGATAAATTTGCTTCCACCGCAAAACCCCATTGCCTCTGCAGTTAGTCCGATAAAGATGTTAGCAGATCCAATCGGTAACACGCAGGCACTTACCAGGTGGTTTTGCGCCGGTATGTATGATCCGTTGTCGAGGAAGCGCCCGACGTCGTCGTCGAATTCCAAGCTTCCGACAGTGATCGATCTTCCAATTCCGCCGAGTATACCAGATCGGAATTTCACGCCTGACGTCGTTTGCCCCACGGTGGGCGCCAACTGTCGAGACATCGTAGTAGTTTTCATAGACTGGGGTGCCATGAGACTACGGTAGAGACGTGGGGTAACGGGATAGCGTAGTAACACAGAACACGGGATTTTACCCAGGTTCGGTACGTCGCGACAGTACGGCGTACCTACTCCTGCACTTCTCACTAATTGGGACTAAAGCCCGTATAACAGGGTTACAATGTGAGGGAATAGATCTAGCTACTCGACGAGGATGAACTTCCCGGCGAGTTGCGTAGAGCTTTAGCTTGTGTCTAACTTAAATTGTTTTATCTATCTCCCGTCCGGCTTTATATAATAGCCGGATTAGGGCTTACAGAACAGGAAACCTAGAAGACTACGTTTAACTTGTAACTTGGAAAGTAAGGAATCCGTCTTCTCCTCCAAGCCAGATCACGCGGGCCGTGATCCGGGTTCTTCTAGAATCCGGCTTCTGCGCGTCGGACTACTGGGCCGCCCAATGGACCTAAGCCCATTACCATGTAGGCCACCCTGGTAGTCCGGCTCTTTTGTCTACCATCTTCTATACCCCTATTCAGTATATATCCGACAGTAGCCCCTAGGAAGGATCAAAACTCTGAAACTCCGCCTTTCGTCAAATACATTTTGTCCGGGAAAACTTGATTCAGCAGTCTTGATTCTTTCTTCTTTCCTTTTGAAGGAGATGGTAACACAAAACTCGGAACTACGAAAATCCGGCTTTTCTTCTCGCGATCCTTCGCGGAAAAGGAACTTATGACATCAGCGCCTTAATCATGCTGACGCAAGCGCCGCTTTGTTTCACGCAGGAAACCCTGCAACGTATCTCTGACAGATTCTCGCGGGAAACGAGGAGATAGCCATCATTCCTCTGTCATTCCGTTTCCCGGATTTTCCGGCGAGCGACACGCGTCGAACATCCAACGGTCAAAAGAGCCGTTGGCACGTATCTAGAGGTTTTCAGGCTATAAATAGCCGTCCTCTTCGTCATCGGAAATCTTTCCTCACTCCATCACTGCCCACGCCATTGACGCAACCGTGAGCTCGAGAGGAAGACCTTGCCCCGACGAACTCTTCGCACGCCGGAGCGCTCATTCGCCACCGAAGAAGATGGCCTCTCCGTCGTCCTCACCGGCTCGCGCCTCCATCGACGAACTTTTGGGCGACCTAGATCCACAGCTAGGGTCGCCCAAGCATGCCGGCGACGAGCCGGAAAAAGCCACGGCATCCACGGCGGGCGGAGGAAATGCTTCCGCCGCCGCGGACGTTGCGGGCCCAAGCGCCACAACAACTCCGCCGTTCGCACCTGAAACTGCGGAGGAGAAAATCGAGCTCCTTGGCGAGAAACTCGCCGCCGCGAAGGCCGCCGCCGCCGCCACCGGAGCGGATGAGGAAGAGGAAACTGCAGGCAACTGGAGTGCCTGCAGTATTCCCCCGGCTCTCCTTCCAAACTTGGAGAAGGAGGGCTTGGTGCTCAAAAAGAAATGGCGGCTCCCGGAAGAGGAGACCGAACCCGTGCCACAAGAGGGCGAAAGGGTACTTCTTGCCTCCCACGAGACCAAGTCATGGCTCCGTTGGAACCGATGTGCCTTGACCACAGATGGAGGGTTAACTCCTTCACATGTGCAAACCCCAAACTGTCATCCTCCATTGCCATGAGTAGTATGTGAGTGGCTTTGCAAGTCCCCACCGGCGGCCCATAAATCAGCGAGAGACAACTAGAGCCCAAGTCATACTTGAGCATACCAATGTTGTTAGTGCCGTCGGCATCGGGAAATTCATACATAAGCATGAAGTAAAGTGCATCTTGGATGGAGACAGGAGGCCCGTCGGCGATGAACGCATCCCCCCTCGGAAGATTTAGGGCCGGGCACGATTCGCTCCACTTGCCCACATCCGGCAAGGTCACGTGCGCGTAGGCGGCACAGCGACCATCATCATTCGAGAGGCCAACCAAGACGATCTGAAAGGGCCCAGCATGGCACGCACCGTGGTCACAGCCTGTGACGCTGCACAGCACCACAGCCCCGAAGGATTCATAATCTTCAGGAGCATACATCAACTTCCGGCGTCCGGTCATGGGGTCCCAGACGACCAGCGGCGTGGGTATCGCTGACTCAATGTATTTACCAAAGAGGACTCGGCCATGGCGGCAGTCCAACGCCATGTATTCCTTGTGCCAGCCCCTCCAGTCCTCGACGACGGGGAAGCGCACGCCAAATTTAACGGTGGCGACGAAGTCCGGTAGGTTGTTGTCTTCTTCGTCCTCCTTGGCGAGTTGGTCCAGGTAGCAGTCGTAGATGAAGCCCAGCATTGGGGGAGCACCATGGAACTCACGGTAGATTCTGCGGAAGCGGGCGCCGGTGAGGATGTCCTGCCAAAGCTTGGTGGCGAGGGAGGAGCGCACGAGGCTCCCGGGCTCGTCTGGCGGGAGGCGGAGGAAGATCTCCTCGAGAAGCTCGTCCGGCAACACCCGTGGCGGCGGCGGCATGGTCGGGGAGGCCAAGTTCGAGCTGTTTCGTGGAGGAAAGGATAGGTGAGGAGGAGCGGCTCAAAGGGAGGGAACGATATGCATCGGAGTCAGTCGCGGCGGACGGGCGGAGGAGGCGGCGGCTGAGGTGATGAGACGGCGGCCAGGGCAAAGATTGTGTTGGTCACGGACTCCGGTCTGTTCCCATAAATAAATAGCTGGTTCTTCAGCAAATAGTTCCATTTCTCTTTTTTTTCCTGTTGTTATCCGGTGCTAGCATAACTACAATGGAGATTCCATCCAAAAAAGTACATGGGGAGTAAAATTACATACTTCTCTCCTAAAGGAAAAACCAAAATTACATATTCGCAATAGCTGATGGAAAATTAGTTTTTTTTTTTGAAACCGCTGACGGAAAATTAGTTGAAGTGCCGATATGCAAGACGTACTCATCCATTGAAGGCGAGTCTCTTTGTTCGACATCTGAATGAGGCATCAACACTGAAATGTATATCTAACTATATCACCACATAATGAATGTAGAGTGACATCATCATGCATAAAATATCATCATATCATCTCTTAAGCGAAAGAAACCACTGACTATATTCATGCCTCCATTGTTTTCTCATCGATGGCACCTATCAAATCTAGGGGAGAAAATTGTGTATATTGAAACCACTGACTATGTGAGCATACATTTTCAAGAAAATTTAAGACACACAACACATGGAAAATGCTACAACCAAATAGAGGTACAATAGATATAATTGATTCATCCTATAACACACTTAATCGAAAAAAAAGCAAAACCAACAATGACTACTACATAATGACGTAATTCATCAAAAGAACCCTCGTGCCTCCAAGTTGTCATCTCTCCTACAGATGAGATTGCATATCCCTTTAAAAATATCCCAACAATATGTTGTCAGTATGACACATCAGTAGGGCTGATCCTTTCTACAAACATAGATATTATTTTTATTGTGAATAGAAGAATTACAAGGGATAATACTATATAGAATTTCCAATTAGGTAGACATAACCGCGAAGTACTATCACATGCGAAAATTTTAATATAACTTGTGTTCTATTTAGACATTCAACGTTTTGTTCTTTCCACTTACCACTACATTATTACATATAAGTTGCTTCTTATATATCAAGATACTCGAAAGGAGGAAGGTAAAGTTTCGGCCAGCTTGTTTGAACTCGGGGGTCTCTCTCCTCTCGTAGCGGATAAGGATGCGAAAAGGGGAGTCCCGTTCTCGGGCCCGGCCCGATCCCGGATCTCCGCCGCCGGCGTCACCGACTGAAGATGAGAAGGGTGAGGAGCTTGGTGCGCCGCTATGCATAGTAGGCTTAGCTCGTAGTTTGGAGATTAGGTTTCGTAGTATTTCCTATGTGGTGCTTGGCGTTCTGGCGTAGGGAAGACCACCGCCGGAGCTCACGAGCGCTCGTCGGCGTTGGGAGGCAGCTGATCTGCTGCTGCTCAAGCTCCCGAGGAGGGAGATGACAGCCGCTCCAGCTTGCGATTCCCCCTTTCTCCCTCTAAATAAGCTCGTTTTTTCCTGGATTCAGCACGGCGGCCACCTTCTTCCTCTGCCTCCTCTGTTCCGTGGCAGGTTTCAGAGTTTTGACGGCGGCCTGTTTATCACGGAGCCGCGGTGGTGGATCCCGTCTGCTTTGGTTCTCGGCGTCGTTGTGTGCTGCGATCTGCTAGCTGCTGTGGTGGTGGCGGGAGGGCGTAGTGTTGCAGCAGAGTTTGGCCCAGAGCAGACTTGGAGTTCGGAAGCTTCCTTCGATTCGAGCCCATCCATGGTCGTTGATGACCAGGTACTACTGGTATGCTCCAGCTGTCCTTCAACCTCTGTGAGGCCCTATCAAGAGTCAGCTGATGCTGCGGTGCACGCCGGCGTCGGCGCAAGTGGTGTTGTCCCCGCGGCGGCGACGAGCGATGGCAAGCTTGACTTCTCTGTCCTGCTCGACGGTGGGGAAAGGGATGGACCCAATTGTAATTCCAATTCTTGTAGTAGTGTCTTTTCTACAATTTCCAGGGACCTATGTGTTATTTCTAATGTTCTGAGGTCCTTGTATTTTCCAATGTACACTGACTGCTGGATATAACATGAAGCTTCTAGCCTCCTCGGGGACACTTCTTGTTCAAAAAAAAAGTTACTTCTTATATCACAAAAGAAATCAGATAAAAATATACTTGTTGGATCGTAAAAACTCATTTACGGACGCAAAGTACATAATTTTTCTTTCTTCCATATCTTCTTCCGTCGGAGCAACTTGAGTTTAATCTCGTAGATGACATGATCGTTGATCACGAATATGATATCACAACCCTCCACAGACACAATCAGTTTAACTATTTGCTTGGGATTTTGAAATGGGACAACTTTGCCGAGATCAATGATTCTACGTTGAATCCATGTCACGACTCGGTCAGAACTAATCAGCCCTGACCACAGGTTAAGGGTTACACCGTCCTGGCATGTAAGCCCCAAACTACCGTCCTCCAGCGCAATGACGATAGGGGCACTGCCAACATTAACCCCCACTGGTGACAGATCAACAAGTCATAAGCAATTACAACCCATGTCATAGCGGAGAATTTCTCTGTGATTATAATCATCATTTCAAAGCATGAAGTAGATTTCCCCTTGGATGAAAACAGGAGGCATTGACTGAATGAATGCATAGCGAGAATAAAGATGGCGGGTGGAGCATCGATCGACCCACTCGGACAAAAGATGAGGATGAGAGAACTACTTGTCGTCCCACTCGCCCACCTCCGGCAAGGAGGTGTACGCTCTTGCAACACAATGACCACTGTTGTCGTCAAGAGTGACAAGGACCACCCGGAAGGGGCCCTTGTGACACGCGCGGTGGTCGCAGCCAGCCACGGCACATAGTACAACGGCCATATGAGCGTAGTAGTCGTAGTCTTTGGGTGCGTGTAGCTCTTTCCTGCAGCCCGTCATTAGGTCCCAAACAACGAGCGTTGTGGGCGTCGTACCCAGGGGCGGATCTAGGATTTGACTATAGGGGGCGAAGAAGATAGTGTTCGCACAATCGATATACAAAAAATATATGCCATTTTTCCAATATATTATCAGCGTCAAACTAGCAAAGATAAATCGATATTTCTATTAGTTTCTTTATAGCTCTATGCCTACCGGACCCATCCAAGAAGTTAATCATCAGCATAAAGATGTGCAGCTATTCTTTCTCCAATGTAACAAAAACCTAAAATAGTTAAACTTGATTTGCGCAATTCTATGTTAGTATGAAATAAGATGTGATCTATAACTGAGCTAAAAATGTTGTAACGGGTAATAATAGTGTCGTACGATCTAACTGTACCTTATGGATTAGCCGCCTAACAGATCTATGACATAAACTTGGCGACAAACCTGGTTACAGACGTTTGGTAGATCGGCTGCCATCACTGGCAGGCGCGCGGAAGATGTCGCCGTTCACGGCATCCCTTTGATCTTCCGAGTGTGGTGCCTATGACATATCACTGGCGGCAATGGGCTACAGCAAGTCAGCCATTGACTTGAGTGTAGATGGGATCGAGGAGAGGTAGTACAGATCTAGGTAATATTGATCGATCCATGGATGGATCAAATGGCACATGAACTACGGTGTAGGGCTAATAGCTTTGGTATTGAGCTTTGGGCCGTTCACATCCTGTACTTGGACTTAAAGGTTAGGCATCTCTTTAGTAATGGTCGTGTACTCAGGGCCGGGTCGGGAAAATCCGAGGCCCTGTGCAAAACTATATAATGAGGCCCTATATCTCACACACTAGTAGAAAACAGGGCATTGAGCCAAGCCCAATGGAACCGGATGTGATACAAACCGGTTCAGAAGGGTCTGTCCCTGGGCCCCACCCATGCAGCAAAATGCCCGCAAGGCCTTTAGGACCGGTTTGTAACACAAACCGGTCCTAAAGGCCTTGCGGGCCATTTGCTGCAGGGAGGGGGGCCCAGGGGCAGAACCTTTAGAACCGGGTTGTATCACAAACCGGTTCTACAGGTTTTCTCATTTTTTGCAGCCACTGCGGGTCCCGCTGTCATAACCTTTAGAACCGGTTTGTAACACAAACCGGTCCTAAATCCCTCCCCTAAACCCTACATACCACCCCGAGCTCAGCTCATTTTTTCCAGCTCGAGCTCAACTCCATTTTTGCTCTCTTCTTCCTCTTGTGAGGTCTAATCCATCCCCATTTTCTCCACCATTTGTCAAGATTGTTGGTACCCATCGGTTCTACGGTTAGCATCAACGTTCCCTCTTCCGGCATTGCAGGTTTTGCTCGTTTTCTTGCTCATTTCATTTTTGTTGTGCTAGCTAGGTGTTTGATGAAATGCCTAGCTAAGCTAGAATTTGTTATTCATTTTGTTATGTATACAAATTGATGCAATTTGAGCTCAAAATTAATTATGATTTGTGCTTTTTTTAGTGTCGCGCGCCTTGTCCCCTTACTCACTACCGTCAATCGCCCCATCACCGACACAACCTTGGTGAGCCTATTGTTTTTATTTACCAAAACAAATTTTGATTTGTATGATTTACGTATTTACTTGTATATAATTTTCTAGAGCCATGGTTTTGATATCCGTCCCCGTTGGCCCTCGTCCAGTCTATGATTCGGATGTGGTATATTATCTTTTTTCACTACATATTTTCATTTCCTGATTATACGACAATTACTTACGCCGACCAACTTGACATAGATATTTTTATATAGGAGGTAGTGGAACCGGAAATGCCAGTCGACCCTATTGTTGAGAAGTTATACTTAGTTGAACAAGAAAATATTGGCTTGAAAGAAAGATTGAAAAAAACTGAAGAAAGGTTGGAAAAAACTGAAAGAGAGAAGATGACCTTGGAAAAGGTTCTTGCCGGTGTCATCGATAGTCACAAGAGCGAGATGGACGCAATGCGCCTGAAGATTAGAAAGATTAGGAAATATGCAATTAGTAAAGAGGCTTGGTATCATTATGTCGTCGGGTCAATTGTTACCTTTGTTGCGATTTTGATCGCATTTGTTGTTGTTTTTAAATGCATTAATTAGAGAGAGTTTTTATGGATGGTTTCAGTGTGTATTTTTCTGAGAACTATATATGTATATATGGTCACTATACGCTAGTTTGGTATTAACGTGTGATGAACTTTTTGTATTAATTAACTAATTTAGTCATGATGATTTAGCATAATGGTTGTTGATAAATTTATATAATGCAGATGAACCGGCAATGGATGTACAGTGATCGACGTCGTCCCGAATTCCTTAATGGCATGCATAGTTTTCTCAATGTGGCTGAGAAAAACAGGCAGAATGGATTTATTTTTTGTCCATGTAAAAAATGCCAGAATAAGAGGAATTTCCCTAGCTCAAGAACCATACACACCCACCTGTTGCAAGAAGGCTTCATGCCCAGTTATTTTTGTTGGACCAAGCACGGAGAAAGAGGGGTTATAATGGAAGACAATGAAGAAGAAGAGGATAATGATGAGTATCCTATGTTCGATGAACACGGTGATACTGAAATGGGGGAAGATGAGCCTGAACTTGAGGACATTGTTGATGAGTCTGATGATGATCTTCGTCAGGTCATTCGTGAAGAACAGATAAACTGCGCAAGTGAAAACGAGAGGTTGAAGTTGGAGCGCATGTTAGAAGACCACAAAAAATTGTTGTACCCAACTTGCGAAGATGGCCAGAAAAAACTGGGCACCACCCTTGAATTGCTGCAATGGAAGGCAGAGAATGGATTATCTGACAAGGGATTTGAAAACCTGCTGAAAATAATGAAGAAGATGCTTCCAAGAAATAACGTGCTGCCCTGCAGTACATACGAAGCAAAGAAGGTTGTCTGCCCTCTAGGATTGGAAGTGCATAAGATACATGCATGCATCAATGACTGCATCCTCTACCGCGGCCAGCACGAGAATTTAAATGCCTGCCCGGTATGCGGTGCATTTCGGTATAAGATCAGGCGAGATGACCCTGGTGATGTTGAGGGCGACGATCGCCCCAGGAAGAGGGTTCCTGCCAAGGTGATGTGGCATGCTCCTATAATACCACGGTTGAAACGTTTGTTCCGAAACAAAGAGCATGCCAAGTTGTTGCGATGGCACAAAGAAGACCGTAAGGAAGACGATATGCTGAGACACCCCGCTGATGGGTCGCAGTGGAGAAACATCGACGATAAGTACGAGGACTTTGCACGTGACGCAAGAAACTTAAGGTTTGGTCTGAGTACAGATGGCCTGAATCCATTTGGGGAGCAGAGTAGCAGTCATAGCACCTGGCCCGTGACTCTATGTATCTATAACCTTCCTCCTTGGTTATGCATGAAGCGTAAGTTCATTATGATGCCAGTGCTTATCCCAGGCCCGTCGCAACCCGGCAACAACATTGATGTGTACCTGAGGCCACTGGTTGATGAACTTTTAGAGTTGTGGGCTGACGAAGGTGTACGTGTGTGGGACGAGTAAAAACAAGAGGAATTTGACCTACGAGGGTTGCTGTTTGTTACCATCAATGATTGGCCCGCTCTTAGTAACATCTCAGGACAGTCAAACAAGGGATACAGCGCATGCACACACTGTTTAGGCGAGACAGAAAGTATACATATAGGCAAGAATGTGTACCCGGGGCATCGTCGATTTCTTCCAGACAGGCATCCCGTAAGAAAGAAAGGAAAGCATTTCAAAGGCGAGGCAGATACACGGAGGAAGCCAACCCTCCCTAAAGGTACTGATATATATGACATGGTCAAAGATATAAAAGTAATCTTTGGAAAGGGTCCTGGCGCACAATCTGTTCCAAATGACGCCGACAACCACGTAGCCATGTGGAAGAAGAAATCTATATTCTGGGAACTACCCTATTGGAAATTCCTAGAGGTTCGCTCTGCGATCGACGTGATGCACGTGACGAAAAATATTTGCGTGAACCTGCTAAACTTATTGGGCGTGCATGGGAAGAAGTCAAGAGATACACCAAAAGCACGGCTGCACCACCAACGTATGCACGAACGAGACGACCTGATGAATCCAGAGAATTTCAAAGGTCCTGCCAGCTACGCTCTTACCAAGGAAGAGAAGGAGATCTTTTTCCAAGTCCTGAGTAGTATCAAGGTCCCGTCTGGCTACTCGTCGAACATAAAAGGAATACTAAACCTGGAAGAGAAAAAGTTCCAAAACCTTAAGTCTCATGACTGCCACGTGATCATGACCCAGTTACTTCCGATTGCATTGAGGGGGCTTCTGCCAGAAAACGTGCGAGTACCCATTGTGAAGCTATGTGCATTCCTCAACGCAATTTCTCAGAAGGCAATCGATCCAGCAACTCTACCAAGTTTACAGAAGGACGTGGTCCAATGTCTTGTCAGCTTCGAGTTGGTGTTCCCACCAACCTTTTTCAATATTATGACGCACCTCATAGTTCACCTAGTCCAAGAGATTTCCGTTCTCGGTCCTGTATTCTTACACAATATGTTCCCCTTTGAGAGGTTCATGGGAGTCTTGAAGAATTATGTTAGAAACCGTGCTAGACCAGAAGGAAGCATGGTCAAGGGCTATGGAACAGAGGAGGTCATTGAGTTTTGTGTTGACTTTATTCCTGACCTGAACCCGATCGGGGTTCCTCAGTCGCGCCATAGGGGAGACTGCGTGGAAAAGGCACTCTAGGAAAGAATCCACAACATGTATTGACGAGCAATCTTTCAGTCAAGCACACTACACAGTTCTATTAAATTCCAGCATGGCGGCTCATATAACCAGGAACACACGGAAATTTAACGCTCGGAATATCCGATCAACCTGAAGATATCATTGCTAAAGAACCGCGAAGACTTTCGTAGGTTGGTTGCAAAGACGTCTGATTAATGACAACATTGTTGAAGATGAGCTATACTTTTGGCCAGCAACCTCTTCGACTGTATTGACCTTTAAAGGTACGAGATAAATGGTAACATATTTTACACGGCTGAACAGATAAAAAGAGCACCAACCAAAACAGTGGCGTCCGGTTTGATGCAAAAGACGACAACGGGCAAAGGGTCACATACTATGGTTACATAGAGCAGATATGGGAACTTGACTACGGACCTTCCTTTAAGGTCCCTTTGTTCTGGTGCAAATGGTTCAACCTGTCAGGCGTGAAGGTAGACCCGAAGTACGGAATGACAACAGTGGATCAGAAGAATCTTGGGTACGACAATGATCAATTCGTCCTAGCCAATGATGTGGCTCAGGTTTTCTATGTGAAGGACATGTCCTAGCAGACCGAGAAAAACAAAAGATAAAGAAACGAATACATCAGACGATGAGCCAAGGCGCCACATAGTTCTTTCAGGGAAAAGAAACATCGTGGGAGTCGAGGACAAGACAGACATGTCAGAAAGATTACATTAAATTTGATGAAATTCCTCCCTTCAAAGTCAAAGATGATCCTAGCATTCAGTTAAATGATGAAGATGTTCCATGGTTACGGCGCAATCAGAAGAAAGGCAAGAAGAAAAATAGAAACGGATCGTCCCTTTACTACCGGTTGGGGACACCAACCGGGACTAAATGGGTTAGGGTTTCGTTTGGACCAATCAGATAGAATCACACGGATCGTGTGTTTGTTTCAACCGCTTGTGAGTCGTTGGATCCGGGGTGTGTTTCTTTCCAGCTGTTGTGAGCCGTTCGATCAGGGCTACGGTGTGTTTCTTTCGAGCTGTTGTGAGCCGTTGGATGAGATGTTTCTTAACCGTTGGATCAAAAACCCTAGCTCAACACTTTGTGAGCCAGAGGACCCTATATATAGCCCAGCTTCATACACCGTTCAGTTCATCTCCCAAATACAAAACATCCGGATTCGCCAGCATACGCCCCGCGGTGCATTTGGTATGCATATATGCACTCAGTAGCCACTGCGGGGTTGTATACTGGCGATACCGTTTGTTTTGTTCTACACCCTCCTTTAAGGTTTGATACATCATATACTCAGTTCATTGAGCAAATACAAAACATCCGGATTCGCCATCATACGTCCGGCCGTGCATTTGGTATGCATATATGCACCCAGTAGCCACGGTCGGGCTGTATGATGGCGATACCGTCTGTTTTGTTCCACACCCCCCTTAAGGTTTGATACATCATATACTCAGTTCATCGAGCAAATACAAAACATCCGGATTCACCGTCATACGTCCAGCCGTGCATTTGGTATGCATATATATATGCACCCAGTAGCCACGGTTGGGCTGTATGATGGCGATACCGTTTGTTTTGTTCTACACCCCCCTTTGGAAACAGAAAGAAGAAGAAAAAGAAATGTGCGCCCCCCTGTACAGGCCTTTAGGACCGGTTGCCGTTAACAACCGGTGCTAAAGACCCTTTCGCACCGGTTGCCGTTAACAACCGGTTTGCCGTTAACAACCGGTGCTAAAGACCCTTTAGCACCGGTTGTTAACCGCAACCGGTACCAAGAAAGGCAAGAGTAAGATTGTGACGACCGGTTGTCACAGAGGCAGACAGAAGAAGTCACGGTATGGCAGTCACGTATTCAACATCAACCAAAAAAGGCAAGCGTAAGATTGTGATGAAAGGTTGACAGAGGGAAATACTCGCGATATATGTATGTACTTTTTAAAAGTGAGAAACAAAGTACCAGCGGGCTAGTATACCAATCGCGCTAAATCAATCTACATGTATGGTATCTCGCTAAATCAATCTATATATATGTATCCACGATATATATGCTCGATGTATCACTTGCGCTCTCACTTCTCGTTTCCTTACTCATTACCCACCCTAACTTACCACAGGCGCATAGACTACAATATGCGCCTGGGGTAACATTACCGCAGGCGCATAGACAGAATATGCGCCTGGGCTAAGAGCTATACCACAGGCGCATGGTGTGCAATGTGCGCCTGGGGTAATTGATCAGATTACATTAAATTTGATGAAATTCCTCCCTTCAAAGTCAAAGATGATCCTAGCATTCAGTTAAATGATGAAGATGTTCCATGGTTACGGCGCAATCAGAAGAAAGACAAGAAGACAAATAGAAACGGATCGTCCCTTTAGTACCGGTTGGGGACACCAACCGGGACTAAATGGGTTAGGGTTTCGTTTGGACCAATCAGATAGAATCACACGGATCGTGTGTTTGTTTCAACCGCTTGTGAGTCGTTGGATCCGGGGTGTGTTTCTTTACAGCTGTTGTGAGCCGTTCGATCAGGGCTACGGTGTGTTTCTTTCGAGCTGTTGTGAGCCGTTGGGATGTTTCTTAACCGTTGGATCAAAACCCTAGCTCAACACTTTGTGAGCCAGAGGACCCTATATATGCACCCAGTAGCCACTGTCGCTCCTCGAGCGCTTCTTCTCCATCCCTCTGCACCGTCGCGATTCCACCATGCCTCCGAGGAGGAACAGCACCACCGGTTTCCGCGGCGTCCGAGCACGGCAGAACGGAATGTTCAGCGCAGATATCCGCTGGGGGGACGACCGCATCCCCCTCGGCACCTTTGCGACGGCGGCAGAGGCAGCCCGCGCCTGGGACGCGGCGGCCTGGCGCCTCAACCGCCCGCGGTCGCTGATGAACTTCAACGACTGCCACACAGTCTGGGAAGCGGAGTCCAGGGCGACGAAGCCACAGATCATCACTGCCGCCGACCACCTCCACCTCCGCCACCGCGCGTTTCAGGGCCTAGTCGACGCCAGGGAAGACCGCGTCGTCCGCGATTATTACCGGAACAACCCGGGGGAGGAGAGCGCCGACGAGGAGCTCTGGCAGACACGCGCGGGTCAGCGGGCGGAGCGCCGCCTCGAACGCCACCTCGCGTTAGATGCGGCTCGGGAGGTGAGGACGAGGGCGCTGCAAGAGCTTCGTCGGGCCGACCGCGCCGGCGAAGTCTGGGCCTCCGACGATCCGAGGTGGGGGCCTATCTCGGACATACCATCATGCACCTCCGATGATGACGAGGAGGTCACCGACGAGTTCGGCGACGATGATGACCCGGAGGAGGTCACCGACGAGTTCCCCGACGACGATGGCGAGGAGTAGTGTTCGTCTGTTTTCTCTTTTTAATAAAAGAATTTGTATTCCGGCGACACTGCGGCAATCGCTAAATCAATCTGTATGGTATCTCGCTAAATCAATCTATATATATGTATCCACGATATATATGCTCGATGTATCACTTGCGCTCTCACTTCTCGTTGCCTTACTCATTACCCACCCTAACTTACCACAGGCGCATAAACAGCAAAATGCGCCTAGGGTAACTTTACCGCAGGCGCACAGTCAGGAAATGCGCCTGGGATAAGAGATTTACCGCAGGCGCATTTTGTGTAAAGTGCGCCTGGGGTAAGTGATCACATATACAGAAACAATAGTTTTTCTGTTTTGTTTTCTTGATGTGTTTTTGTTTGTCTGTTTTGAAATGTGTGTTTGACATAATATAGAAATAGTTTAGCTAGGAATTAATATAGAAATAATATCCATTACATAATAATATATACATTACATGATAATATATCCATTACATACTAATATATCCATTACATGCATATATCGAACACAAGATGCGGTACACAAACAACATCTATGGATCCGTCGAGTAGAAGCGGAACAACTCGTAGGAGACGTATGCATCTATGGCTGCATACGTGATGTTGGTCCAGTCCAGTGGGTTCTTCTCCCACAACCAGTGATTCTTCGAGGGGAAATCAGTCTTCATGGTTCCGTAGCCCTCGTGGATGAAGGCACTTGCCATGCGAGCCATACCGGTCTTTGGCCCGTTCAAATGGATAAGACCCTGAATATCAATGTAGTGATCTTCAGTTATCACAATACCCAAGCGCATCAACTTCGGACGGTCTTGCGTGTTGTCAACGCTGCAAAAGTCATACCCCTTGTTGACAAGAAAACCAACAAGTGCCGGAGAATGCTTTGAACTACTGCAACAACAAAAATTTGATACGTGTACGTGTTAGATATATGGCAACACATGTATTCTTCACATGCAACAAACAAATCGAAGATGCAAGATTGTACGTGTGCGTTACCTTGACCATTGGAAGACCAAAACGGCCTCCTTGAACGCAATCTGGATGACTGCAACATTCCGTTTATCCGCCGTATACTCTAAATCAAGCCCGAAAAACCGGTGTTCTTCGGGAGAGGAGAAATACAGATTGGTCAAATACCCAATAGCACCGGGGAGCTCCTCGCAGTTGTTGGTGTAGAACACGTCGAGACTTTTGCCGCATGGTGTGGGCACATCATATCTCTTAGAAACTTCAGCCATGGTGCTTAGTGGAGGAAGATCAAGAGAGGAAGAAGAAGAGACAGAGGAAGAAGAGAAGAAACAGAGACTCGCGATCGGGCCGGTGCGCACTGTAGCAATAAAACCGCCGCGCGCGGGAGGCGAGCAGTTTGTATTAAGACCTTTAGCACCGGTTGCTAACACAAACCGGTGCTAAAGGCCTGTAGTGGGCGCGCAGTCTGGGTGTGGCCCCAACTACAGGCCTTTAGCACCGGTTTGTGTTAGCAACCGGTGCTAAAGACCCTTTCGCACCGGTTGCTAACACAAACCGGTGCTAAAGGCCTGTAGTGGGGCGATATCTCCAGGACTTGTGAAATTTTGGCCTCATTTCTTTCGCGCGTCTTCTCCTCTACCTACGGCGAAGCCCTGCTCCGCCTCGTCGCCGTCCGTCCGCCTCGTCGCCGTACGCCTCGCCTCGGTCCGCCGCGCCTCCGTCGGCCTCACCTCCGTCCGCCGCGCCTCCGGCCGCTCTCTGTCTCCGTCGCCGTCGATCCCCCGCGCGGCCCCGCGTCCGTCGCGCCTCCGCGGTCGCCGTCGGCCTCCGTCGCGCCGTCGCGCCGTCCGCCTCCGTCGCGCCTCCGTCTCGCCTCCGCCTCCGCCGCCCCGCCTCTCGCCCCTCGATCGCCGTCGATCGCCGGCCTAGCTAGGTAATTTATTTCGGTTTTTTTTCAATTTTGTTTTACTGTTAGAATTTTTAGAGTTAGTGTTAGTGTTTAGTGTTAGAAATTTTTAGATTTAGTGTTAGATTGTTTTTAGAGTTAGTGTTAGTGTTAGAAATTTTTAGATTTAGTGTTAGATTTTTTTAGAGTTATTAGTGTTAGTGTTAGAATTTAATTAGTGTTAGAAATTTTTAGAGTTAGTGTTAGATTTTTTTAGTGCTTTATTTTGTTTTTACAATTTTGTTTAGTGTTAGAATTTTTCTGTTAGAATGTTGTGTTAGAAAATTTCACTAAGTTAGTGTTAGAAAATTTCAGAAAGTTAGAATAACTATATAATTTCAGTAAGTTAAAATTTTTCACTAAGTTACCATATTGTTCCTGTTTAACTTTCATCTTATTTCTGTTATATTTCTCAATTTACTATTTTTTACTAAGTTAGAAACACTAAGGTATTTTACTTAATTATGGAATATTTACTTAGTCCGGGCAGGTTTTTAGTTCATGTCTTTGTTGGACCCGCCGGGGGATGTCCGGGACTGGGCCCCGCCAGGCTGGCATTGGGAGCTCCTTAGTACCGGGGCACGCGGCTTGGTGAGAAATCCGGGTGACGTGGTCGACCCGGATATTCTTTGGTGGCCATCGCGTGGGCCACGCTCGGTGCGGAGAGAGCCGGCCCCTGAGGAGGTGGTACAACAGCGTATCAGGGAGGAGGACGAGCACGTCCGTCGCTACATGTACTTGCTCGATAGGCAGTATAGGCAGTATAGCAGCAGTTGGTCGATTATTAGGAGGGTTCCTTACCACGTGAGCTATGACCCTATGAGGGTTCCTTATCTATGGATGCGTAGCACCCGTGACTCAGCACCCCGCGGCTTAGGACCCGGTCGGAGTTAATTATTTTGAGAGATGTCACGAGACTATGTATAAGTGATATTATTCGATCGTGATGTATTAGGGTTAAAAAAATCAACCCGAGCTATGTATAACTCTTGGTGTGTCCAGAACTATTATTTCATTAATATGTCCAGAACTATTATTTTATTACTGTCCGATGAAATAATTTCGCCAAGTGCCCGATGAAAATTTCGCTAAGTGTTCTTCATTTTATAAATTTTACTAGCAGGTGTTGAGCTATGGATTCCCAAGAACCTGTACATGATCAGCACGCCGATCAGCTCGCCGGAATGGGTGAGGCGGAGAAGGAAAGATATGTGTGCCAGATGATTTTTGATAATGCAACGGCCATATATCGTGATGACGACGATGGACAGGCGTTTAGCAATCAATTTTTGAACGACTCCGGCGACGGAGATCAGAATATAGAAGATGTAGTAGATGATGACGACGACAACGTCGAGGATGAAGAAGTGCCCTCCAGAACAAACTCTGCCAATGTATATCTCAAGTCACTGTTCACGCAACAATTAATTTGTTTTGCACTTACTAACGAATCATTATTTTCCCGTTTAGGCGCCCTCCGGAACAGCTAGCGCAAGTACTGAGACAAAGTCCAAACGAGGCCCGGCCGCAAGGTTGAAAGATACCGCAAGGTTCTCGATTGATACAGTTGCTGCTGATGGCAAACCACTGCAGCCCCCAGGAACTTATCGCAAATTCGTAAATCAGTGCGGAGTTGTTGTAAGAGACCTGGTCCCGATCAACTTAATAGAATGGAATAAGCCGAAGACCGGGGCCAACGTTGGAGCTAGTTATGTCGATGAAAGATTGAAAAAAATTCTTTGCGAAACGCTATGGCAAAATTTCAGCGTAGCGGAAGATAAGAAGAAGAAAGTCGAGAAGTGGGCTTTGAAGAAGATGGCCACACAATTCCAGAGGTGGAAGAAAGAACTGTGGAAGAAATATCAGAAAGAAGATCCAGTTTTCACTGGGAACCTAGTGAAGATAAGAGACGCTTGGGATGATTTTAAGGCGTACAAGAAATCGGGTGTCTTTGCATCCCGATCGGCCAAAAATTCGGAGAATGCGAAGAAGAAGAAATATCACCATATTTTGGGGTCAGGTGGCTACATGACTGCCCTGCCTAGGTGGCGAAGCTATGAAAATGCGCTTGTGAAAAGAGGTATCATTCCACAGACACATGACTGGCCCGATAGGTCCAAGTTCTGGTTGTTCGCGCATGGGGCAACGTTGGACGCTGAGACTGGGATGATTGTTGCTCAGGGACCATGGTCGGAAAAAATAACAACAGTCGTAGCAGAACTAGAGAAGGCAATAGAAGCTGTTCGAAAAGGAACTTTTGTTCCCGATAGAGAGAACGACGAGCTGACGAGGGCACTCAGGAACCCCGAAAAGTGGGGACGAACACGAGGCTTTGGAGCGGATACCCCGTGGAGCCAAGGGTTTGCAGCGGACATTGGCACTTACAGAAGCCGTGATAGAAGCAAGAAAAAGACGAGTGAACGGATATCGACATTAGAAGAAAAGGTGGATTTTCTCTTGAAGAAAGGGGGACACCCTCTACCTGACACTGAAGAGGAGGTAGAACATCGTCCTGCACCTGATTAGCTGCAAATAGAAGACGATCACGCCGTCCCATCTCAGCATAGAAGCAGCGTGGGTTCCACGCACCTGTAGCTAGAAGACGGTCGTGCAGTCGAACCGTCGGCGCCTCACTACCCCGTGGATGATATCACGGAGAAGACAAACTGTGAGATACATATGCCAATGGGGAACATATCCTTCAGGGTGGCGTCAGGCTATGCTTTACCGAATCAACCTGGAGCAACCTACCATGGTGGTCAGATTCCAGCATCCCATGCTCGTGTCGGGTTGTCAACAATTACGCCGGGATGCCATTCAATTGAGCTCAGTATTCCTGGAGGTGAGGGCGAGAAGACACTGGGAGAAATGGAGCTTGGTATCATCTTGTGGAATAAGAAACACATCGTGTTCCCTAACTCGGCGCCAAGGCCACCGACTCCTCCAGGTACGAATGCACCATACCTCCATCCATTACTGAATGTTGCACCACATGTTATCTTATTTTTAATAGTTTTTTCACATTCGTACAGAGAATGCACGACCTCCAAGTCCACCCCCCAACGAACCTCCAAGTCCACCCCACAACAAAGATTGGCCGGAGCCCGAGGCCGAGGGTCCATCGCCCGTGCACTCCCGTGAGCCGACGGATGCGCCCACTACGGGTACGACAAAGCGGAAGCTGCAGTTCAGAAGAAACGGGACTCTTCCCAAGAAGAGACCAAGGAAATCCAAGAAAGTCAAGAGTCCCCCGAAGTTACCAGACTTGATGACTGAGGAGGAACTAACCAATGCAGTGGCATCCAAAACCAAGGCATGGTTCGCACAGTTTCCCCAGAAGCCCCCTCCAGACGTCTGGAAGGAAACTCTGAAGGACATCCCAAAGTGGAAAATTGAGCGGACCATCGACAACTTATATTATCCTGCACCGCCGCCACCGCCGCCCCTTTCAGACTATGAACGGTATATTGAAAAGAAGCACGCCGCACAGATGAAGCAGGCGGAGCAGACGAAATGCGGGAAACAAGTTCCCCAGCTCGGACAACAAGAAGCACAGTCAGTTGGCCCGCTCAAGGTCTTATCTGACGCGGCTTCAGTGTCCTGTCCACGCATGGGCGACGTGGGTTACGCTATTGCTGATGTGGTATATAAATACAAGCCCGGGCACCCTCTGGTCGAAGATCCTACTGCTCTAACAACCCAATTACGGAGTTTACATGATTGGTACTTGGAGGCCGCAAGGCAGGAGAGAGACTGTATCATGGCTCAAATTCAGGATCAACACTACTTCGGAGATTACGGTGTGGAGCTTGGGTTCGATGATTTCTTCCAGATGTACAATCAACGTGCCCTCGACAAGTCTATCCTCAGCTGCTACTGTTTGTAAGTGATTTATTTGTGTAATTTAATTATTTAGTTAAGCTCGCGTTCGTTGCCCGTATAATTATCACTGACGACATTCTTTTTGTACGCTACTATGCAGAATGAAGATTCGTGAATGCAGACTGGCAGGAATCTGGGACTTTGGGTTCATTGACCCGTATTCGTATCATCAAACCACAGTAGAAAAGTTCAACAAGACTACACCGGATGATTTGCTAAGGTTTTTGAAGCGACAAAATACCAAAAAAGAAATACTTTGGCCCTACGGATTCAGGTGAGTGTTACTGTCTTGTAGACATTCCATTTTGCTTACCTGATGTTAAGTGTAATTGATGAGTATGCATGACTGCGTGTGTACACGTGCGCAGCGGCCACTTCATATTGTTCATCATTAGAATCGATAGAGGACAAGTTGAAGTCTGGGACTCGTTAAACTGGGGCGCTGACAGATGGAAGAGCGCGCGTCAGATGCTTCAAAAGTATATATATATCAGCCTCTTTCGTTCATCGGCCTCTTTTTCGTTCATTCCCTGATATCAAGTAAGTAATAATTAACTCTTCTATTCATTTTTATTTTGTCGCCCAGGGTTTGGCAAATGTTCATCAAGGAAGAACCCGGTACATGGGCAGACAAGCTCAACTTTCAGATTAACACAGTAAGTAGTACTACGTACCCTGATTTAAATACCATTACCATTCTCTTGATTATTATTAATTTGACTGAATTATGTTTCTCGTATATAGAAAGTCCCGCAACAACCACAGGGAACTGATTATTGTGGATACTACGTCTGCGAGTTCATTCACAGGAGGATCAATGAGAAATCCCGTACTACCAGAACTCTAGAGGTACGTAACCGGATCTTCACAACTTTATTTATGTTGCCATTAATTATGTTTAGTTTTGTTCATAACTTAATTGTTTTCATCTACTTCTTTTCAAGATGGCACGAAAGCGTGCGCAGCTCAAACCAATCGACCGTTGCAAGGTTATTGCAGAGGAATTGGCAGGATTTCTTCTCACGCAAGTCATAGCAGAAGACGGAGAATTTTTCCATCCTATGAACCAATTATAGCCAGCTCCTTTCTCTATGCAAGTATACAACTATTCAAAACGAACCTCAGATTATGTAATTATCGGTCGATTACTTCGTGTTACATGTATATATATATGTACTACTATTTGGTGCATCAACATTTAACCGCAAACAGAAACGGAAACACGTAAACGGAAACCCTGAAGATACGGAACACGCCCTAAACCCTAAACCCTAAATACGGAATTGGAAACCCTGAAAAGAAAAAAGAAAAAAAAAAGGAAAAAAAAACTTTAGGACCGGTTGGTATTACCAACGGGTTCTAAAGGTCCTCCGCCTGCGCGCTCTCTTCGGCGCCCACGTGGAGGCCTTTAGAACCGGTTGGTGACTGACCGGTTCTAAAGGGGGGGGGGGGGGCTTTAGTCCCGGATACGTAGCACCGGTTTTGTATCCGAGTCCAAAGGCCCTTACAAACCGGTGCTACTGGCCTGTTCTCCACCAGTGACAAGAATAATTTAAATAACTATAATGTAAATGACATAATATCTTACGTCATCACGTGGGTAGTCCCATGGCTATACATGTGACTACTATGTTGTACGTGTAAGAAGCTTTGGCTTCCTTCCGCACTTTTCCTACACCCACAACACACACACACGCCCTGGCTATGTGGTCACACGCAATCATGTTGTCATGGCTGCTGGCGTGGCCGTTTAGCATGGTGGTACGTTCTACACATCCGCGAGGACGTCGATGCCATGGATGCCTGTTTGTAGCCGCCATCATTCCTACCACAACGTTGGGCTACTGGTGACCAGCTCGACCTCGACCATGACGTCCGGCTGTAGCTGAGCAGCTCGGTGCCGTATCCACCATGTGGACGACGTCGAGCTGCTGGTGAGAAGCTATGGTGTCGCTAGTGGCATCATAAAATCTACTTCGACATCTACATCAACACGCATCGTCCACACGCCGACGAGGCCAAGTCATACTTCACCGACATGTCTTTCTCCGATGAAAGAAACTACCACTTGATGAGCCGACGAGGCATAGGCAAGTAACACCGTCCGACACCGACAAGGCGGACACCACCAGGCCGGGCACCGACGAGGCGAAGGCCGCCCCATCTTCATAATCGGACATCGACAAGTTGGAGGGATGTGGCTAAGCATCGCCAGAGCGACGGGCGTACCGCTCCCCCTTCCACTTCATCATTTCACCTTCTACCCGAAGAAGACGAGACTCGAAGACGACGACCATTGCAGCAACTTAATCGGAGGTGGTTTGTGGGCTTGACCCACAAACGTAATTAAGCGGGAGCTTTCCGAGGCCCCGTGAACCAGAACTCCACATCGCAGAAGTCATATAGGCCACGGAGCGCATCCTAAGGGATCTGTAATTTTGTTTCTCTACATGAGATTAATAAAATTCATATGTCCCTACTTGTTTTTTTGTGTATTTAGGTACACTGGCACGCCCGTATAGTTTTGTATTTCTCGTGTCAAACACAGAGACAACACCATTTCAGCATAACACAGTTTTCAGACCAGGCATACTCTGCTTTTCCATGTTTCAGATTTTCCTTTTGTTTGAGCAAGCTAATCAGGGTCCTAGCTAACAACCTTTTTGCAATTCTGCTCAGGGGCCATACAATGTAATAAGCATATCAATTTCCACCGAAGATAAAGAAAAAAAAAACAGGCTCATGACAGAGGACAGTCAGTCCCATCCACAAACGCTTGATCAGCAGCACACACTTTGGCACTCAATGCCGAGAAACCAAGATGGAACACCCTCACAAGCAGCTCCATTCCGTTAGACAGGCTAATTAACCATCTTCCAGCATTCTCGTCTTGGGGATAAAGCTCCCATCGTCACCCATGTCAGGATCAGAGACAAGGGCGTTCTTCCTTGTTCTGCTGTCGCCGGTGAAACAATAGTAAAGCAGGTGCATGCCATTCCACGTCCTCCAGCACCCTGCAGGGTAACAAAGATGTAGTTCCTCCAGATTCAGCTTTATCTCGAGAAATAAACCACGTGTGCTAATTGGAGACTGCAATGATATCTGGCTGTTTAGTACTTCCTCTATATTTGATCAGCACTATATAATATGTGGTTCACACTACGAGCAAGGACAATGTTCCTGCTGACCTCTGCTACAGTCCTGACAGGAAGATATTCGGCTGGATCCCCAGCCGGGCTAGGCACTGAATTTATCTGCACACCCGACTAAGAGCATGTCTAACAGGACCCGTAAACTTTCGCCCTCTAAATCGCGTGTAGAGGGACCTGTATAGGAAATCTAGGAAAATCCGTGCTCAGTTTTTCAAGTTCGTCTAGCAGTCCCCCTATATCCGCCCCGTATGTTTAAATTCGAACTACGCGGGAGAGAAGATAAAACTCGATTTCATTCATTTCTCAGATCACCATTGGTACAAGAACTGCTCGAACATGAAATCTAACCTAAATCTAGTCGAGGAAGACGACGGGGCCGGAAGCCTCCATCGCCTTGAAGGCCTCGACGTCGGCGACGGCCTTCGCCTCCTCCTCCGCTTCCGCCCGCGCCCGCGCCTCTGCTTCCTGCTTCGAAAGCTCGAGCGCCGCCGCGAAGGCGGCCTCCTCCTCCTCCTCTGTCGCCGGTAAGGCCTCCTCCTGCGCTGTCGCCGCGGTTCCTCCTCCGCTGCCGCTAGCGCCGTCGCCGCCGCGCTTGCACTGCTGCAGCAGCTCCCTCTCCGCGAGCCATTTCTCGAATTTGCGGCCGCACATCGGCCGCGGCGGCGGGTCGACGCTGTAGTATCTCCCTCCCGGGGCGTAGTCCTTCAGCGTGTCCGGCATGGCCTGCGGCCACGCCACGTACTTCCAGACGCTGCGGCGGCTCCCTGCAACGGAGTGTTTGCAGTGGAGCCGCCACGCCTCCTCGAGCGTCTCCGGCTCGCGGCGGCGCTTGGAGCGGGCGGTGGAGGAGCCTGAGGCGTCGGGGGAGCTCATCGTGGTGGAGGAGCTTCGAATGCGGCGGCGGCGCGTGAGTAATTTCTCGCCGGAGCTGCGAATGCGGCGGCGGCGCGCGGCGGAGATAGGGTTGCGGGTGGGGGGTTGGACCCCCACCCCAACCCTCACCCTCTATATGTACGGGGCAGAGGGGGCGGTGGAGCAGGCCCCGTAAAATTTTGTTACGGGCCAGGCGGCATACGGGGCCTGCTAGACGGCCGTTTTGGCACGCGCCCCGTATGCCGCCGGAATTTTACGGGGCGCTCGCGTGATACGGGGCCTGTTAGACTTGCTCTAAGCGAGCTCAGTGCACTAAGAGAACCATGCACTGAATTTATTTTGTCCACCACCTGTACCTGATGGTGTGGCTAGATTCCTGATGACGGCAGACAGTGAAGGTGCCCTGAAGTTCAGACTTCACAGCAGCGACATTAAGCAGCATGAACCTCTCTCTGTCTCGAAACAAGGCAGATAATGCCTCTGCCTCCATCTCCTGGCCTGGATCAGCATCTCGCCACTTGCAGGGATTCGACCTGAATATTCATGATGCTACCGACACAGACTACTTGTGTTCTGCAGTTCACACTCGGGGCTGAGGACCCGGGCAAGCAAAGCCGATGCCGGGTTCGCGCAGATTGCTCTACAGGACGCCCACCTCGGGCTCATTGGAACAATCATCCTTTGACCAATAAAATGATGAAAACATGCATGGTAAGCAAAATACCGTCAGCCCAGTTGTTACCAAGGCCACAAAACTAGCCATACTCATATATGGATGGATAGGAAAACAACAGGATTCATATCCTTGACGATAATATCAACAAACAAACAGACGTACATTTGAATAGGAATAAAGTAGACCAAATTAATAGGCAAATGGAAAATATGCAGGCCGAACTACCACAGAAGCAAAGGGAAAAATTGCTTGCCTCCCTCCAGAAGCAAAGGGAAAAAAAACATGCATGGTCAGCAAAATACCATCAGCCACAAAACTAGCCATACTCATATACGGATCGATGGATAGGGAAACAACAGGATTCACAGCCTTCATGATGAAACAAACAAATGCGCATTTGAAGAGGAACAAAAGGTGACTAAATATTGAAATGGATCATATGTGAGGATGAACTACCACAGAAGCAACACAAAAATTGCTTGTCATTGTGGTTTCTGTGGCAGAATAGAGCTGGCACATTTGTCAACCAACAGAAAAGTGGAGATTTATATTATTACTCTAAAAGGCCTACCTTGAATGTGAATAAACCATGTTAAAACAGAGGCACAGGGGATCGGCCACTATTATCTGGCAAGTTGTAAGACAGGGGTTTATGCGTCCGGGCACTCGTATGTTTCCGCCATCACTTTGTGTCTCCCGATCACGGCGAGACCGAGGCCGCCATCGTCGCGGCCAGCGACCACACCTGCTCCCACTAGGTCGCCGTCAGGATCAAGGGATGGATTGAACGTACTGTCAGTGCACTGCAGCCACGAGAAAAAAATATCCTCATCTCCTTACAGATTTGTCAAATTTTCAAACATGTACTAAGCAATAGTTGTTTCTTCAACGATTCGTCCACCTACTTTGCAACTTGGAATGATCTGCCGAATCATGACAATTGCAGTACCACGTAAACTGAAACTGTCCAATATATTTACTTCTGTTACTGCAGACCATAGAAGTACCAACAACTTGACATGTACTTGTACTAGTTCAGTACACAATGTCAATAAGAAGCGAGCCATACTCATGCCCTTGTCATTTTTTTATTGAACCTCATCCCGGATAGGATTCTAGAGATTTAATCAATGCTTAGAGAACAAACAGTGTAGATTTTACGATGGGAAAGGTTAACTAAGCTACTGTCTGAAAATAAACTTTGAAGCAAACAAAAAAAGCATCGCACATAGCAGCTGATGATGCAAGAAACTGGGAGTTGAAACCAAGATCACCCTTAAGTGACCGACAACGCTAGAAAATTTAACAAACTTAGTGACAACAGCATGAGGAGACACCTCTTGCGTGCTGAAGAGTGGCATCCTGCTCCTCAAGATGCTCAACCAACCTAACAAACAATTCTCAGCAATGTGAACTGATAAGACCCAACTATATATATTCTGCTGTAAGGTAACAATTTATCCACACATGAAGAAAATTGTGAAAGTGAGACATGCAGGCAATGTATTACTTGACATGCAGGACATGCGGGAAATCAGCCAAGGTAACAAATTATCCACACATTATCCAAGGTAACAAACTATATATATTCTGCTGTAAGGTAACAAATTATCCACACATGAAGAAAATTGTGAAAGTGAGACAGGCAGGCAATGTATTACTTGACATGCAGGACATGCGGGAAATCAACCAAGGTAGAAGGCAATTTGTTGTGCAAATGAGGGATAAATATGGTTGATTAGCTACTAGGCATTTGAACAGAGCCATATCTCTTCCATATATATATGTACAGAAAACCATGGAGAAATGTGTTTTGATGCCTTTGAGTAAAATATCTTGTTAATTTAAGGAGAGAAGTTGTGTAACCATTCTGAAAAATATAATAAACCAAAGCACTTGTGATGAGCCGATGATCGCTGTAACCTTGCACTACTCTGTCACCAAACATATGGAATATTTTATCTCTTTTTTTTTTGAACTAGAATATTTTTATCTCACTACATGGACAGTGCAGTCTACTAGTATGTGCACAAAGGGCCAAAAAAAAAGGCAACAAATGACAAAATAAACCTCATATATGTGCACCACTGCAACTCCAATTGATTTGTATTTTATGTCACTACTGCATTAGCTTCAGTCATTTCCTCATGTATGTCTACACTGGTTGCAATTGGTTTACTGTATGGGCATGTCGCTTACATGGGATTTACTGCTGTAACATTGTCATTTCAATGCATTCTATGGTGGTAATGTGTCACAGCACTTCATCAATTTGTAATGGAAAAAATGGAACCTAAATTTTGTATTCCTACAAATTGGGTTATGTCATCACAACCATTGTGACCATTTAGTCCGTCAGATATTGGTCTTGGAGTATGTACATACAGTGCTGCAAACCTGTAACTGACGATGTATTTATATTTTTGTTATACTTAGCAGGCCTAGAGCTGATCTCTTATGTGGTCCTTTGTCCATTTTTTTCTAGAAACATGAATTGACTAGTATATACGCTTGTTATGTCTCAAACAATCCCACTAGCTCTAGACATGCCCTCATCATCTGCTCACCTCTTTTGGGGGATGAAATTAGAGATTGGATCAAAGCTGGGAGAGCAAACTGTAGAATTTCAACAGCGGACTAAGTTACTATTTTCAGATGCACTTTCAAGAAAATTAAGCAATGGACCACAAGGTTACTGCTACTGCAAGAAATTGGATATCGATTAGATGTAATCCATTCACCAACATAAGCACCACAACATGGATATACTAACAAACTAACCGATAAAAGCCAAAAGCCAATGCTACAGTGAGAAAACAAGCACCACTGCCCCAAAAGAGCTACTGGATAGTGAATACTAACACATGTGATTGGTGATCACGAGATCCAGTTGGTCATATTTGCTCCTGCCATGAACATCTTCAACCACATCATAGTTCTGCAAACATAGATTTGCATCAGATACAACTTCCAATATAATTAAAGCATTCAATCATTTGTTTGGTGCACTGACTAGTATATTATTAATCAAGAGTTGTTCCCAAATCACAAAATAAATGAGATATATAGATATACCTTTTGGACTATAAAAACTCATGTATGGAATTAAAGAACAGAATTTTTCTCTCCTCCATATCTTTCTCCATTGTAGCGTCGTAAGGTTAATCTCGACGATGCCAAAGTCTGTGTTCAGAAAGACGATATCACGGCCTGGCACGGCTCCAACCAATGTAATTCTATTCTCTGTAGTTTGAGCGGGGATAATTTCCTTGAGAGTAATTACTTTATATTCAGTCCAGGACGGAACTCCGTCGGAACCCAGCTGTCTTGCCCAAACGTAGATGTTTAACATGTCAACATATGCAAACCCCAAACTACCATCCTCCGTCTCCGTTAGGATAGTGACACCAGAAATATCAATCGCGTATATAGGCACATCAATCAGCGATAAGGAATTAGAGCTCAAGTTGTATTTGAGAATTCCTGCAGTGTCAATATCATCAACAGCATCATTGTACACAAGCATGAAGTGAAGCGCGTCTTGGACGAGGACCGGGCACAATGACTCCATGTATAGATCTGCCTCGAAATGAATTTCAGAGCATACTTGAACCCACTTGCCGAGCTGAATATCAGAAGACGGCTCACTGCGGTCACCCATCTCCGGCGAGGATACCCACACGCTTGCCACAGTACCACCATGAATATCGCTGTCCAGGCCAACAAAGACCACCCGGAAAGGGCCACCATGACATGAGGTGGTCGCAGCCTGTCGCGGCGCAGAGCACCGCGGCTCCATAGCTCTCCACCAAGAACATTGGCGCGCTCAGGTCAAACCAGAAGCCCGTCATGGGGTCCGACACGGTGAGCTTCCCGCTCGGAACACCAATCTTCTCCCCGAGGACGACGCGGCCATGGCGGCAGTCCAACGCATTGCATCCAAGGGACCTCCATCCTTGGACTTCCGAGGAGATGCGTGCATCGAATTTGGTGGTGGAGAGGAAGAGTGGCTCGGTTTCTTTCTCCGGCGAGAAGTCGGGGTACGGAGGCCGGCAATAGAAGAAGCCGAGCATGGGGGGAGCTCCGTGGAGCTTGCGGTAGCGACCGTGGAAGGCGGGGCCAGTGAGGAGGCCCAGCCAGAGCTTGCTGGCGAGCGAGGCGCGCACGAGGCAGGCGGGCTCGTCTGGCGGGAGGCGAAGGAAGACCTCCTCGAGAAGCTCCGCTGGAAGCGTCGACGCCATGGTGGGTCTGGGGAGATCTACTAGATTCTTATATAATCAATTTCTAACCTTAGTTGATAGACAGGAACCACCATCCCATAACAAAAAAAAGGGGGGTGAAGGTTATTTTGTACCAATGAAGACGGATTTATCTCTCGAGCTGCTCAAAGATCTTTAAGTGGCTTACGAGGTAGACTTGATCATGATCCATATCCAACCTTCTCCCATCTGCTTCTGTCTCTAAAGATTAGAGTCATCGACGCGATTCAAGTCCAGTGCTGATAAAATCCTGCTGTCCAGTTCGGGAAAGCAAGTGATTGATTAGTTCCATTGGTCTATTGGCTTCAGCTTCCAGTCTACCTCATTTCTATAAAAATGATCTGGTGTCTATGTCCATGCCTGAGGTTGGTAAACCCTATATCTATTGCAAACGAGCTTTTCGAAAGGGACAGCTTGTAATCCACGACTTACTACTACGAGGATTCTGGCGGAGTGCTTTTCACATATAGATAGGTCGGGACGAAGAAGCTCCGTAGTCAACTAATAGATAGAAAATCACAGTAACCTTTTTCCAACAGTTTCACCATGATAAGAATAACCTTGTCATACATGATAATTATGGACTTTCTTCCTCCTTCTTTATAGTCTGCAGTTCAATCTGCCAAGTCCGATTCATCTTTTTCCAACCCTTCCTCAATTGGCAGTTTCGAGGTCAGAGTTTCCGTTTCTTAGAAAGCCACTTCTCTAAGCATGCATGCCGACATAGGTGTCGCGGTAATCATAGAAGTTTGATTGCTGTGTGGTAAGGGGTCAGTCAACCAATTGTTAAGGGGTAAGGCTAAGCTCTCTTTCTCGTTAAGAAAGCGGTCCATCCTAAGAGATCGGCATCATACTAAGGACTGTGTCGAGCAAGGTCCGAAGGGATTTGAATTCCACACGCCTACGAAGCATTCAGTTAGTGGAAATTAAGGGCACGAACGGTTGTTGTACAATACGAGACGATGGTATGATATCACTCCTACTTCATTCTCTACTTCAGTCTGGTCTAAAATCATAAGGAAAGTGTCATCCCAGCGAGGAAAGACAGAAAGAAAGCAAGTGAGCATGTTGAATTGCTTGTTGAAGTAACATGACGGAGGGGAATCTCTTCCGGTCCGGTGTCTCAGTGCCAACGGCCAAAGAGAGTGAAAGAGGGAGGAGCCAGGAAGCGGGCGTTTAGTGAGGAAGAGACTAAAAAGCATTTAGTCGATAAAGATGAGTGCTTTCGATCGGATTGTTGCACTAAAGCAGCGAGGTTCTTTGATCGAATCCGCTCTTAGCGTTTACTTGATGGATAGGGTTCCATCTTATCTGCCCGGCTTGCCCAGTACTCGCAAGAAAGCGGTACCAAGCTCACTTCTCAGAAATCGAGGTACTTACATCTGCAAAGGACCTGTTACGCACTGCTTGTGCTAAGTCACCCACTACATTCTCAATGGCAACTGCTCAGGCACCGTGGGAATAGCTCAGAAGGAGGTGATAAGCATTAGAAAATTGATACGAAGGATATCCGTAGAAATCTTTCCATTCGTAGTAGTCTAGGACCCGGGCTTTGGGGATGAGGATTTGTATTCCTATTTCTTTCTTTGGATTGAGCGACAAAAACAAGAGTGAGAATGTTGGATTGAACTTCAGTACTTGCTTAGGCCATTCACCTAGAGTTTTCTAAAAAGACTTTCCATTGATTTCAGGGCCCTGTCTTGCTTATTGTTTCAGTGGGATAGGAGCACTACTTGCTTTGTCTTTGCTTGAATATAGGCTCATAGAATATTCTTTCGGCATGCAAACAATCAAGTATAGTAGGTCAAGCCTGCTAGTAGATAGAAAGATAAAGCAGCCTATCAACTACTTATCTATGCCGGCAAGTAATATAGTATGAAGTAGTTTTGCAAAGAAGCTTGTTCTTTCGGAGTAGATTGGCACTACGACACTGAGGGTACACTACTAGCTTTTGATATGTAGTTTTTCAGAAGTTCAAACATCAGACCCATATGGCCTCGGGGTAGGAGAAAAGGAATCGATCACTGTTGGCACTCTATAATTGCGTATATTGGGATGCGCCTGCGAACTATTGATACTTGAATTTCGTATAGAAGAATCCAACTCGAAATGCTAGTGAATTAGAAAGTTTCTACTTTCCACAATTTATTTATCTGCTTCTTCTCCTTTTGCTTTGTTTTTACCCTCCATCCACTTCAGCTTCCTTTGCGCAAACCAACAACTATTTGGATTCGCTTGAGAAGAGCGCATTCTTGAGATGCTAAGGGCTGGCCAAAGGGTTAACTAAACTAATAAGATCTCTTCTTCCTTCTCTTTTATGCTTCAGCGAATCGACTTCTTCTCGATGATGGACATTCCACAGGCATTTCTAGAGTAAGGCTAGGCATTGAAGTACTAGATATTAAGAACTTATGTTTGTTAACGAAATGGTTTCACAAATTGTTAAATGAAGAAGGAGTTTGGCATGAACTCCTTTCTAATAAATATATTGGAGATAAACCGTTGTCTCACATAAAAGTGAAACCTCACGATTCACCTTTTTGGAAAGGACTTATGAATATAAAAAGACATTTCTTCGATCGGGGTGCGTTTCGGTTGGGGGATGGTCAACAGGTGAGGTTTTGGGAGGATATTTGGCTAGGAGATGAACCGTTATCTCACCAATATCCTTCGTTGTATATCGTGGTTAGACATCACGGCGTCACGGTAGCAAACGTGATATCCAACGTACCTTTAAATATTCAGTTCCGACAAACTATTATGGGGCCAAGGCGGACTCTTTGGTTACATTTGGTGGAACATTTGATGAATGTCCAACGTACAAATGAGAGAGATGTGTTTCAGTGGAGATTAGCTGCGAATAGAATTTTCTCTGTCAAGACAATGTATGCCAACTTAATGCATGGGTCCATAATATACTTGCGGAAGTATTTGTGGAAGTTAAAGGTCCCCCTGAAAATTAAAATCTTTCTTTGGTTTCTCAACCGTAAGGTTATTCTCACAAAAGATAGTTTATCTAAGCGCAATTGGATAGGGTGTAAAAAGTGTGCTTTTTGCGATCAAGATGAAACCGTTCATCATCTCTTTATATCATGTCCTTTTGTGAGGCATATTTGGCGTTTGGTGCACTTCACCTTTTCTGTTTCTCCTCCGACCTCCATTGCGGATATGTTTGGTCCTTGGTTGAATGGAACTGACAAAAAGACAAAGGCAAGTATACGAATAGGCGTTGTTGCTGTTCTTTGGGCTGTTTGGAATTGTAGAAATAGTGTCGTGTTTGACAAGAAAAAGGGTGCTCATTTTTTGCAGGCTATCAACATGGCGGTCTCCTACATTCACCTATGGTCTTTCCTCCTACCTGCGGAGCAGCGAGGACTTATGGGTACCGGCTGTGCTCGAATGATGGCGGTCGTTCGGGTTATTTACAGCCAGGGTAGGTGGCTTAATGAGCGGCGTATTCATGCATAATGTTGTAATTTTTAATTGGCTGGTGTTTGTGGCCACGTTGAGTGACCCATGACTTGTAAACTCTGAATATTTTGACGTTCTTTTAATAAATGTGACGCCCCGAGATCGGGCACTATGCAGATTTCGGCATTTCCACCCAAATCCGCATAATAACCGATTTCAGGTTGCCACTTGTGATAACATTACAACAGTCCACGAATATTCCGCAACAACAACAGAAAAGATATATACAAGATGACTCAAACGAGTCAAGGATACAACTGATACAATACAAAGATCCAAATAACAGCGGAAGAAACAACATAACGTCCGACTACGGACAAGATACAAATTGGACTAAGAGTCCTGAAGATAACCGCTGGCGTCCAATCCCTGCCCAGGCCAAGCCGGAGGGATTCCCAAGCTAACGTCGTCAGACTTCAAACCTGTTGACTGCAATGTGGAATATGCAGCCACGAAAGGGATTCGTGGGTCAGTACGGTTAAGTACTCGCAAGTGGAGAAACCATACTCACAAGATACCAGCGTAACCAATCATCACAAGATACAAATACTTTGGGTACAACGGAAAGGAAGGGATGATTGCAAAGAAGCGGCAGCGGGCTGCACTAACTAACTACAGAGACACGCTACAACTTCCGGCTAAAAGAAAGGGATAAGATAGCGTGACAAAACAAACTATAACTACTCACCAAACAATACCCATCCAGTGTTACCTCCTACTAAGGAAGCAACCCAAGGAAACTCACACTGTTGATTAAGGTGACATTCATTTTTATGGTGGAGGTCATCTATATTACTAGTCAAGTTATCATCGTTAAGTCTAAGTTGTCTGAGTACTTGTTAGCCAGCACTTTCACCAAGTCATCCATAACCGCGGACAACACGGCTTCTCGAGAAGATTTAACTCTGCAGGGATGCACCAATTTGGCCGTACACGTAAGAATGACCCGCCAGATGGAAAGGCCCTTCCACCAAGCGAGGCACTCAACACAACACAACTCTTCTTCGCATCAAGCCAAAGAACCCCGTGCAATTGAGCGCATGGCTAATCAAGCCCCACGAAGAAAAGGGGACCCTCATAGCACTCTAAGAACGTGTCTCCCTAAATGCCGACTACACAAGTTCCACCCTGGCGCCAAGGGTTCGCACCTGCATATGCATGCGGCAAATGGAAAACCCGAACTAAATGAGGCGATTTGGACGAGATGCGAATTGAATCCAAGTTGCGGGGGGCGCCCATACTCGGTTCCCACATGCGGTTAGTGCGCTCATCATGGATCGGAGGACAAGACCCTTTTCCTAATTAAGGTCGACACTAGCAGGCCTCAAAACCACGCCGGGCCTCCTGCCGGTGCCTTATCATCAAATTATTATTACCCAAACATTAACATGTTGTTGATTAAGTTGAAACCCAACTATCAAACTAAACAGGTGATAAGACGGACAGCAAGACTTGAGCGCAAACAACACTAAGCATGCAACTACGACACGAGGGCCAACAAGGTAAACAAACAACAGTTAATAGGGAGTGGAAGGAAGGCTATATCATGGCTGCAAGGTAAACATATGATAGGATCGAGACACAAGCATCGAATCATAAGGCTAGAATAAAGGCAATGGGAAGAATCGGTAACAAGTGATGAAAGGCAGCCATAGGTAGCAAGTGAGTATACTTGCCTGAGATCCAGCAAGTAGAGGTACATCCGAAGAACTTGTCGCTGCTCACATCATCTCAACGTCCTATCCGCGAAGAAGCAACGAACTAGAACAAACACCAGATTCAACAATTACTACTACGGCAAAAGATCCAGCATGATCCTATTTTATATGCATGACAATTAATTGATGCATCAAAGTAAACCAATTGACATGGTAAACATATTTAAATGGGCCCATATGCAATTTGGATTGCATATGGAAAAGCCCATGAATTAATGTTGAATTAAATGATCTACAAATAACCATCATGTGAAAGTTGATTAGAATGATGCATGGATGATGAAAACAATAAGAAAACAACAATAGCTTTAGTTTGATATGTTGTTTACCAAGTTTGGAATTTTATTTGTTAAGTTATGAACTTTGGCATTTTAAATGATTTAGACAAACATTTGTTGTTTTCACCAATTTTAAATGTTCAAAACAGATAACAAAATTTATATTTGGAAAGAACACAAAATTTTAGATGGAATACATATTTCATTTGTTGAATTTAGATTTTAGATGAGCAAGTTATTAAATTGACAATTTTAAATGCATTAATTATGAAATAGTTGTTTTCAGCAATTTAAATTGTTCAAAACAGAAAACAAAGTTGATATTTGGAAATCTTATTCAATTTTGCATGGAAAACATATTTTACATGTTGGAATTGGATTTGAATTGCCCAAGTTATGAATTTTGCAATTTAAAAGGTGTAATTAAAGTATTGAATTATTACACCAATTTTAATTAGGAAAAACAGTAAACAAATTATATTGAAAAGGTTGAGAACATGTAGCAAATGTTTCACTGAACATTTTGAGCTATTAAACATAATTTTTGGATCATTATTGAATTTATTATGCATTTTTCCTTAAGCATTTTGTTTCTGCCCCTTTTAGTAAACAGAAGAAAACATGTTCAAATTTAATTCAATTGTGACCAAATAAAATACCAATGTGTAGAGTTTGTTAAGACAAATTTTTAGAGCCCAAGTTTGCTCAAATTGGGTGAACAGAACTCAAGTTATCAATTCCCAAAGTTTCAAATTTTGATAGCCATTTCTGTATTTAATTATTTAGTGCAAAAATTATTACAGAAACATGTTGCAACTTTGTGACTAATAGAAATAGCACAAGATTCTGAATCCATAGAAATTTGAATCACTGAAATTGGAGCATTTTTCAATTTGTTATGGATTTTACAATTAAAGACTCAGATCTGTTTTTCTGGATTTCGGGAAATAAAAGAAAATGGAGGAAAAAAGGGGTGGCTTTTGCTTCCAGGGGGACTCGAACCTGGGATCCAGGGGGTGCGCTGAACAGGGCTAGCCACTGGGCTATGCGATCGGTTGTGATGGATGTGGAGGTCGGCCCATTTTGAGGTGGGACTGCGCAGAACAAATCTGAAACTGCAAAATTCAGTTACTGAACTTGACGAGGACGAGGACGGACAGATCGATCTCGCCGGAGACCCACGACGGCTGCACGACGGCGAGCACCAGAGCAAGAGGGAGAGGAGAGGGAAGGGCCCGAGGGCGAGGCGCTCACCTTGGGCGCGCTTGGCAGGACGCACTGGAACGAGGGAGACGTGGCCTGACGGAGATGATGGCCACGGGAACAGTTCGCCGGGGAGAAAGACGGCGAGGGCGTGGAGTCCCTGGTGCCCCTCCGCGCTGGACGATGACGTGAGGATGGAGAGTGGACCACGGGGATTCCATTCCCGCGCGGAAGGAGCCCGGACGGTGAGCCGAGGGGCGGCGCCATGAGCTCCAAGGGCCGGCCATGGTGGTGCTCTCCCTCTCTCGGTTCAGTTCAGAGAAAGGGAACCAGAGAGAAAACAGGGAAGGGGAGAGGGAATCGGCGGCGGCAGGAGGGAAGGAGAGGGAGTGGTTGGGGCTAGGGTTTGGAGGAGGGGAGGTTTTATGGAGGAGGGGAGCAGGTGGAGGTGGGGATCCATGGTGGGAGAGGGTGACGTCCACCTCCTGTACGTCCGTACGGAGCAGAAGACGTGGTGGGCTGATGGTGGGGTTGTAGGTGGGCTGGCCCATTTGGGCTGGCCTGCCTCCCCCTGTGTTTTTATTCTTTTTCTCCTTTTTTTGTAAAAGAATAGGAAGAGAGAAATAGTAATTAGAGGGGTTTTACTCATGCAAAAAATTATGAAATAAATTTTATTGCATTTGGAATTGAGAATGCCCAAGTGCACCAATTTTTGTTTTTCAAAATTTCAAATATTTATTGGTTGTTTGAATTTGAATTTGAAACTCAAATTAGGGTCTTAATAAAAGGTGATTTATTTAACCAAGCAAATAAAAATTAATTCCACTTCAATTTTTTTTATTGAAAACCAATTGATGTGTTCTGTTAATGATTTGATGTGAAAACATTGGAACATGTTTGAATTTTTAAATTGTTTTGAGTTTTCTTTTAAGATTGGTTTGGAAACAAATGTGCAATGCATATGAGGCATGGTGCAATGCAAGGCAAAACAAAACAACCAAATCTAATTGGGGAAAAATCCCCCGGGTGTTATAGACAACACCACTAACAAGGGATTGCGCCCTCGCAATCCACCCACTAACCCGGGAGGGGAAAGAAGTTCGACTATCGATTCTTCATGCTTCCAGTTGATCTCCTCGACACCACTAACAAGGGCTTCTCGACACCACTAACAAGAGATTCTTTCTCGGAGTGACGACGATGTTCTTCCACCATGAATCTTCCGATGGTCGAACCTATTAGGTTAAAGGCTCAGAAAACGTCCAACCCACGTAGGATCCTAAGCTTTGAAAGATTGAGAGGGAGAGAGACACCAAAACAAATAAGATGAGAGGAGAAATAGAATAGAGGAAAGGAATAAACAAGAATCCTACCGAGAGGTTTCCAAAACAGGTTTTGCACAAATAGTGTTTGACACTCTAGAAACACGACCGTTAGCGAGGTTATCCTACAGGCTTTGCAGACCCGTTGCTTCGATAACCATTCGTATCGAAACAACTTTGGGAAACGGAAACCATGCTCTGATACCATTTGTGACGCCCCGAGATCGGGCACTATGCAGATTTCGGCATTTCCACCCAAATCCGCATAATAACCGATTTAAGGTTGCCACTTGTGATAACATTACAACAGTCCACGAATATTCCGCAACAACAACAGAAAAGATATATACAAGACGACTCAAACGAGTCAAGGATACAACTGATACAATAAAAAGATCCAAATAACAACGGAAGAAACAACATAGCGTCCGACTACGGACAAGATACAAATTGGACTAAGAGTCCTGAAGATAACCGATGGCGTCCAATCCCTTCCCAGGCCAAGCCGGAGGGATTCCCAAGCTAACGTCGTCAGACTTCAAACCTGTTGACTGCAATGTGGAATATGCAGCCACGAAAGGGATTCGTGGGTCAGTACGGTTAAGTACTGGCAAGTGGAGAAACCATACTCACAAGATACCAGCGTAACCAATCATCACAAGATACAAATACTTTGGTTACAACGGAAAGGAAGGGATGATTGCAAAGAAGCGGCAGCGGGCTGCACTAACTAACTACAGAGACACGCTACAACTTTCGGCTAAAAGAAAGGGATAAGATAGCGCGACAAAACCAACTATAACTACTCACCAAACAATACCCATCCAGTGTTACCCCTACTAAGGAAGCAACCCAAGGAAACTCACACTGTTGATTAAGGTGGCATTCATTTTTATGGTGGAGGTCATCTATATTACTAGTCAAGTTATCATCGTTAAGTGTAACTTGTCTGAGTACTTGTTAGCCAGCACTTTCACCAAGTCATCCATAACCGCGGACAACACGGCTTCTCGAGAAGATTTAACCCTGCAGGGATGCACCAATTTGGCCGTACATGTAAGAATGACCCGCCAGATGGAAAGGCCCTTCCACCAAGCGAGGCACTCAACACAACCCAACTCTTCTTCGCATCAAGCCAAAGAACCCCGTGCAATTGAGCGCACGGCTAATCAAGCCCCACGAAGAAAAGGGGACCCTCATAGCACTCTAAGAACGTGTCTCCCCAAATGCCGACTACACAAGTTCCACCCTGGCGCCAAGGGTTCGCACCTGCATATGCATGCGGCAAATGGAAAACCCGAACTAAATGAGGCGATTTGGACGAGATGCGAATCGAATCAAAGTTGCGGGGGGCGCCCATACTCGCTTCCCACATGCGGTTAGTGCGCTCATCATGGATCGGAGGACAAGACCCTTTTCCTAATTAAGGTCGACACTAGCAGGCCTCAAAACCACGCCGGGCCTCCTGCCGGTGCCTTATCATCAAATTATTATTACCCAAACATTAACATGTTGTTGATTAAGTTGAAACCCAACTATCAAACTAAACAGGTGATAAGACGGACAACAAGACTTGAGCGCAAACAACACTAAGCATGCAACTACGACACGAGGGCCAACAAGGTAAATAAACAACAGTTA
Source organism: Alopecurus myosuroides (assembly GCA_028641055.1). Lineage (NCBI taxonomy): Eukaryota > Viridiplantae > Streptophyta > Magnoliopsida > Poales > Poaceae > Alopecurus > Alopecurus myosuroides. The sequence continues at coordinate 2,452,483 of CM054057.1, forward strand.
ATAGGGAGTGGAAGGAAGGCTATATCATGGCTGCAAGGTAAACATATAATAGGATCGAGACACAAGCATCGAATCATAAGGCTAGAATAAAGGCAACGGGAAGAATCGGTAACAAGTGATGAAAGGCAGCCATAGGTAGCAAGTGAGTATACTTGCCTGAGATCCAGCAAGTAGAGGTACATCCGAAGAACTTGTCGCTGCTCACATCATCTCAACGTCCTATCCGCGAAGAAGCAACGAACTAGAACAAACACCGGATGCAACAATTACTACTACGGCAAAAGATCCAGCATGATCCTATTTTATATGCATGACAATTAATTGATGCATCAAAGTAAACCAATTGACATGGTAAACATATTAAAATGGGCCCATATGCAATTTGGATTGCATATGGAAAATCCCATGAATTAATGTTGAATTAAATGATCTACAAATAACCATCATGTGAAAGTTGATTAGAATGATGCATGGATGATGAAAACAATAAGAAAACAACAATAGCTTCAGTTTGATATGTTGTTTACCAAGTTTGGAATTTTATTTGTTAAGTTATGAACTTTGGCATTTTAAATGATTTAGACAAACATTTGTTGTTTTCACCAATTTTAAATGTTCAAAACAGATAACAAAATTTATATTTGGAAATAACACAAAATTTTAGATGGAATACATATTTCATTTGTTGAATTTAGATTTTAGATGAGCAAGTTATTAAATTGACAATTTTAAATGCATTAATTAAGAAATAGTTGTTTTCAGCAATTTAAATTGTTCCAAACAGAAAACAAAGTTGATATTTGTAAATCTTATTCAATTTTGCATGGAAAACATATTTTACATGTTGGAATTGGATTTGAATTGCCCAAGTTATGAATTTTGCAATTTAAAAGGTGTAATTAAAGTATTGAATTATTACACCAATTTTAATTAGGAAAAACAGTAAACAAATTATATTGAAAAGGTTGAGAACATGTAGCAAATGTTTCACTGAACATTTTGAGCTATTAAACATAATTTTTGGATCATTATTGAATTTATTATGCATTTTCCATAAGCATTTTTATTCTGCCCCTTTTAGTAAACAGAAGAAAACATGTTCAAATTTAATTCAATTCTGACCAAATAAAATACCAATGTGTAGAGTTTGTTAAGACAAATTTTTAGAGCCCAAGTTTGCTCAAATTGGGTGAACAGAACTCAAGTTATGAATTCCCAAAGTTTCAAATTTTGATAGCCATTTCTGTATTTAATTATTTAGTGCAAAAATTATTACAGAAACATGTTGCAACTTTGTGACTAATAGAAAGAGCACAAGATTCTGAATCCATAGAAATTTGAATCACTGGAATTGGAGCATTTTTCAATTTGTTATGGATTTTACAATTAAAGACTCAGATCTGTTTTTATGGATTTCGGGAAATAAAAGAAAATGGAGGAAAAAAGGGGTGGCTTTTGCTTCCAGGGGGACTCGAACCTGGGATCCAGGGGGTGCGCTGAACAGGGCTAGCCACTGGGCTCTGCGATCGGTTGTGATGGATGTGGAGGTCGGCCCATTTTGAGGTGGTACTGCGCGGAACAAATCTGAAACTGCAAAATTCAGTTACTGAACTTGACGAGGACAAGGACGGACAGAGCGATCTCGCCGGAGACCCACGACGGCTGCACGACGGCGAGCACCAGAGCAAGAGGGAGAGGAGAGGGAAGGGCCCGAGGGCAAGGCGCTCACCTTGGGCGCGCTTGGCAGGACGCACGGGCACGAGGGAGACGTGGCCTGACAGAGATGATAGCCACGGCAACAGTTCGCCGGGGAGAAAGTCGGCGAGGGCGTGGAGTCCCTGGTGCCCCTCCGCGCTGGACGGTGACGCGAGGATGGAGAGTGGACCACGGGGATTCCATTCCCGCGCGGAAGGAGCCCGGACGGTGAGCCGAGGGGCGGCGCCATGAGCTCCAAGGGCCGGCCATGGTGGTGCTCTCTCGGTTCAGTTCAGAGAAAGGGAACCAGAGAGAAAACAGGGAAGGGGAGAGGGAATCGGCGGCGGCAGGAGGGAAGGAGAGGGAGTGGTTGGGGCTAGGGTTTGGAGGAGGGGAGATTTTATGGACGAGGGGAGCAGGTGGAGGTGGGGATCCATGGTGGGAGAGGGTGACGTCCACCTCCTGTACGTCCGTACGGAGAAGAAGACGTGGTGGGCTGATGGTGGGGTTGTAGGTGGTCTGGCCCATTTGGGCTGGCCTGCCTCCCCCTGTGTTTTTATTCTTTTTCTCCTTTTTTTTGTAAAAGAATAGGAAGAGAGAAATAGTAATTACAGGGGTTTTACTCATGCAAAAAATTATGAAATAAATTTTATTGCATTTGGAATTGAGAATGCCCAAGTGCACCAATTTTTGTTTTTCAAAATTTCAAATATTTATTGGTTGTTTGAATTTGAATTTGAAACTCAAATTAGGGTCTTAATAAAAGGTGATTTATTTAACCAAGCAAATAAAAATTAATTCCACTTCAATTTTTTTTTATTGAAAACCAATTGATGTGTTCTGTTAATGATTTGATGTGAAAACATTGGAACATGTTTGAATTTTTAAATTGTTTTGAGTTTTCTTTTAAGATTGGTTTTGAAACAAATGTGCAATGCATATGAGGCATGGTGCAATGCAAGGCAAAACAAAACAACCAAATCTAATTGGGGAAAAATCCCCCGGGTGTTACAGACGACACCACTAACAAGGGATTGCGCCCTCGCAATCCACCCACTAACCCGGGAGGGGAAAGAAGTTCGACTATCGATTCTTCATGCTTCCAGTTGATCTCCTCGACACCACTAACAAGAGATTCTTTCTCGGAGTGACGACGATGTTCTTCCACCATGAATCTTCCGATGGTCGAACCTATTAGGTTAAAGGCTCAGAAAACGTCCAACACACGTAGGATCCTAAGCTTTGAAAGATTGAGAGGGAGAGAGACTCCAAAACAAATAAGATGAGAGGAGAAATAGAATAGAGGAAAGGAATAAACAAGAATCCTATCGAGAGGTTTCCAAAACAGGTTTTGCACAAATAGTGTTTGACACTCTAGAAACACGACCGTTAGCGAGGTTATCCTACAGGCTTTGCGGACCCGTTGCTTCGATAACCATTCGTATCAAAACAACTTTGGGAATCGGAAACCATGCTCTGATACCATTTGTGACGCCCCGAGATCGGGCACTATGCAGATTTCGGCATTTCCACCCAAATCTGCATAATAACCGATTTCAGGTTGCCACTTGTGATAACATTACAACAGTCCACGAATATTCCGCAACAACAACAGAAAAGATATATACAAGACGACTCAAACGAGTCAAGGATACAACTGATACAATACAAAGATCCAAATAACAGCGGAAGAAACAACATAGCGTCCGACTACGGACAAGATACAAATTGGACTAAGAGTCCTGAAGATAACCGATGGCGTCCAATCCCTGCCCAGGCCAAGCCGGAGGGATTCAAAAGCTAACGTCGTCAGACTTCAAACCTGTTGACTGCAATGTGGAATATGCAGCCACGAAAGGGATTCGTGGGTCAGTACGGTTAAGTACTGGCAAGTGAAGAAACCATACTCACAAGATACCAGCGTAACCAATCATCACAAGATACAAATACTTTGGGTACAACGGAAAGGAAGGGATTATTGCAAAGAAGCGGCAGCGGGCTACACCTACTAACTACAGAGACACGCTACTACTTCCGGCTAAAAGAAAGGTATAAGATAGCGCGACAAAACCAACTATAACTACTCACCAAACAATACCCATCTAGTGTTACCCCCTACTAAGGAAGCAACCCAAGGAAACTCACACTGTTGATTAAGGTGACATTCATTTTTATGGTGGAGGTCATCTATATTACTAGTCAAGTTATCATCGTTAAGTGTAAGTTGTCTGAGTACTTGTTAGCCAGCACTTTCACCAAGTCATCCATAACCGCGGACAACACGGCTTCTCGAGAAGATTTAACCCTGCAGGGATGCACCAATTTGGCCGTACGCGTAAGAATGACCCGCCAGATGGAAAGGCCCTTCCACCAAGCGAGGCACTCAACACAACCCAACTCTTCTTCGCATCAAGCCAAAGAACCCCGTGCAATTGAGCGCACGGCTAATCAAGCCCCACGAAGAAAAGGGGACCCTCATAGCACTCTAAGAACGTGTCTCCCCAAATGCCGACTACACAAGTTCCACCCTGGCGCCAAGGGTTCGCACCTGCATATGCATGCGGCAAATGGAAAACCCGAACTAAATGAGGCGATTTGGACGAGATGCGAATCGAATCAAAGTTGCGGGGGGCACCCATACTCGCTTCCCACATGCGGTTAGTGCGCTCATCATGAATCGGAGGACAAGACCCTTTTCCTAATTAAGGTCGACACTAGCAGGCCTCAAAACCACGCCGGGCCTCCTGCCGGTGCCTTATCATCAAATTATTATTACCCAAACATTAACATGTTGTTGATTAAGTTGAAACCCAACTATCAAACTAAACAGGTGATAAGACGGACAGCAAGACTTGAGCGCAAACAACACTAAGCATGCAACTACGACACGAGGGCCAACAAGGTAAACAAACAACAGTTATTAGGGAGTGGAAGGAAGGCTATATCATGGCTGCAAGGTAAACATATGATAGGATCGAGACACAAGCATCGAATCATAAGGCTAGAATAAAGGCAACGGGAAGAATCGGTAACAAGTGATGAAAGGCAGCCATAGGTAGCAAGTTAGTATACTTGCCTGAGATCCAGCAAGTAGAGGTACATCCGAAAAACTTGTCGTTGCTCACATCATCTAAACGTCCTATCCGCGAAGAAGCAACGAACTAGAACAAACACCGGATGCAACAATTACTACTACGGCAAAAGATTCACCATGATCCTATTTTATATGCATGACAATTAATTGATGCATCAAAGTAAACCAATTGACATGGTAAACATATTTAAATGGGCCCATATGCAATTTGGATTGCATATGGAAAAGCCCATGAATTAATGTTGAATTAAATGATCTACAAATAACCATCATGTGAAAGTTTATTATAATGATGCATGGATGATGAAAACAATAAGAAAACAACAATAGCTTCAGTTTGATATGTTGTTTACCAAGTTTGGAATTTTATTTGTTAAGTTATGAACTTTGGCATTTTAAATGATTTAGACAAACATTTGTTGTTTTCACCAATTTTAAATGTTCAAAACAGATAACAAAATTTATATTTGGAAAGAACACAAAATTTTAGATGGAATACATATTTCATTTGTTGAATTTAGATTTTAGATGAGCAAGTTATTAAATTGACAATTTTAAATCCATTAATTAAGAAATAGTTGTTTTCAGCAATTTAAATTGTTCAAAACAGAAAACAAAGTTGATATTTGGAAATCTTATTCAATTTTGCATGGAAAACATATTTTACATGTTGGAATTGGATTTGAATTGCCCAAGTTATGAATTTTGCAATTTAAAAGGTGTAATTAAAGTATTGAATTATTGCACCAATTTTAATTAGGAAAAACAGTAAACAAATTATATTGAAAAGGTTGAGAACATGTAGCAAATGTTTCACTGAACATTTTGAGCTATTAAACATAATTTTTGGATCATTATTGAATTTATTATGCATTTTTCCATAAGCATTTTTATTCTGCCCCTTTTAGTAAACAGAAGGAAACATGTTCAAATTTAATTCAATTGTGACCAAATAAAATACCAATGTGTAGAGTTTGTTAAGACAAATTTTTAGAGCCCAAGTTTGCTCAAATTGGGTGAACAGAACTCAAGTTATGAATTCCCAAAGTTTCAAATTTTGATAGCCATTTCTGTATTTAATTATTTAGTGCAAAACTTATTACAGAAACATGTTGCAACTTTGTGACTAATAGAAAGAGCACAAGATTCTGAATCCATAGAAATTTGAATCACTGAAATTGGAGCATTTTTCAATTTGTTATGGATTTTACAATTAAAGACTCAGATCTGTTTTTCTGGATTTCCGGAAATAAAAGAAAATGGAGGAAAAAAGGGGTGGCTTTTGCTTCCAGGGGGACTCGAACCTGGGATCCAGGGGGTGCGCTGAACAGGGCTAGCCACTGAGCTATGCGATCGGTTGTGATGGATGTGGAGGTCGGCCCATTTTGAGGTGGTACTGCGCGGAACAAATCTGAAACTGCAAAATTCAGTTACTGAACTTGACGAGGACGAGGACGGACAGAGCGATCTCGCCGGAGACCCAAGACGGCTGCACGACGGCGAGCACCAGAGCAAGAGGGAGAGGAGAGGGAAGGGCCCGAGGGCGAGGCGCTCACCTTGGGCGCGCTTGGCAGGACGCACGGGCACGAGGGAGACGTGGCCTGACGGAGATGATGGCCACGGCAACAGTTCGCCGGGGAGAAAGACGGCGAGGGCATGGAGTCCCTGGTGCCCCTCCGCGCTGGACGATGACGCGAGGATGGAGAGTGGACCATGTTGATTCCATTCCCGCGCGGAAGGAGCCCGGACGGTGAGCCGAGGGGCGGCGCCATGAGCTCCAAGGGACGGCCATGGTGGTGCTCTCCCTCTCTCGGTTCAGTTCAGAGAAAGGGAACCAGAGAGAAAAGAGGGAAGGGGAGAGGGAATCGGCGGCGGCAGGAGGGAAGGAGAGGGAGTGGTTGGGGCTAGGGTTTGGAGGAGGGGAGGTTTTATGGAGGAGGGGAGCAGGTGGAGGTGGGGATCCATGGTGGGGGAGGGTGACGTCCACCTCATGTACGTCCGTACGGAGAAGAAGACGTGGTGGGCTGATGGTGGGGTTGTAGGTGGGCTGGCCCATTTGGGCTGGCCTGCCTCCCCCTGTGTTTTTTATTCTTTTTCTCCTTTTTTTTGTAAAAGAATAGGAAGAGAGAAATAGTAATTAGAGGGGTTTTACTCATGCAAAAAATTATGAAATAAATTTTATTGCATTTGGAATTGAGAATGCCCAAGTGCACCAATTTTTGTTTTTCAAAATTTCAAATATTTATTGGTTGTTTGAATTTGAATTTGAAACTCCAATTAGGGTCTTAATAAAAGGTGATTTATTTAACCAAGCAAATAAAAATTAATTCCACTTCAATTTTTTTTCCACATGGAATTGTCATAATGCATAAAAATGCCACTTAATACAAAAGAAGCAAATGTTCCCATACGAACTATTACTATGAAAAATGCATGTTTCACACAAGTAAGCAAGAGATTTCCAGGATGTTCACAAAATTCCCTTGATGGACCGCTACCAATATCTGAAGCTAAACGAAAAGCTGCATTGTAATTGTTTGAGATCATTCTTTAAAAAATCACAACCGATTAGAATTAGCAAAAAAAATTAAGAAATATATCAACATCTGTCAATAAATAATAAGCAGGTCATAATTGACCTAAATAGTACCATTAATAGATAGTAAACTTGGAATCATGTTAAGAGACTTATCACAGTAACATCTATAAAGAGTTTTGTTTTCTTTTGCGGGGAACAACAATAAAGAGTTGCAAAAGCCACATAATTGAAAAGTATTCCACTAGTGAAAACAAAGTGGGTATCACAACTATAAATATCATGAATATCACTATCAATTGTTGGCTATATAATTGATACAAAATGAGTACTGAGTAGGTACTTATTAGTCTGCAGTGAAGTTTAAAATGAGGGGAGATAGCAAATGCAATGTCATGCTATTGAGAAATACATTTATCTCAATAGAAATAGAAGGGGAGATCAAATCTTAATCATATAAATAGATATACCACTAAAAATTTACTCTCGACTAATTATGATCTTGATACTCGAAATATCAAAGGTTGTTTACTACCATTTGACATCAATTCAGCCGTAAGTCTCGACATCTTAGTATAAATATGTTACATGAGAACATGAATAACTATACTATCTCTGACAGATCAATGATTTTCTTGGGTGCATTCCATGCCTCCAATTTTAACAGGATTCATGATGGTCAGATTATATATTAACAGTTAGCAAAGAAACTTCAGAATATGCTCAAAGGGCTACTTCTTCGGTCCAGCAAGTGAAAATCAAAAAAATCATAAAAAAATTGTTTTCAATTGATTAATGGTCAATGAATGATTTCCCAATATTTATATAGACTCTTATTTACCATGGTGTTGTACTAAGCTCTCAAGAGATACTAAGTGCCGAAATTCACGAGGTCAAAGCAATATATTTGTATAGTGAATCAAAACAAAATAAGTATGGAAATAACATAGCGAAACGTTTAGAAAGAAATTAACACAAATCCCTTGTTGGCCTATGCTCTCACACTCCCAGCGCAACATGTATAACGCTGAATGTAGGCACGAAAATCGTAACTTCAGCCTTTGAGTGCGATATTGGGACCAACTTTCCATATAAACAATAGAGTAGCCTTGCGGCTGCACATGTCAGCTCGTTTGATATTTTCCATCCTGAACCTTGCTGAAGAGCAACATGGTAAATTGACATACATGGTAAACCGAGTGGATGCATGAGCATGCTATGGAATCACAGTTCAATGATTCAGAAATACCTCATCCAACATGGGCATAAATTTGTGTCAAGAAGACTGCAATTTTGATGTAGAATTGCCTTCTTATCATTATTAGAATCTGCTGCCCAAATCCTGCAATTTCATATATTAGCACGACTCATGAGCATGTCCATGAATATAAATATCTATCAATATTAGCATCATCAAAATTTTTAAAAAAATCTATCTGGTTGATAAGACTTAAATATAGGTAATACCAACTGAGCAAGGATCGGAGTGATATCCCAGCACATACCAGCTGAGCAAATATTAGAGTGGCATCATAGAACATTTCTCATGCAATATTGTCCTATAATTAAAAGGTAGTTACCTAGCCTACGCCGAGGTCCTGCCGCCCCATCTCCAAATTTGGTTTTGCAGTCACTATCAAGACCGTAAGGGATTGGATGAGCGGCATCATGCTCGGAGGGAGGTGACCTACGGTCGGGACCGCAGAGCACGCTCGCGGTGGAACTCGGAGCAAAGAAGCGGGAGAAGAGAGGCGGAAAGACTAACGACTGTCTAGGGAGTGAGCCCGACAGAGGCCGCCTAGGGAACGACACCTCCGCATGGCCGAGGAGAGCGGGCGTGCTTGTGAAGGGAATATGCCCGAGAGGCAATAATAAAGTGGTTATTATCTTATTTGTTGTTCATGATAAATTTTTATTTCTCATGCTAGAATTGTATTAACCGGAAACGTTGATACATGTGTGTTTATAAACAAACAATGGTTCCTAGTAACGCCTCTCGTTTAACTAGCTCGTTGACTAACTGATGATCAAGGTTTCCTGATCATGAACATTGGATGTTGTTAATAACGGGGTCATGTCATTATGAGAATGATGCGATGAACATAGAACCAAATTAAGTCCAACAATACGATCAAGTCATTTAGTTTATATTGTTATATCTTGCATATGAAGTACCCTTATTCCTTAGACCATGAGATCATGTCAATCACTAATACCGGAAGGGTGCTTTGATGTCATGAAACGTCACACCTTAACAGGGTGACTATAAAGTTATCGTTGGGTATTCGGAAACTATTAGTTGAGCCTCATGTATCAAGAGTGGGATTTGTCCATCCAAATAACGGAGAGATATACTTTGGGCCCTCTCGGTGATATCACATCGACACCGCTTGCAAGAACGTGACTAGGTCACAAAGATGTCATATCACGGAACGAGTAAAACAGTACTTGTCGGTAACAAGATTGAACTAGGTATGGTTGATATCAATGATTGAATCTCGGAAAAGTCAAATATCGCGATACAAAGGGAATTGGTTACGACGTTTATGGTTCAGACGATCACTAAATTCATCGTTGAATGTGTAGGAGTCATTACGGATCTCCAGGTCCCGCTGTTGACTATTGATTTGATAGGTGTCTCGATCATGTCTACATTATAAACGAACCGTAGGGTAACACATTTAAGGTTCGATGGTGCGATTGAGTAGATACGGAATATCGGAGAAGAGTTTTGACAACACCGGAATTGTTCCGGGGAATATTGAAATAGTCATCGAAATTATTCCGCGAATATTGAAATGGTTCAAGGCGGTATATGTTACAGTTTGATTAACAAATAGTTCAAGGGAGTAAGTGTTAATGTTTTTTAATAGGATTAATAAATATTAAAAAAAGAAATAAAATTATTTTATTTATTTATTAAGGAAAACCCTTGCAATTTTGAGTGGCAATTGATGAGAGAATGAGAGGTTTGAGTGGAGAATCCACCCACATGATGAGGGGAGAGGTGGATGCACCAAAATTTCGTGGCTGCCGCACCCTCCTATATAAAGAGGGTTTGGACCTCCCTCTCCCCACACACTTGGTGTCATCTATATCTCCCTCCTCCAGCTCCTCCACGTAATATTCATGCGCTTGGCGAAGCCCTGAACGAAGTTTTCTCCACCACTCCACGTTGTCATGCTGCTGGTGTTCCGAGGGATCCTCTACTTCCGCTGCCCCGCTGGATCGAGGGAACGGAGGTCGTCATCGAGTTGTACGTGTGACCGAGTGCGGAAGCGGTGCCGGATTGCAGGGCTCTTCTTCGCGATCTTGAGATCGATGTGAGTTCGACTACATAGACAACGAGATTCGATCTCGTAATTCTTTGTGTCTTCAAGGGTATGTTCTCCTTAAGACTCTTGGGTTTAGGTGCTAACCTCTTGGAACACTCCAATAGAAGATGCGACACCACCAATCGTGGAGAAAATAGGGATAAAATCGAGCTCGGTGGTGAAAAACAGAGGAGAAGCTAGCTAGCTCGGGAATTTAATCGAACACCTCTAGTGCATACAAAATGAAAAGCAACGTAGCACACACCTCTCACTTCAAAAATGGAAAAAACAGAGTAGGGAGGAAAGGGGCAGGGCCGGTTATATATAAACAGAGTACTTCTAGTCCCGGGTCGTAACACGGACCGGGACTAGAAGTCCTCGCCGCTGTATTAACTAGAGCGAGAACCTCTAATCCCGGGTCGTGTTGCGACCCGGGACTAGAGGTGCGGGACTAGTTTGCCCGTGCCTTTTCTCGCGAACGATGGCGATGGAACCGGAGCACTAGTCCCCCTTGGTAATGCAACCGAGACTAATCCTCCGAACCAAATGCCCTGTTTATACTAGTGCAGATAGACGAAAGTTTTTAGAGGCCCAACATATGAATTTAATTTTTGAAGATATTTTGACGAGTGTTAGTTCAAAAGTTTGAATCCTTGTACAATATAGTAGGTCCTATTTTTGGGAATGTTTTTGAGAATAGTTCTAACACGAATGTTGTGTATTATGGTCTAGAAAGAGGAAAGTTTTTGCAAGCATGGCACAAAATAGTTTGTTATTTATAATTTTTTATGTTCAACACTAGTTCAAAAGTGTTTGCTCTAGGTTTTTCGTAATTAATCATGGCAGAGCAAGGTTATTTAAAGTTTGTAAATGTGATTTCTTAGTGGGAGACCTTGAACTCATAGTTAGCTTTCCAGGTTCCTATGAGCTACCCGAACGCAAAAAATGAGAATAGTTCATACGCAAACGCACTCTTTATATAAGAAAAGGTTGTGCAAATAATCTCTTCATACTCGGGGCTGAGGATCCGGGCAAGCAAAGCTGATGCTGGATTCACGCATATTGCTCTAGAGAAAGCCCACCTCAGACTCCTTGTAACAATCATCCAGTTGTTCCCAAGGCCACAAAACTAGCCATACTCGTATGCGGATGGATAGGAAAATAACAGGATTCACATCTTTCACGATAATATCAACAAACAAACAGACATACATTTGCAGAGGAATAAAAGTAGACCAAATTAATAGCCAAATGGAAAATATGTCAGGCTGAACTACTGCAAAAGCAAAGGGAAAAATTGCTTGCTGTTGTGGTATCTGTAGCTGATAGAGCAAATTTACCATGGCACGTTTGTCAACAAACAAAACGACGAAGGTCTGCTAAAACAGAGGTACAGGTGATCGGGGGCACTATCATCTGGCTAGTTGTAGGACAGAGGTTTAGATGCCCTGCACTTGTGTGTTTGGACCGTCATCATTTTTCCTCTCCCATCAAGGCAGGCCGCCGTCGTCGCGGCCACAGCCCACACCGGCTCCCACAAGGACCGGGTAGCCCTGAGGATCGAGGCTGGCTTGAACATACTCTTAATGTACTGCAGCAACGAGAGAAAACTCCTCATCTTACAGATTTATCAATGTTTCTAACACATAATGTAGAAACATAAGCAACAGTTGTTTCTTCAGCGATTCGTCCACCTACTTTGCAACTTGGAATGATCTGCCATAATAATGCCCTTGTCATTTTCTTTAAAATTGAACCTAATCTCAGTTCACAAGGTCAATAACAAGCGAGCCATAATAATGCCCTTGCCATTTTCTTTAAAATTGAACTTAATCTCGGATAGGATTCTAGAGAATTAATCAACTTAGAGAGCAAACAGTGTAGTTTTTAAGATGAGAAAGGTTAACTAAGCTGTTGTTTGCAAATGAATTTTCAAGCAAACAAAGAAAGCATAGCACATAGCAGCTGATGATGCAAGGAACTCGGAGTTGAAATCAAGATCACCCTTAAGTGACCGACAACGCTAGAAAATTTAACAAACTTAGTGACAACAGCATGAGGAGACCCCTCTTGCGTACTGAAGAGGGGCATCCCGCTCTTCAAGATGCTCAACCAGCATAACAAACAATTCTCAGCAATGCGCACTGGTAAGACCAAACTATATATATCAACGTTCAAAAAAGCGTGCAGCCTCGCTTAAGTGTGAAATTGAGCGAAGCCGAGCCCTTCCGCTCAGCTTTTGGCCTGAGCGAGAGGAAAAGCACTAGGCGGCGCTCAGCCCTTGTGCAACCCGCCGGTTCTCCCTCCTCCGCTCGTCCTCACCCCTCTCCAGCGAGCTCGAACTCCTCCTCGACCTGGATGGTCGTGCATCGACCCCCCTCACAGGTTGGAGCTGCACTACTCCTCAAATCTCCGTGGTGGTGAAGAGGAAGTGGACGGAGGCGAGAACTTGTGCAGCTGGAAGCAGACTAGAGCCGGCCGGGACGCTTGAGCGCCGAGGCGCTGCTGTGTCGCGTGAAGCCCTCTCTGCTAGGTTGGGTGTTGCGTGTGCTGCGTGTGTGACGGAGTGTGTGGTACTGTGTGTGTGCGGCGGGGGGTGGAGTGTAAAACAGCCACAGGCTGCTAGGTTAGGGGTTTAGGGCGAGCGTGTGCCTGTGTCGTCTGTGTCACTTTGGTCTGGAGTGTGGTGTGATTCCGGGCAGGCCTGGCTAGGCTAGTTTGGGCCGTTCGCTTTCTCACCTCAAAACAGAATAGGAATGAAGTACCGGCAGTTCTCAAAATAAAAAGGGGAAAGGAGTACAGCTCCGTACAGAACGCTTAAGCAGCGCCTAATCTCGCTTAAGCAGCAATTCCTCTAGGCAGTGCCTCACCGCTCGCTCAGCGCTCAGCGCTTTTTTGAACCTTGATATATATTCTGCTGTAAGGTAACAAATTATCCACACATGAAGAAAATTGTGAAAGCGAGACATGCAGGTCATGTATTTACTTAACATGCAGGACATGCGGGAAATCAGCCAAGGCAGAAGGCAATTCGTTGTGCCCATGAGGGATAAATATGGTTATTAGCTACTAGGCATTTGGAACAGAGCCATATCTCTTCCATATATATATGTACTGAAACAATGAAGAAATGTGTGTTGATGCCTAATAAATGATCTTGTCAAAGTAAGGAGACAATCTGTGAAACCATTCTGAAAATATAATAAACCAAAGTACTTGTGATGAGCCGATGATCGCTGTAACCTTGCACTACTCTGTGACCAAACATATGGAATTGTTTTATCTCACTACATGGACGGTGCAGTCTAATAGTATGTGCACCACTAGCCAAAAAAAGCAACAAATGAAGAAATAATACCCATATATATGCACCACTACAACTCCAGTCTGATTTGTGTTCTATGTTACTACTGCATTAGCTTCAGTCATTTCCTCATGTATGCCTACACTGATTGCAATTGGTTTACTGTATGGGCATGTCGCTTACATGGGATTTACTGCTGTAACATAGTACTTTCAATGCATTCTATAGTGATAACGTGTCACATGACTTCATCAATTTGTAGTGGAAAAAAATGGAACCTAAATTATGTATACCTACAAATTGGTTTATCTCATCAAAATCATTGTGACCATTTACTTAGTCAGATATTGGTCTTGGAGTATGTACATACACTACTGCAAACCTGTAACTGAAGATGTATATATATTTTTGTTATACTTAGCCGGCCTAGAGCTGATCTCTTATGTAGTCCCTTGTCAACAAAATTCTAGAAACATGAATTGAGTAGTATATATGCTTGTTATGTCTCAAACAGTCCCACTAGCTCTAGACATGCCCTCATAATCTGCTGTCAATACTCAATAGTACCTATTTTGGGAGATGACACTAGATGTTGGACTAAAGCTGGGAGAGCAAACTGTAGAATTTCAACAGTGGACTAAGTTACTATCTTCAGATGTCCTTTCAAGAAAATTAAGCAATGGACCACAAGGTTAGTAGCACTACTGCGAGAAATTGGAGATTGATTACATGTAATCCATTCAACAACCTAAGCACGACAACATTGATACACTATCCAGCTAATCGATAAAACCGAAAAGCCAACACTACAGTGAGAAAACAAACACCACTGCACCAAAACAGCTACTTGATAGTGAATACTAACACAGGTGATCGGTTATAATGAGATCCAATTGGTCATCTTGGCTCTTGCCATAAACATCTTCAACCATATGTTGTCAATGTCTCGCATTATAGTCCTGGAAACATAGATTTCCATCAGATACAAATTCCAATATGACTAAAGGATTCAAATCATTTGTTTGGTGCACTGACTAGCATATTATTAATCAAGAGTTGTAGATTCCCAAATCACAAAAGAAATGTGATATATAGATATGTACCTTTTGGACTATAAAAACTCATGTATGGAACTAAAGTATGGAATTCTTCTCTCTTCCATATCTTTCTCCATTGCAGCGTCTTAAGGTTAATCTCGCCGATGCCAAGGTCTGTGTTTACGAAGACGATATCGCGGCCTGGCACAGATCCAATCAGTGTAAGTTCATTCTCGGTAGTTTGAGCGGGGAGAATTTCCTTGAGAAGGATTACTTTACATTCAGCCCAGGACGCAACTCCGTCGGAACCCAGCTGTCTTGACCAAACATAGAGGGTTAAGCTGTCCACATATGCAAACCCCAAACTGCCATCCTCCATCTCCATGAGGATAGTGACACCGGAAATACGAAACCCGTCTAGGGGCGCATCAATCAGCGATAAGGAGTTAGAGCTCAAGTCGTATTTGAGAATTCCATTATTGTACCCAAGCATGAAGTGAAGGGCGTCTTGGACGAGGACCGGGCACATTGGCTCGATGCATGTATCTGCGTCGAATTGAATTCCAGAGCATACTTCAACCCACTCGCCGAGCTGGAAATCAGAAGATGGCTCGCTGGGGTCACCCATCTCCGGCAAGGATACCCATACGCTTGCCACAATAGCGCCATGATCATCCCCGTCCAGGCCGACAAAGACCACCCGGAAAGGGCCATCGTGACAGGAGCGGTGGTCGCAGCCGGTCACGGAGCAGAGCACGGCGGCCCCATAGCTATCCACCAAGAACATTGGCGCGCCCAGGTCGAACCAGAAGCCCGTCATGGGGTCCGACACGGTGAGCTTCCCGGTCGGAATACCAATCTTATCCCCGAGGACGACGCGGCCATGGCGGCAGTCCAACGCATCGCATCCAAGAGACTTCCAGCCTTGGACTTGTGAGGAGATGCCCGCCTCGAATTTGGTGGTGGAGAGGAAGAGTGGCTCGGTTTCTATGTCGTGGCAGGGGGGCCGGCAATAGAAGAAGCCGAGCATGGGGGAAGCTCCGTGGAACTCGCGGTAGCGACCGTGGAAGGCAGGGCCGGTGAGGAGGCCCAGCCAGAGCTTGCTGGCGAGCGAGACGCGCACGAGCCCTGTGGGCTCGTCCGGCGGGAGGCGGAGGAAGACCTCCTCAAGAAGCTCGACCGGTAGCGTCGGTGCCGGTGCCGGTGCCGGGTCCGGTGACAGCGGCGGCGGCGGCATGGCGAGACGGTGGAGGCGGCAGCAAGGGTTAGAGCATGTCTAACAGACCCCTTATGTTTTCGCCCCCTAAAACGCGTGTAGAGGGCCCTGTATACGCATTTCGCCGGCCAAAAACTCGGGCGAGCTAGCAGACCCCCTACCCCCACCCCGTAAAAGAGAATATTCTGTCTCTCTACACCGGTCAACGCCCAGAAAGCATCGCCGATGAACTTCCGCCACAGAACTCGCCGAAACCCGGCCGTCTTCCAGCAAACTCGCCGCAATCGCCCCCCAAAACTTCATGGAACCATTGCTGTTGGCGCTTCTCTGCCGATTCTTGCTGCTTCCGTCTGAATCCGATTAACATAGGCGGAGATCAGCGAGGACCGCCATGGCAGATGCCGGTGCTAACGACGGGGCCAGCGCTCGCAATGGGAGCTAGCTAGCGAACGAAGCACACGGACACGACCACACGGGCACACGCGACCGGAGCGAGCTAGCTAGCTTGATGGATCGATCGTAATACGGGAGCTAGCCAGCTAACTAGCTTAATTGATCGATCGATTTCGATTGATTCCGTGCACACAGCGTACCTAGCTAGCTAGCTAGCTCTCTCTTCAATGGATGGATTCGTAGCTAGCTAGCTCTTAAACTCGGGCGGCCGGGGAGGGCGAGGAGGCGGATTTCCGGCGGCGGCGGCGGCGGTTGGGAGCTTCGCGCGCAGTGGGGGAAAAGGTGAGGGGTTGGACCTCTATATCTCCTCCCGACCCGCACATGTAGGGGTCGACGGGCCGCCCCTTACCCAAACCTGTAAAAAATCGTCCGGGGTGGTCCATTTACGGGGTGTGCTAGATGGCCGGGTAGAGCCCAAACCCGTATATCAGCGGTTATTATACGGGTTTGGGCCATATAGGGGGTCTGTTAGACATGCTCTTAGGTAGTGGGGAAATTTTGGGGCGCTGGAAGGAAATGGGCCGAGTAGGCTGACGGTTATGTTGTATACCTTTTTTTTTTTTTTTGTACAAGAGATGGCACCGAAGTGCCGATTACAGCTCAGAGACATTGAACACCTGAAATAGCATTGCCCTGCAACCTAAGGGAATTGACCGTCAGGATAACAGGGCACAAGTGGCTGTCGTGAGCTAAGTTCCTGCAAGAACTAATAAGCCTCGATCCCTCTGATCGAAGGGCTTACTGAGCGCAGTCATGAGCAAGAGTGTTGAACTCCCTGAAAGCATGGTGAACCGAGAAAGAAATATCCTTCAAAATAGCTTTAAGCTCCACCACTTGCTTCCTAATGCTCCACGGGATGAGATGAAGGTCCGTAGAGGTGACTTGAACTGCCGAAGCGAGGTTGAGGTTGTCCGTGAAGATCTGCACAGGAGAGATCTGCAGAGCAGCAATGATCTTCGCAGCGAAGAGCAGACTGACAGCTTCAGCGCAGAGAGGTGACTCGACGTTCGAAGAGCCGGCCTGCAGGAAGATGTCTGGTGTCCCCGCTTCCTTCTTCCAGCAGATGTAAACACCGATGCCGGCTGGTGCGAATGCAGAATCCTGAAGAGCTTTCCACGCCGCGTCGATGAACACAAAGGAGCCTTCAGAAATGTGTGGAGGATGCAGAGATCTGATGGTCTTGATGTCTTGCCTGTTCAATATACCAGTAGAGTTGTAGTCCGACAGGAGAGCCTGCGAAGCCATCACAATCCGAAAGGGAGAACCTACTTTTTTTGCAAATAAAGCCTCATTTCTGGATTTCCAAATACACCAAAGAAAGGTTAGCAGGTTGGGTAAATTCACATAAGGATGATTAGAGGTTAAAATCATTGTAATGATACTTCCTATAGAGGGCAGGTTTTCTGCAATGAGATCAGATTTAATAAACCAAGGACGTAGAAACCAAGCAGCTTTAACAAATGGGCAGGAGAAAAATAAGTGCTTCTCATCTTCCAGCTGACCACACCTGCAGCAGTCACCGTCAATGTGCCTGGATCTCCAAGATAAAGAAGCTCCAGTGGGGAGAGCATTCCGGAGGAGCCTCCAGGCGAAGGTTTTGACTCTGGGAATCAAATTCTTGCATTTCCAAACTTGATCAAGCAACTGTAGCGAATTGACGTCCAAACCTGCTGTTGTGGAGGGAGAGCCAGCCTGCAAATATCTAAGCGCAGTGAGGTAAGCAGATTTAGAAGAACAGATACCTGAAGATGCCGGCCTCCAGCAGAGAACATCCTCTTCTACCGAACTTAGGACTGGAGTATTCAGAATGACCTGCGCAGTTGGGTTAGAGAATAAAGAGCAAACAAGCTAGGCATTCCAATTCTTCGTACCAGGATTCCAAAGCTGATTGACCTGCGCCGGATAAACAAATGGAGCTTCTTGGATGATGAGATCATCGTAAACACGCTCCCAGGTCTGGCACCAGGGAGAGCTCCAAATAGAAACTTTACCTGTAGAAAGCTGATAGAAAGAGTTGTTTCGAACTAGAGGTAAAATCTTAAGAACAGAAGACCAGAAAGCAGATTTGGGCACATTATTGTTTGGTCTCCAAATGGACGAGTCCGGGAAATATTTAGATTTAAGAATTTGGTAAATATGGCTCAGGGGCTGGTCTGCAATTCTCCAAGCAGCAGCAATGATGAGACTGTGATTGACAGCTCTGAGATTTCTAAAACCCAAACCTCCCTCCTTCTTAGAAGTAGCAATATTATTCCAGGCCAGAAGACAAATGGGTTTCTTAGCATGTTCAGAGGCAATACCTTGCCACCAAAAACGTCTGATAATACCTGTTATCTTTGCAATGAACTTTTTGGAGAAAATGATATTAGACATATAGTAAACATGTATAGATGAGAAAACAGAGTTAATCAACTCCAGCCTAGCAGCATGAGAGAGAGAGTTTGCCTTATATGTGTTCAGTTTGTTTTGAAATTTTTGTAGAATGAAGTTGTAGGCCTCAGATCTATTTTTAGCTGGGAGAATGAGAGGGTGGCCAAGATGCACAAAGGAGGAGTCTATGATACTGACAGGAAAAATATGTTTAATTTGATCAGATATTTGAGGATTAACCAACTTACTGAAAATGATACCAGATTTGCTCCAATTGGGGATTTGGCCAGAAGCTTGACAGAAATTGTGAAGGATTTGTTTAATCGTAACAGCATCAGACACATCAGCTTGCCCACATATAATCAGGTCATCAGCAAACAGTAAAGAATGAATAGGAGGGCAGTTGGGACCCAGCCTGACACCAGTTAGATGATGTTCCTGTAAAGCATCTTGGAGAGCAATAGACAATTCATTAATGGCAAGGACAAAAAGAGTCGGAGAGAGAGGACAGCCTTGTCTTATACCTCTGGAAGCGACAAAGGATCCCGTTGGTTGACCGTTAAGGACCACAGCAAAGGAAGGGTTAGAGATGCAGGCCTGAACCAATTTTATGAAATGACCATGAAGCCCTTTACGTGCAAGGGAGGCAAGGATAAAACCCCATTCTAACCTATCAAAAGCCTTAGCCAGATCAATCTTAAGTAAAAAGGCTCTCTGGTTCCAAGAAGAGAGTTGAAAGGAATGAGTGATTTCCTGTGCAATGACGATGTTGTCACTAATCCTACGACCTTTGATAAACGCCTGTTGAGAGGGAAGGATGAAACTGGGCAGAAGAGGCTGGAGTCTGTTAGCAAGGCACTTAGAGATGAGCTTGTAAATGACATTACACAGACTGATATGTCGATAATCCGCAGGAACCAGGGGAACAAGTTTTTTAGGAATAAGAGCAATGTGAGTGTCGTTCAAATGGCGAGGAAGAGTGGCTGAGGTGAAGAAATTCCTTACCAGAGAAACAACATCATCAGCTAGCCAATCCCAAGTGGCAAGATAAAATTCAACGTTAAAACCATCCGGCCCTGGGGAAGCATTTCTTTTCATATCTTTAAGGGTACCTAGAAGCTCCTCTTTATCAGGAATAGAGTAGATAGGATCATCAGAGGGAAGGGACCTGTCATCATCATAAGAAGAAGAAGAGCCTATACCAGTAGAATTAAAAATATTCCTGAAGTATGAGATGAAGGTTTCTGCTATCTTATCTGGAGAATGCTGGAGGATGTCTTGCTCATCTTTAATTGACATGATTGTGTTTCTTTTCCTTCTCTTTGCAACAGCTCTATGAAAAAAACTGGTGTTCTTGTCACCATCTTTTATCCAGTGCTTCTTAGCCCTCTGCCTGTAGAAGTCATTAAGGTTAGAAGTAAGGACCTCATACCTGGACATCAGCTGGGCTTCAAGGTTGTGATCTTGTTGATTGAGAGGGAGACTTTGAATGTCTTCGATTTTTTGTTGCACTTCTTGAATTTCCTGCGAAATTGGTTTCTTCTTCCTGCACCAAACCTGAAGCTTGGAAGCAAGCTGCGATGTTCTGTTATGAAACAGTTTATTTTTAGAGCTATCCCACACAGATTTAGCATAAGAAGAGAAATCTTCTTCCTTAATCCACCAGTTTTCAAATTTGAAACTTCTTTTGATCTTCTGGATTTTACCTTCCGTGGAGCAAAGTATAGGGGCATGATCACTGTAACAATGCATGAGAGGAAGATTGTATACATTTGTAATAGGAAAAGCAACACACCAATCATGATTAGCCAGGGCCCGATCCAGTCTTTGAAAGAGAGGCTTGGAGGAAAAACGCCTGTTAGTCCAAGTGTAGGCAGGGCCACTGAAACCCAGATCAAACAAGCCACAGGATTTTATGCGATCTCGAAAAGCATACATACGCGAACGATTAATAATAGGGGAGCTCTTATCAGAGTCATACATTACATCATTAACGTCACCAAGACATAAAATGGGGAGGTTGCCAAGCGGAACAACAAAATTTGCTACATGCTCCCAAATAGCTGCAGACTGTTGGTGATACGGATCGCCATACATACAAACCAAACCGAACTTGTCGTTCGAGGACCTAACAGAAACTAGAGCGAGGATAAGATGAAAAGAAGAACTGTGGACAGAAATATCTACATCATCATTCCACAGAAGCCAAAGCCCACCAGCAAGCTTGCGAGGAGGGACTACAAAAACTTTTGACATGTTAAAACGAGAGGCAATTTGTACATCAGAGAATTTTGAAGACTTTGTTTCAGAGATGAAGATTACCTGAGCGCGTGTAGAGTTCAACATCCTGGTAAGATGGAGAGATTTTGGGCTGTCAAGGGTCCTACCAATCCCTTGACAGTTCCAACCCAGGATCCTCATGGCTCCCTTGACGCCTTTCCGGGCGGCGCCCAAGCCCTGATAGAAGAGTCCATAGCTTGCTCAGAGTCCATCCTATCGCCAATAACGGGAGCTGCAGGTTGATTTTCGGTTCTATCATGTTGCTCGCCGAAGGTGCCAGCAGGAGCATTAAGCCCATGGCCAAGCACATAGGGCTGATCAACCATCTGAGGAGGTGAAAAAGCCCCGTAACGGGAATCAACAGAAATTGGCGAGGCAGGGCTCCCCATCCAGAGAGGAGCGAAGTCCACGACGGCATTAGAACTGCTGGTAGTATCTTGTCGCCGAGGAGATGGAGAGTACGGTCGAGCAGCCGTTCCCAAAGAAGGGCTACGGCGGTTGCGAATAGGCCCGCCAGGACCCATCGTAGAGGATCCATCATGACGACGCCAAGTGGCAGCACCAGGGTGGCGGTGAGTGTACCCAGTAATGGATCCGTCGAGACCTCGAGTTGGATCTTCCGCAGCGATATCCCATCGAGACCTTCGGCGGCGAGTCCCCATCTGCGGAGTGAAGGAGTCGGTGGGGGACTGGTACCTGATTGGTGTTCCTTGTTCTTGTCCCGCGGCAGCTGTGCCTCCAGATCGATCCAGTCCTCCTTCTTCCGGTGGTTGTTGGATCTGCTGAATGGCTTCGAGCATCTTCTGCTCCATTCGCTCCATCCCCACCACCTGCGAGAAGGCTGGCCCGGGAGAGATTGGGCGCGGCGGGCTCGCCTCAGTGACTCCATGAACAGCAGCAGCAAAGGAAGGCGAAGGCCCGGTTCTTTTTTTGGGAGGTTGAAGATTGGGGTCAATGGCTGGTCTTCTACTGTGAGGAATATCCTGCAGCGGCTGCGTGGTAGCAGCAGGTAAAGGCAAGGCAGGCTGCATTTGAGTGGAAGGAACAGCATCTAGTTGAACTGTCTCTTGGTATTCTGGTTGAGCAGGTTCTGTTAGAACAGGGGTAGTGGAGTGGGGAATTTGCGCGGGTGACGACGCCTCTCTGTATGTTTCATAAAAAGTAGGCTGGCTTGTAGCCCTGAGAGGCCTTTGCTTGCCTAGAGACTGAGAATGGGCTTTCTGGGCCAAGATAGCTTTTTCCTCAGGTGGAGAATATGGCAACGAGCCCAGCTCCTGCGAGTAGTGCTGCTGAATATGCTGTAAAGCAGAGCTATCATTTATTGGTTGCTGCGATGGTTGGTTTGGAGTGGTAATACACCACTTTCCTTTATCTTGCGCGTGTATAGCAGCTCCCTGAGTGGAATGCACTGGCTTAATTGTACTGACAGAGGGCGCAGCTACGTGTGAGATTTTCCCAGGAGTGGTAGCAACAGCGGTCGCTCGTTCCTTTTGCATGCTGGGCAGGTGTCCTCCATGAACAGTGGCCGTCCCCTCCTGTGGGCCCAGAAGCAGACACTGACCAGGTCTTGGATGAACAGTGGTTGTTCCAGCCGAAAGAACTGGTTGCTCTGCTAGAGAATTTTCTTGCTGGAATTGCAGCGAAGAAATCTGCAACTTGTTTCTGCTTGCTTCCATTTCTCTCATGATCGTAGCTGTATTCTCCTCAGTTAATCTACGCTGTGGCTGCAAAGCAAAGTGGTGAGTCTGTGGGTACTGCCTTGTTCTGTGTTGAGCAGAACCTGCCCCTGGCATTTCATCAACATCTGGTTCCAACTCTGGAATTTTGTCTGTGTCCACAATCCATGACCCATACCGATGAAAAGGAACATCATCCGAACTTTGTTTCCTTCTGAGTCTGTCCGTGATAATACTCTGCCTTAGGTGACAGTTCCCTAAAGAATGAAACATGATTCCACAGAACAAACAGATTCTTCCGATCTTCTCATAGTGAAAGTAGACCAGAACTTTCTTTGAACAAGAAATGGGCAGGAACACTTTATCGAACACTGGAGTGTTTACCTTGACCTTGGCTCTGCCCCACATATACTCTGGATGCGCAAAAAGCATGCTTTTGGTTGGTTCTTGAAAGTTTGACGGGGTACCCACCAACTTGAGAAGATCTTCAAGCATTCTAAAGGATCTCTGCTTCCATGGAACACCATATGCTCTGATTGTAACATAGATGTCTTGGAAAGCATACCTCAGATTTCCTGTCATCTGAACATGGTTGTCTTGATCTTGCTGAAAACCCCTTCCTTCGTGGTCTGCTAACTCCAGAAGCAGAGTGTCTTGGCCCATGGACCATGGCTGCCTTTTGAAAACCCACATCATAGCGTCAAAGCTAAGGAAGGTGGCTTTGAAGATGAACTGCTGAACTTGCTCAATCTTGAAGAAATTTTCTCTCCAGGCTCTCTTCATTCCATCTTGGATGGCCGCCTTGGTAATCACTCTGGGAAGACCTGCAGAAGAAGCAATCTTGATTTAAATGGCGAACTGCTCAACCAACTCTTCTTGCTGGTCCTGTTGCTGAATCTCCTCCTGCAGGTTCATGGCTTGCAAGCCAATCTCAAGAGAAGGAATTTCTGGTGGGCGAAGAAGGGCGTCTGAAGCGGAGGGTGGGGGATCGCTGCCTTGAGCGGAAGGGTGAGTAGGGTTTTCTTCCATGAGGAGGAGAAGGTAACGAAAACGATCTGGAGCAAGATTGAGGAAAAAACGAGGGTGGATTGGGTGGGAAATCTAGCGGGAGAGGGGGAGGTGGCTAGCAAGGGTGGGGGGAGGAAGGAGAAGCGGCATGACGCCAGACTCCACAAAGGGAACTTTGTATACATGACCTAATCTTGCTGAAAATGCATGAAGCTTGCTGGGGCATATGTCCCACCTTTCATCATCTGATGATCTAGTTTGTAAAAAGATTGATTGATGCACACACTTGATCTAGTTTGTAAAAAGATTAATTAGTCTTTTCTTCAACAACTAATGTGAATGAAGACGACATGCTAGCCGTTCTTATTGCGCGTGCGAAGGAAGACGGTCAAGTTCGAGGGCGCATTCCTCATTTAGTTGAAGTAGGGGTATGCATTTTACAATATGAGGACGACACAATATTATTTATGGAGAATTACTTGCAAAAAGCCGTAAACGTAAAATTAATGTTATGCATCTTTGAGCAGTTGTCGGGTATAAAAATTAATTTTTATAAGAGCGAGATATCCGGTTTTGGAAGTGCGAAGGATGGCGAGGACTAGTACAAACGAAATTTCGGTTACGAATCTGGTTTCTTACCTTTTAAATACATTGGGGTGCATATCCATCATAAAACAGTCTGCAATGTGTCCAGTTGAGTGTTGCTTCGAAGAAAAGCTGAGTTGATGGAAACGCAAGATGTTATCATATGGGGACCATCTTCTCTTAATTAACTCGGTACCTAAAGAGTCAATTTAAGATTGTCGTCGTACTCTTCAAGGAGCTGGGATTCGTCGATGGCGTCATGGAGCGTGGCATCAAGGTCATTATTTGCGACGAACACAAACTTCTTCTTGGTCCTATCATCAATGAATGGGTACGCACACTAGTAGAAAAATGGGCTTCCGTCTTCCCCTTTAGCCCTGGTCGGGTTTTGGGCAGGAACTAATTGGACCATTAGTCACGGTTCCAACTGGGTGGGGGCCGAACGGATCCCATTGATCTCTAGTCCCGGTTGGTCTCAAACATTTAGTCCTGGTTGGTGGCTCATACTAGGACTATAGGGGGGTGGACCAGGTTGCAGCTGGTGCAGAACGTTTAGTCCCGTTCGGTGGCACAAACCGAGATCTTTAGTCCCAGTTTGAGACACCAACCGGGATTAAATGATTTCTAGATATATCCCTTCGTGCCCAAACCGCATCTTCCATTTTGATTGTAATTCACTCTCAAGCTCGAGTTTCATCCACAATTTCTCCAGTGTAGATGCCCAATATGTGATAAATTATTTTCCCGTGAACACTGTCCTACAGTACCCGATGAGCGAGATATTGAGCGATTTTAACAAGCTCAAGGACAATATGGACAAGAATGGTACACAACAGACTAGCTAGATAACAAAAGAGTTCGACATACAACCTCTAGTGTGGCAATTTCGATTGATTGGAAAGTGCCGGTTCAGATTTGGTCCTATATAACAATTTTGTATGTGCTACATGTTGTCTAATTCATCAATTTTCTTAGGTTTGATGGGATATGATATTTTCCGTCACTTTAATGTCTATTTCAGACCAAACACAAGTTTAAGAACGTTAAGTAAACATGATCAATAGTTCATAGTGAAATCTGGAACTTTATCCCAATTTAATTAAAACATTTTTAATTTGAACAGGTTCGATCAATGAGAACAATAATTCATATTAACAAAATCTCCATTAATAATCATATACTACATTTAAAAACATAAAATAAAACATGACATTTCTTCTATATCTCCAATCATGTTTAAGAAACCAAATATAATATAATTGTGAGCAAGTTAAATAAGTGCAGTGAGATTATTTATACTAAACATTTTTACTTTTTTATAACTCACAATCTTTTAATATATGATCTTGACTTATACAATTTATATTATTTGACCAAAATGTATTGTATAACATCGGATATTTATATAAATATACAATAGTTTTCTTACAAACTCGCCATGTCAATATTGGTATAAGTATTTGCATGAAATGTAAAACATATAGTTCAAGGGCCCTAGTATTAGTTTTTTTTTCCAACAATTGCACTATGTTTTTTTAAACCAAATAGTTAGGCTTTAGATAAAATTTTGGATTTCTTACAGATTATTTTTTCTACTCTAGATGAAATTAGAGTATATGTATATTTTCATGGGTACTCTACTATCCTTAAATATTCTCACCGTGAGTTCTAATGTTGATCAAGATTTCTAGTGTCCTTGATTGTAGTTGTAAGTATATATAAGGGATAAATATCAATTATCCCATAGAGAAAATTCTAGAGGATATATATAAAACATGTATGAGAGATTTTTACTACATTTTTTATCAGAATTGGTTTCTTGGTTTTCTCATGAGAATATGTTTATTTGATGTTTAGGATTCAGCCACCAGCTAGCATCCGATTTTTTTATGGTGTTTGTCTAGAAACACATGAAGTTTTCGCTTTCGGAGGCAGAACGGAGAAGTACATGAGGGATCGGGTATCGTACTGGTACGTCCATTTTGCATCACTATTTTATATCGTTATTTTCTGCTATTCATCGATATATTTAATGTTATGATACATTACTTATGTTATTTCATCTTATTTTGCATGTTAATAATTATGGTAGAAGAAACACTCGAACGAGAAATTTGATGGAAAAAGCACCGTCGAGAATAAGAGGGGGGGATACCGGAGGAGTCTTAGAAGTTCCGAGAAGGAAGTCAGCGAGAAGGGAACCCAGAGGGGGTCCACCTGGGTCAACACCGCCAGGTGGCGCCCCCTGGCCGCGCCTGGGGGAGGTCTACCCCATGGCCTACTCCCGGGCGCCTCTTTCGCGTACTTGACCCCCAAGGAAACCTAAGCCCCAAAAACATCGCCGAACAATTATTCCGTTGCCGCGTCGGGTCGGAGAACACCACCGAGATAAAAGCTCTCCGGAAGGGAGAAATATGTCGGAGAAATTCCTCCCCGGTGAGGGAAAATCGTCGCCATCGTCACCGTCATCACTCCAGGCTTCATCGAGATCATCATCATCCTTATCACCCGCACAATCACCACCACCGTCAACCTTCATCCCATTGTGACAATTAGGGGTCTTTATCGTTGCTCTTCATTAGATCTCTCTCCCGGTGTGGATTACTTGTTAGTAGTTGATGCTTGTGAGATTTATCGGTGTTTACACTTCATGACCAGATTGTTATCTTCCATTATATCACCTCTGATTATGATCCATATGATTTCTCATGAGTAGCTCATTTCGTTCTTGAGGACATGGGGGAAGTCATGATGTTAGTGGTGAAGTAATATCTCTCGGTTTGGTATTTAAGTTGTGGTGCTATTCTTCTAGTGTTATCATGTGAACATCGACTATTTTATACTTCACCTTTATGGGCCTAGGAGGATGCATTCTGTATTTTGCTACTAATTGTGGGGTTTCCGGAGTGACAGAAACCTAAACCCCTCTTAGGAAACACATGAACGAGGGAGTGTTGGGTCCCGGGGTTTTAAGCCTGTGGTTAGATTTATCTTAATTACTTTCTGGTATTTGCGGATTCTTGCGACGGGTATAATCACAAGTATGTATTAGCCCTAGCTGGCCGGTGCATTAGCATAGGTTCACCCACACAACACTTAACGAACCCATGAATATTAATCAACTATATGAAGCGAAAGCACTTGACGCAATTCCCATGTGTCCCGGAGAAAGTTTGGTAATTATAATTGAACAACCGGCTTGTCCTTTGCTCTCAAAAGGATTGGGCCACTCGCTGCAATATTATTTTCTGTCTTCTATTTACTCGCACTTTATGTATCTGCTATATCAACAACCACCAAAAACCTGTTTGCTAGTGTTTAAAGTGAATCCTCTATGCAATCTGCTTGTCAACACCTTCTGCTCCTCGTTGTGTTCGACACTTTTATTTAGTGAAAGTACTACGATACACCCCCTATACTTGTGGGTCATCAAGACTATTTTCTAGCGCCGTTGCCGAGGAGTGAAGCGCTATTGGTAAGTGGAATTGGTAAGAGAAACTTTTATTGTGAGTGTTGTTTTTATTTTTCTCTACTGTTTTATTTCATTATGGATAATGTTTTTGATTCCTTGTTTCGAGGTACTACTACTATCACTGCTAGGGTATTAATTGACCCGTTATCTGCTGAATTAGATCCTTATAAATTACCTATGAAAATTGTTGGACATGTTGTGGATAAATGTTATTACGGTGATGGAACTGTCCATCCCGGCGATCATTTTCTCTTTATACATAAATTATGTGAGTTACTCAGGTGTGCAGGTATTACAATGGATCAAGTTAAAAGGAAATTATTCTCTTTATCGCTGAAAGGAAGAGACGCTGAATGGTTCAAATTACTGAAGAATGGTGAATCCATTGGATGGGAGCAAATTGTTCCTCTCTTTTATTCTACATTTTATCCTCCTAGTGAGGTTCATAAAGACTGGAATCAAATATATAATTTCTGGCCTCATGATGGAGAGAGTATTGCCCAAGCTTTGGGGAGAATGATGTTATTAATTCTCAAATGTCCCGTTCATGAGCTCCCGCGTAATGTTGTTATCAATAATTTTATGCAAGGCTTTCCATGACAATGATTAATTGGATGCTTCTTGTTTTGGGTCATTCACACGTATGAAGTAAGAAGCTAAAGGGGATCTTCTTGATCGTATTCAAGAAAACACTGAAGGATCGGAGAATGACAAAGGTAGAAAATCAGGTATAAATTATGATTATGAATGCGTTAAAACTTTTATGGGAACTGATTATTTCTATAATGTTAATGTTGTTTGTGGTCTTGATTCTCAAATATTTGCAAACTGTCCTAAAGATTTTGCCTCTTATTTCTGATGTTCCATGTTGTTTTCATGTTATTTCCCACATGTTTGCTATACACTTTATGTCATTTTTGTCGATTTGCGGGACTAACCTATTAACAAGATGTCACATCGCCAGTTCCATGTTTTCTGTTGTTTTTCGTTTCATAAAAGTTGTTTTGTAAATATTCTCGGGATTGGAAAATTAGAAACCCGGAAGTCTTAGAAATCCCGAAGGTTCCACGGAGTCCCGAAGAGACCCGGAGAGGGGCCAAGGGGGGCCACACCATAGGGCGGCGCGCCCCCCTGGTCGTGCCTGGGGGTGGTCTGGGCCCCCCAGGTGCCCTCTGCCATCTCTCTATCTCCTAGATAATCCCACGACATATCAACCCTAGAAATCTACCACTTTTTCCCGAGAAATACCCGAGGCCGCCGCCATCGTCAACCCGAGATCAGGAGTGTTCTGGAGCTCTCCCGGGCACCCTGCCGGGAGGGACATTCATCACCGGAGGGGTCTACACCACCATGCCCTCCTCCGAAGTGACGCGTGAGTAGTTCATCTATGGACTACGTGTCCATAGCAGTAGCTAGATGGTTGTCTCCTCCACTTTATGCCTCATGTTTAGATCTCGTGAGCTCCCTCACACGATCGAGATCACCTTTATGTAGTGCTACATGTTTTATTTGCCGGGATCCGATGAATGTTGAATGTTATGTCTTTTTCTTATCAATGTATCATGTTATCTTTATGTATATGTTATTTATAATCTTGCATGATCTCTGTTATTAGTAGATGCTCTAGCCAAGTAGATGCTAGTAACTCCAAGAGGGAGTATTTATACTCGATAGTGGGTTCACGCCTCCATTGCATATGTGCTCGAGTGACAGAAATATGACGGATGGAGGATGTGTTGTTGCCATGAGGGAGAAAACGACAATGCTTTGTCTAAGGATGATGTTATTGTTTACATTACACACTTTGCTTACTGCGATTATCTGTTGCTTGCAACTTAATACCCAACGTTTATTCGAAAGATATTCGGAGGGTGAATTTTTAGTCATAGGTGCAGTTGGATGACGGTCTATGTATCTTGTTCTAATGCCCGCATGAATCACATAGTAATGTTTATGTATTGCATATGCACTACGGTGCAGCCTTCACTTTTGTCAATTGCCCAGCTGTAATTTGTTCACCACACATGTCATTTATCTTTCACGGAGAGACATCACTAGTGAACTGTGGACTCCGGTCCATTTTCCTCATACTGATAATACACTGCTTCCATTGTTTTCACAGTTCTGCTACTATTTTCATACTGTTCTCATATTGTTTTCCATACCATACATTTAACCTCTTTGTTTTCACCAAAACCGGTGAGATTGACAACCTCACTGCTACGTTTGGGCACAATGATTTGATTGTGTTGTGTAGGTTCCACGTTGCTGCTGAACCGGTAGTGTGCCCTGCCACGTTAGCTGCATCAACCTTCAGAGATTTATTGTCCTCCTACTAGTCGATACAACCTTGGTTTCTTTTCTAAGAGAAAACTTGTCGATGTGCTATTCATAACCTTTCTCTTGGAGTTTACCAACGTCCACTACACCATCAGGCGGGCATGGTGGTGTAGAGCCCTCCGGTGATGAATTCGATCCCTGCAGGGTGCCGGAGAGAGCTCTAACACCCTCCCGAACTAGGGTTGATGATGACGGCGGCTGCAGACGTTTTTTGTGGAAAAGGCTCGGGTATTTAGGGTTAACCTGTGAAGAGGTATAAATAGGCGAAAGGGCAACATCGTTGGGCGGCCAAGGTGGCCACACCACCAGCTGGCGCGGTCAGGGGGCACCGCTCTATGGTGTGGGGCCTCCAGGGCCCTCTCCGGGTCCCCTCCGGAGTCTGTGTACGTCACAGTTTTCTAAAAATTTTGGGTTTTATTTCGTCAAATTCCAAGAATATTTCTAAAACACGAACTGGCTCTGTGGCATCTTATGAATAGGTTAGTCCCAGAAAATTTATAAAAATGGCATAAAGTGTATATGAGACATGTAGCATATAGTATGAAAACAACATGTAACATCAGAAATAATGGATACGTTTAAGACGTATCAACGGGAACGGGAAATGTTACTGTCAGCATCGCCCAGCACGGAGGCATGTCCTCTATCAGGAGTATTTTTTGGATAGAGGGGTTGTCTCGAGTAGGTCGCGTGAAACAGCCTCCTGCAACCATGCGGTGACCATGAAACACGAAGATAATAATACGGTGACGGATAGGCAGGCCCAACGGGTGGACGCGCCAGAGGCCACCAATTTTTGTCCAGCTAGAGATTGGAGGGATGCATTAGGCCACAATCGCAATTCGTGGGTAGGTTAAGTAAACGTTGTTAGCGATTGGTGGCTTCATCTCTCGTGAACCCGCCACCTGACGGTCAAGCTAGATTAGTGATCCATGATTCACGTTATCATGTCATATGTCCGGATCGAGCGGAAACAACATATTGATATCCGACTCCAATGCATGACAAGAGTGAGTGCCAAGACTTCGGAATATCTGGTCTAGGTTCCATCCCCTATGAGTACTGCCCGACTCCTCTCCCGGAACTGGCCGGATTTGTCTTGAGCTTCCAGGCTTGCACGAATGGAGTCGTCGGGTGTTTGTTTTGGTTTTACTATTTACAACAACGGAGGGAGGTAGATACAAACGCACATATGCTAAACTTGTTCCTCAATCACGTCCGCCTAGTGATCACACACCAATCTAATCTTCTTCCCTCCACTTTATTTGTGTACTCCCTTCGATCTCTAATAAACTATCACCGGTTGTACTTAATGGTTGTACATGAGTAGCTTATTTTTCTATATAGCTTGTCAATGTTTTAGATTTTGACTTTGATAAAAAAACTATAGGCATCTTCATTTTGGAATGGAGGGAGAGTTGACTCATGATTATTAGTAGTACTAGTAGTTTGTGCCAAGAAAAGTAAGTTAGATAGGTTAAAGAAAATGATTTCTTTATTTTGGTACATTATATTTTTTTCATGCACTTTTGATAGTGGCCTTTTTAATTATGTGATTTTATATGAATTGCTGTTGACAAAAATATATGTCATATTTTATTTCTCTCTATTGTTACACGCTTTTAAAATGACCGGACTACTTTCAATATATGACTCACGTGAACTAAAAATCCCGCTCCGGGTTAATATATTTTGAGAGACGGATGAAGATGTTAGGAATTCAGGAAATTTATAGATTAAATTAATCCAAGTATAAATCATGAGCATGATGTAAACATACTGATAATTTACCATGTTCCTGCATACTAGATTGATAGTAGATACATCTACACAAACTACTACACTACAAGAAATATGGTGATACACGACGCTCCGTTTTCGTCACTAAATCGTCACGATATTTCATCCATGACGATCTTATGACGAAAAACAAATCGTTGAAAACCGAGCGTCAGAAATGATCGATAACGACGATTTCTTTTAGATCGTCATGAACGTCCACGACGATTTCGGACCGTCATAAAATTATGACGATCCAAAATCGTCAAGCACGGTCTGCCCAAGCCACATCAGCTCCAACGTGGCTAGTCCGACGTGGCAATATTAAGACGAAACCAAATCGTCATGAAAGGAAATCAGCCCGGTCCATTTCAGGTATCTATTTGGGCCAAGTCCAATATTTCTGGCCTTTTTACTGGTCCATTTTCGTTTGGGCCTTAGCCTCTTTACAGCCTTTTCCTTTTTAGGCCCTTGCCTTTTTAGTGATACATTTTATTTTATTTCAGCCCTTTTTCGAATAATTTATGTTTATATTATTTGGGCCGAGGTCTTGATAAGAGCCCATACATTTTAGTCCATTCAAGTAAACAACAATTTCTTTTTTTTTACATTCTATTTAGTGATAGTTTTTTTGATCCAGCAACTTCTGGCCCATAGCCCACTTATGTGCAGATTGACAACCCAGGTTTTTTTTCGTCCACTTTTTGGTTCAGGTACTAAAAGCATTTGAAGCAAATATTTCGAGAATCAATTGGTTACATCAAATAACACTTTGAGATCCAATCACAGTATAACAAGCTCCAGAAGTGCAATAACTAGATACAATTACAGGATTACAAGCTACAAGGTTCTTCAAACTTCTTCATCATGGAGCTCCTTCGATAGAGATCACAATCTAGGCCCCTGCTCCTGCTCCTGCCATATGAACAATATGGACAACCATAAGTAGGACACGAACATGAGCTAACAAAACAGTAATATGGATCACTTGGAAGGTCAGATAATCAAAAACTGTTTGAGAGTAAAATACTAGTAGGCTACAGGTGATCCCTTGTGTTATGGCCTCAAGACACAAGATTTCTACTCTTCAATGCTGCCACATTCCTTGAGTTTCACAAGAAGATGCATAATGTGCACACACAACAGATGATCATAACATTGAACTTCCTTTCACACCAGCAGGGTTGGGGAGAGCGAGATTACCTCAATTCCAGGTACTTGATGGGTGGCCAAGCAGCAGGATGCGGGCAGCGGCGAAGAAAGCAGCACACAAAAAGCAGGTGCTCTGCAGTACAGCACAACCAGGTGCAGAAGCTCTCCTCCATCCTCGAAATGCACAGGACATGGCATCAACTTGCAAAATAGCAAATATGTGAGATGGGATGGAGAGGCCACTGATGTAAAGATAAAATGAATAAAGTTTGGCATAAGATATAATAGAGAGCTACTTTTGTTCTTGCATTTCTATCTAGCAGGTTAACATGCACTTCTTCATAGCAGGCAGACAAACCTACACAGGCTAGTTTCTGTTAACAAGAAAGCAACCGAATGAATGGCACCAACAGGATTCTACCTGATTATATGTACAACTCCACAACTACAGGACACAAGAATATAAATACTTATATTCTGATCTTAATTTGTACATGACAGAACCAAAACACAAAGAACAAAGCAAGCTCCACATCAAACAAATAGAACTATAAATCTGATGGACGAAAACATGGAATAGCAAATTGAGCACTAAGCATATACAAGACGATATTGAGCAAAACTAAGTCGGTCTAATGCTCAGCCCTAAGAATTTCAAATATGTGGCCAGAAGAAAGATTTTGCAAACAGGGGATGGGCATCCATCCCACTGATACAACAACCTCACCCAATCTATTACATGGCAGCAAACAGAACCACAGAGCACAAAGAAGCTCACCGGAAGGAGGGTGGTGTGTAGCCAAGGCCAAACATCACCACCCGCGAAGGAGGTAGTCATTGAAGCTTTGGGCCAGCTTGAGCACTTGACACCGATATTTTTAGAACCTGAAAGTACAAGGGTTTAAGATGATGCATAGTAAGATGCAAACAAGTGGAAAAAAACTTCCTATACACATCCACCTGCCTATGTACACGTGCAAAACATCGGCTCTCTGGTCACATCGGCTCTGCGCGGTCCAGCCGGTCGCCTTGCAGCGCCATCACCACCAATTCCCATGCCGCGGCCATGGGTGCCGGCAAAACTGCATGCGGACTCATCATACTCCCACCTGCAAAAAAAATCGAAAACAAGATTAGCTAAACTTATCAAGTGGCAATTATATTTGTACATCTGAACATGAAAATCTATTCTCAGCACAATAACTCAAAATTGTGCACTAAAGCTAAACGAGGCAAAGTAGGACATGGGTTAATAATTATGATGCCTCCTTTTTCTGGCATGCAAGTCCAATAAAACAATAGTCATCTATGCCGACGTTATTATGCTTTATTTTTTGTGTCTGTGCTGCTGACTTAACAGTACATAAATGTGTATAATACATATCAGTCTGGACTCTTCAGACTAAATCACACAAATAAACATAGTTCAAGAATTGCACAATAAACATTATTAGCAATTCTAGAGTCCAGAGGTATAAGTAAACAGCCTTTCCAGGCTTTAGGTCACGGTGAAAGTATCCACGTTGATGCATGTGACTAAGAGCTTGAAATACTTGAAAGCACCAGTTCCGTATTTCAGTCTCCGAAAAGGGCTTGCCCCTGCTCTTCATCAGTTGGTAGAGATTGCATTCCTAACAAAACCATGTAGAGCAATAAATCAGTAAACTGGCATTAAGAATAACCAAAACAAGAACACAAGAACAAAATGGCTATTACTGGTAGTATACCATGTATTCAAAAACAAAGTATAGCATGTCATTCTCTCTTATGACTTCTTTGAGCTTCACAATGTTTGGATGGTTCATCCTTCGCAAGGACTGTTGAAACACATAAATAAATTAAATCAATCAAAGTACTGGAGGTCATCATACGATTTGGCTACATGTTAAGCTTACAATGTCTTTCCAAAAATAACCATGACAATAATAACCATGCACCCGGTCTCAATAATAACCATGACAATGCAAGCACACATAAGCAATGCATTCGGAAAGATCGTCCACAATACACATCAAGGACCAGCATACAACTTATCAGTTTCAGTGGTC
Source organism: Alopecurus myosuroides (assembly GCA_028641055.1). NCBI lineage: Eukaryota > Viridiplantae > Streptophyta > Magnoliopsida > Poales > Poaceae > Alopecurus > Alopecurus myosuroides. The sequence goes on from CM054057.1 coordinate 2,487,842, forward strand.
CAGTTCAGACATGCAAGAATCGACAGGTTCTACTGCTGAAATCAATCAATGAGGGTACTAATCTAGAATCAATACTTCCACCTCTGTACATGACTGATTTTAGATGAAAGAGTTCATCTCCAGTTGGATTCAGAAAGAGTTCATCTCCAGTTGGATCCAAACAGGTTGAAGTATTCAAAACGTTATTATTTTTAGAAACTGCAGTATTCCGAAAATACTTAAAAAAAACGTAGCTGCCAAACTAGGCCTTAACAACTTATAGTAACATAAAAAATGCCCATTCTATTTGCCAAGTTCCATGATTCAGTTTTAAGGTTCAGTTTGAGAGTTTGATTTGTATGCAAAATATAGTAGACGCCAGCAAAATCGACCGGCAGTAAGCTGGATTGGTTCGAATGGCTATTGTTATGCTGAAAAATGGACTTGCGAATTGACAATTTCAGTTGGCAAAGTTCAGATGCAACACTATCTTCAGTAACAAATCGATACAGACTGAAGAATAAAACCACTAATGCTAGAGAATAACCAGCAACGCAGAGGATGGGGAGGGCGAGGCTGCCCTGGATGTCGTCGATGTGCGTGTAGCTCATGCGCGCGTAGCTCATGCGGTGTCGAAGAGCTGCCAGTTGGGGGTCCACTCCGGCCCACGCGCGTCGAAGACCCTCCCTGGAGCAGCCGGCGGCACCGCGAGGGGAGCACGAAGGGCTGCCCGCGGGTGGCCAGCACGCGGCGGCGCCACGTATCCTCGTCCCGCGCAGGCGCCGGCGCCGGCACCGGCACACACACCTGCACCAGCGCGCTGCCGCATCTCCCGGCCACCGGCGTGAGATCCATCTACCGCCGCATCTCCCGGTCGCCTCCGTTGTAGGCCTGGTGGTGACCGGTGTGTAGAAGGTTACAACTCCGCCGCCACCGCTGATGGCCTCGCAGCGAGCAAGAGATGTGGTCCCCTCGCCTTGGCTTCTCCTGCCTATGTCCGGCGGCTGTGATGGTGAGCACAGACGTATTCGGGGACCGCAAGGCGAGATCCGCCGTCGACGTCCATCTCGGCCGCGAGCCCAAATATCCCGCCACCCACGAGGTGGTCGTCGTGGTGATGTCGAGGGGCACATCTGGATCTGGGCGGATGGGGGAGGGAGGATCGGGGAGGGTGGATCAGGATCAGGATCAGGGAGAGACGGGAGATGCAGCGATGGGAGGGGTGGATCTGGAGGGGAGGCAGCGATGGGTGGATCTGGAGGGGATGCAGCGATGGTTTGGTCCTCTGGAGATGGGATGGCGGCCGAGGAAATGACTGGGTGGGATAGGGCTAGGGTTTTGGGGTGGCTGCGCGCGGGGTGAGGAAGTTAACCAAAAATTTCGGATGTGGCCGAGGGAAATTAGGACTTAGGAGGGAAACTTTGTGTTGGTAATAATAATGAATAAGCAAAAAGAAATTGTAAGTAGCTGTCAATAAACGAAAAAATAAAGTACCGCATGATATATTTTAAATTTCAATTAAAACAAATTAATCCAAAAATTGACAAAAGTTGCACACTATCTCGGAGTAAGATGCTCGAGAAACAACGTTGCCGAAGAAAATTTTACTTTTTATTGAATAAAAATATCATTTTTCATTTTCGGAGTGCTAAAAATGGGGTTTTCTGTGAAACATCTAGCAAAACCATGTCGCAAAAATGTACCACGTAAATTAATAGAGTTATTATACCACATTTGGTGTTCAAATAACCAAATTACCACCTATATATATCTTCAAATATACCTCTTTCGAAAAAGACAAATTTCTGCCGATTCCGCTGAAACCGGGCCAAATTTGAACTACAGGTGCCTCATATGTTGCTCATGATTTGTAAAAATCATTTTTAGATAAACAAGTACCTATTTCAATAGAGATGTACCAAGAGTTTATCAATATTCAACACCTAGGTACGAACGGTCATGACCCCCGTTCTGACCGTTTTCCGAAACCGGCTTTGAAAATTCCAGAAAATTCAAAAAAACTCGAAACGATGCAAGATCTTCGCGTGGTGTTGTTATATATGTCCTAGTATCCACCAAAAATAATAAACTTGGAATACGACAATTTGGTGGAAAATGTGTTCACAAAAATGAGCTATCTCGTACGAAGATTCATGGCTTTCGGGCGAAATGACGGATGTTTTGGCCACATCCATGGCATAGTTTGTTGAAATGTGACCATATTCCACACATAGATGCATATTGGTGCAACTAACAATGTTCACGAAGAAAGTTTTATTTTTCGTTGAATAAAAATACCATTTTCCATCTCCGGAGTGTCAAAAATGGTTTTTTTTTTGTGAAGCACCTACACAAAATATGTTGCAAAAATGTACAAAGTAAAATTCTAAATATATTATGTCATATTGTATCTACAAATAACAATCTTACTACCTCTCAATAGCTCAAAATACACCTCTTTCGAAAAAGACAAATTTCTGCCGATTCCGCTGAAACCGGGCCAAATTTGAACTACAGGTGCCTCATATGTTGCTCATGATTTTTTGTAAAAATCATTTTTAGATACACAAGTACCTATTTCAATAGAGATGTACCAAGATTTCATCAATATTCAACACCTAGGTACGAACGGTCATGACCCCCGTTCTGACAGTTTTCCGAAACCGGCTTTGAAAATTCCAGAAAATTCAAAAAAACTCGAAACGATGCAAGATCTTCGCGTGGTGTTGTTATATATGTCCTAGTATCCACCAAAAATAATAAACTTGGAATACGACAATTTGGTGGAAAATGTGTTCACAAAAATGAGCTATCTCGTACGAAGATTCATGGCTTTCGGGCGAAATGACGGATGTTTTGGCCACATCCATGGCATAGTTTGTTGAAATGTGACCATATTCCACACTTAGATGCATATTGGTGCAACTAACAATGTTCACGAAGAAAGTTATATTTTTCGTTGAATAAAAATACCATTTTCCATCTCCGGAGTGTCAAAAATGGGTTTTTTTGTGAAGCACCTACACAAAATATGTTGCAAAAATGTACAAAGTAAAATTCTAAATATATTATGTCATATTGTATCTACAAATAACAATCTTACTACCTCTCAATAGCTCAAAATACACCTCTTTCGAAAAAGACAAATTTCTGCCGATTCCGCTGAAACCAGGCCAAATTTGAACTACAGGTGCCTCATATGTTGCTCATGATTTTTTGTAAAAATCATTTTTAGATACACAAGTACCTATTTCATTAGAGATGTACCAAGAGTTCATCAATATTCAACACCTAGGTACGAACGGTCATGACCCCCGTTCTGACCGTTTTCCGAAACCGGCTTTGAAAATTCCAGAAAATTCAAAAAAACTCGAAACGATGCAAGATCTTCGCGTGGTGTTGTTATATATTTCCTAGTATCCACCAAAAATTATAAACTTGGAATACGACAATTTGGTGGAAAATGTGTTCACAAAAATGAGCTATCTCGTACGAAGATTCATGGCTTTCGGGCGAAATGACGGATGTTTTGGCCACATCCATGGCATAGTTTGTTTAAATGTGACCATATTCCACACAAAGATGCATATTGGTGCAACTAACAATGTTCACGAAGAAAGTTTTATTTTTCGTTGAATAAAAATACCATTTTCCATCTCCGGAGTGTCAAAAATGGTTTTTTTTTTGAAGAACCTACACAAAATATGTTGCAAAAATGTACAAAGTAAAATTCTAAATATATTATGTCATATTGTATCTGCAAATAACAATCTTACTACCTCTCAATAGCTCAAAATACACCTCTTTCGAAAAAGACAAATTTCTGCCGATTCCGCTGAAACCGGGCCAAATTTGAACTACAGGTGCCTCATATGTTCCTCATGATTTTTTGTAAAAATCATTTTTAGATACACAAGTACCTATTTCAATAGAGATGTACCAAGAGTTCATCAATATTCAACACCTAGGTACGAACGGTCATGACCCCCGTTCTGACCGTTTTCCGAAACCGGCTTTGAAAATTTCAGCAAATTCAAAAAAACTCGAAACGATGCAAGATCTTCGCGTGGTGTTGTTATATATTTCCTAGTATCCACCAAAAATTATAAACTTGGAATACGACAATTTGGTGGAAAATGTGTTCACAAAAATGAGCTATCTCGTACGAAGATTCATGGCTTTCGGGCGAAATGACGGATGTTTTGGCCACATCCATGGCATAGTTTGTTTAAATGTGACCATATTCCACACAAAGATGCATATTGGTGCAACTAACAATGTTCACGAAGAAAGTTTTATTTTTCGTTGAATAAAAATACCATTTTCCATCTCCGGAGTGTCAAAAATGGTTTTTTTTTTGAAGAACCTACACAAAATATGTTGCAAAAATGTACAAAGTAAAATTCTAAATATATTATGTCATATTGTATCTGCAAATAACAATCTTACTACCTCTCAATAGCTCAAAATACACCTCTTTCGAAAAAGACAAATTTCTGCCGATTCCGCTGAAACCGGGCCAAATTTGAACTACAGGTGCCTCATATGTTCCTCATGATTTTTTGTAAAAATCATTTTTAGATACACAAGTACCTATTTCAATAGAGATGTACCAAGAGTTCATCAATATTCAACACCTAGGTACGAACGGTCATGACCCCCGTTCTGACCGTTTTCCGAAACCGGCTTTGAAAATTTCAGCAAATTCAAAAAAACTCGAAACGATGCAAGATCTTCGCGTGGTGTTGTTATATATGTCCTAGTATCCACCAAAAATTATAAACTTGGAATAAGACAATTTGGTGGAAAATGTGTTCACAAAAATGAGCTATCTCGTACGAAGATTCATGGCTTTCGGGCGAAATGACGGATGTTTTGGCCACATCCATGGCATAGTTTGTTTAAATGTGACCATATTCCACACAAAGATGCATATTGGTGCAACTAACAATGTTCACGAAGAAAGTTTTATTTTTCGTTGAATAAAAATACCATTTTCCATCTCCGGAGTGTCAAAAATGGGTTTTTTTGTGAAGCACCTACACAAAATATGTTGCAAAAATGTACAAAGTAAAATTCTAAATATATTATGTCATATTGTATCTGCAAATAACAATCTTACTACCTCTCAATAGCTCAAAATACACCTCTTTCGAAAAAGACAAATTTCTGTCGATTCCGTTGAAACCGGGCCAAATTTGAACTACAGGTGCCTCATATGTTGCTCATGATTTTTTGTAAAAATCATTTTTAGATACACAAGTACCTATTTAAATAGAGATGTACCAAGATTTCATCAATATTCAACACCTAGGTACGAACGGTCATGACCCCCGTTCTGACCGTTTTCCGAAACCAGCTTTGAAAATTCCAGAAAATTCAAAAAAAATCGAAACGATGCAAGATCTTCGCGTGGTGTTGTTATATATGTCCTAGTATCCACCAAAAATAATAAACTTTGAATACGACAATTTGGTGGAAAATGTGTTCACAAAAATGAGCTATCTCGTACGAAGATTCATGGCTTTCGGGCGAAATGACGGATGTTTTGGCCACATCCATGGCATAGTTTGTTTAAATGTGACCATATTCCACACAAAGATGCATATTGGTGCAACTAACAATGTTCACGAAGAGAGTTTTATTTTTCATTGAATAAAAACATCATTTTCCATCTTCGGAGTGTAAAAAAGGGTTTTTTTGTGAAGCACCTACCAAAAATATGTTACAAAATTGTACAAAGTAAAATTCTAAATATATTATGTCATATTTTATATACAAATAACCAATTTACTACCTCTCGATAGCTCAAAATACACCTCTTTTGAAAAAGACAAATTTCTGCCGATTCCGCTGAAACCGGGCCAAATTTGAACTACAGGTGCCTCATAGTTTGCTAATGATTTCTTAAAAAAATCATTTTTAGATAGAAAAGTATCTATTTCATCATAGAAACAATAAGAGTTTACCAATATGCAACACCTAAGTAAGAATGTTCATTCCTGTTGTTTTGACCTTAAAAGTGTAATTTCAAATCGCTTAATGTCTCAAGCAATATATGTCTATGGGCATGATTATATTTTTTACACAAAAATGGTTGAAAATTACCAAAAATTACCAGGATTAATTTTACAAAAATTTAAAAATTGATTTTGGTCCATTTGGAGGCCAAATTCAAATTATAGAAATGAAAACAGAAAAAGAAAAGAAAAAAATAGTCCCGAGCCACAATAGGCCAGCTGCTGGCCCTCAAGGCGCATGCCAGCCCATGGTTGCTAGGCCCAGATTCGGCCTAGTGCCCAGCGGAAGCCCATGTTCAGTGAAAACGAAACCTGAAGTAGGCTCGGTACTCCTATCTATCAAGAACTCTTGGTTGGCCTGGTGGTTCGTGGCTGTTGAGGTATGCGGAAGGTCGGGGGTTCGAGTCCCCCGTCCGCTTATTTTTGCTGTATTTTCCGGATGGAAGCGTGGATGGAAGCGTTCGGTTTGAGTCCCCCGTCCCATGTTCTGGATGCAGTTGGTCGGTGGGATGCAGTTGGTCGTGGTCGGTCCACATGTTCTGGATGGAAGCGTTCGGTCGTGGGCCCTGTACTCACTCGAGTGGGATGCAGTTGGTCGGTCCCACATGTCCAGTAGACATGCCACATAGGCGGAATTGGTGATATGATAAAAATAGTTGTTTAAAAAATAATGACACGTAGGCGAAACGATGATATGGCCATCCAGTAGACACGACACGTAGGCGAAATTAGTTATATGGCCATCTAGTAGACACGACACGTAGGCGAAATTGACAATGTAATATCAATGCATCCACTTTTAGACTGTTTATGACGATTTCATTTTATAAAATTGCGACGTTTTTTGCCAAATCGTCGTGATAATTCCGGGTTTTAACCCCCTATAACAGCTTACGACGACATGGCATGAAATCGTCATAACTTTATGACGATTTTGTCCATCGTCATTGAGAGAACGTCATGTATCAACACATTTCTTGTAGTGCTAGTATTGCAGACATAGAAATAATGAGAACAGGGATAAACGTGTTATACCCTGCGGTCGGCCAGTTGGCAGTAGCCGTAGCAGAGACGGCAGCCGCGGCGGTGGCTGCAGCAGCGGTGACGGTCTCAGCGGCAGTGGCGACCTCAGTGGCAGCAGTGGTGGCAGCAGCAGCAGCTCGTTCGGCTTCGGTGCCCATGTTGACGATGAGGACGATGCGGTAGTAGTCGAAGTAGATGTACGGCAGCGAGCAGTCGCGTAGAAGACGCTCCCCAAAAACCTAATCGCCACTCTCCCGTACAGGATCTGGAGAGGAGGGGTTTCGGAGGCCTGCTCTCCCGTTGGCCGTGTACGCGGTAGACGGGATGGGATAACCGGCGGCAGCAACAGAGAGAGGAACGAGAATGGGCGCAGAGCGTATGAGTTGTGTGTTTTTGTGTCCGCCCTGCGCCCTCAATATATAGGCACGGCCGGGTAGGAGAACGGTCAGCTCATAAATTGAATTGGCGTTTACTACAGCCGTTACCACGTAATCAATGCGCCGTTTTACTGCGCGCGGTTACCACGTGGTCAATGCGGCGTTTTACTGCGCGCGGCTGTTACGAAAATAAATGTGACGCAATAGATAGCAGTCAATATGACGTCTCATATTATTGGCGTGTCTGTTGACTCTCCATTTCCGACTGCCAAAATAAAGGCATCAGCTCGGCTCATTCCCGCAACCCGCGGAGCGTCGTGATGAGGCGAGGTGTGGCGAGGCGGGTGACGGAGGAGGAGGAGCGTGCGTGTGGAACACCTCCACAACTCCGCTCTTTTCATACCAACTCACACTAGTGGGGAGAGAGCTCACCTTATAAACTGGTGCAAAACTCTACCAACTATCAATACGTGACTAAACTCCCACCATTTGCTATGGCAGCATGGGCCTTAGTGATTAAATAGAAATTGCCTAATGGGCTAAAAGCCCATCCCAAATCTCAGCAATACCCCACCAGATCCCAAAGATGAAGGGAATATGCCCGAGAGACAATAATAAAGTGTTTATTATGTTATTCCTTATTTATGATAGATGTTTATTTCTCATGCTAGAATTGTATTAACCGGAAACATTGATACATGTGTGATTAATAAACAAACCAACGTTCCTAGTGAACTCTTTTAACTAGCTCGTTGATTAACAGATGATCAAGGTTTTCTGATCATAGATATTGGATGTTGTTAATAACAGGGTCATGTCATTAGGAGAATGACATGATGAACTTAGACCCTAACTAAGTATAACAATACGATCAAGTCATTTAGTTTTGTTGTTATGTCTTACATTCGGAGTAACATTATTCCTTAGACCATGAGATCATGTCAATCACTGATACCGGAAGGATGCTTTGATGTCATCAAACGTCACACCGTAACAGGGTGACTATAAAGATGTCGTTGGGTATTCGGAAAGTATTAGTTGAGGCTCATGAATCAAGAGTGGGATTTGTCCATCCATTATGACGGAGAGATATACTCAGGGCCCTCTTAGTGATATCACATCGACACCGCTTGCAAGCACGTGATATGATCACAAGGATGTTATATCACGGGAACGAGAAAAGAGTACTTGTCGGGTAACGAGATCAAACAAGGTATGGTGGATACCGATGATCGGATCTCGGGCAAGTAAAATATCGCGAGACAAAGGGAAATTGTTACGACGTTGAAAGGTTCACACGATCACGAGAGTCATCGTTGAATATATAGGAGTCATCACGGATCTCCAGATCCCGCTGTTGATTATTGATCGGAGAGGAGTCTCGATCATATCTATATTATTCGCGAACCGTAGGGTGACACACTTAAGGTTTGATGAAGCGTTAGAGAGGATACGGAATACCAAATAATATTTTGGGCAGCTCCGAAAAAATTGTTTCGGGGGAAAATTGAAATAGTTCAAGGGGGTTTTCATCGAATGGTTGTTAATAGAATTAACAAATGATTCGAGGTGCTGCATGCAAATGTTGGTTAATGGAATTAACAAATATAAATAAAGAAATAAAAATGTTATTTTATTTATTAAAGAAAAACCTTTGGATTTTCTAAGTGGAAAATAAAGAGAATATGAGTGGGGCTTCCACTTACATGAAGAGAGGAAGGGGTGGGGGAACCCATGGCTGGCCGCACCCCCACTTGGGCTGCCTCCCCCTCCCTATAAAAGGAGGGTGAGAGCTCCCTCTTCTCCACACACTTGCCCACTCCCTTTTCCCTCCACCCGCTGCTCCATTCCATGGTCTCCGGCTTGGCGAAGCCCTGACCGTGGGATTCTTCATCACCACCACGCCGTCGTGCTGTTGGAGTTCCGCGGGGATCCTCTACTTCTGCTACCCGCTGGATCGAGGGAACGGAAGTCTTTATCGAGCTGAACGTGTGACCGATTACGGAGGCACCGCCGGATTGCGGTGCACTTCTTCTCGCTCGGGATCGGCATGAGTACGACTGCGCCAACAACGAGATTTTATCTCGTACCACTTTGCGTCTTCGAGGGTATGTTATCTCAAGATTCTCTTTCTCCCCGTTTCCTTTCATCTCATAGATTAGATCTTGGCCATTCCGGTTTATCGCGCGTAGGAAAATTTTTGTTTTCTATGCAACGTACCCTTCAAAAGACCCATGATGTAGTCCTCTGTTCCAATCACTGTTTTTATATACCGGCATTTTCAGTGGAGACCCGTTAAGGTTGAACATCCACCTAAAACAAATAGCTACACTTCATCACAACTGAATAATGGACCGTGCCTTGAATTGTCAGTTTGGCGTAAAATAGTTTCACTAAATGTCTTGCCAATACTAGGCTGCCGAAGGCTGACCCCTCGGGTGGAGCATATTAATCACACTCCTGGCCTATTCATGAACTTATTAGAGATCACCCAATCTCATAGACTGTGACCAGCAGTCAGGTTCATATAGGTGTGTTCCTCCAAAGATCGCTCTGTAGGATAGCATATTGCTTATACAAGCCTTGGAACACATTAAGACAAAAGTCAACCTGTCATACAGTTTTTGAGAGTACTGCATCTCTAATGGAGTGGGTAAGTAAAAATTACTCTCCTCTGTTAACCACTAGCTTGTTTTCTCAGGTCCCACTTCACGGGATCTCCGACCATATAGGTTGGGTTACTGCCATGGCAACTCATGTGGGTCCCATACCCATCTCCCTTGATGCACTTTCTATCACAATACGTGATAGCCCTTTAGTAAAGTGATCTGCCAGATTCTTAGCCGACTGGATATAATCCACCGCTATCACTCCGGAGTTTCTTAAATGTCTGACAACTTTTAATCTCATTTTTATGTGCTTTGTGGACTGTGCATTGTCCTTTGAACTCTTCACCTTGACAACAACTGTTTGATTGTTACAGTTCATAAGGATAGCCGGCACTGGCTTTTCAACCACAGGCAAGTCCATCAAAAGATCTCGAAGCCATCCTGCTTCGACACTAGACGTGTCTAATGCTGTTAATTCTGCTTCCATTGTTGATCTCGTTAAGATCGTTTGCTTGCAAGACTTCCAGGAAACAACACCACCTCCAAGGGTAAACACATACCCCGTTGTGGCTTTCATCTCATCAGCATTAGAGATCCAATTCGCATCACAATACCCTTCAAGTACCAAAGGATATCCACTGTAATGAAGTCCATGGTTCACGGTGCCTTTCAGATAGCGCATAATTCTTTCTACAGCATGCCAATGCACATCACCCGGATTGGAAACAAACCGGCTTAGTTTGCACACAGCAAACATGATGTCAGGCCTCGTAGCGCTCACTAGGTACATAAGTGAACCAATTACTTGAGAGTACCTCAGCCGATCCTTAGTTGTGCCTTCGAACTTCCGAATCCGCACACTAGGATCATATGGTGTTGGAGAAATTTTGTAGTCTGAATATCCAAAACGACTCAAAACCTTATCAACATAATGGGATTGCAGAAATGTAATCCCACCCTCATTGTCTCTCAATAGCTTGATGTTCAAAATAACATCAGCCACACCAAGATCTTTCATCTCAAAGTTCTAGGATAGAAACAAATTAACCTCATTGATTACTTTGAGGTTGGTCCCAAATATCAGTATGTCATCAACATACAAACACAGTATAACTCCTTCGCCCCCACCATGGCGATAGTATACATGTTTGTCAGCTTCATTAACAACAAAGCCAACAGATGTTAAAGTTGTATTGAACTTCTCATGCCATTTCTTAGGTGCTTGTTTCAGCCCATATAAAGATTTCAGTAACTTGCACACCTTTCCTTGTTGACCATCTATCACAAATCCATCTGGCTGTTGCATATAGATTTCCTCGTCTAACCCTCTATTTAGGAAAGCCGTCTTAAAATCCATCTGATGGACGAGAAGACCATGTGAGGCCGCCAACAAGAGTAATACTCGAATGGTGGTCAGTCTGCCCACAGGTGAATAAGTATCAAAGAAATATTCATCTTCTTTCTGGGAGTAACCCTTGGCCACAAGTCTAGCCTTGTACTTTTCAATCGTACCATCAGGCCTAAGCTTCTTTTTGAACACCCACTTACATCCTAATGGTTTACAGCCATAAGGACGTTCAGTGATCTCCCACGTTCCATTAGCCATGATGGAATCCATCTCGCTACGGACCGCTTCTCTCCAGTAGTCAGCATCTGGAGATGCATAAGCTTCTGAAATAGAAGTGGGAGTATCATCCACAAGGTACACAAGGAAATCATCGCCAAAGGACTTTGCAGTCCTCTGTCTCTTGCCCCTACCAAGGGTTTCCTCGTCATCCTTCTCGGGATTCTCATCATGTGTTTGTTCATAATATTCCATAGGAATGGCAGTCTCAGGAGTCTCCTCTGATTCCTGTCTAGAAGTGCTTTGCATATCTCTCATAGGAAAAATATCCTTAAAGAATGTAGCATCTTTGGACTCCAAAATCGTACTGACCTTCACGTCGGGTAGCTCAGATTTCACTACTAGAAATCTATAGCCAACGTTATTCTTAGCGTATCCCAAATTAACGCAATCCACGGTCTTTGATCCAAGTTTACGCTTTTTGGGGATCGGCACATTGACTTTTGCCAAACATCCCCAAGTACGTAAGTACAAGAGTGTTGTTTTTCTCTTCTCCCATTGCTCATAGGGAGTGACCTCATTGTCTTTCGCCGGAACTTTATTCAGGACATGACATGATGTCAATATAGCCTCCCCCCACCATGCCTTGGATAAACCCGATGTATCTAACATGGCGTTAACCAAATCTGTTAGAGTACGGTTTTTCCGTTCGGCAACCCCATTTGACTGAGGTGAATAGGGAGGCGTCCTCTCGTGAATAATGCCATGTTCCGCACTGAAAGAGTCAAACTGATTAGAGAAATACTCTCCACCACGATCTGATCGGGTTCGTTTAATTTTCTTTTCAAGTTGATTCTCAACTTCTGGCTTATAGATTTTAAAGTAGTGTAGAACCTCATCTTTAGTGTTTAACAGACATACATAGCAAAACCTAGTGGAATTGTCTATTAACTTCATGAAGTATCTCTTTCCACCTTTAGTCAACACACCATTCATGTCACAGAGATCAGAATGTATGAGTTCTAATGGCATCAAGTGTCTCTCCTCCGCAGCCCTGTGGGGCTTGCGAGGTTGCTTTGCTTGCACACACGAATGGCACTTAGAACATTTGGATAAAGTGAAACTTGGAATTTAATTTAATCTTGCTAACCGCATCATGCAACTGAAACCAACGTGACAAAGACGTGAATGCCAAACTTCTGTTTCATTAACACTCGAATGAATATTTTTCACGACTTTATTACAGGAATCAGCGAGGGAAAAGCGGAACAGACCTCCACACTCATACCCTTTTCCAACAAACAGTCCACATTTGGTTACAACTACTTTATTGGACTCAAAAACCAACTTAAATCCTTCTCTACATAGAAGGGAGCCACTAACGAGATTCTTCTTGATGGCGGGGACATGCTGCACGTTCTTGAGCTGCACGATCCTTCCCGAAGTAAACTTCAGATCGACGTGCCAACACCAAGTATAGAAGCACTTGCGCCGTTCCCCATCAATACGGACCCATTTCTTTTGACCTGATAAGAAGAAAACAATGAGATGTCAGCACACAAATGAATGTTTGCACCTGTGTCAATCCACCAATCAGTAGACTAACAAACTGAAAATAAAGTAAACAAATTACCATACCGAGATGCCCCATTCTCATTGTTGCTCACAATCATGTTGACAACCTTGGAATCCTGTCCTGGCTTCACGTACTTCTTTGGGCACTTCACAGCCCAGTGTTCCAGTGAACCACAAGTGAATCAGCCATCTTTCTTCTTATCCTTCTTGAAGGTCTTCTTAGCCTTCTTCTTGAAGTCGGTATTCTGCTGGACACCAGTCCTCGTCTTGTTCTTGTGGGAGTTGTAATTCTTCTGTACCATATTGGTTGCAGAAGTCCCTTCGTTCCCTTTTCCAGGTGAGTCCTTTGCCCTCGAATTCTGCTCAACACTCAGATGGCCGATGACATCCTCTACTGAGAATTCACGCCTCTGATGTTTCAGAGTAGTGGCAAAGTTCCTCCAGGAATTAGGCAGCTTGGCGATTATGCATCCCGCGACATACTTGCCGGTAGCACGCACTTGAGAATTTCAAGTTCCTTAGCGATGCACTTTATCTCATGTGCCTGCTCCAATACAGAACGGTTTTCGACCATTCTGTAGTCATGGAACTGCTCTATACTGTACATCCTGCTGCCAGCATCGGTTGCGCCGAATTTGGATTCGAGCGCCTCCCACAAGTCCCTGGCAACCCGCATATGTAAATATGCGTCAACAAACTTAGAACGCATCGAACAAACACGACGGTGGCATCCCTAAACGCCTTCTCCTGTTCAGGAGTAATCGTTCCCGTGGGAGTGACACCGGCGATCCTGAACACGTTCATAGCCGTGAGCCATAAGATTGTTTTGGTCTGCCAACGCTTAAAGTACGTCCCCGTAAACGGGTCCGGTTTCAGTGCAGTAGCAAGACCATGAATCGAAAATTGCCTACACAAATTAGGTTTTCGGGTTGTTAGGAATTTAGGCAATTTATAGATTAAATTAATCCAAGTATAAATCATGAGCATGACGTAAACATACTGAGAATTTACCATGTTTCTGCATACTAGATTGGTAGTAGATACATCTACGCAAACTACTAGTATTGCAGACATAGAAATAATAAGAACAAGGATAAACATGTTATACCCTGCGGTCTGCCAGTTGGCACTAGCTGTAGCAGAGGCGGCACCCCCGGCGGCGACTGGAGCAGCGGTGGCGGCCTCAGCAGTAGTGGCGGCCTCGGCAGCAGCTGTGGCGGCAGCAGCAGCTCGTTTGGCTTCGGTGGCCATGTTAACGATGAGGACGATGCGGTAGTACTCGAAGTAGATGTACGGCAGTGAGCAGTCGCGTAGAAGACTCTACCCAAAAACCTAATCGCGCCTCTCCCGTACAGGATCTGGAGAGGCGGGGTTTCGGAGGCCTACTCTCCCGTCGGTCGTGTACGCGGTAGACGGGATGGGATCACCGGCGGCAGCAACAGAGAGAGGAACGACAATGGGCGCAGAGCATATGAGTTGTGTGTTTTTGTGTCCGTCCTACGCCCTCAATATATAGGCACGGCCGGGTAGGAGAACGGTCCACTCACAAATTAAATTAGCGTTACTATAGCCGTTACCACGTAATCAATGCGCCGTTTTACTGCGCGCGGTTACCACGTGATCAATGCGGCGTTTTATAAAATAAATGTGACGCAATAGACAACAATCAATATGACGTCTCATATTATTGGCGTGTTTGTTGACTCTCCGTTTCCGACTGTCAAAATAAAGGCATCGGCTCGGCTCATTCGCGCAACCCGCGGCGCGTCGTGACGAGGCGGGCGACGGAGGAGGAGGAGCGCGCGTGTGGAACACCTCAACAACTCCTCTCTCTTCATACCAACTCACACTAGTGGGGAGAGAGCTGACCTTATAAACTGGTGCAAAACTCTCCCAACTAGCAATATGAGACTAAACTCCCACCATTTGCTATGGCAGAATGGGCTTTAGAGATTAAATAGAAATTGCCTAATGGGGTAAAAGCCCATCCCAAATTTCAGCAGAAGATAAGTAGTATTACTAGTTTATGCAAGAAAAGTACGTTAGATAGGTTAATTTTTTTTAAAAAAAAACATAATGTTATGCTAGCAAGCATAAAGCCTTGATACATGGTGTTAAGGTGTCGAGGTGTGGGTCTCGGTATGCTGACCTGGCAGAATCTATGACGTCTTTGATCTGGTGTTACACAAGATATAACGACTTATAGGCGGGCGTTATGAAAAAAAAATATTTTTTGAATTTTTTTGTTCCCGGATCAGATTGTGAAATTGCTGTGCCAAAAGGTTATTTTGTGTCTGCCCTGCGCCACAAGTGTCACGGATGTCATTGTTCAGTGTGCCGCCCAGCTTAGATCTGAATCCCGGCGATATTGCACCAAGTCATTGTGTGTGCAAGAGCAAATAATCTATCGGCACAAACACTCTCTCCAGGATGATGATTAGTTGCAGTTTGGCTTGTATTCTATCTCATTTCCTCATGTATGTTTACACTGCCTCTAGCTTGTTAGGTACTGATGATGTACTCTCGTATCAGTAGGTGTGAACATACATGAGGAAATGAAGTGCGGATTTCCCACAGTAGCTTGTATTCTCGTATCAGTAGCTTGTTAGGTTCTAGATTCCCAAAATGGAGTGCGGATTTCCCACGTCTACATTGGTCCTCTCCTACAATCAGAACCGTTGGATGCGGCAAAAGTCCATCCAGTCAAACTGCCCCACGTTTTTACATTGTCACCCTCGACAAAAATTAAAATTAACCCGCGCTCCACCGTTGGATCTGGCGCCTCCATAGCCCGGCTTGGCGCGCCCCTCCACCGGCCCGTCGTCCCCATCCTCCGGCTGCGCGTCCGCCCGTCCACTCCCCTTCGAGCTCCCTGGTCGCCGGATACAGGCATGGAGGCACCCCAATCTTGCCTCCTCGGTCGCCGTATTTCCCCTCTTTGCCCCTGGCCGCCCTGGAAGATGCGGGGACCATGGAGCGCCGCCGGCATCTCCCTGGCCACGCGCTGCAGCAGGATTCCCCGGATTCGGTCTCTCTAGGCCCGGTCATGTTCTTTTCTTTCTCGTTTGGATCTGGCATGTTTTTTGTGTGGTGAATGGACAAATTTCTTGGCAACCGTACGTGCCTTTGGCTGTTGTATGGTTCGAGCAGATCTGGCCTGTTCTTTTTCTTTTATGTTGTATGTACGTGAGATGGAGCACGATTGAATCTAGTCTCCTTCAACCAGATATCTTAGATCTTGAATGCATCTGTGAATCGTGTATGAATATTTGGTGTATCTTGTATTAATCATCATTTCTCTGTCAGTCTGTTATGAACCTATAAAGTTCAGAGACATAGTTTGATACCAATATAAATCTCTGGGAATATTATGAACAGATGTATAAATCTTCCATCATTTTGATGTTGATGTATGTATGAATCTTATATGAATCTTGATTCCTGCAAGCATTGTATGATTTTTTTTTGAATTTTTCTATGAACCTGTTATTATTTCTGTGGAATTCTTCTATGAAAAAATAATGTATGAAACTTATATGATTTTTTATTATTATTATAAATCTCTTGTAATATATCAACATGTATAATTTGTTGGATATTTCTTTGAAAATTCTTCAATGAAAATATTTCATGAAACTTATATGAAATTTGTTGATTATTTTTCAGATATAAAAATCATATGTAATATAGTTTATTATTCCCGTAAAAATATATGCTGTGAAAAAATATTGGTATCAAATTTTTTTTTTGAACTTCTGTCAAAGACAGAGGAGAGCAAAAATGAGCTAAAACATCTAAAATATGGAAATTTGAGGGCTGTTTTGCAAACTACCTGGACAGAGGTGGAAGGGCTCTTTTATGAAGTTGTTTGCACGAATCTCCAGGTTTTTGAGCATTTTAATGGTCTGGATAGTACGGGGGACCAATGTAGGAGGGGAGTTGCATTTCCGCCCTAAATGTAGTTGGCTTACATGAGATATGCTGCTATATGAATGTCACTTGAGTTCATTTTGTCCTAACACCGCGTTAGTACATCTTATGGAGGAAATATAGAACCTATATTTACTGGTCCTCCAGTACGTACATACACAGCTGCAAATCTGTAACATGATTTTATTCTACAATTATACAAATAGCTAATCTCTTATGTGGTCCCTTGTCCAATTATGTAAATAAAACTACTCCCTCCGATCCATATTAATAGGCGTTGAAGTGGATGTATCTAGCAATAAAACATGTCTAAATACATCCACTTCAGCACCTATTAATATGGATCGGAGGGAGTACTTTAATTAGGCACATTATTTGCTCAGCACTGATAGAATGTACTACTACTTGTGAGGGAGAGTAAACAACAGTAACAACGGAATCATAGTATGCTTGTTATGTCCACGCTTGTCGATAGTGTCACTGGCTTTCTGCGGAACTATTGATGATGGTAATTCATAGATCATTTTGATCAAGATAATTGGCAAGCCTATGTAAGAAAACTAACCATCTATTCATCGCAATAACCATGGTGTAAAGCCTTGAATTTCTATTTCCAAAACCAGCAGAATATGTATGTTTAGGTTGACAGGCTTGTTGCAAGTGT
The DNA here is from genome assembly GCA_028641055.1 of Alopecurus myosuroides. Lineage (NCBI taxonomy): Eukaryota > Viridiplantae > Streptophyta > Magnoliopsida > Poales > Poaceae > Alopecurus > Alopecurus myosuroides. The sequence continues at coordinate 2,505,583 of CM054057.1, forward strand.
CATGTTCTTACAAACACAAGCAGGCCCTAGGTTTGAATATTATAAGACAAAATTCATGTGATGTCTAGGAAAATAAAACAAGCACCAACTTATACAAGAACCACTGCGCTACTAAGTAATGACGTAATTCATGAAAAGACCCGTGTCGGCTCTAAGTTGGTCATCTTTGTTGTCCGTGAGAATGTCCCCCTGCCTTTAAGCATATTCAACCATATGTTGTCAACTAGCCAAATCACAAGCTCTCACCCTTACTGCAAACATAGATTCACAGATTTAATGGCCTGACTAAAAAAAAAGTGATAACATGATACTAAAGGCAATTAAGTAGTCATAAGCATAATTAGGGGTACCATTTGAGTATAAAATACCATCAAAATTTTGCCTCAGCATATAACTTTCAGTCACGTTAGAAATACAATATTTTTGTTTGTTAGGCTAGCTAACTCATAAATAAATATTTTGGAGTTGCTTTGCAATCACCAAAGGAAAGGATATGTAGATATATACCTTGAGGATTGTAGAAGCTCACGTATGGAATCAACACATTGAAAGGTTCTCCCTCCCATATCTTCTTCCGCCGTAGTGTTTTGAGATTTATCTTGTAGATGCAAGCTTCCGTGTACACGAAAATGATATCACTGCCCTCGACCGATCCATGCAGGTGTATAGTTTTCTTGGGATCTTTAGTTGGAGTAATGTTTTTCAGATCGATGACTCTATGCCGAGTCCATGCCGCAACTCCATCATTGGAACCCATTTGTCTTGACCATATGTGGACGTGCAACCTCTGGTACGTAGAAATCCCAAAGTACCATCCTCTAGCGCCATGAGGATAGAGTTACCGAAATGACGAGCGGCCGCTTGAGGCGCATCAATGAGGGATAAGCAATTAGAGGTCAAGTCGTACTTCAGAATTTGTACACGAACGATATCCTCATAATTTTCAGAATACTCATGTTCATAGGCGAGCATGAAGTGAACTGCGTCTTTGACAAGGACAGGAGGGTTTGGCTCGATGAATCCGACGGTCTCTATAGGAAGACCAGAGCATGGCTCACTCCACTCGCCAGGATGAAGATCAGACAGTGGCTTGCTCGAATCACGGGTCTCCGGCAAGGTCGTGCAGACTTGTGCCACAAAGTTTCCAGCACCAACAGAGTGAAGCGAAAAGAAGACCACTTTGTAGAGCCGTCATGACAGGCGCGGTGGTCGCAGCTGGTGACGGTGCAGAGCACCGCAGCCCCGAGAAGGCCACCTTTGTGCTCTACCACCATGCATCTGGGCTCCTGCATCTCCCTACGATGACCTGTGATGGGATCCCAAACAGCGAGCTTCATGGGCGCGGCCTTCTTTTCACCAAGGAGCAAGGCCATGGCGGCAGTCCCACACGCCGTAGTCCCTATGCCCCCAGCCGTCGTCGGGTATGCGTGCACGGAACCCCGTGGTGGAGACGAACGGTGGGTTGGGGTCCTCCGGCCCCCAGCAATCCCAGGGACTGGATTTGAGAAAGCCGAGCATGGGGGGAGCTCCGTGGAACTCGCGGTAGCGGCCGGTGAAGCGAGCGCCGGAGATCAGGGCGAGCCATGGCTTGCTGACGGCTGAGGCACGGACGAGATACGCAGGCTTGTGCGGCGGGAGGCGGAGTAAGATCTCCTCCAGGATTTCTTGCGGCACCGGCCGTGCCGGCGGCGGCATAGTCGCTGGACGCTAGGGTTTGGGGGAAAGATTGTGCTGGGAGGATCGATGGCCGTGCGCGTTTGGTTAAAACAGCTCTGGAGGGCCCTGCTTGTCGACTCTCTGTTTGACCTAGGAAGACGTCTCCTTAAGAGAGCACGCAGCAAATCTTGCATCGAGTACATGCATGGAGGGCCACGCACATATATACAATTAGCAAAATACAGGAAGTATTTGCATGGTTCAGTCCAAGTTTTGTTTTTGGGGTGCAAATATGATGAAGAAAAAAAAAACAGAGTTCAGTAGTTTTTTTTTTGACATTAAATAGAGTTTAGTTTGTTATCATCCAACAATCAACAACAAACTCATTTATATTAACTCAAACGGATATTTTTCCACGACAAATTTTGAATTTCAAACCTAAAAATATTCCAAACCAACCAATGGGGAGTGGTCGACTCGAGGAGGAATTCCAACTGGTGGAGTCAGGCCACCTGGAGGTGTAATTGTTTCTGGCAATTGCGGAATTCTATCAGTAAGGACCGTAGTAGCATGTTTCAGTTGTGGACATATCAGACATATCAAAACTACATGTAAGAATAAAGGAGGAAACCTGGGAACTATAACAGAGGAGCAATCAAAGGAGGAATGCCGACAACCGGAAACATACTCGTTCGAAGCGGAGAATTCAAGAAGCCAGAAACAGAAACTTCAAAGTTAAACCCTTTGGAAGGCTAAATTATGTGAGTGTAGAGAAAGTTACCCAGTATCCAAGCACATGATTGACCTCACAATATTTGTTCCGGCTACTACGTACTCGACAACTGTGACTCGTACTCTCGGCTCCCAACAACGTCGATCGGGATGTTTGGTTGTTTTTTCCTGCAATAATTGTGTTGGTACTCCTGCTGATATTGGTTGAGTACTTTAGCGGTTGCTTGCGTGCTCACGGGCTTGGTATTGCGGATAAAAAAACTTATTGTAGACCCCTCATTGCTAATTACTGGTTTGTGGTTTGATCTCTATATTATATGGCTGACTTCAGAAAATACAAAATTCTGTTATGGAAGAAGAAAGAGTTTGAAGATCCCGAATATTTGCTACTTTTAGACTTTATTTTATAATACTTATAATCAACTCATGTATCTCTAGCATGTTCTGTATTTTAAATAAATATATCATGGCATTGTGTGTAAAAAAAAGGTAATATGATCACACGAAGACTAAAAAAACAACTAAACCCTACTCTCTTCTCTCTATGATAATTAGGAACTCCAACACCACTCCCCTGTTGAACTTATGAGGAAACAATTATAAATCCAAACTGGGCGGGGTGACCTGCGCATGCTAGATTGTTACATTTTTTATTTTAGTTTTTTATATTATTTGATGTGTTTGCAGGATATTACATACATAGAGTGAGATTATATTGGGTCTAGTTGCCACCATATGGTAGAAAATAGGCCTATAGTCCCGGTTCGCCAGGGCCAGTAGTCCCGTCCGCGCAACCGGGACTAGCTCTGCGCGACTAAAGACCCTCCCCCCACCCCCCTTAGCGCGCCTCTTACGAACCGCGGCTAAAGGCCCGGCCACGTGGGCGGGTGGCGTGAGCCGGGGGGGAGGACCTTTAGTCCCGGTTGGACACACGAACCGGGACTAAACTTTATTTCATAATTTCTTTAATTCATTTGGGTTTCTAATTATTTTTCACACCAATTTTTCTCTCCCTTTTTTTCAAACCTTTTTTTTCTTCAGAATTTGTATTATTTGCTTAGTGTCTAACTACAATTATCTCTAGTCAAATTACTTACTCGTGGTCAAACTTCCCGCTCGGTCACCCATCCTACCACTACTCTACCACTAGCATGCTTAACTTCCGAGTTCCATCCCGTCCCGCATCCAAGTGTTTCGCACGCATGTATGTGATAGTAGTATCATATCAATCTTATTAACATGTTTGTCGATGCCACATTTCTTTATTGTTTGAATTTCAAATAAATCTTTTAATAAACAAAAGTGACGATGTAATTAATAATTTTGAATAAATAAATAAATAAATATTAACTTTTAATTTGTATTATTTCTAAAAATACTATTAATATATCAAAATATTCAGAAAAATAAAACTAATTCATTTTTAAATCTTAAAAATACAAATAATATATCGAAAAATTAAGAAAAATAATACTAATTCATTTTAAAATCTTAAAAATACAAATAATATATCAAAAAATTAAGAAAAATAATACTAATTCATTTTAAAATCTTAAAAATACAAATAATATATCAAAAAATTAAGAAAAATAATACTAATTCATTTTAAAATCTTAAAAAGACCAGTAGGCTCTTCTATTATTTTTAGAATGAGTTCAAAAATGTATTTTGAAATAAATCCAACTGGATGAGTTTGGTATTGACTAGATATATGTTTTCCTGGCTTAGATTAATTTTTGGTGAACAGATATATAGAAACTGTAGTTTTTCTGTTTTGTTTTCTTGATGTGTTTTTGTTTGTTTTCTTGATGTGTTTTTGTTTGTTTCTTTTGAAATGTGTGTTTGACATAATATAGAAATAGTATAGCTAGGAATTAATATAGAAATAATATCCATTACATAATAATATATCCATTACATACTAAGATATCCATTACATGCATATATCGAACGCAAGATGCGGTACACAAACAACATCTACTCGAGCTCCGTCGAGTAGATGCGGAACAACTCGTAGAAAACGTATGCATCTATGGCTGCATACTTGACGTTGGTCCAGTCCAGTGGGGTCTTCTCCCAATACCTGTGATTCCTGGAGGGGAAACTAGACTTCATTGTATCGTAGCCCTCGTGGATGAAGGCAGTTGCCATGGGAGCCATCCCGGTCTTGTGCCCGTACAAATCATCAAAATGGATAAGGTCCTGAAGATCAATGTAGTGATCTTCAGGTATCACAATACCCAAGCGCATCAACTTCTGACGGTCTTGAGTGATGTCAACGCTGCAGAAGTCATACCCCTTGTTGACAAGAAAATCAACAAGTGCCGGAGAATGCTTTGAACTACTGCAACAACAAAAATTTGATACGTGTTAGATATGTTGCAACACATGTATTCTTCAGATGCAACAAACAAATCGAAAATGCGCAAGATTGTACGTGTGCGTTACCTTGACCATTGGAAGACCAAAACGGTCTCCTTGAACGCATTCTGGATGACGGCAACATCCCGTTGATCCGCCGTATACTCTAGATCAAGCCCGAAGAACCGGTGTTCATCGGGAGAGGAGAAATAGAGATCGGTCAAATGCTCAAGAGCACCGGGGAGCCACTTGCAATTGTTGGTGTAGGCCACGTCGAGACTCTTTCCGCATGGTGTGGCCACACGGAATGTCTTCCAAACTTCATCCATGGTGCTTGGTGGAGGAAGATCGAAGAGAGGGAAGAGAAGAGAGAAGAAGAAACAGAGACTCGGGTGCGCACTGTAGCAATGGCGCCCTTCTGCCTCTCGCTCGCGAAATAAAAACTGCCGCGCGGGAGGCGAGCAGACTGGACCATTAGTCCCGGGTGGCCAGGCCAACCGGGACTAAAGACTGGGAGGCCAGCAGACTGGACCATTAGTCCCGGGTGGCCAGGCCAACCGGAATTAATGCCCTCCACGCGCTTCCCAACCCATGACGCATGACCTTCTGTCGCGGGTCTCCTCCCGACCCGGGACTAAAAGCCCTTTAGTCATGGGGCGCGAAGTTTGGGGACTGATGGGGGCGTATGGAAGGCCTTTTTTCTACCAGTGGCATAGATCATGACCAGCGTGTGCACACTATATCTCACCCACTTATTCGCCATGGAATTTATATTATATTTAGTTCGTCTTTATATTAGCATTTACTACATTGAGGCTATAGTTAAAAAATGTTGTACACATTTTCACATCTTGGGAAAACATTACTGAACCATAGGTAGTAGTAGTAGGTATGGAAATAGACCGTAAAATTTCTGACTTTTCGGCTGAAGAGCCCAAACAAATAGACGTACAAAAACGAAAATCGAATTTCCTGAAGAAGCTCATCCGGCAGCAGTGGGGCTGCTAGCTAACGATGGCGACAAGGTTTCAGGTGGGAAAATGTTTATGCGGGGAGGGGGAGGGGACCTCATAAGCACCCCCAGCAAGGGGACGATGTCGTGGGCGTCCCCGCCGTCATGGCCGACACCTCCCAGTGATTTCTCCCGATGACCTCAATCCCAACCCCACCACGACCAACCCGTAAAGACGCCCGCGACCAAGGCCGCAGCGGATCTGACAAGCTAAGACCCGGAACAGGCTTCCACCTTCAGATCTAACGTGACGGCGCCTGAAATATTCGCGCGCCGGGCTCGCACCTTCTCCGTGTCGCCGCCTAAGCGGCCGAGGACAACAGCTGGCACTGTCGCAAGCGCCACTCGAGGGAGAGTCAACCCCATCCAACTATTCCAAGGCCGCCGACTCGACGTCCTCTATCTGCCTCGAGAAGACCGGCGCGACAAGGAACCCCGCCTCCAGCTTCCTTGACGGCGTCTATGGCTTGCCCAGCGACCGTCTCGGTCATCAGTGACGAAGAGGGGAGAGGGCTAGAGGGGGCGGGGTCTAGGGTTTGCCCTCAAGTCGGCGACGTGAGGGACGTGATAGCACCCATGTAAAATTCTGGCTGGATCATTGGCATGGAAGCTGTTGTGTGGCTGTGTCTTTTGGTGACATTTTCGAAATCATCAATGAGACAGATGTTACCATCTCACAAGCTTGGGATGGGATAAATCTTAAATTTACTTTCAAACGTTGTGTTAACCAAGATATTATGAGTAGATGGCTTGAGCTTGTTAGGATCATGCAAGGAATCTCCCTTGAGGGTGGCCTTCCAGATACCCCTGTTTGGAAATATACAGCAAAGGGAGAATATTCATCTACCTCTTTTTATTCCATTATCAACTTTGGTGGGATTGCGCCAAAATTTGCTCACAAACTTTGGGAAATCTCAACTCCCGCTCGGATCCATATTTTTCTTTGGCTTTTAACCAGTAATAAGCTCCTCACTAGGGATAACCTTTCGAAACGTCGCTTTGTCTCTGATATTTCTTGCCTCTTCTGTGCGGAAGATGAAACCATCTCTCATTTATTTTTTGAGTGCGTGGTTGCTAAGGAAGTATGGTGAGTTATTTCTGACATTTGTCACTTGGATTTTGGGGGAGACCTAGACTCTGTCTGTAAACTGTGGCTCTCAAACAAACTTGAGTTTGTGAACATATTATCTTCAGCTGTGCTTTGGAGTTTATGGAACCTGCGCAACTCTTTGTGTTTTCAGGGTGTTACCTAGCGCAGCATCAAGCAGGTCTGGGCGCTCACTCTCAAATACCTGGTCCGGTGGCGGCCGCTATGCAAGGACTCCGTCGAGCTGGACAGATGCATAAGACTACTGGAGTGTACCCGTGGAGAGGTTCTGCGCATTGCTTGGAATCAGCCCCTCCCTCTCCCCCTGACTGATGAAGATTGTATCCATAATCTACAGATGCGTGCTGCCTGGGCGCTGTTGAAAGCTCATGATCCCTCTAATGATTTTGGTGATGATGATAACACGGGTATCATCTATCTAACAGTGTTATTTTAGACTGTGAAGCTATAATCTCAGATGATTATTGGTATATTCTTGTCGGAAGATCAAAGAGAAGGCCTACACTCTGGATTCACTGCCTCCGCATTTTTCAGTATACAGACCGGAAATTCCGGTGCTTATGGGGCGGAATATCCGGCCCCAGCACCGGAATATTCCGGCCCTCTCCTAGCGTCTCCAGAAACGACTAAGTGTTTTCCCTGCCCGCGCACAGAAGCCAGGGCGGAAATTTGCCCCGGAAATTTCCGGTGCAAATATCCGGCCCTCATTCTCAGTTGCCCGCGCACAGAGATGGGGGCGGAAATTCTGTCCGGAAATTTCCGGGCCCGGATATTTCAATTATCCGCCCCTCGGATATTTCAATATTCCGGCCTCTTGGTCCTTAGCAGTTTTCACCATTGGCTGCTGCCCGCGCACAGAAGCTGGGGCGGAAATTTGCCCCGGAAATTTCCGGTGCAAATATCCGGCCCCTGGTCCTTAGCAATTTTCGTCAACGAGCTGATGCCTGCGCACAGAGATGGGGGCGGAGTTTTGGGTCGGAAATTTCCGCCCCCGGATATTTCAAATATCCGCCCCCCGGACTATTCAAAAATCCGGCCCAGGCAGGCCGGAAATTTCCGGTGCTAACACCGGAATATTCCTGCCCTGGAGGACTACAACGGTCAGAAATTGGAGGAGCCTGTAAATAGCTGTCTTCTTGCTCTAGATAGGTAGCTCGTCCATTCCTCTCTCTCCTCCATTGTTGTAGAGCTCAAAACGCCCCGATCTCCCTCCTCTTCCAACCAAACTCGATGCCCTTCAAGGATCTCATGGAGGAGGACTAGATCTACATTTCCACCAAGCCAAAACGTGTGTACCACACCACAACTCTTGGGATCTTGTAATCTCTTGGTTGTTTTTCCAACCAAGGGAAACCCTAGTGCTTGTGGCTTCCACCTTGTAGCAAGAAGCTTCGATTGTTGAGAGCCTCCATCTCACTTGTGGAGTAGCCTCAACCCCTTGTAAAGGTTTGGTCAACGCCTTCAAGTCGACCTCATAGTGGAAACGAGAATCTCCCTCACCGGAGAAGCTCAAGGAGAATAAGGTGTGCACATCCGTGCTATTGAGGAGCGCCTAGGTGGCTCCCCACCTCTCCAACATAGACGTACTTCTTTCAAGAAGGAACTACGTGAAACATATCCTTGTCTCCGTGTTTTTCACTTGTGGTTATCTTGTGTCGTTGCTTTACTTCCATTGCTACTTGTTGCTTGTCACATAGGGTGTTTACTTAGTTGCACATTTAGATAACTAAGCTTTTACTTTCCCTAAGACACCTCTAAAAGTGAAAAAGAATTAAAATTTGTAGGTCACCTATTCACCCCCCCTCTAGTTGACCATCTTGTACTTTCAATTGGTATCAGAGCCTCGGCTCATTTATCGGCTTAACCTCCTAAGAGTACAATGGTCAACGGAGATGATCCCGAATCTTCTAAGGAGGAGCTCTCCAAAATGGCCGACACTATAGCCAACCTAGAGACAACGGTTTGTACCATTCAAACCCAATTGTCCAAGGTTAGCTCTAGTGTGGGCTCGGAGGTTTCCTCCATCAAGAAGATGTTGGAGAACATGATGGGTAGAACCAAGGGGCCTTCGCAGTCTCCCCATGTCTCTGATGAGGATAGTTTGGATGAGGAAACAAGTCCGGACAATTCCGAACTCGAAGAGAACATTGCCAAAGCTAAGACTAAAGCCGCACAAAAGGCTAAAGCCAAAGCTAAGAGAGTGACGGTGGTCCCAAGTCTCAAACGACTAATGGTTCGGGTTTGAATTCAAAAGTTCCACCACCACAAAACTATGATTCTATCCACCCAATAGTTTCCATGCCACACATCCGTAATGTTGGAGTTCCACCCATCCTTAACACTAACGAATTTCCTCTTGGAAGTTTGAAATGGAATCTCACATTTCAGGATCGTGTACCGCATTGTGGAGAAGCGTGATTCATGGATTTCATCCTCATGACCCAAGCAATTTGACTCCAAGGGAGGACGTGGACTCTCAACTTAACAAGACCGCACTTGTCATCATCCAAAAGGCTCTTGCAAGGGAGTACTTCACTCACATTCGTAGTTGCAAGACCGCCAAGGAAGCTTGGGACAAACTTGACACCTTGTTCCAAGGAAATGCAAGCATCCAATCTTCCAAGTATGACGTGTCCATTGACAACTCCGAGAACTTCGTCATGCATGAGGATGAGACCCACGAAGAGCTATATAGAAGAGTTGTCACCCTTGCCAACCAATTGAGAGACTTTGGAAAAGAAGAAATCTCTGATGAGTGGATCAAGAGGAAATTTGTCAGAGCCATTACACCCTTTGAGAAAAATCTCTCCACTAGCATCCGGACAAGAGCGGACTACAATACCCTCAACTCAATTGGTGTTCTAAGTGAGTTCATTGCTATCTCTCTCTCACACAAGAGCGCGGATGATGCACTAGCTTGCTCTCGAGGAATTGGAAGGTCGCCCAATCTCGCTTTGAAGTCAAAGGCTATGGGTCGAATCGATGAAAGTGAAGAAGATGATGATGATGAGGAAGACTATGAAGACACTTACACGGGAGCCCACAAGTGCATTGCCCTCGCTATGCATGGATATTGGAAGAGATGGGAAGCTCACAAGGCCGGATCTCCAAGGCCTCCACGAAACAAGAACTACAAGAAGAAGGGGGAGCGACCAAGAACATGCTACAATTGTGGTAGCGCTAACCACTTCGTGAAGGAGTGCCCCTTTGAACCTAGAGAAGAAAACGAAGGCAAGCTTGTTCGCAAAAACAAGACCAAGCCTCCTCAAAACAAGAACTTCGCTAGGAAGGTGCCAAGGGCTCTCTATGTTCAAGAAGGGGCGGTTCTTGAGACCTACATCTCCGGAGATGAAGGAGAAGATGAGGTAGTTGGAGTTGCTCACATCGCCAAGGCCACCGCATCATCACCTTCGATCTCTCTATTCGAATCCCCCAATGAGAATGTGGCTACCCGACCTACGTGTGTTATGGCAAAAGCCACTTCGGTATGCTCTCCCAATCCCAAGACCATTATCACTAACCCTCCTTCGTTATTGGATTGTGTTGAAAATGCTTGTGAGGAGGATAGTGAGTCTAATGAGCTAAGCATATGGCTATCTAGCCTTAAAGGTGAGACTAAGGAAAAGGTGAACTCCCTTTTGAGACAACTTGATGAGGCTAACTCTCTTGTTGATGAAAAGGAGGAGATCATCATGACCTTAGAAAGCCATGGAGGTCACACTTGCAATGAGCAAGAGCTTGAAAAAGCACTTGAAAATGAGCGCTCCATTCGTGCCTCACTTGAGGAGAAATTGTCTTGTCTTGAAGAAAACTTTGCCATAAGTGTCTCTAAGCTTAGGAAGGAAAATGCACAATCTCTTGATTTAATTAAAACTCTTGAAAATGAAGAGTTGAAGCTAGGAATTGCTCACGAGGAACTTGGCACTCGTCATGAAAAACTTGAAAAGGAGTTCATGTCTCCTAAGGAAATTCATGACAAGTTAACCAAATCTCGTGACAATCTTCTAGCCCAACTATCAAACAAGCAAGTTGTGTCCACTTCACCCTCTAGCTTGAATGTCTTGCCTAGAAATGCTTGTAGTGCCACTAATCTTGTAGGAAATGAGAAGAATCCCCATGAGATTGCTTCTCAACGAGCCAACAATGGAAAGGAGGGACTTGGCTATATAGCCAAGTCAAAGAAGAAGTACAAGAAGAAGAACAAGAAGAGAGTCACCTCCCCCTCACAAGAAGTAAGATTTGTGAAAGAGGGAGAGGTGACCAAAAGGAAGGAGACCAACACCATTGTGGGTGGTGAGACCTCTAGGGGGAGCACTACTCACAATAACTTTGCCGGGAAATATAATCCATCTTATGTTCTTATGAAGTCTAGAGATGGTCATGTATATGCTAAATATGTTGGTACTTCTTATGGTGACGATTATCATTGGAGTATTTGGGTTCCTAAGAGCCTTGTCGCTAACATGAGAGGACCCATTCAAAGATGGGTCCCTAAATCAAGAAACTAATCTATTGTAGGGAAGTGCTTCCGGTTCAAGCAAATGGACGGTGGATAGTGGTGCATCCCAACATATGACCGGAAGCAATGACGCAATGAGTGATCTTCAACCTCCATTACCCCATCTCAATTGCGTTACTATTGGTGATAACTCCGAGTTAAAGGTATTGGGACGAGGCAAGGTAGCAATCTCAAATGACTTGTCAATTGAGAATGTTCTCCTTGTTGAGTCTCTAGGCTATAATCTCATCTCGGTTCTTCAACTTGCTAAGAGTGTTTTACCTCTTTCTTTAATAAGGATAATGTGATTGTCACGTGGGAAACGACTCTTAAAGTAGCCTTTGTTGGGCATGTCGAGAACGGCATGTATGTAGTGAACTTATCCAAAGGAGACACGTGTGCTGCGACATGCCTAATGGCTAAAGTTGATGTGGGTTGGCTATGGCATCGCCGGCTAGCCCACACCAATATGAGGACGTTGCATGACCTTCAAAGTGGCAATCACGTTCTAGGACTAACAAATGCTAAGTTTGCCAAAGATCGTGTGTGTAGCTCTTGCGTTCTAGGAAAGCAACATGGAGAAGCACATCCCACCAAGACGAACATCACCACCTCAAGGATCCTCGAGCTCATTCACTTGGACCTTTTTGGTCCCCTATCATATGATAGTCTTGGGGGCAAAAAGTATTGCTTGGTGATTGTGGATGACTATTCACGATATTGTTGGGTGTACTTCTTCAAGAGGAAGAGTGAGACTCAAAAGCGGGTCATCGAGTTCATCACTTTGGTGGAACGCCAACACAATACGAGTATCATGGCTATCCGAAGTGATAACGGCTCCGAGTCCCAAGAACTACACCGTGGAGGGTTTTCTTAGCGAGGAAGGAATTGCTCATCAATATTCTACTCCCTACACCCCTCAACAAAATGGTGTGGCGGAGAGAAAGAATCGGACTCTTATGGATGCGGCTCGAACCATGATTGCGGAGTTCTCTTCTACTTATAATTTTTTGGCCGAGTCCGTCTCCACCGCTTACCATGCTAGCAACCGATTATATCTCCGCAAGATCTTGAACAAGACCCCTTATGAGATTCTCACGGGCAAGAAGCCGGATGTTTCATACTTCAAGGTCTTTGGATGCAAGTGCTTCATTCGAAAGAGAGGTAAACGCTTGTCAAAGTTCGAGACTAAATCCTATGAGGGTATCTTTGTTGGTTACGCCACAAACTCTCACGCCTATAGAGTCTACAACAAGTCCACCAGACAAGTTTAAGAAGCTATAGACGTGGTGTTTGATGAGGATAATGGGTCCCAAGGGGGCCGTATAGATCATGGTTTTGTAGGAGATGCAATTCCTCCCATCGTCATACGAAGAATGGGGATTGGTGAAATAATCCCCATTGAGGGACACCGGATGACAGAGGGAGAAGGACTATGCTCCACTCATGTGGAGCCATTGACTACATCCATTGATGACCAAGCTACCCAACAAGATGCACCAAACCCTAATGCTTCACCTCAAGGCCAAGCTAATGATCGAGATCACTCAATCAATCAAGGCCAAGCTAACAATCAAGGCCAAGCTCATGATGAAGGCCAAGCTCATAATGAAGAACAAGATACACATGATGATGATACAATTAGACACATGAGGGATCCATCTCCCGTCAATGATCAAGATCAAGGTGGACATGTCTCCGATGATGAAGGTGATGATCAAGTACTATCCAAGGAAACTTTGGAGGAGATGCTAGCTCATAGGGCAAAGAGAAGGCTAGATAATCTTGCTCGTGCCGGTCACACGGAGGACATGATTCTTGGACAAGTTCGTGGAAGGGTCGTCACAAGGAGGCAACTACCGGACTTTAGCAAAGCTCATGCATTCTTCTCTCACACTGAGACAAAGAAGGTCTATGAAGCTCTTGAAGATCAAGATTGGCTTGAAGCAATGCACGATGAACTCAACAACTTCGAGCGCAACAAGGTGTGGAAGTTGGTACGAAGACCCAAAGATTGCAAGAACGTCATCGGCACCAAGTGGATCTTCAAGAACAAACAATACAAGGACGGCATCGTCATCTGCAACAAAGCTAGATTGGTAGCCCAAGGCTTCTCTCAAGTCGAAGGTGTCGTCTTCGGTGAAACATTCGCTCCCGTAGCTCGTCTTGAATCCATTCGCATCTTACTTGCATATGCTTCTCATCATAACTTTAAATTGCAACAAATGGATGTGAAAAGTGCATTTTTGAATGGTCCCATCCACGAGTTGGTTTATGTCAAGCAACCTCCGGGTTTCGAGGATCCCAACCACCCCGATCATGTCTACAAACTCGATAAGGCACTCTATGGACTTAAACAAGCTCCACGTGCGTGGTACGGGCACCTTAAAGAGTTTTTGGTTGATCGTGGGTTTAATGTTGGTTTAATCGATCCCACCCTTTTCACCAAAAATGTTGGAGGTGACTTGTTCATATGCCAACTCTATGTGGATGATATCATCTTTGGTTCCACTAACGTCGCATTCAATGATGAGTTTTGCAAGCTTATGACGGACAAGTTCGAGATGTCTATGATGGGAGAATTGGAGTATTTTCTTGGCTTTGAGATCAAGCAACATCCCGAAGGCACATTCATCAAGCAAGCCAAGTATACTCAAGATATGCTCAAGCGATTCAACATGCATGATGCCAAACCTATGAAGACCCCCATGTCCACGACTATTGACTTGAAACCCAACCCGAATGGTAAAGAGGTAGATCAAAAGGTATACCGCTCCATGATTGGCTCTTTGCTCTACCTTTGTGCATCTAGACCCGATATTATGTATAGCGTAGGTAAATGTGCAAGGTTTCAAGCCTCTCTGAGACAAAGTCATTTTGAAGCGGTTAAGCGCATCTTTCGATATTTAGTTCATACCCCAAACTTCGGTCTTTGGTATCCCAAGGGTTCAAGCTTTCAGCTCATTGGGTATTCGGATGCGGACTATGCGGGAGAGAAGACGGACAGGAAATCTACATCCGGAGGGTGTCAATTTCTTGGCCGCTCATTGGTATGTTGGTCATCCAAGAAGCAAAACTGCATTGCCCTCTCTACCACCGAGGCCGAATACATCTTCGCGACGAGTTGTTGTGCTCAATTACTTTGGATGCGGCAAACATTGAGAGATTATGGCATCGTCTTCGACAAAGTTCCTCTCTTGTGCGACAATGAGAGTGCCATCAAGATCGCCTAGAATCCCGTTCTTCACTCCAAGACGAAGCACATTGAGATACGACATCACTTTATTCGGGATCATGTTGAGAAGGGTGATATGGATCTCTCCTATGTGGCAACTAAGGATCAACTCGCGGATATCTTCACGAAGGCCCTTGACGAACCAAGATTTCGGGGTTTGAGGAATGAACTAAATGTGATCGATGCGCCTAACTTCTCTTGAACCCTTGCATAAGTACCTTCACTATATGTGCTATCTAGTCTAGATGTAGGCATGGACATAGGGGGAGCGTAGTTCAACTCATGAACAAACACTCCACCTATCATGCGCAAAACAACCAAAACGTCATGCATATCTAGTCAATTTGTGACTTATTGTGCTTAAAACGTGAGTTATACTTTTGAGTCCAAGATACATCTTCGTGGCTCCTTGGTATCACTCAAACACGGTGGCTTCGGCCACCAACCTTTCCCTTTGTATTTGTATATGGTGTGTTGTCGCACCCGGACTTCTAGAGGATACTCGCAGTTCCGTTGAACAGTAGTTGGTTGGATTACGGGGCTTACCGGCACCCGCATCTCTTATGAGTAGGCCAACACACGTATGTGTGACAACCAACCCCTACTGTTCATCGTCTACGTAAACCATCCCATAGAAATCAGGATACTACCATTGACGTACTTCATACCATACACTCATGGTACGTCAACGGCGTTTAACAGAATGATAACACAACATATCTCTAAGACACAAAAGATGGAAATAAGTTGCAAATAGCTCTCACTAGAGCAGAGATAGCAAATACAATCATCCAGAGGACACATGTCCCAACATAACATCATTACATCTCAGCGGAAGCATTCAAAGGGTCTGAGTACAGACAAATCCAAATAGGCTTAAGAAGCCGGAAACGAAAAGACGGAGCCCATCCACGATGTCTCGGATCCTGCCCGGGTCCGCTACCTACTCGTCAGCAGCCTCGTCAAACTCCACGTAGTAGCCGTCACGGGGATCCTCGTAAGCGTAGTCTGCGGAAACCACAGCCCCAAAGGGGTCAGTACATAAACGTACTGGCAAGCAAGACTCACAGTTCACCAAAGTGTAACCCGTCAACACCAAGCACAGATGCCTTGGGTTCAACGGAAGGAAGGGGATATAAAAGATGCCGCAACTGGCTGCACTAACCAACTACAGAACATACTACAACTTCCGGCTATCAGAAAGGGGATAAGATAGCGTATCGTAACCAACTACAACTAACCACCAAACAAAACCCATCCTGGATCTCGCCCCTTATCCAAAGAAGCAATCCGAGGATAAACTCACACAGTTGGATTAATGATGGATCCAGTTGTTGTGGCAATAAAGCTATTACTAGTCACGTTATCATTTGTTAGGTGTAAGTTGTTCTGAGTACTTGTTAGCCAGTACTTTCACCAAGTTAACCATAACCGCGGAAAACACGGCTTCTCGAGAAGATTTATCCCTGCAGGGGTGCACCAATTTAGCCGTACACGTAAGAATAACCCGCCAGATGGAAGGGCCCTTCCACCAAGCGGGGCACTCAACACAACTCAACTCTTCTTCGCATCAAGCCCAAAGAACCACGTGCTGTGCGTGCGCGGCTAATCGAGCCCCACGAAGAAAAGGGGACCCTCATAGCACTGGAAGACCACGCCGCCCTAAATGCCAACTACAAAAGTTCCACCCTGGCCTCGGGTTCCTACCTGCATATGCGTGCATCAAATGGAATGCCCGAACTAAGTGTGGCGATTTGGACGAGATGCGAATCGAATCAAATTGAGGGGGGCGCCCATACACGCTTCCCACATGCGGATAGTGCGCTCATCATGGATCAGTAGACAAGACCCTTTTCCTAATTAGGGTCGACACTAGCAGGCCTCAAAACCACGCCGGGCCTCCTGCCGGTGCCTTATCAGCAAATTATTATTACCTCAAGATTAACAGTTTGTTGTTTAACATCGAGCCCCAGAACATAATAGAAATATAATAAGAGAAAGTAACGGGTAACAGACTCGAGCAAAACAACCCTAAGCATGCTAGTAAGACACGGGCAACAAACAAAGGGGTTATAGGTGTGGAGGTGAGGCAATATCAGGTTTAAAGGATAACATGTGATAGGTTCGTAACAGAAACAACTAATCACATGGCTAGTAGAAATAGACAACGGAAGTATCGGTAACCAATGTTGAAAGGAACACAGTGGTTCATGTGAGTGATAACTTGCCTGCAAACTCAGCAGCCTGGTACTGAGCTAGATCCTCAGAAGGGGTGTCGTAAGTATCGTCTGTCTCAACGTCGTCGTCTATCCGAGAAGAAGCAAACAAACAATGCAGAAAGATAAACAATCAATATCATGGCATAATGCACAATCATGGGATGATGCATGACCATTTAATTGATGCATCAAGATAAACTAGTTGACATGGTAACAACATGATTAAATGGACCCACATGCAATTTGAGTTGCATATGAAAAGCCCATCAAATATGGTTGGAATATTTGTTTTACAACTAATCAACAGGTGAAAGTGGATTAGTATGATGCATGGATGAGGAAAACAGAAAAATAACAACAATAGAACCAAGTGGAAATAAGGTTTATCAAGTTTAGAAATTTGTTTATTAAGTTAGGGAATTTTTGTTTCCTTAAAGGTGTCACACAAGCATTTGTTGTTTTCAGCCAATTAAATTATTCAAAACAAATAACAAAATTCATATTTGAAAAGAACACACAATTTTAGGTGGATTACATGTTTCAAATATTGAAAAAGGAGTTACAATGATTTAATTATGAATTAAACAAGTTTAAACAAGATTTAATTGAATTTAAAACAAGTATGAATATTATTTGAATTTTATTTGTTCAAAACATATATTCAAATTTATATTTGAAAAGTTTATACTTTTCTAGTTTGAAAACATATTTTGCATGTTCAAAAATAATTTAATTTGAGCAAGTTATGAATTTAGCAAATTTAAATGATTTAAACAAGGTTTAAATTATTTAAGCAATTTTAATTATTCAAATCATGAAACAAAATTTATATTTGAAAAGATGGTTCAAAATGGTATGGAAAACATATTTTATTTGCATTATTTGGATTAAGTATGAATTAGTTATGCAATTATCCAAATTACAAATGAATTGTTTGAATTTGAAATTTGGATGCATTTGGAAAATTTTAAAACAGATTACAAATGGTTTAAATAGATAGACAATTAAATTTGGTGCAGTGCACATATTTTACTTTTATTATTTGGATTTATAAAATGAAAGTTATTAGCAAATTAAGTTTAAGGACCAATCTGTAATTTAAAAGGGACTTGTTTTAAAAAGAAAAAATGTTGAATTTCTTTTTATACCGCACAACCATCTACCCCAGGGCACTGCCAATGGGCCCTGGGCCAGCGTGGCATGCACGCATGGCAACGGTGCCACACAGCAGCTGACAGGGGGGCCACCCTGTCAGCGCACCGTGCAAAAATTGGGGTTTTATTCCGCGGAAGCCAGGGTTCGAACCCAGGCCCCGCCGCGCGCGCGCTAGCACTGCAACTAGTGCGCTGCTCGTTCAGTTTTGTCAGGTAAGGGGCTGCAGTAAGGTTGTTATTCAGCTCGTGGCTTAACTGAATTTCTGCGCGCGTGCTATCTGAACCCCGACAGAGAAACGTTGCCGGCGGCGAGCCGTGGTCGTGGCGGTGCTGTGATGTGATGCTGCTAGCTCGTGTGCGTGCGGGTGTGCTCGCGCAAGCAGGAGAGAAAGAGAGGAGGGGACACGATGGTGCTCACCGGCGGCGTAGTCGTAGCCGCGGCTCGGTGCAGAACGACGACGGCGACAACACGGACGGCGGCGGCGATCCCGGCGTGCTACGGGCTCGCGGAGGTGTCGTCGAGGGAGAGGGAAGTGCGGCGGTGCGATTCCCGTGGTAGATTGGATGGTGGCGTTGCGAGGCGGCGGTGGTCATCGTGGGTTCAGGTACGGTGGCGCCAGTGAGGTAGGTTGGTTGCAGAGAGAGAAATTCCGGCGGAAAGAGAGGGAAAGATGGCGGCGCGAGGGAGGTAGGTGGGTAGGGGTAGCTAGGGCTGCGCCAGGGGGTCTAGGGTGGCTATATAGGGCACAGGGGCTCACCGTGGCCGTCGGAGCGATACTGTGCCGCCGTGGCACCGCCCGATGTGCGGCCGTACTGCGGGAAGAAGGGCGAACCGGTACGCGGGCCAGCGCGGAAGGAAAAATGGGCTGGGCCGCGCTGCTGCTCCCCTCCGCGCGCACGTTTTTCTTTTTTTAAATTTGTTTTCTTCTTCTGTTTTTTTTTTGCAGAAAAATGAAAATGGAAGAAAAAGGTAAGTTTAGGGCTAGGAAAAATTTGGAAAAATTATGGTTAGGTTAGTTTTTACATTAGCAACTAATTGCCGACTTCTGTTTTCAAAAAAGTTCAAAATTAACTTGCTGTTTGTAAATTTGTTCAAATTTGGATTAATTTGATTATTGATTGAAATATTTGAAACAAGATTTAAATGGCATGAACCTTTGGTTTTAAAAAATGGAAACAAAAGATTAGAATGTTTTGGTAATTTGCATAAATTAAAATTGGGTGCTGTTTGGGATTTGATTTGAATTTCGAATGATTTTGGAGATTAAGTGATTATTGCAAACAAAATTTAAATGGGGTGATCATATAGTTTTAATTGGAAGCAAATGATTATTATTGTTGTGTAATTATCATTAATTCCAAAAGGTTGTTGTTTGGAAAAATGTATTTGAATTTGAATAATCATTTGAAATAATTGATTGATTAAAAGCCACCATTTTTAAATAGTTGAACCTTATGGATTAATTTGGAAACAATTAAGGTTTTGATTTGAACTTTTTATTTGAAAAAGATTATAACAGAGCAAGTATGAAATAAATGTTTGAATATTGTTTGAAATTCAATTGTGAAAACAAAGGAAAACAGATGCAAACAAAAGGAAAACAAATGCAAACAAGGAATGAGTATGATGACATGATGCAGAACTTTAATAAAACAAGAAACAAACATTCTAGGGGTGTTTTCATACTTGGGATGTTACAAAACGCCCCCCCTTGAAGGAATCGCGCCCCGAGATTCCTACTGAGAAGAGAAAAGGTCCGGATACTTCTTGCGAAGATCCTCTTCGGTCTCCCACGTTGCCTCTTTATCGGAATGATGGGACCACTGCACTTTCAAGAACTTTCTGCTCTTGTTGCGAGTCTTACGCTCGGTCTCATCGAGAATACGAACAGGGTGCTCCTCATAAGAGAGATCATCTTGCAGTTCAATGGAATCATGATCAACTGCACGATCTGGATGTTTGAAACACCTCTTGAGCTGTGACACGTGAAACACATCGTGCACCTTGGATAGTTTTTCTGGAAGTTCAAGACGATAGGCATTTTCCGCACGCCTTGAGAGAATGTTGAAAGGACCAATGTATCTTGGTGCAAGCTTTCCTTTCACACCAAAACGATGAGTGCCTCTGAGGGGAGTTACACGGAGATATGCTTTGTCACCAGGTGCATAGATCATATCCCCGTGCTTGCTGTCATAGTAGCTTTTCTGACGAGACTGGGCAATCTTGAGATTGTCACGAATGATACGAACTTTCTCCTCGGCTTCCTTAACAATGTCAGGGCCTAAGAGTGAACGTTCACCAGCTCCAGACCAATTGATTGGACTCCTGCATCTGCGGCCATAGAGAGCTTCAAATGGTGCCATGCCTAGGCTTGCTTGGAAGCTGTTGTTGTAGGAGAATTCAGCATATGGAAGGCAATCCTCCCATTTCATGCCAAAGGAGAGACCACATGCTCTTGGCATATCCTCGAGAATCTGATTGACTCTTTCGACTTGCCCCTGAGACTGAGGATGATAAGCTGTGCTGAACAGAAGTTTGGTGCCCAATGCTTCTTGAAAGCTTTTCCAGAAATGAGAAGTGAATATGCTTCCACGGTCTGAGCTTATTTCCAATGGAACACCATGAAGGGGAACAATCTTTGCTGTATAGAGCTCTGCTAACTGGCTAGCTGAGATTGTTTCCTTGACAGCAAAGAAGTGAGCTACTTTAGTGAGACGATCAATAACAACGAAGATTGCATCGTTTCCCTTCTTGGACTTTGGAAAACCAGTGACGAAGTCCATTTCAATCATGTCCCACTTCCACTCAGGAATTTTCAGAGGTTGGAGTAGACCGGCTGTTTTCTGATGGACTGACTTAACACGTTGACAAACGTCGCATTCAGAAACGTATTGAGCAATTTCACGTTTCATGCCAGGACACCAATACAGTGTCTTAAGATCCTGGTACATCTTTGTACTTCCAGGGTGGATGGAGAGAGGAGTTTCATGAGCCTCCTTGAGAATGACATCTTTGAGACTTTGAACTTGAGGAACTGCAATGCGTCCTTTGAAGAACACAGTTCCTTTGTCATCAATTGAGAAGGCCTTAAATTTCTCCTTGCCTTCTTTGATGTGTTCTACCATCTTCTTGATTTCAGCATCACGAAGTTGTTCAGAACGAATCTTGTCCTCGAGAGTTGGACTGGCTGTCAAGCTTGCAAGATAACCTTGAGGAACAAGACCAAGGTTCAGATTCTGGAATTCTTCATGAAGTGGAGGTTGGCTTTCCATGATCATGAGATTATTGCAATACGACTTGCGACTAAGGGCATCGGCCATAACATTAGCCTTGCCTGGAGTGTAAGAAATGGTGAGATCAAAGTCTTTAATCTTTTCAATCCATCTCCTTTGCCTGAGGTTTAGATCTGGTTGAATGAAGATGTATTTCAGACTCTTATGATCGGAAAAGATTTCAGTGCGATTACCCAACAAGTATTGCCTCCATTTC
Source organism: Alopecurus myosuroides (assembly GCA_028641055.1). Taxonomy (NCBI): domain Eukaryota; kingdom Viridiplantae; phylum Streptophyta; class Magnoliopsida; order Poales; family Poaceae; genus Alopecurus; species Alopecurus myosuroides. The sequence continues at coordinate 2,527,048 of CM054057.1, forward strand.
TTGAGGGCAAACACAACTGCTGCAAGTTCAAGGTCATGTGTGGGATAAGTTTGCTCATGGGCATTCAACTGACGTGAAGCATAAGCCACAACTTGACGTTCTTGCATAAGAACTGCACCTAGACCTTGGATAGATGCATCACAGAATATTTGGAAAGGTTTGGTAGTATCTGGGCCAACCAGAACTGGTGTAGAAGTGAGTTTAGTCTTCAGGAGATTGAAACTTTCATCACACTGTGGAGACCAAATGAACTTCTTGTCCTTCTTTGTGAGATCAGTGAGAGGTTTGGCAATTTTGGAAAAGTTTTGGACGAAACGACGGCAATAGCTAGCCAAGCCAAGAAAACTTCTGACTTGCTTCACCGTCTTAGGAGGTTTCCAATCAACAATTGCTTTAACCTTTTCTGGATCAATGGCTATGCCCTTGGCTGAGATGATATGACCAAGGTAAGCAACTTATGGAATCCAGAACTCACATTTGGAGAACTTGGCATATAGACGATGCTCGCGAAGTTTCATGAGAGTGAGACGAAGATGTTCTTCATGCTCTTCCTCGGATTTTGAGTAGACCAGAATGTCATCGAGATATACCACAACGAACTTGTCGAGGTATTCATGGAAGACAGAATTCATGAGTCTAGAGAATGTCGCCGGTGCATTGGTGAGACCAAAGGACATGACGGTGTATTCATATAGACCGTACCGAGTGGTGAAAGCTGTTTTTGGAATATCTTCCTTTCTGATCTTTATTTGATGTTAACCCATCCTCAAGTCCAACTTTGAGAATATTGAGGCTCCAGCAAGTTGATCAAAAAGATCATCGATACGAGGAATTGGATACTTGTTTTTGATGGTTTTCTCGTTAAGAGGACGATAGTCAACCACGAGTCTCTTTGTTTGATCCTTCTTCGCAACGAACAGAGTTGGGCAACCCCAAGCGGAGGAACTAGGTTGAATGTAACCTTTCTCCATGTACATATCGATTTGCTCCTTCAACAATTTTAGTTCAGGAGGAGCTATCTTGTATGGATGCTTAGAGATTGGAGCAGTACCTGGTTCAAGCTCGATCACGAACTCAACTGCTCTGTCCGGAGGCATTCCTGGCAATTCTTCTGGAAAGACGTCAGGGAATTCACAAACCACCGGAACATTTTCAAGTAGAGGTAGAGGTTTAGCATCGAGGGTGTAAAGCTGAATGGAACTTGATTCATTTGGAGAATAGACTATCTGGCCAGAAGGGTGGAACAGAGTTATTGACTTCTGAGCACAATCAATCGTAGCTTTATTGGCCTTCAACCAATCCATGCCAAGAATGACATCAATGTCAGAATTGCCAAGCAGAATGAGAGAAGCAAGGAATATGTGACCTCCAATTAGGATCTGATTCTCGTGACTGATCTTGGAAGTTTGCATAGTTTCTCCAGGGGAGTTTACTACTAGCGGGGAACCCAAACCAACAAAAGGGAGTTTAATTGCTGTCGCAAAGATCTTTGACACGAAAGAATGCGATGCCCCGGTATCAAACAACACTTTAGCTGGAAAAGAGTTTACGGGGAATGTACCGAGAACGACGTCAGCAGCTTCCTCAGCTTTGTCGACCTTGACATGATTCACCCTCGCGGTCCTCCCGACAGGCCTGTTGTTGGAGTTGAAGGCTTCAGCCGGGGGAGCACGCACCATTTGTTGGTTTGTGTTGGGACGAGGTGGTGGTGGAGGTAGCTGCCTCTGAGTGCACTTGTCAGCGTAGTGCCCCGTCTGCTTGCACTTGAAGCAAGTGACGACACGAGGTGCATCTGGCCTTGGCTGCCCCATTGAAAACCTCTGAGCCTGCATCTGATCTGGGTTGGGTGGGCGGGGAGCGAAGCCTGGAGAAGCTTGGGCATATGGAGCCCGAGTGACAGCACCATTTGGCACCCAGATGCGGCGCTTCTGCGGAGGGGTGGTCATGTTGGAGGAGGAACCACCCTCACGCGAGTGCTTCCGAGACTCCTCGAACGCCTTGCGCCCATTTTCTTCATTGAGCGCGGTGTTAACGAGCTCCTCGAAGTCTTTGGCCTTGATGTTGGTGAGGGCGTACTTGAGTTCCGGGTTAAAACCTCGGCGGAACCTTGCCATCTTCTTAGCCTCAGTGGACACCTCATCACCAGCGTAACGAGCGAGGCGATTGAACTCATTCTGATAGCCAATGACGTCCAGCTTGCCCTGCTTGAGAGAGCAAAACTCTTCACGCATCCTTTCCATGAGACCATCTGGAATGTGGTGCTTCAGGAAAGCTTCCTTGAAACAGCCCCAGGTGATTGGGTAGCCAGCTCTCATGGTCTGGTAGTTCTCCCACCAAGTAGCTGCGTGGCCCTTCAGTAGGTAGGAGGCATACTTGACTTTGTCTTCCTCAGCAACGTGAGCAATGTCCAGAGCCCTTGCCATCTCACGGATCCAGTCATCAGCATCCAGAGTCTCGCGTGTTGCCACGAAAGCTCTCGGCCCCAGACTCAGAAACTCCTTGATACTGACTCGTGGAGCGTTCTGGTTGTTGTGCTGATTAGCCTGGAACTGGGCCATCTGCGTCACGACCTGAGTCAACTGAGTCAACAGGTCCGTGATTGGCGGTGGCTCAGGCGGGTTGTTCCTTGTTGGCGGCATCCTGAATAGACATGCATTTTAGCACAACAACAGAAAAGGATAGACTTGGTAACCGAAAGAGAGATTATTCTGACGCATGAATAGATAACCAACAGGTACATCATCACATGTTCAAATACATCAGAATATCCAACACACCACTAATGGTTCGAATGTCAAAGGATAACTAAACATAGCTAAGAATGGATACATCGGTACTCCCATGCTCATCACGCAGGACGGCGGTGAGTAGTACGACGAGGGGTACGGTGAGGAGCACGCCCACGAAAGTAGGTAGAACGACGATCCACATAGATCTGACGTGGTCTGAGAGCGACTCTAGGTGTGGTGAAGTACATCGCGTCGACTCCCTGTGCTCCAAAGCGTGGAATCCCAGTGTAACCAGCACCGAGGTTGAGGAGTGGACCTCTGATCGGCTTGTAACCTCCAGAATCTGGCATACGAGGACCAACTGGCTGATCGAAACGTGCAAAGCGCTCGTCTCCAACAAAGTCTGTGGTGTACGTCGCCAGACGAGTCAAAGCAAGGTAGAGCTGCTCTCTGACTGAAGCCAACTCCTGAGATAGTGTGCCGGCAACTGCGTCACTGTGTCTCACAAACTGAGCGGTGGTGTGCAGCCTGGAGTTATCATGCTCGTAGACATCCAAGTTGTCGTAGAGAGTGAAGTGAGCTCCCTCCGAAGTGATGTAACCACGGGGGATGTGGCGATAGATAGAATCGTCAAATCCCCAGTAGTCAGCACGAAGGACGGTGAGACTCACATAAGCTGCCTGTTGCACAACCATATCCACTGTGGAACCTACTGCCTCGTCGCGGTGGACGACGCTCATGCCATCATCTGACAGAATATAGATGATAGCCTGGTTGTAGGTCTGGTCAAACTCTCGCTGCTGCTCGTAGACCTGGTACTCTGGTGCCCAATGGAACCCCAGATAAGTGACCATGTGTCTCAGCATCTCCGGATAACCGGCAGTGCTCTCGCAACGAGTCATCCGAACCACCTGCGGGTAGAACCTGAGATCCATCTGCAGATGATCGGGGAAGTTTTGATTAGACGCCGGTAGAAGAACTGAAGTGGAAAGCAACAACAAGGTTTCAACGGACGATAAGGATGTTGAGAAGAACAGGATATCGAAGCAACATCGGGAAACACGAGACCAAAAACTTCTGAGGTACTACGGAAAACCCATCCGGGCCTCTAAAGGATAAATATCTACTGCTTAAGGAATAAAGGATCTGCTTCCGGGGCTTACACGCCTCCGTTCTCAATCATGAGTAGGCAACATGATAAATCATGTCACAACCACCTCCATTCCTATGGTCTAGTAGATATAACTATCCTAGAGAAACCAGGATTCGTGAAATCCTAACTTGAAAGTTTAGGTGAGAAGGGAAAACAACGTTGCACTTCCTGACCAGAAAAAGGGAGGGTGGGTGGGGAAAGAAATAAAATGGCAGAATTCCTACTCTCAAGTTTCATTTTTCCTATATAGCTACAAAAATAGTTTCTAGACTCAACTGCGACCAGTAAAAGGGATCCTACAGGCAGACAGGCTCTGATACCATTTGTCGCACCCGGACTTCTAGAGGATACTCGCAGTTCCGTTGAACAGTAGTTGGTTGGATTACGGGGCTTACCGGCACCCGCATCTCTTACGAGTAGGCCAACACACGTATGTGTGACAACCAACCCCTACTGTTCATCGTCTACGTAAACCATCCCATAGAAATCAGGATACTACCATTGACGTACTTCATACCATACACACATCGTACGTCAACGGCGTTTAACAGAATGATAACACAACATATCTCTAAGTCACAAAAGATGGAAATAAGTTGCAAATAGCTCTCACTAGAGCAGAGATAGCAAATACAATCATCCAGAGGACACATGTCCCAACATAACATCATTACATCTCAGCGGAAGCATTCAAAGGGTCTGAGTACAGACAAATCCAAATAGGCTTAAGAAGCCGGAAACAAAAAGACGGAGCCCATCCACGATGTCTCGGATCCTGCCCGGGTCCGCTACCTACTCGTCAGCAGCCTCGTCAAACTCCACGTAGTAGCCGTCACGGGGATCCTCGTAAGCGTAGTCTGCGGAAACCACAGCCCCAAAGGGGTCAGTACATAAAACGTACTGGCAAGCAAGACTCACAGTTTACCAAAGTGTAACCCGTCAACACCAAGCACAGATGCCTTGGGTTCAACGGAAGGAAGGGGATATAAAAGATGCCGCAACTGGCTGCACTAACCAACTACAGAACATACTACAACTTCCGGCTATCAGAAAGGGGATAAGATAGCGTATCGTAACCAACTACAACTAACCACCAAACAAAACCCATCCTGGATCTCGCCCCTTATCCAAAGAAGCAATCCGAGGATAAACTCACACAGTTGGATTAATGATGGATCCAGTTGTTGTGGCAATAAAGCTATTACTAGTCACGTTATCATTTGTTAGGTGTAAGTTGTTCTGAGTACTTGTTAGCCAGTACTTTCACCAAGTTAACCATAACCGCGGAAAACACGGCTTCTCGAGAAGATTTATCCCTGCAGGGGTGCACCAATTTAGCCGTACACGTAAGAATAACCCGCCAGATGGAAGGGCCCTTCCACCAAGCGGGGCACTCAACACAACTCAACTCTTCTTCGCATCAAGCCCAAAGAACCACGTGCTGTGCGTGCGCGGCTAATCGAGCCCCACGAAGAAAAGGGGACCCTCATAGCACTGGAAGACCACGCCGCCCTAAATGCCAACTACAAAAGTTCCACCCTGGCCTCGGGTTCGTACCTGCATATGCGTGCATCAAATGGAAAGCCCGAACTAAGTGTGGCGATTTGGACGAGATGCGAATCGAATCAAATTGAGGGGGGCGCCCATACACGCTTCCCACATGCGGATAGTGCGCTCATCATGGATCAGTAGACAAGACCCTTTTCCTAATTAGGGTCGACACTAGCAGGCCTCAAAACCACGCCGGGCCTCCTGCCGGTGCCTTATCAGCAAATTATTATTACCTCAAGATTAACAGTTTGTTGTTTAACATCGAGCCCCAGAACATAATAGAAATATAATAACAGAAAGTAACGGGTAACAGACTCGAGCAAAACAACCCTAAGCATGCTAGTAAGACACGGGCAACAAACAAAGGGGTTATAGGTGTGGAGGTGAGGCAATATCAGGTTTAAAGGATAACATGTGATAGGTTCGTAACAGAAACAACTAATCACATGGCTAGTAGAAATAGACAACGGAAGTATCGGTAACCAATGTTGAAAGGAACACAGTGGTTCATGTGAGTGATAACTTGCGTGCAAACTCAGCAGCCTGGTACTGAGCTAGATCCTCAGAAGGGGTGTCGTAAGTATCGTCTGTCTCAACGTCGTCGTCTATCCGAGAAGAAGCAAACAAACAATGCAGAAAGATAAACAATCAATATCATGGCATAATGCACAATCATGGGACGATGCATGACCATTTAATTGATGCATCAAGATAAACTAGTTGACATGGTAACAACATGATTAAATGGACCCACATGCAATTTGAGTTGCATATGAAAAGCCCATCAAATATGGTTGGAATATTTGTTTTACAACTAATCAACAGGTGAAAGTGGATTAGTATGATGCATGGATGAGGAAAACAGAAAAATAACAACAATAGAACCAAGTGGAAATAAGGTTTATCAAGTTTAGAAATTTGTTTATTAAGTTAGGGAATTTTTGTTTCCTTAAAGGTGTCACACAAGCATTTGTTGTTTTCAGCCCATTAAATTGTTCAAAACAAATAAAAAAATTCATATTTGAAAAGACCACATAATTTTAGGTGGATTACATGTTTCAAATATTGAAAAAGGAGTTACAATGATTTAATTATGAATTAAACAAGTTTAAACAAGATTTAATTGAATTTAAAACAAGTATGAATATTATTTGAATTTTATTTGTTCAAAACATATATTCAAATTTATATTTGAAGAGTTTATACTTTTCTAGTTTGAAAACATATTTTGCATGTTCGAAAATAATTTAATTTGAGCAAGTTATGAATTTAGCAAATTTAAATGATTTAAACAAGGTTTAAATTATTTAAGCAATTTTAATTATTCAAATCATGAAACAAAATTTATATTTGAAAAGATGGTTCAAAATGGTATGGAAAACATATTTTATTTGCATTATTTGGATTAAGTATGAATTAGTTATGCAATTATCCAAATTACAAATGAATTGTTTGAATTTGAAATTTGGATGCATTTGGAAAATTTCAAAACAGATTACAAATGGTTTAAATAGATAGACAATTAAATTTGGTGCAGTGCACATATTTTACTTTTATTATTTGGATTTATAAAACGAAAGTTACTAGCAAATTAAGTTTAAGGACCAATCTGTAATTTAAAAGGGACTTGTTTTAAAAAGAAAAAATGTTGAATTTCTTTTTATACCGCACAGCCATCTACCCCAGGGCACTGCCAATGGGCCCTGGGCCAGCGTGGCATGCACGCGTGGCAACGGTGCCACACAGCAGCTGACAGGGGGGGCCACCCTGTCAGCGCACCGTGCAAAAATTGGGGTTTTATTCCGCGGAAGCCAGGGTTCGAACCCAGGCCCTGCCGCGCGCGCTAGCACTGCAGCCAGTGCGCTGCTCGTTCAGTTTTGTCAGGTAAGGGGCTGCAGTGAGGTTGTTATTCAGCTCGTGGCTTAACTGAATTTCTGCGCGCGTGCTATCTGAACCCCGACAGAGAAACGTTGCCGGCGGCGAGCCGTGGTCGTGGCGGTGCTGTGATGTGCTGCTGCTAGCTCGTGTGCGTGCGGGTGTGCTCGTGCAAGCAGGAGAGAAAGAGAGGAGGGGACACGGTGGTGCTCACCGGCGGCGTAGTCGTAGCCGCGGCTCGGTGCAGAACGACGGCGGCGACAGCACAGACGGCGGCGGCGATCCCGGCGTGCTACGGGCTCGCGGAGGTGTCGTCGAGGGAGAGGGAAGTGCGGCGGTGCGATTCCCGTGGCTAGATTGGATGGTGGCGTTGCGAGGCGGCGGTGGTCATCGTGGGTTCAGGTACGGTGGCGCCGGTGAGGTAGGGTGGTTGCAGAGAGAGAAATTCCGACGGAAAGAGAGGGAAAGATGGCGGCACGAGGGAGGTAGGTGGGTAGGGGTAGCTAGGGCTGCGCCAGGGGGTCTAGGGTGGCTATATAGGGCGCAGGGGCTCACCCTGGCCATCGGAGCGATACTGTGCCGCCGTGGCACCGCCCGATGTGCGGCCGTACTGCGGGAAGAAGGGCGAACCGGTACGCGGGCCAGCGCGGAAGGAAAAATGGGCTGGGCCGCGCTGCTGCTCCCCTCCGCGCGCGCGTTTTTCTTTTTTTAAATTTGTTTTCTTCTTCTGTTTTTTTTTTGCAGAAAAATGAAAATGGAAGAAAAAGGTAAGTTTAGGGCTAGGAAAAATTTGGAAAAATTATGGTTAGGTTAGTTATTACATTAGCAACTAATTGCCGACTTCTGTTTTCAAAAAAGTTCAAAATTAACTTGATGTTTGTAAATTTGTTCAAATTTGGATTAATTTGATTATTGATTGAAATATTTGAAACAAGATTTAAATGGCATGAACCTTTGGTTTTAAAAAATGGAAACAAAAGATTAGAATGTTTTGGTAATTTGCATAAATTCAAATTGGGTGCTGTTTGGGATTTGATTTGAATTTCGAATGATTTTGGAGATTAAGTGATTATTGCAAACAAAATTTAAATGGGGTGATCATATAGTTTTAATTGGAAGCAAATGATTATTATTGTTGTGTAATTATCATTAATTCCAAAAGGTTGCTGTTTGGAAAAATGTATTTGAATTTGAATAATCATTTGAAATAATTGATTGATTAAAAGCCACCATTTTTAAATAGTTGAACCTTATGGATTAATCTGGAAACAATTAAGGTTTTGATTTGAACTTTTTATTTGAAAAAGATTGTAACAGAGCAAGTATGAAATAAATGTTTGAATATTGTTTGAAAACAAAGGAAAACAGATGCAAACAAAAGGAAAACAAATGCAAACAAGGAATGAGTATGATGACATGATGCAAAACTTTAATAAAACAAGAAACAAACATTCTAGGGGTGTTTTCATACTTGGGATGTTACATGTGTTTTGATGTTTTCCTCGTGTTCGTGCGTTTGTTTGTGTTTTTCGTTTTTGGAGGCTCACGACTTGTTCCATCTTCCACAAAAACTCGGATGGCGTGGGAACACCGGAAATTCCGGCCTAGGGCCAGGAATATTCCGGCCCTCAGACATTTCTCCCAGAAATTTCGCCCATTTCCGATGTGCCCGCTCACAGATGGCACACCGGAAATTTGAGCGGAAATTTCCGGGGGAAATTTCCAGGGGCCCGGAATATTCCATGCCTTATGCCCCGGAAATTTCCGGGGTTCGAGATGGACTCGAATAATCCCCCAAATATCCAGTGTGCCCGCTCGTAGAAGGCACACCGGATATTTGGGCGGAATATTTCGGCCCAAATTTCCGGACCCCGGAATATCCGGCCTTAATACCGGAAATTTCCGGTGTGGTTGGTCTGGAGCTATATAAGGGCGACGGGAGGGAGCAGTTCCAGATTGCTCTCCCTCCCTTCGCCTCCACTACGCCTCCAGCCGCCGCCGCCGCCTCTGAGACCTCCGGGAGGCCCCTTTGCCTCCCCTCCTCGTCCTCTAATCGTCCTGTGCGGATCAAGAGACCGCACAACCGATCCTATCTCATGGATCCCGGTATGTGTTCCGTTTTCTCCGTAATCTATGGTTGATTAGATGATTTGATCTCATGTCTAGTGTTCTACACGGTAGTGTTCGGTCATATCTTCACACAAGTACCACATATACTCTAGGCTTTATCTCTGTACTTCAATTCATCGTTCTAGATTCGTTACAGACCCAGATTCAGATCTGGATTCGAAAATTCCGAAGGCCGGAAATTTCCGCCCCAGGACCGGAATTTCCGCCCCCCGGAAATTTCCCTGAGGCTGGAATTTCCGCCCTCCGGAATTTCCGCACCCATGACCGGAATTTCTGGCCTGTTCTGAATCTCGAACAAAGATCCACTTTCTCCATTTCCACAAGTTGTGAGCCCCTGTTTTTTATTCTTGTTTGGTTTTCTTTGCATCTTTTCTGCTTTCCTCGCAGATGGCTCAAGCTCTAGGCCCGGCAAGTTGACTAGCTCCCGCAAGCGACTCCGTAACCTGAGGGAAAATGAGGAGGGGACCTATGTGGATGACAATGAGACTCGCCGGCGTGCGAGGGATGCTGAGAGGGAATATGAGCGTGAACGTGATGCTGACAGGGCTGCTCGCAAGGGCGGCAGACAGCAAGGCAAGGCCGCTCTCAACGTGGCCACCATGTCCATCCTGGAGTTCAAGGCATGGAGGGCCAAGGCATGGTACACAGAGGGTCCTCAAGACCCCACCATTGATGCGTGCTTTTGGCATGTTGAGCAGGAGACCCTATGCAAGCAGGTGTACACTGTGATGAGCAAGCCCGTGTGCCCCATGAAGGTGATCAACTTTGCTCATCTGGCTGCCAACCCCTCCTACTTCAACAACTCTGTTCAACTAGCTGAGGTCCTTGGTCTGCGTCCTCTTATGGAGACTAGATGCTCCTACAATACCACATTCATCTAGCAGTTCTATGCCACACTTGTCATTGATGATTCTGAGGAGATTGGGATGTCCTGGATGTCTGGCCCTCACTTGCTCACCGCCAACTTCCATGACTTTGCTTCTGCGTTTGGGTATCCTTTTGCTGGCCCCAACACTCCACAGGGTCACCACATGCATGTTCACGGGGTGGAGTATGAGAAGAACATACTGGCTGAGCTGTATGGTCCTCGAGGTGTGGTTGGGTCGGCTAAAGGCCTATTTGCCATCTATGACATTCTTCTGCGCATGTTCAGGGAGACTATTGCTCCGAGTGCGGGCAATAACGATGCTATTCGTGGTGGCTTAGTCAACCTCATGTACCACGCCTTCTTGACCTTCACTGAGAGTGACATGACTAACATGGAGGCCCACAATATTGATGTGATGGATTTCATCTTCAATGAGATCCACTTTGCTCTCTTCCACCGCAAAGTGCCTCCATATGCTCCCTATATCATGAAGCTCATGAAGGCCCGCTACCCCGAAGCACTCCGTGAGGACTTCGAGCTAGACTGTGAGGAGCACAAGGATGTCACCCTGTACAAGAAGGCCGCCCACACTCAGCAGGCTTCTCATGATGTTGGCGCCACTGGACAGGGACATCGTGATCCTCGCATGCGTCCTCCTCCCCCTGGCAAGAAGAAGCGCTCCTGGCTTGTTCGCGCAATTGAGAAGGTGCTGTGCATGAATGTGTGCCTCCACAAGGAGAACTACAACGCCTATGTGGAGCGCCGCAGCATCCTCGAGAACCAGCACCACATCATGACTGCTCTTGGTGCTCCCAATGTGTCACCACTTCCTCCTCCCAGGATTGCCTACAAGAACTGGAACAACCGCGACGTTGACTGGGATATCGGTGTGGATGAAGATGAGGACATGGAGGATGTTACCGAGGATGAAGAGGAAGAGGAAGAAGAGGACACCCAGGCCTAGAGTTTGCTCCATGGGACGTAGCTCTCTCTTTTCTCTTCTTGGTATCTTGATGCCAAAGGGGGAGAAGATCTAGATGATCGCGGCGATTTGCTTGGGTGGGTTTCGTTCTCTATTTGCCTGTTCTTATCGTTTCGTACGTCTTTTCGAACTTCGTTCTATCGTACTCGTTATTCGTTGGTGAACTATTATTATTAGGAGGCATGTCTCCTATATATGCTATCTGTGATGTTTTCTTATCTTGCACTGTTAGTTTAATTCCCTGCAAATACCCGTGTTGTCATCATTCACCAAAAAGGGGGAGATTGAAAGCTCATGATCCCTCTAATGATTTTGGTGATGATGATAACACGGGTATCATCTATCTAACAGTGTTATTTTAGACTGTGCAGCTATAATCTCAGATGATTATTGTTATATTCTTGTTGGAAGATCAAAGAGAAGGCCTACACTCTGGATTCACTGCCACCGGATTTTTCAGTATACAGACCGGAAATTCCGGTGCTTATGGGGCGGAATATCCGGCCCCAGCACCGGAATATTCCGGCCCTCTCCTGGCGTCTCCAGAAACGACTAAGTGTTTTCCCTGCCCGCGCACAGAAGCCAGGGCGGAAATTTGCCCCGGAAATTTCCGGTGCAAAAATCCGGCCCTCTCGGACTTAGCAGAAAATTGAACATTCTCAGTTGCCCGCGCACAGAGATGGGGGCGAAAATTCTGTCCGGAAATTTCCGGGCCCGGATATTTCAATTATCCGCCCCTCGGATATTTCAATATTCCGGCCTCTTGGTCCTTAGCAGTTTTCACCATTGGCTGCTGCCCGCGCACAGAAGCTGGGGCGGAAATTTGCCCCGGAAATTTCCGGTGCAAATATCCGGCCCCTGGTCCTTAGCAATTTTCGTCAACGAGCTGATGCCTGCGCACAGAGATGGGGGCGGAGTTTTGGGGCGGAAATTTCCGCCCCCGTATATTTCAAATATCCGCCCCCCCGGATTATTCAAAAATCCGGCCCAGGCAGGCCGGAAATTTCCGGTGCTAACACCGGAATATTCCGGCCCTGGAGGACTGCAACGGTCAGAAATTGGAGCAGCCTATAAATAGCTGTCTTCTTCCTCTAGATAGGTAGCTCGTCCATTCCTCTCTCTCCTCCATTGTTGTAGAGCTCAAAACGCCCCGATCTCCCTCCTACTCCAACCAAACTCGATGCCCTTCAAGGATCTCATGGAGGAGGACTAGATCTACCTTTCCACCAAGCCAAAACGTGTGTACCCACACCACAACTCTTGGGATCTTGTAATCTCTTAGTTGCTTTTCCATCCAAGGGAAACCCTAGTGTTTGTAGCTTCCACCTTGTAGCAAGAAGCTTCGATTGTTGAGAGCCTCCATCTCACTTGTGGAGTAGCCTCAACCCCTTGTAAAGGTTTGGTCAACGCCTTCAAGTCGACCTCATAGTGGAAACGAGAATCTCCCTCACCGGAGAATCTCAAGGAGAATAAGGTGTGCACATCCGTACTATTGAGGAGCGCTTAGGTGGCTCCCCACCTCTCCAACGTAGACGTACTTCTTTCAAGAAGGAACTACGGAAAACATATCCTTGTCTCCGTGTTTTTCCCTTGTGGTTATCTTGTGTCCTTGCTTTACTTCCGTTGCTACTTGTTGCTTGTCACATAGGGTGTTTACTTAGTTGCACATTTAGATAACTAAGCTTTTACTTTCCCTAAGCCACCTCTAAAAGTGAAAAAGAATTAAAATTTGTAGGTCACCTATTCACCCCCCGTCTAGTTGACCATCTTGCACTTTCAGCTGTCGCCGTGAATGTCTCAGTGCTCTCTAGTGGTTTTCCTTTATTTTTGTGCTGTTCGGGTCGCTTGCGTCGCCCCTGTTTCTTCTGTCTCTGAATCTTAATTCTCTGTTTGGCATCCTAGTTCCTGGTTCCTGGACCCTCCTTGTAACCTGGGCTCTGTAAACTGACGCTGTGCCTTGGCGCTGTTTCATTTTCAATGAAAGTGGAGCGGGGGGCAACCCCTATTTTTTCTAAAAAAAAATTGTAGCCATTGGATCGTATATATGTTTTTATGTCCCCAGTTGCACAAAGTGTGAGTCGCTTCATGCAGAACTAATGACGATCGTACTTCACAGATGCTGTTTCCTAAAAATAACTTCGGCAAGTCTATGTAAAAATAATAATCATATAATATATATGTCACAATAACGTGTAGTATAAAGTCTTGATTGTTTATCTAAAAATAAAGCCAATATCTACTCCCAAGACCAGCAGATTTAGGTTGACAGTTGCAACTGTCATGTAGTCATGTTCTTGTAAGGTCTATGACCACAACTCCTGGTACCGGTCGAGCTTCTACATTTACTGTTTTCTTCAGCATTAGCTGCATGCATTGCCTGTTTGGACATTTGTTTCGGTGAGACCACAAAAGACGATACACAAGCATGCTCTAGATTTGAAAATTATAAGCAAAAGATCCTGTTATGATCTGAGCAAAATAAAACAAGCACCGTCGTACTATAACCCACTGTGGTACTAAATAGTGACGTAATTCCTGAAAAAACATGTGCGGCGTCTACGTTGATCATCAATGATTCATGTTCGTGGAATGTCCTCCATCCTTTAAGCATGTTGTCAACCATCCACCTCGAAGGCTCCCACCCTCTCTGCAAACATAGATTCAGGCAATTAAGTAGCCATAAGCATAACTAGTGGTACCAATATATTTGAGTGTCACATAGTACAAAAAGTTTGCTCGAGCACATAACTATATCACAACATAATCATCAGTTATAACTTTCAATCAGGTTAGATATACAAAATTTTGTTTGTTACCATAGCTAACTCGTATATAAAGCACTAAAGAGTTGCTCTGCAATCACAAAAGGAAAGGAAATGTGGGTATATATACCTAGAGGATTGTAGAAACTCATGTACGGAATCAATGCATTGAAATGTTCCCCCTCCCATATCTTCTTTCGCTGTAGTGTCTTGAGATTTATCTTGTAGGTGCCAGCATTTGTGTACACAAAAATGGTATCTCTGCCCTCGACAGATCCAAGCAGGCTTAAATAACCCTTCTGATCTATAATCGGAGGAATGTTTTTGAGATTGATGACTCTATGGCAAGTCCATGCCGCAGCTGTATCGGAACCCATTTGTCTTGACCATATGTGGAGATGTAACCTCTTAATGCGTACAAAACCCAAACTACCATCCTCCAGCGCCATGATCATAGAGTGGCCGCCGTAATGACGAGGCGCCCTTGGAGGCGCATCAATCAGTGATAAGCAACTAGAGGTCAAGTCGTATTTCAGAATTTGTAAACGAGCCATATCCCAAATATACTCATCATATTCATGTTCATAGGCGAGCATGAAGTGAACTGCGTCTTTGACAAGGACAGGGGGATTTGGCTCGATGAAACCACGGGTGTCAATAGGCAGAGCAGGGCATGGCTGGCTCCACTCACCAAGGTGAAAATCAGATGACAATGGCTTGCCGGTCTCCGGCAAGGACGTGCAGACTTGTGCGACGAAGTTGCCAGCGTCAGCAAAGTGAAGGGAGAAGAAGACCACTTTGAAGGGGCCGTCATGACAGGCGAGGTGGTCACAGCTGGCGACGGCGCAGAGCACCGCCGCCGCGAGATAGCCAGCACCTTTGTGGTCCAAAACCATGCAGCTGGGCTCTTGCATCTCCCTACGATGACCTGTGATGGGATCCCAAACAGCGAGCTTCATGGGCGCGGCCTTCTTTTCACCAAGGAGTACTCGGCCATGGCGGCAGTCCCACACGCCGTAGTCCCTATGCCCCCAGCCGTCGTCGGGTATGCGTGCACGGAACCCCGTGGTGGAGACGAACGGTGGGTTGGGGTCTTCCGGCCCCCAGCAATCCCAAGGATTGGATTTGAGAAAGCCGAGCATGGGGGGAGCTCCATGGAACTCGCGGTAGCGGCCGTTGAAGCGATCGCCGGAGATCAGGGCGAGCCATGGCTTGCTGACGGCTGAGGCACGGACGAGATACGCAGGCTTGTGCGGCGGGAGGCGGAGTAATATCTCCTCCAGGATTTCTTCCGGCACTGGACGTGCCGGCGGCGGCATAGTCGCCGGATGCTAGGGTTTGGGGAAAAGTTTGTGCTGCTGGGAGGATCGATTGCTTGTCGTCGCTTCTCAGCGGTTGGGTTAAAACAGCTTGGGGTTGTCCGACAGGTGGGGCCGGTGTGGGCCACTCTCCCTGTTTGTCGTCGCTTATATGTTTTTCAGATTTTCCTACAAGTTTGGGTAGCAAAATACAGTAAGTTTTCCCTGCTTGTGTGTTATATGAGCGAGTATAATATGCTAGTTTCAGTCCACGGTGCAATAGTGACGGATCCACGTTTAAGCTTTGGGGTTAGCTGACCCAGAGCTTTTTACCTAAACATCTTAATACATTCCCATGAAAATAAAATAAAAACTATATATACTTTGAACATAATTACGTGTCTAACACCATAGGTTTTACAGTCTGCCTCCGTTACTGGGTGCAAGTGTGATAAGAGCAATAATATCGGAATATGGTTTGTTGCCGTCCAACCATAGACTGAGGTCCTATAAGATGTTTGCTAAGATGACATTCGAGATGTAGTCTATTTTCCTGAAGGCCATGGCATTGCAGGCATCTCAAATTTTCCACAAAATGACCAGAAGAACGGAGTCCCAAACCGACGTGTTGAGGCCTTATGGCAGATGCGCGCCCCAACTCCAAAAGACACGTGAAGGATAGATAGGAGGGCGAGATACCGATCTTGCTCCAGATAAGAGCTGCAAGCGGGCACACGAAGAAGAGGTGCTGGCTGTCCTCAACTGCGGCCGCGCATCTGGGACATGTGGAATAGTCGAGGATGTGCCTGTGGAGGTGGTTTGCTCGAGTGTTTAATCTGTCCATACTCAGGAGCAAGGCCAACACTTTGACTTTGGCCGAAACCCGCGATGCCCACACTCGGTCCATGATGTGGCTGTGGGTGGGGAGATGCATCCAACATCGTCCGCCTGTCCGGGTAATCCGAGAGAGAAATTCCCTGCAACAATAGAGAGAGAAAAACAAGCTGGCTTGTGGCCGCTAAGGTAGCCGATTACGGAGGCCTTGATCGACCCCAATTTGCAGAACATCCACAACTAAGTCATGTTGTTTAAGGTGATCGGTGTATAGGGCAGGGAAAACATCTTTTAGCGGCTCCGGAAGCAGCCATCTATCCTGCCGGAAGAAGATAGAGTGGGCGTTACCAAGGGCGCAAGTGGTGGAGAGAGTGAGCAAAGGCATATATTTGTTTAGCAGTCTACCTAGGAAAGAGGTGTTTGTTTGAACAGTGTTTAGCAAAAGTAGAAAAGGAGGAGATCCATTGTTTCCAAGGGATGTCAGTGGTGTGAAGAAACTTCAAACAAATTTTTAAAAGAAGCAAATATTCTGTGCATTTAGATTTTTAATCCCTAAACCACCCATGTTCCGCGGAGTATAGGCTTTGTCCCAAGCCACAAGGCATTGTGCTCCCCGAGCAGGTATCGTGGTTGGTCCAGAAGAATGACCTGCGCTTGCTATCTATGGCGTGGATGACAGATGCGGGAAGAGTAATTGAGGACATGAAATGAGTATGGATACTATCAAGAATCGAGGCAAGAAGAACAAGCCGTCCCCCTTTGGATAGCAAAGCGGCTCTCCAACCCGCGAGGTATTTGTCTATGTTGTTGATGATAGGCTGGAAGGTGGAGGGGGTAATTTTTTGTCAGATCAGGGGAGCCCTAGGTCGGTCTGGGGGGAAGGTAGAGGTTGTGGTGCCAAGAGTGTTAGCAATACAATCAATATCAGCCTGGTCAATGTGTATAGGGAAAAAGCTGGGTTTGTTGAAGTTAATTTGGAGACCTGTAGCGGAGGCAAAGTCATCCAGTATTTTTTTGAGCTGGCGGGCGACCCCAGGGGTAGCCTTAAGAATAATAAGAGTGTAGTATCTATATTGAAGGATTGGGCAGGGTAGGTTGTCGCTGAGAGGATGGGTCAAAAGATTTAGAGAACAAGCCTTGAGAATCATCTGTTGAAGGATGTCCGCAACTTTGATAAAAAGGTAGGGTGCGAGAGGGTCGCCCTGGCATAGGCCTTTTTTACAGTTAATCCAGGATCCTGGCACATCGTTAACCAGAACCACAGTCATGCCATTGTTAAGGAGCATGTTGATCCAAGCGATAAAACCAGGTGGAAATCCTCTATTCTTCATGATCTTTAGGAGGGAATCCCAACAGACACAGTCGAATGCCTTTCTGAAGTTATGCTTATTAACCATGGTTGGAGCTTTCTGCTAGTGGTAGCAGTTGAGGATATTTGCTGCATACAGGAAGTTTTCCGCAATACCCCTTCCTGGGATGAATCCCGTTTGATTAGAGTTGACAACAAAGCAGATACTTCTCTGAAGCCTACTGGTGAGTAGCCTTGCAATGGCCTTGATAGGGCAGTTTTGGAGGGCAATGGGCCGGAAGGCGTCTGCAGTCCTGATGTCTGTTCCCCTGGGAAGCAGAACCATGTAAGACCTATCGAGTGATTGAAGGTCCAAGTCATGGTAGTAGAAACGATGTAAAAGGGTGATTAATATTGCTCTTGGTCAACGTCCAGAACTAGCTGTAAAAGGCAAGCCCGAAGTCGTCTGGCCCCGGGCTAGCTTTGTTTTTCATGCCGAAAAGGGCTTCGTGATCTCATCATTGGTAAAAGGGAGGTCGAGATGCGCGAGGTGCATTGACGCCGGAGTGTATAGGTCGGAGAGGTCAAAATTCTAGACCGTCTCCTCGGTTTTGCCAAGGAGGTCCGAGTAATAGGAGGTGAGGATTTTGGCTTTGAGGAGGTGGTTGTCAACCATGTTACTATTGTGCTCAAGAGATTCTATTTTGTTATATCTCATTCTGTTAGAGGCACATGCATAGAAGTATTTAGAATTTTCATAGCCGTCAAGGGCAAAATTAATTTTGGCTTTGAGTTTCCAATGGTTAATGCGAATTCAAAGGACCCGTCTGAGATCGGAGGTGAGGACTTTTCTAAGGGCCTTTTCACGCAGAGCTAGGCTCCTGAATTCTTCGATGATGTGGATGGGAACGTGGGTCCATGGTCAAGATTTCAGCGCGGTGCGAGTGGACTTGAGGGCAGAGACTAAATCTCAGGCAGCGTTGTTAAATGGGCCTCCGGGCGTCCATGCCCTCGCAATAGCTGCCCTGAAGTGCCGAAGGAAGCCCAGGAGGGGTCAAATTAATCTGGAAAATGCGGGACGGGGAGCAGCTGTTGAAATAGAGGCAACGACAGGGACGTGATCTGAGAGGTAACGAGTGCGCGACGAGAGTAAGGAGTTAGGGAAGGTAGCACTCGAGGCATGGTTAATGAAGGCTCGATCAATTCTTTGTAGGGTGGGTTCATCACGGTAGTTTGTCCAGATATACGATCAATCAAGAAGGGGATGCTTAATGAGAGCTAGACTGTGGATGTAAGTGTTGCACATGTCAGCCTCACTTTGTCCGAAGTTGTCATTATTCTTATGGGTAGCATACCGGATTAAATTAAAATCTCCCATGATGGTCCAAGGGGTGTCATCGACGAGAAGCAGTGTAGCAATCTCTTCTAGGAACGTTTGTTTGAGAGAGTGCTCGGTGGGGGCATACACGTTAGTAATTTGGATTGGTTTGAGAGATGTGAAGGTTGACAAGCGCAACGTGAGACAAAAGGTGCCCACAATATCGGATGAGCGGGAGAATATTTTTTGCGACAAGGCAGAGATCACACTGCCTTTTGTACCCGTAGCAGGTATGATGGAGTACCGGTTGTATTTTTTGGGAGCAAAGAGTTAGCTTTAGGTTGATTGCAATCGCTAAGTGATGGTGCAGATCTTGCACTTGTTGGGAGACCCCAAGAGGAAGTTATGATGAGCACATAAGCAGTTTTTCCTTAGAAAAAAACCAAGGTTGAATTGACCAGTAGGAGTAAGGAGTAACTTTAGACGGTTCATTTAGTTGATATGGTAGGGCGCACTACCGGTTCAGCAGCAACATGGAACCTACACAACACAATTAAATCACTTTTCCCCAACGAAGCGGTGAGGTTGTCAATCTCACCGGTTTTGCCAAACACAAATAGGTTAAACGTATGATGTAGAAAACAGTGTGAGAACAGTAAGAAAACTATAGCAGCAACGTGAAAACGGTAATTGTAGTGGTTGTATTATCAGTATGAGAAAATGGACTGGGGTCCACAGTTCACTAGTGGCGTCTCTCCATAGAAGATAGATAACATGTGTGGTGAACAAATAACAGCTAGGCAATTGATAGAAATGAAGGATGCACTGTAGTGCATATGCAAGACATAAAGATTACTATGTGATTCATGCGGACATTACAACAAAATACATAGACCGTCATCCAACTACATCTATGCCTAATAATCCACTCTCCGAATACCATCCGAACAAATGTTGGGTATTAAGTTGCAAGCAACAAATAATCACTGTAAGGAAAGTGTGTAATATAAACAATGTAAACGAAATAAACATCATTGTTTTCTCCCTAATGGCAACATCACATCCTCCATCTGTCACATTTATATCACTCGCAGAGATGCAAATGAGGCATGAACCCAGTATCGAGCATAAATACTCCCTCTTGGAGTCACTAGCATCTACTTGGCCAGAGCCACTAGTGGAAACAACCCCTCTCGTCCAGGGGGCACCTGTCCCGGTTGCAACCAAATCCGGGATAAATGCTATGCATTGGTCCCGGTTTGTGTGCCCGGGGCAACAGAAATCACCTGGGGGCATTGGTCCTGGTTCGTGGGGGAGATATTGGTCCCTTCTCATGCCACGGACCGGGACCAATGCCTAGCCACAGGCCACGTGGCACGCGCATGAGAATTTGTCCCGGTTCAGGCCACGAACCGGGACAAATGTCCCCCTTCCCCTATATACTGCCCCAGCCCCCCTTCCATATTTTTTTTTGCTTGGAGGTGTGAGAGAGTTGGGTGTTAGTGTGTTTTATTTTACTATGCACACGAGGTGTTCGACGAAATTCCCGAGCCACACATAAGCTCACTGAAAATGGTATCTTCGACCGAGGTTAACAAACTTATCTTTTTCATCTGTAACTGATACATAAAAAAATAGTATTTGTCGATGTACTGTGGTCATTTCTGTATTAATATGTTATTGTAATGTATTTTGATAAACTTAATTATACGATGCAGATGGATGCACGACATCGATGGATGTACGGTGACCGACGCACTTCCGAGTATATGGCAGGCCTTAATGCATTTCTTGCTGTAGCTCAGGCGAACAAAGATAATGGCTTCATGTGTTGCCCATGTGTTGATTGTCGGAACGTCAGAGAGCACTCTTCCGAAAGAATCCTTCACGGCCATCTACTTCGGAGAGGTTTCATGCCCAGCTATAATTGCTGGACCAAGCATGGAGAAAGAGGGGTTGTGATGGAAGACGATGATGAAGAAGAAGATCCTTTGTTCCCTGAATACGACGATATTGCAATGGAAGAGAATGCAGAAGAAGAAGGTGATCAAGAACAGGCATCAGAAGAGCCCGATGATGATCTTGGCCGAGTTATTGCTGATGCAAGGGAAGACTGTGAAAATAAATTGGAGAAGTTGAAACTGGACAACATGTTACAAGATCACAAAAAATTGTTGTACCCAAATTGCAAAGATGGTAGCACAAAGCTCGGTACTACACTGGAGTTGCTGAAATGGAAGGTACAAAACGGTGTGACTGACAAGGCATTTGGGAGTTTTCTTCAACTAATGAAGCCAAAACTTCCAAAGGATAACAAATTGCCTAAGAGTACGTATGAAGCAAACAAATCTGTCTGCCCTCTAGGATTAGATGTGCAGAAGATACATGCATGCATTAGTGACTGCATCCTCTACCGCGGTGAGAAGT
Source organism: Alopecurus myosuroides (assembly GCA_028641055.1). Lineage (NCBI taxonomy): Eukaryota > Viridiplantae > Streptophyta > Magnoliopsida > Poales > Poaceae > Alopecurus > Alopecurus myosuroides. The sequence goes on from CM054057.1 coordinate 2,548,263, forward strand.
ACGAGAATTTGGATGAATGTCCGGTATGCACTGCACTGCGGTATAAGATCAGAGCAGATGACCCTGGTGATGTTGACGGCGAGCCCCCCCGTAAGAGGGTTCCTGCTAAGGTGATGTGGTATGCTCCTATAATACCACGGTTCAAACGTTTGTTTAGAAACAAAGAGCATGCTAGGTTGTTGCGATGGCATAAAGAAGACTGTAAGAAAGACGAAAAGTTGAGGCACCCCGCCGATGGATCGCAGTGGAGAAAGATCGAGAGAGACTTCCCAGACTTTACAGGAGAGGCGAGAAACTTATGGTTTGGTCTAAGTACAGATGGCTTTATCCTTTTGGGGAGCAGAGCTCCAGTCATAGCACCTGGCCTGTAACGCTATGTATGTACAACCTTCCTCCTTGGTTGTGCATGAAGCGCAAGTTCATTATGATGCCAGTTCTCATCCAAGGCCAGAGGCAACTTGGCAACGACATTGATGTGTATCTAAGGCCATTAGTGGAAGAAATCTTACAATTGTGGGGCAAACCAGGTGTACGTGTGTGGGATGAGAACGAACAAAAGCCATTTGACCTACGGGCGTTGCTTTTCGTAACCATCAATGATTGGCCTGCTCTTAGTAACATTTCCGGATATACAAACAAGGGATACAATGCATGCACACACTGTTTAGATAAGACTGACAGTGTTTTTTTTGGATAAATGTAAAAAGGTTGTATACCTGGGGCATCGTAGATTTCTTCCGATCAAGCATCCCGTAAGAAAGAAAGGAGGGAAGCATTTCAGAGGTGAGGCAGATAACCGGAAGAAGCCTGAGCTCCGTAGTGGTAATGATATATTCGATATGGTCAAGGACCTAGAAGTAATCTTTGGTAAGGCTGCTGGCAGCCAACCAGTTCCGTACGGCCCTGATAAGCGCGCACCCATGTGGAAGAAGAAATCTATATTTTGGGAGCTACCCTATTGGAAAGTTTTAGAGGTCCGGTCTTCGATCGACGTGATGCACGTGACAAAGAATCTCCGTGTCAATCTGCTATGCTTCCTGGGCGTGTATGGGAAGTCAAAAGATATGCCAGAAGCACGGGAGGACCAGCAACGTATGAAAGACCCAAGCAACAAGCACACAGATACAGGGCGCCATTACTTAAGCAGCTACGCTCTTACTAAAGCAGAGAAGGAAATATTCTTTGAAGTCCTTTACAATATAAAGGTTCCGTCTGTCTTCTCGTCGAATATAAAGGGGATAATAAACATGGCAGAGAAAAAATTCCAAAACCTGAAGTCCCATGACTGCCACGTGATTATGACGCAGTTGCTTCCGATTGCATTGAGGGGGCTTCTACCGGAAAATGTTCGAGTACCCATTGTGAAGCTATGTGCATTCATGAACGCAATATCTCAGAAGGTAATCGATCTAGAAATTCTGACAAGATTACAGAGGAATGTGGTCCAGTGACTTGTTAGTTTTGAGTTGGTGTTCCCACCATCCTTCTTCAACATTATGACTCATCTCTTGGTTCACCTATGTGAAGAGATTCATATTCTCGGTCCGGTATTTCTACACAATATGTTCCCCTTTGAGAGGTTCATGGGAGTCTTGAAGAAATATGTTCGTAACCGTGCTAGGCCAGAAGGAAGCATCTCGAAGGGCTATGGAACAGAGGAGGTCATTGGGTTCTGTGTTGACTTTATTCCTGACCTTAAGACGATTGGTAATCCTGAATCGCGGCATGAGGGGAGACTGAGGGGAAAAGGAACGCTGGGAAAGAAAACAATGATACCCAGGGACGGGCATTCTTTCACCAAAGCACACTACACAGTTCTACAAAATTCTATGTTCATGGCTACGTATCTCGAGGAACACAAGAATATTGTACTCTCCACAAACCCGGGGAAGGATGACTCATGGATTAAACGCAAACACATGGAGACTATCGGAAGTTGGTTGCAAACACATCTTATAAATGACACCACTGTTGAAGATCAGCTGTACATGTTGGTAGGGTCACCATCTTCGACTATTGGGAGTTTTCAAGGGTACGAGATAAATGGGAATACATTTTACACGAGCTCCCAAGATAAGAAGAGCACCAACCAAAACAGTGGTGTCCGCTTTGATACAACAAACGAGAATGGAAAATATGACACATACTATGGTTACATAGAGGATATATGGGAACTTGACTATGGACCATCTTTTAAGGTCCCTTTGTTCAAGTGCAAATGGGTCAACCTGAATGGAGAAGGGGTAAACGTAGACCCGCTTTATGGAATGACAACAGTGGATCTAAACAATATTGGTTACAATGACGAACCATTCGTCCTAGCCAATGATGTGGCTCAGGTCTTCTATGTGAAGGACATGTCCTCCAGACCGAAAAAACGAAAAAATCAGAAAAAAAATTCATCATACGATGAGCCGAAGCGTCACATAGTTCTCTCAGGGAAAAGAAACATCGTGGGAATCGAGGACACGACAGACATGTCAGAAGATTATAATAAGTTTGTTGAAATTCCACCCTTCACAGTGAAAGCTGACCCCACCATCCCGTTAAATAATGAAGATGCTCCATGGTTACGGCCGAAGCGATCATAAGCAAGGGAGAATTCAGAAGACTAGATAGGGATGTTGTTGGTGATGTGTAATAATAAACGTGGAATACATGATCATTATTATCCAGTAATTTGTATTGACCGGTAAAAAGCTGACAACTATGACCAGCCTGATTTCATTATTATCCCAACCAGCGGCACACCCACCCACTTTTCTGTTTCTCTCTCCTCCGTCTGTTGGTGATGTGTAATAATAAGCGTGGAATACATGATCATATAGTTCTGTTTGACCAGTAATTTGTATTGACCGGTAAAAAGCTGACAACTATGCCCAGCCTGATTTCATTATTATCCCAACCAGTGGCACACCCACCCACTTTTCTGTTTGTCTCTCCTCCGTGTGTTGGTGATGTGTAATAATAAGCGTGAAATGCATGATCATATAGTTCTGTTTGACCAGTAATTTGTATTGACCGGTAAAAAGCTTACAACTATGACCAGCCTGATTTCATTATTATCCCAACCAGCCGCACACCCACCCACTTTTCTGTTTCTCTCTCCTCCGTCTGTTGGTGATGTGTAATAATAAGCGTGGAATACATGACCATATAGTTCTGTTTGACCAGTAATTTGTATTGACCGGTAAAAAGATGACAACTATGACCCATATCCGAGTATGAGATAACTGTAGGCAGATATTGCAGGCACACTTAGAACTGATAGTACGGATACCATCCTGACAGATATCCTTAAAACAGAAATAGATCTTCGGTACTTCTTTAATAGATATGATAAATTTTTGGAGGAGAAACGTCTAGCTGAACAACAAGGTGACTACCTTGGAGTTCAAATGACGCAAAGTGTTGCACCTCTGCGGTTACTTTGGCAAGCTGCTAATGCATACACTCCTGCACTGTTTGAGATTTTCAGATTAGAATTTGAACTGATCTTGGATTGCGTGGTCTATAACTGTGGCGAAATTGGACCCATATCCGAGTATGAGATAACTGTCAAAAACAGGCGTCGGGTTCATTTTGTTAGATTTGACTCATCAGAATACATTTGTAGCTGCAAGAAGTTTGAAAATGTAGGTCTTCCATGTTGCCAGGTACTGAAGGTTCTTGAGATCAGAAATATCAAAGAAATTCCACCACACTATGTTTTGAAAAGATGGCGAAAGGATCCTCAGAGTGAACCTTCGACGGAGGACTATGGTTTTTCTGTTGTAGACGAAGATCCCAAATTCTCCGTGTCAAAAAGGTAACACTCGCTTTGTCGAACTTTATATAAAGTTGTAGCAAAGGCTAGAGAAAATGTTGAAGCTCATGCATTCATGGAGAGCCAATATGATCAGCTCCTAGAGCAAGTTGAGCTTATTTTGCAAGCAAAGCTGCATGACAAACCTTCCTTGAGCACTATCCTTGGGTTCATCGACGAAATATAAATCACCCGGATGCCTTGTATGCTCTGGACTCACTCGGAAGATCACAAGAGAAAAAAAATTATAAGATATTTATATTCAAATTATATGCAAATAGTAAAATAATAAATAGTTTCAATAGTTAGAATAATTCTAGCACTTTTCATGTTGGAATTTTTGTCAAATTCGAAAGTATATAGAAGTTATTAATGTGCAAACTTAAACAATTTTCAAATTTTGGCGCTAAAAAATTTGGGCGCGCAGGGTGGCAGCAAATTTCGAAATACGTTTTGGTCCCGACCTGTGCTACCAACCGGGACCAAAGGGGGTACCTCTAGTCCCGGTTGGTGGCACGGGCCGGGACTAGAGGCCCAGTTGTATAAATATCTCAGCCCTCTCTCCAGGCTGAGCCACCACCCAGGACAGCGAACTAGCGTTGGCGAAGCCCTGCCAGCGGCGGGAATGGATAGGAAGATCCCGCCGGGGCTGGTTCCGCCGGCGGGGTTGAACTAGGCCGTAGATTGGCTCGGGGACGAGTTTTGGATGGGAATACATATATATTAAAAAGGCCGGGGGGGGGGGCGTGCTTACATCGGGGGCGCGGTGCGGCCACAGACGACCGGCCGTGTTTCTTGACGGCGATGACCCTATTGCCGTCCTTCTACATGCATCGGGGGGCAGCGGCGCGACCACAGGCGGCCGGCCGTTTCTTGGGGGGGCGGTAGCCTACGTACTATATAGGTGGCCGGGGGCGCGCCGACGCCGGCCTAGTCCTCCTCGTCGGAGGAGATGTAGTGGTAGGTAGGCGCCTGCCACAGGTTGGCAGGCAGCTGGGAGGGGCCCGCCGGTGGCTGCGGAGGCATCGGGGGCGCGTTCGGCGGTGGCGGCAGCAGCTCCTCTGGCGCCCATTCGCCGCCGGTCCAGGCCCAGCTCATCCCGTACTCCAGACCGGGGGGGCAGTGGCTGTGGCTGCGGCTGGTCCTCCGACGCCTCCATTTTGGCGTTCATGGTCTGCCACCACGGCGCCGGCGCTGGAGGGGGTGGCATCGCGTCGTCGTCGGCGGCCGCACTGGCCAGGACCTGCTCCCACCGCTTGATCTCGTCCTCGACGAGGGAGCGGCGGGAGGCCTCGTAGGCGGCCTCCAATCCGTCCTGGAGCTCGGGGTCCTCCTCGTCCTCGAGGATGTCCTCCTCGAGCCACAGCTCCGGCTCCCGGTCGGGCGGTGGCGCGGGGTAGTCGTCGGCGCTCTCCTCCGGGGCCGTGGGGATGTAGGAGCAACGGCGCTGGTTGTGCTCCTGCTAGAACCAGGCGCTCCAGTACGGGGAGCTCCGCGCGTAGGCGCGGTTCCGGAGGAGGTGGGCCGGCAGGAGCGCGCGCCAGCGGTCGATCTCCTCGCGGTCAGCTTCATTGGTCGGGGCCGGCGGCACCAGGATGCGCTGCGGGTTGAGGTGCCAGCCGTCCGGGAGGTGGACGTCCGGCCAGAAGACCGGCGTGGCGTGCTCCCAGTGCCACTCGGCCTCCTCCTTCCGCACGTAGCGGCAGAACCTCTTGCCCGGCGCGGCGCGAGGCGGCGGGCGCGCTGCCGGAGGTGGTGCGGGGACGCGCGGCTGCCCCCCGATCCGGATGCCTCCCGGACCGAAGCCAAACGCCTCCTATGGGGGCGGGGGAACGCCGACGCCTCTCTGGCCGGTGCCGCTGGAGGACCCGGCCTCGTGCTCGTTCTTCGGGTGCTTGAACCAGCGGCGGGGCGACATGGCGGCTAGGGTTCTTGGAGCTGGGACACGGCCTGGGTGAGTGGGATGTACGGGCGGCGGGGGCCCTTTAAAAAGGACCCGGGAGGGGTTGGCATGCCAACCGGCGGCGAGAACATGGCGGCGGTTGCAGGCGGCCATGAATGCGCGGGGAAGCCGAGGCGTGCCGTTCATGGCCACGCGCGGGGAAGTGGAGGCGCGGGAAGCCGAGGCGGCCAGTGGGCCCTTTGAACGCGCGCGGCTGTGGTCTTCCCTTAAGGACCGGGCGAGCCAGCCACTAGGTCGCCGGCCAGTGGCCGCTTTGACCCCCGCGTGGCCAGTGGGCCCTTTGACCGAATGTGGCCAGTGGGCTTAATTAAAGACGCGGGCCAGTGGGCCCTTTGACCAAAATGTGGCCAGTGGGCTTAATTAAAGACGTGGGCCAGTGGACGCGGTTGAAGAAGGGGAGGCCGGTTGGGGATTGCGAGGCAGGATCGAAAATTGGAAAAAAAATGCGAAAAAAACCCCTGCCGCGGCAGAGAAAGTGGCCAAAATGCAGCTTTTTCAGAGGAGGCATTCATCCCGGTTCCTAACACGAACCGGGACTAATTCCCCTGGCCAGGTTCTCCACGTGGTCATTCCCATTTGTCTCGGGTCCTGGCGCAACCGGGACCAATGGGGGAGGTGCATTTGTCCCGGCTAGCCCATCCCGGTTGCACAACCGGGACAAATGGGCCTTACCAACTGGGACTAGTGCCCGTGTTTCCACTAGTGAGCATCTACTAATAACAGGGAGCATGCAAGATCATGAATAACATATGCATGAAGATAACATGATAGATTGATAATCAGAAAACATAACATTAAACATTCATCGGAACCCAGCAAACATAACATGTAGCATTACAATAAGATGATCTCGATCATGTAAGGCAGCTCACGAGAGCTAAACATGAGGCATAAAGTGGAGAAGACTAACATCTAGCTACTGCTATGGACCCGTAGTCCAGGGATGAACTACTCACGCATCACTCCGGAGGCGGGCATGGTGGGGTAGATCCCTCCATTGACGAATTTCCCTCCCGGCAGGGTGCCGGGGAGAGCTCCAGAACCCTCCCAATCTCGGGTTGACGATGACGGCGGCCTCGGGTGTTTCTTCGGAAGAAGTGGTACATTTTTAGGGTCGAAGTATCGGGGGAAATAAATAGGCGAAAGGGCAATGGCGGTGGATGCCCGAGGGCCCACACCACCCCAAGCGCGGCCAGGGGGCGCCACCCTATGTTGTTCCCCCTCTCCAGGCCTCCTCGGGACTCCGTGGAACCTTCGGGACTTCTAAGACTTTCGGGGTTCGAATTTTCCAATTCCGAGAATATTTCCAAAACAATTTTTCTGAAACAAAAAAAGCAGAAAACAGGGAACTAGCTTTATGGCATATTGTCAATAGGTTAGTCCCAGAAATCGATAAAAATGACATAAACTATGTTGCAAACATGTATCAAATAACATGAAAACAACATGGAACTTCATAAATTAAGGATACATTTATGACATATCAACATCCCCAAGCTTAGTTCTTACTCGTCCTCGACTAGGTAAACGATAAAAACACATAATTTCTGAGGTGAGATGCTACCAACATAAAATTGATCATCAATATTGTAAAAGCATATGTAAGCTGAGATCATAGTAATTTAAACACAAGCATGATAGATGCAATTCTAGCAATGAAACACAGCAATCACTTTGCATCATGAGAAGTAACACAAATAAAAGATCATGAATAACAATGCATTGAAAGTTATACGTTTGTTTCAAGTATAGAGAAAACATAGCAAAGTGATATTTCGCTTGTCCTTAAGAGTGGGCCAAAAGTTAAATGCTAGGACACCTTCAAAGTTTAAGAGGAAGACTATAATAAATAATTTGAGAACAAGTGATACCTCATAAACGTATCCTTAATTTCTGATGTTTCATGTTGTTTTCTTATTGTTTCCCACATGTTTGCTATACACTTCATGTCATTTTTATCGATTTCTGGACTAACCTATTGACAAGATACCACAGAGCGAGTTCCCTGTTTTCTGCTGTTTTCTGTTTCAGAAAAGTTGTTCTGGAAATATTATCAGAATTGGAAAATTCGAAGCCCGGAGGTCTTATAATTCCCGAATTTTCCACGGAGTCTTGAAGAGACCCGGAGGGGCCCTCAGGGGGCCCACACAAATAGGGCGGCGCCTCCCTCCCCCTTGGCCATGTCGGGGGGTGATGTGGGGCCCCCATGCCTCCACCGCCTCTGCCATTTCGCCTATTTAATCCTCCCGAGACAAAAACCCTAGGATGATACCACTTTTACCCGAGAAACACCCGAGGCCGCCGTCACCGTCATCCCGAGATCGGGAGTGTTCTGGAGCTCTCCTCGACACCATGTTGGAGGGGGAAATCATCACCGGAGAGGTCTACACCACCATGCCCTCCTCCGAAGTGATTCATGAATAGTTCATCCTTGGACTACGGGTCCATAGTAGTAGCTAGATGGTTGTTCTCTCCACTTTGTACCTCATGTTTAGATCTTGTGAGCTGCCTATCATGATCAATATCATCTTTATGTAATCCTACATGTTGTGTTTGCTGGGATATGATGAATGTTGAATGCTATGTCTTCTGAATATCAATCTATCATGTTATCTTGCATGCTCTTCGTTATTAGTAGATGCGCTTGCCAAGTAGATGCTAGTAACTCCAAGAGGGAGTATTTATGCTCGACAGTGGGTTCATGCCTCCTTAATTTGCATCAGTGCTCGAGTGACAGAAACGTGACGGATGGAGGATGTGCTGTTGCCATTAGGGAGAAAACAACAATGCTTTGTTTAAGGTGATGTTATTGTTTACATTACACACTTTGCTTACTGTAATTATCTATTGCTTGCAACTTAATACCGAACGGTTGTTCGGATGATATTCGAAGGGTGGATTTTTAGTCATAGATGCAGTTGGATAACGGTCTATGTATCTTGTTGTAATGCCCGCATGAATCACATAGTAATATTTATGTCTTGCATATGCACTACGTTTAAGCCTTCATTTCTGTCAGTTGCCCAACTGTAATATTTTCACCACACATGACATTTATCTTTCACGGAGAGACACCACTAGTGAACTGTGGACCCCGGTCTTTGTGTTCAGCAAAATCGGTGAGATTGACAACCTCACTGCTTCGTTGTGGCAAAGTGATTTGATTGTGTTGTGCCTGTTCCACGTTGGTGCTGAACCGGTAGTGTGCCCTGCGATCTCACCTGGTTCACCTTCTGAAGTTACTCCTTCCTCCTATTGGCCGATTCAACCTTGGTTTCTATCTGAGGGAAACTTGCTACTGTGCTCTTCATACCTTCCTCTTGGGGTCTCCTAACGAACGTGTGTATCACGCGCATCAAGCTAATTTGTGGCGCCGTTGCCGGGTAGGAAGAGAATTTCTGCAAGGGGAGTCTCTCACTTCCAATATCTTTTCTTTGTTTTTCTTTTGCTTAGTTTATTTTATTTTGTCTTTTTTGCTTCTTTTTAATAAAAACACAAAAAATAGTTCTTATTCTAGTTGTTATTTTTGCTTTATCATGCTTTCTATAAATGTTTGATGTCTTTGAAACTAGATCTTATAGGCAAGGTGGGTTCATAGATGAACAACAAAAATATTATAAGGAACACCCCTTGTCACAAAAAGGAATACACTTATGGGAGCAAATTAATAAATTTCATGACTATGCTAAAAACTTGTGCTCTACTTATAATGTTACTTATTGCTTTAATAAATCATGTTGTTGTAGGAGGTATAAACCCCTCCCTTTTCAATGTGAGTATAATGATTATGTTACCATATCTTCTTATGTTAAAGGAAATTATGAATTATATGATGTGGAACAAATTGAAGAATTTATTGCTTGGAAGGGTGCATTCAAAATTGCCTATTTACTTAAAAGTATTGATGATGCACCTTATAAATAAGAGATTTATGCTATATTTGAATATTTCTTTTATAATTACAAGGATTGTAATTACTACATAATCGAATATCTTAATAAATGCTCTCCCCAAAAGGGAGATACTATTGCCTTGCAGGAACCTATGGAAGAAGAAACTGCTGAATTTGGAAGCTCATTGGATGAAAAAGAGGAGGAGAGTGATGACCAAGAGGAGGAAGAATGGAGCTACCCATGTCTACCTCCCAATGATAGTAACTCTTTAACTCAGACATTACACTAGTAGAAAACCCCCAACGATTTTTAGCTCTAGTCCCCATGATCCTACCAACCGGGACAAGAGGGGGGCAGGGAAACAACCCGCCTCGCTCGAAAGCTTTTAGTCCCGTGTCGTAACACGAGCCGGGACTAAAAGTCCTATGGCAACTGTTCGCGTCGCGTCGCACACTTTTAGTCCCGGGTCGTAACACGGTCCGGGACTAAAAGTCGCCGTGCCAACCGTTTGCCTAGCCGGAGAGCATTTAGTCTCGGGTCGTGTTACGGCCCGGGACTAAATGCCCAAACCGTTTGCCTCCCGCACTTCGGAAGTTGTTCCATCGTCAGGGAGGCAGTCAAAACAGAGAAACGCCTCCATTTTCTACAGTATCGAGCGCCTCTCTGTTCTCCCTCCTTGCTCTCCTCTCTTCATTCTTCCACATTCCCCACCATGGGAGTAGAGATTATGGACGTGGACACACATGGTCGGAAAATTGATGTCGCATACACCAATGAGAGTAGGAGGGTTCCAGCCTATCTTGATCTCATGAAGAAATGGCTTCGCGAGGATGGCGGGGGTTTTCTAGGCCATGATCTTGAGTACACGGCCGATCAAAAGGACGTGGCTCTCATCCAACTTGCTTACAAGACGCGTTTCTTCCTCTTCCAATGGTCAAGGTAAGCAATCTGATCGATCTTCTCCTCTCTCTCTTTCTCTTTAATTTCCCATGTTTCTCCTTGATCTTATTTTGATTGGATCGGAAATTGTATAGGATAGAAACATGTACGTGTGTGTGTATCCATTTGTATTCATATATAGCAATGTGTATTGGATTGCTGAAATTGCATAGGAATTGAAAGCAATTAATATATTCATATAGCAATGTTTCATTGGAAAGAATAAATTTGTTTCATTAAAACAATACTTTTGTTGCATGGAAACAATAAAATACATGTTGCATTGAAACATATACTTTGTTGCATTGTACTTATACTTCTTGCATAACATTTGTTCCAATTTGTTGTTGCATATATAACATTATTTGTTTATCATTTATTCCATTTTTTTGGTTGCAGTAGTGACAAGCATTGTCCAGAACTGATGGGTTTCCTTGTCAATAGCGGCATACGTTTTGCCAGCGTTAACATAAGGAATGACAAGGTGAAGATGTGGAACACCTGGCGTATTGAGATACCATCTCAATGCCATATTGATATCCAAGACCTATTCCAGCTTGATTGTCCGAGTACTGGAATGGCTGCTATGGCAGCCACACCGATCGATGAGAAGTACGGTACCATGAAGAAAGATTTCAGCAGTTCGAGGAACAATCATTGGGAGAAGTTCCGACTTCACCATATCAATATTGAGTACGCAGTTATCGATGGGTACCTTTCCTACGAGATATACCGTATTATTAGTGTCTTCAGCTACGGGCAGCGTCACCTTGCCCCCCGGTCTGCTACTGTTTGGAACGATTCGGAGGACGAGCAGTCCGTATAGATGGGAGCCCTCGTGACGGCCTATATATGCATATTATGTATTTCTTAGTGTATGATGTTTTTATATATTAGATTGATCCCTAGAAGACATATGTACGTGTCATATATATCTATTTTAAATGTCCTTGTTTAATTATATATATATGCATGATCGACCTGAGCGCGCTTAATTAAGCAATTTATGTATATATATGTGATGAAATTCCGGAGTAAGGGAAAAAATATCTATCTAAAGATAATATAATATGTTGAAATGACTAACAATTTGGAGTAAGTAATTATTATTTAAATTAATTAATTATTAGTTAAACTAGCACAGTGGCCCTCGCAACGCGAGGGCATCATCTTTAGAGTTTTAAAAGTGTATCAGATATAATTTAATAACTTTATTAATTTTCATATTTTATATATTTTTATACAAAATTAACCTGATATACAATGAATGCCCGACTAATAATATATAAACCAGAGAAGGTAACCTTTTGAATTATCTCCAATTTATTGGTTACTGGGCAATGCTGATGATGTAAAATAAACAACATTTTCATGACTACATGTGTCATTTCTATATGACATTTATATAAGTTAGTTAACCCGTCATGAGCTTAGAATAAAAGTACCAAAATATAATCCATATGGCATGGTCCTAAAAATGTTTGCATTCATTCTAGATGAACTTTCAAAATTTTAATCTCTTAAAATAATTTGCGGGGATAAATTGTTCACATTTTCAATATCGATCGGTTCTCCCCACCTTCATTGTGTGATATTCAAGTTAATTATTTTGGTTCTTATATATCTTAGACAACTTCGCCGTCATATAGAAATATTTCTACATCCTTCATTCGTCCTATTTGAAAAAGTCGGACTTTGTACACTTGTCCAAGTTGAAGAAAAAACAGTTTTGAGTTAATTTATACCTATAAATACTCTAAATATACGTACTTTTTTAATATGTTTAACACAATACTAAAGATGATATGAATCATAAATTTTCATTGGCTACCGAGTTCACATGACCATGCATGTTTAAAAAATATAGTAAAACATTCCAAAAAATCTGAAAAAAAAATCTCAGCATAGATATAAAAGTTATTAACATACGGGAAAATTTTCTTGCTCAAATAATAATTTGGGTCCCCTGTTCAAAAAAATATAAATCAAAAGACAAATCACTAACAACAATGAGATCTAAAATAAGTTTACAGAGCGGTGATTTTGTCTTTTTTACACAGGGCACCAAAAATGAAATTTTATTACAAAAGTTGGCACGGTTATACCAAACTTGTATATGTACCTTGGGGTTTGTTTTCAGATTTTTTAAAGTGATTTACTATATTTTTTTTAGAATTTTTTAACTGCGAAGAGCATGTGAGCTCGCGAGCCAAAACGCCCCTCCCGGGATGTATGTACTTTTATGTTTTATTATCACACTAAATAACATAGCGGTTGTATGCGTATGATTTATTCTCAATGATGGAACCTGTGACAAACCAAAAGCTGATTATCGACAAAAATAAGAATTATTGAACATGATTGGATAATGCATATCTAAGAAATTAGATAAATTCTTAGTTAAGCGAACTGATATTAATTGAGAAGCATGTTAGAAAGTGAGAATAGTCCACTTTGTTGGGAGAGGGAATTGGTTTCATTAGTTATGGTTGTATAATTATGCCAGCATTTACTCTTCTCTTTTTTTTGTTAAAAGAAAGTATGTACACTAATCTAATGGATGTTTTTTGTACCACAGCTAGTTGCTTCAAGGAATACTACCACATGATTAATATTTAATCAGGATGAAATTTATTGTGAAGAAAGCCTGACCTGGTTGATCCGGAAGGCCGGCCGCAATTGTGGCCGATTACATAAAGCTACGCTGCAGGTCGATACATGCAAGCAGCTCAGCATACGTTGATCGAATCTTCGTAGGCATCAGATGCGGCGCGTACGTGCGCGGCAACATATACTTGATTGGCCTAGCTTGTTATTGCTAAGCCAGTCTTGGAACTTCAACTTCTGAAACACCTGTAAGGGCAGGTATAGCTAGATTTCCATCCTATATTTGTGGAGGAATCGGCTTCCATGTAAAGTAGCACAGTTGTTCCAGGTTGAATCGCTGATGGTGTTCGATCCAGGAAGTGGCCCCACTCGACGTCCTTTAGTCCCAAATCGCAATAGCATGAGATTAACAATGAATCACAACTACACCGCAGAATTCTCGTGATCAAAACAAACAGTTTCGACGCGCACCAAAATCTGGAGGTTCGCCTGCTGAGAACCTTCATTCCGGTTCTCCATGGCTCTGACCACGCAGGATTAAATCCGAGGAACGTCGCTGCTGGCCGCCGATGTCCCGGGAGAGGGTTTCTGGGTTTGCAAGCTTTCTGAAGATTAATTGACTGTCGGGTATAGATCTCGTAAGAACATGAAAACCTTTTCTTTGGCGAGTCAAACTTGACCATATATCAAACATGGGCATGTGCTATCACGAGACGCGATTTTTTTTTTTTTTGGGAAACGTAACCTGAGTTGGTTGTACGTGTTGAAAACAACTGGTTTGTACCAGATTAATGTTTTACGTAACTTTTTCATCTTTTAATCTCAACCGTCAAATCCAAAATCAATAGACTATATATTTCTAACCCATGTGGATTAACGTGGTGTCTCCGTTAGAGTTCCGTATATTGCTTTTAGTATATAATAGATTTATTAATTAACTATTACTTAAATTAGTTAATCATTATTTTTGGATTCTGAAAATAAAGATGTGCGACATCATATCTCAAAGGTTAACAAGATTGACACCATGCTATTGTCAGTAAAACAATATTTGATTCTTAGAAGCTGAGAGTGGAGTAGTCTCAGGATGGGTGATCTCGTGGAAAGTATCAATTCAGATTGAAACAAGAGTGGTCGTTGTTAGAAATAATTTAGATTAAGGGAGAAAGATTAGAGATAGAAATAATAGAGACTAAATGAAAATAAAAATCGGAAAAAAAATAAAAAAATAGAAAAAAGTCGAGTCCCGGGTGGTAATACCACCCAGGACTAAAAGTCCTGCCCCGAGAGCGCCCCGGGAGCTCCCCGTGGGCTGCCCTCTAGTCCCGGTTCGTGGGCCGGCGGGACAAAAGGTTGGGCCTTTAGTCCCGGATAAGTAGTCCCGGATGGCCATCCGGGACTAGAGCCCTTTACGGACCGGGACTAGAGGCCCGTTTTCTACAAGTGTTATTTGATGAAATATACTTGCTATACTTGTGGCCTTGATACTACAATGAACGAAACTTGTGAGAATGATATTGCTACTGATAATCCATGCTACTTGGATAAATCTTATGATAATGCTCTTAATGATGGTCCTACGTTACTTGATGTTATAAATTATAATGCTACTGAAAATAGTATTGCTATAATGTTTCCTATATGTAACATCCAAGTATGAAAACTCCCTAGTTGTTTTGTTCTTTGTTTAATTTAAAGCAATGCAGCATGTCATCATCTCATTGCATTTGTTTTATTTCTGTTTGCATTGTTTTCATAATGAAGTTCAAACATTAATCAACCTTTTGTTTTCATACTTGCCTGTTACAATCTTTTCCAAATAAGAAATGCAAATCAAAACCTCAATTGCTTCCAAATAATTCATTAATGATCACTCATTAAATTGTTGCTTTTAATCAAACAAGTAATTCAATCAATTAATTCTAAATCACTTTCAAATTCAAACCAACTATTCAAATCAGTACCCATTTGAATCTATGAAATTCACCAAACAATTATACTCATTTAATCAAATTAAATCATAGGGGCCACCCTATTAAAATGCTTTGTTTTCATAATGTTTAATTAATATTAAAATTCTTTCAAATATTGGTTCAAATACAAACAGCAATTTAAATCTCAACTTTTTGCAAACCAATCTTGGCATTTGTTTGCTAATGTTCTAAATAGCTTAACCTAATTTTTCTAGAATTTTTACTAAACTAAAACCTATCCTTTTCTTCCAAATTTGTTTTCTGCAAAAAAATATAAAACAGAAAAAGAAAAAGGAGAAAAACTACAGCGCGCGCAGCACCTAAGCCTCTACCCAGCCCACCTAACCCTCCAACTCGCAGCCCAGCCCACTACAGCGCGCGCGTACCGCTTCGATATGCGTGCAATCGTTCTGTCCCGAGTGCGGCGGGCATCCGAGGCAGCCACGTCGCCGTACGGCGGGCTCCGACGGCCAGGGAGCTCCCCCGCGCCCTACTTATACCCCTAGGGCACAGCGAGCGCCGCCGGACCTAACCCTAGCCCCCTAGCCCTCTTCTCCGCCGCCAATTTCACCTCGCAGCCACCGTTCCCCTCTCTGTTCTTCCTCCCCGACGACCACCGCCTGAAACCACCCTCGCCGCCGTCGCCTTGCAGCCTCCCCCTCCTATCTAAGCACGGGAACTAAACCCCCTCGACACCCTCTCTCGGTTGGACACCCGCACACGCTCGGTGAACCCCGGAAACGCCGCCGCCGTCTGCTACCTCGTCGCCGGCCGCGCCACCCGAGCAGCTACATCCGCGCCAGATCCCGGTGAGCTAGCCACCATCTCCTCCTTTCCTCTCCTTCTGCCCTGCCTCGCAACCGTGCACGATTCCCGTACATCCTCACAACAGCGCACAACCAGCTCGAGCACGAGCACGTCGGAGAACGCCGGCGAGCCGCGATGTTCTGTCACTCGCGGAAGGATTTGTTCTTCAGAAAATTCAGATCCGCGCCTGTAACCTTTTCCTCCCTGCGCATCCGTTGTCTGACAAACAAACGCAGCAGCCGCACTGGTTCAGAGCACGCGCAGCGAGCGAGAGGTGCAGGGTTCGAGCCCCTGCCCTCGCGGGATTTTTCCCCCAATTTTTGCGGCCAAGCGCTGACAGGGAGGGCCCCCTGTCAGTCTCTCCCCTGCCACGCCAGCACACCAGGGCCCGTGGCCCACCCTGCAGTGGCTGCGGCTAGGGTGCTGGCCCATAACAAAAGTTTAAAACGTTTCTGTTTTATTTTCCAATTACTTTTAAATGGCAGAATAAAACACTAAACTTAAACCTTTAATAACTTTTAATCTATAAGTCCAATTAATAAAAGTTGTATATGTTTGTTGTTCCAAATTTAGTCATCTTTCCAAATGTTCCAATTGTGTTCTGTTTTGAATTTCCCAAATACATTTAAAATTCAAATTTGAATAATTCAAATGCAATTTGCTAAATTCAATAACTAATTCATTATTAATCCAATAAATGCAAATAAAATATGTGTTCCATACCATTTTGAATAACCTATTCAAATATAAATTTTGTTTCATGGTTTGAATAATTTAAATTGCCTAAATAATTTAAT
Source organism: Alopecurus myosuroides (assembly GCA_028641055.1). Lineage (NCBI taxonomy): Eukaryota > Viridiplantae > Streptophyta > Magnoliopsida > Poales > Poaceae > Alopecurus > Alopecurus myosuroides. The sequence continues at coordinate 2,565,047 of CM054057.1, forward strand.
ACTTGTTTAATTCATTTAAATTTGATAAAATCATAACTTGCTTAATATAAAATATTTTTTGAACATGCAAAATATGTTTTCAAACCATCGAAGTGTGAACTTTTCAAATGTGAGTTTGAATTTATGTTTTGAACAAATAAAATTCAAATAATATTCACACTTGTTTTAAGTTCAACTAAAACTTGTTTAATATTGTTTAATTCATAACAAATTCACCCTAATTCAAATTTCAATATTTGAAACATGTAATCCAACTAAAATTTGATGTTCTTTTCAAATATAAATTTTGTTAATTGTTTTGCACACTTTAACTTGATGAAAACAAAAAATTGTTTGTGTGACATGTTTAAGTAACCAAAACTTTCCAAACTTAATAAATGATTTCCAAAATTTGTTAAACCCTTTTACCACTTGCATCTTTTGTTGTTATTTTGTTGTTATCATCATGCATGCATCATGCTAACAACTTTCACATAATAATTAAATTGTAAATCATTTGTTCCACTTAATTCATGGACCCTTTCCCATATGCAACTCAAGATTGCATAGGGGTCCATCTTAATTGTGTTACATGTCACCTAGTTTATTTGATGCAACCATTAACTTGTCATGCATCATCTTGATTGTGCACAATGCCATGATAATGATTGTTTATATTTCGGTTTTGTTTGGTTGCTTCTTCTCGAATAGACGACGACGTTGAGACAGATGATCTTTACAGCACCCCTTCTGAGGATCTAGCTCAGTACCCGGCTGCTGAGTTTGCAGGCAAGTTATCACTCACATGAACCACTGTGTTCCTTTCAACCCTGGTTACCGATACTTTCCATTGTCTATTTTCTGCTAGCCTTAGTGGTAGTTGTTTCTGTTACGAACCTATCACATGAATCATTTAACCCTGATATTGCCTCACCACCCCTCCTATAACCCTATTGATTGAGCCAGTGTCTTACTAGTATGCTTAGGTTGTTTTTCTCGAGTCTGTTACCCGTTACTTTCAGTTACTATATCTTTATTATGTTCTGGGGCTCGATGTTTAATCAATCAATCAATCATGCTAATGGTATTGTTAAAATAATAATTTGATGATAAGGCACCGGCAGGAGGCCCTGTGTGGTTTTGAGGCCTGCTAGTGTCGACCCTAATAGGAAAAGGGTCTTGTCTACTGATCCATGATGAGCGCACTACCCGCATGTGGGAAGCGAGTATGGGCGCCCCCCTCAATTTGATTCGATTCGCATCTCGTCCAAATCATCTCATTTAGTTCGTGTTTTCCATTTGCCGCATGCATGTTTTTGCGAGCCCAGCGCAGGGTGGAACTTTCGTAGTCGGCATATAGGGGGACACGGTCTTAGAGTGCTATGAGGGTCCCTTTTCTTCGGGGCTTGATTAGCCGTGCGCCCAAGGTGCTTTGGGCTTGATGCGAAGAAGAGTCGAGTTGTGTTGAGTGCCCCGCTTGGTGGGAGGCATCCCATCTGGCGGGTTATTCATACGTGTACGACCAAATTGGTGCAACCCTGCAAGGATAATCTTCTCGAGAAGCCGTGTTTTCCGCGGTTATGGTTAACTTGGTGAAAGTACTGGCTAACAGGTACTCAGGACAACTCAAACCTAATGATTCACAATCTCACACCCCATGATTAACAACTTGACTAGTAATAGGATTATTGACTCAATAACTTGATTCATCTTTAATCCAACTGTGTGAGTTATCCTCGGATTGCTTCTTTGGATAAGGGGCGAGATCCAGGATGGGTTTGTTTGAAGTTATCTTTTAGTTGGTTACAACACTCGATCTTATCCCCTTTCTGATAGTTGGAAGTGGTAGAATCTCTGTAGTTGGTTAGTGCAGCCAGTTGCAGCATCTTTTATATCCCCTTCCTTCCTTTGAACCCAAGTCATCTGTGCTTGTGTTGACGGGCTATACCTTGGTGAACTGTGAGTCTTGCTTGCCAGTACGTCTATGTACTGACCCCTTTGGGGCTGTGGTTTCCACAGACTACGCTTACGAGGATCCAGGTGACGGCTACTACGTGGAGTTTGACGAGGCTGCTGACGAGTAGTTAGCGGACCCGGGCAGGATCCGAGACATCGTGGATGGGATCCGTATTTATTTCAGTTTCCGGCTTCTTAAGCCTCTTTTGATTTGTCTGTACTCAGACCCCTTTGAATGCTTCCGCTGAGATGTAATGATGTTATGTTGGGACATGTGTCCTCTGGATGATTGTATTTGCTATCTCTGCTCTAGTGAGAGCTATTTGCAACTTATTTCAATCTTTTGTGTCTTAGAGGCATGTTGTGTTATCCTTTTGTTCAAAGCCGTTGACGTACCATGTGTGTATGGTATGAAGTACGTCAATGGTAGTGTCCTGATTTCTACGGGATAGTTTACATCGACGGTGAACAGTAGCGATGGGTTGTCACACATAAGTGTTGGCCTACTCGTAAGAGGACGCGGGTGCCGGTAAGCCCCGTAATCCCATCAGAATACTGTTCAGTTCGTACGGTGAGTATCCTCTAGAAGTCCGGGTGCGACAAATGGTATCAGAGCCTGTCTGCCTGTAGGATCCCTTTTTACTGGTCGCAGTTGAGTCTAGAAACTATTTTGTAGCTATATAGGAAAAATGAAACGTGAGAGTAGGAATTCTGCCATTTTTCTTCTTTCCCCACCCACCCACCCTTTTCTGGTAAGGAAGTGCAACGTTGTTTTCTGTTCTCACCTAAACTTTCAAGTTAGGATTTCACGTGTTTTGGGTTCTCCGTAGTACCTCAGGAGTTTTTGGTCTCGTGTTTCCCGATGTTGCTTCAATATCCTGTTCTTTTCAACATCCTTATCGTCCGTTGAACCTTGTTGTTGCTTTCCACTTCAGTTCTCTACCGGCGTCTAATCAAAACTTCCCCGATCATCTGCAGATGGATCTCAGGTTCTACCCACAGGTGGTTCAGATGACTCGTTGTGAGAGCACCGCCGGTTATCCGGAGATGCTGAGAGACATGGTCACTTATCTGGGGTTCCATTGGGCACCAAAGTACCAGGTCTACGAGCAGCAGCGAGAGTTTGACCAGACCTACTACCAGGCTATCGTCTACATTCTGTCAGATGATGGCATGAGCGTTGTCCACCGCTACGAGGCAGTAGGTTCCACAGTGGATATGGCCGTGCAGCAGGCAGCTTACGTGAGCCTCACCGTCCTCCGTGCTGACTACTGGGGATTTGACGATTCTATCTATCGCCACATCCCCCGTGGTTACATCACGTCAGCGGGAGCTCACTTCACCCTCCACGACAACCTGGATGTCTACGAGCATGATAACACCAGGCTGCACACCACCGCTCAGTTTGTGAGGCACAGTGACGCTGTTGCCACCACACTTTCTCAGGAGTTAGCCTCAGTCAGGGAGCAGCTATACCTCGCTTTGACTCGTCTAGCTACGTACACCACAGACTTTGTTGGAGATGAGCGCTTTGCCCGTTTCCATCAGACAGTTGGACGTAGTTTACCAGATGCTGGAGGTTACGAGCCGATCAGAGGTCCACTCCTCAACCTCGGAGCGGGTTACACTGGGATTCCACGCTTTGGAGCACAGGGAGACGACGCTTTCTACTTCACCACACCGAGAGTTGCTCTCAGAGCAGTCCCGATCTACGTGGATCGTCGTTTTACCTACTTCCGTGGGATTCCTCCGCACCGTATCTCTCGTCGTACTACTCACCGCCGTCCTGCGTGATGAGCATGGGAGTACCGATGTATCCATTCCTAGCTATGTTTAGTTATCCTTTGTATTTCGAACCATGTATTTGTGTGTTGGATATTCTGATGTATTGGAACATGTGATGATGTACCTGTTGGTTATCTATTGATGCGTCGGAATAATCTATCTTTCGGTTACCAAGTCTATCCTTTTCTATTGTTGTGCTAAATTGCATGTCTGTTCAGGATGCCACCAACAAGGAGCAACCCGCCTGAACCACCTCCGCTCACGGAGCTGTTGACTCAGATGACTCAGGTCGTGGCTCAGATGGCCCAGATCCAGGCTAACCAGCACAACAACCAGAATGCTCCGCGAGTCAGCATCAAGGAGTTTCTGAGCATGGGGCCGAGAGCTTTCGTGGCAACACGTGAGCCTCTGGATGCTGATGACTGGATCAGGGAGATGAACAGGGCTCTGGACATAGCTCACGTTGCTGAGGAGGATAAAGTCAAGTATGCCACCTACCTACTGAAGGGCCAGGCAGCTACCTGGTGGGAGAACTACCAGACCATGAGAGCTGGCTATCCTATCACCTAGGGATGTTTCAAGGATGCCTTCCTGAAGCACCACATCCCAGATGGTCTCATGGAAAGGATGCGTGAGGAATTTTTCTCTCTCAGACAGGGCACGCTGGACGTCATTGGCTACCAGAACGAGTTCAATCGTCTCGCTCGATACGCTGGTGATGAGGTGTCCACTGAAGCCAAGAAGATGGCAAGGTTCCGCCGAGGTTTTAACCCGAAACTGAAGTACGCTCTCACCAACATCAGGTGCAAGGACTTCGAGGAGCTCGTGAACACCGCGCTCAATGAGGAGAATGGGCCCAAGGCGTTCGAAGAGTCCCGTAAGCACTCGCGTGAGGGTGGTTCCTCCTCCAACATGACCACCCCTCCGCAGAAGCGCCGAATCTGGGTGCCAAATGCTGCTGTCACTAGGGCTCCATATGCCCAAGCTTCTCCAGGCTTTGCTCCCTGCCCACCCAACCCAGCTCAGATGCAGGGTCAGAGGGTTCCAATGGGCCAGCCAAGGCCAGGTCCTTCTCGTGTCGTCACTTGCTTCAAGTGCAAGGATACTGGACACTATGCTGATAAGTGCACTCAGAGGCAGCTACCTCCACCTCCTCGCCCCAACACCAACCAGGCAATGGTTCGTGCTCCCCCGGCTAAAGCCTTCAACTCCAACAACAGGCCAGCCGGGAGGACCGCGAGGGTGAATCATATAAAGGCCGACAAAGCTGAGGAAGCTGCTGACGTCGTTCTCGGTATATTACCTGTAAACTCTTTTCCAGCTAAAGTGTTGTTTGATACTGGAGCATCGCATTCTTTTGTGTCAAAGATCTTTGCTACAACGTACAACCTAGCTCTGGTTCCGCTAAGCAATCAAATCTATGTTCACTCTCCCGGAACAAAAATGATTACTTCCAAGATAAGCATGGACAATCAAATCCTAATTGGAGGTCGCATATTCCTTGCTTCACTCATGTTGCTGGGAAATTCTGACATTGATGTCATTCTGGGTATGGATTGGTTGAAGACCCACAAAGCAAAAATTGACTGTGCTCAAAAGTCAATAATTCTATCCCACCCTTCAGGCCAGATAGTCTATTCTCCGTATGGATCAAGTTTTGTTCAGCTGTTCAACCTCGATGCTAAACCTCTTCCTGCAATTGAGAATGTTCCGGTGGTTTGTGAATTCCCTGACGTCTTTCCAGAAGAATTGCCAGGGATGCCTCCGGACAGAGCAGTTGAGTTCGTGATCGAGCTTGAGCCAGGTACTGCTCCAATCTCTAAGCATCCATACAAGATAGCTCCTCCTGAACTGAAATTGTTGAAGGAGCAAATCGATATGTACATGGAGAAAGGTTACATTCAGCCTAGTTCCTCCACTTGGGGTTGCCCAACTCTGTTTGTTTCCAAGAAGGATCAAACAAAAAGACTCGTGGTTGACTATCGTCCTCTCAACGAGAAAACCATCAAGAACAAGTATCCAATTCCTCGTATCGATGATCTTTTTGATCAACTTGCTGGAGCCTCAATATTCTCAAAGTTGGACTTGAGGATGGGTTACCATCAAATAAAGATCAGAAAGGAAGATATTCCTAAGACAGCTTTCACCACTCGTTACGGTCTATATGAATACACCGTCATGTCCTTTGGTCTCACCAATGCACCGGCGACATTCTCTCGACTAATGAATTCTGTCTTCCATGAATACCTCGACAAGTTCGTTGTGGTATATCTCGATGACATTCTGGTCTACTCAAAATCCGAGGAAAAGCATGGAGATCACCTTCGTCTCACTCTCATGAAACTTCGCGAGCATCGTCTATATGCCAAGTTCTCCAAGTGTGAGTTCTGGATTCCAGAAGTTTCTTACCTTGGTCATATCATCTCTGCCAAAGGCATAGCCATTGACCCGGAAAAGGTTAAGGCAATTGTTGACTGGAAACCCCCTAAGACGGTGAAGCAAGTCAGAAGTTTTCTTGGCTTGGCTAGCTATTGCCGTCGTTTCGTCCAAAACTTTTCCAAGATTGCCAAACCTCTCACTGATCTCACAAAGAAGGACAAGAAGTTCGTTTGGACTCCACAATGTGATGAAAGTTTCAATCTCCTGAAGGCTAAACTCACTTCCACACCTGTTCTGGTTGGCCCAGATACTACCAAACCTTTCCAGATATTCTGCGATGCATCTCTCCAAGGTCTAGGTGCAGTTCTTATGCAAGAACATCAAGTTGTGGCTTATGCTTCACGTCAGTTGAACCCACATGAGAAAAACTATCCCACACATGATCTTGAACTTGCAGCAGTTGTGTTTGCCCTCAAGAAATGGAGACAATACTTGTTGGGTAACAAAACTGAAATCTTTTCCGATCATAAGAGTCTGAAATACATCTTCACTCAGCCAGATCTGAACCTTAGGCAAAGGAGATGGATTGAGAAGATTAAAGACTTTGATCTCACCATTTCTTACACTCCAGGCAAGGCTAATGTTATGGCCGATGCTCTCAGTCGCAAGTCATATTGCAATAATCTCATGATCATGGAAAGCCAATCTCCACTTCATGAAGAATTCCAGAAGCTGAACCTTGGTCTTGTCCCTCAAGGCTACCTTGCTAGCTTGACAGCCAGTCCAACTCTCGAGGACAAGATTCGTTCTGAACAACTTCGTGATACTGAAATCAAGAAGATTGTAGAGCACATCAAGGAAGGCAATGATAAATTCAAGTCCTTCTCAATTGATGACAAGGGAACTGTGTTCTTCGAAGGACGCATTGCAGTTCCTCGGATCCAAAGTCTCAAGGATATCATTCTCAAGGAGGCTCATGAAACTCCTCTCTCCATCCACCCTGGAAGCACAAAGATGTACCAGTATCTCAAGACTCTGTATTGGTGGCCTGGCATGAAGCGTGAAATTGCTCAATACGTTTCTGAATGCGAAGTTTGTCAACGTGTTAAGGCAGTCCATCAGAAAACAGCCGGTCTTCTACAACCTCTCAAAATTCCTAAGTGGAAGTGGGACATGATTGAAATGGACTTCGTTACTGGGTTTCCAAAGTCCAGGAAGGGCAACGATGCAATCTTCGTTGTTATTGATCGTCTCACTAAAGTAGCTCACTTCTTTGCTGTCAAGGAAACTATCTCAGCTAGCCAGTTAGCAGAGCTCTACACAGCAAGGATTGTTCCTCTTCATGGTGTTCCATTGGAAATAAGCTCAGACCGTGGAAGTATCTTCACTTCTCATTTCTGGAAAAGCTTTCAAGAAGCTTTGGGCACTAAACTTCTGTTCAGCACAGCTTATCACCCTCAGTCTCAGGGGCAAGTCGAAAGAGTCAATCAGATTCTAGAGGATATGCTCAGAGCATGTGGTCTCTCCTTTGGCATGAAATGGGAGGATTGCCTTCCATATGCTGAATTCTCCTACAACAACAGCTTCCAGGCAAGCCTAGGCATGGCACCATTTGAGGCACTGTATGGTCGCAGATGCAGGAGTCCAATCAATTGGTCTGGAGCTGGTGAACGTTCACTCTTAGGCCCTGACATTGTTAAGGAAGCCGAGGAGAAAGTTCGTATCATTCGCGACAATCTCAGGATTGCTCAGTCTCGTCAGAAGAGCTATTATGACAGCAAGCACCGGGACATGGTCTATGCACCTAGTGACAAAGCATATCTCCGTGTAACTCCCCTCAGAGGCACTCATCATTTTGGTGTGAAAGGAAAGCTTGCACCAAGATACATTGGTCCTTTCAACATTCTCTCAAGGCGGGCAGAAAATGCCTATCGTCTTGAACTTCCAGAAAAACTATCCAAGGTGCACGATGTGTTCCACGTGTCACAACTCAAGAAGTGTTTCAAAGATCCAGATCGTGCAGTTGATCATGATTCCATTGAACTGCAAGATGATCTATCTTATGAGGAGCACCCTATTCGTATTCTCGATGAGACCGAGCGTAAGACTCGCAACAAGAGCACCAAGTTCTTGAAAGTGCAGTGGTCGCATCATTCCGATAAAGAGGCAACGTGGGAGACCGAAGAGGATCTTCGCAAGAAGTATCCGGACCTTTTCATTTCTCAGTAGGAATCTCGGGGCGCGATTCCTTCAAGGGGGGCGTTTTGTAACATCCAAGTATGAAAACTCCCTAGTTGTTTTGTTCTTTGTTTAATTTAAAGCAATGCATCATGTCATCATCTCATTGCATTTGTTTTATTTCTGTTTGCATTGTTTTCATAATGAAGTTCAAACATTAATCAACCTTTTGTTTTCATACTTGCCAGCTGTTACAATCTTTTCCAAATAAGAAATGCAAATCAAAACCTCAATTGCTTCCAAATAATTCATTAATGATCACTCATTAAATTGTTGCTTTTAATCAAACAAGTAATTCAATCAATTAATTCTAAATCACTTTCAAATTCAAACCAACTATTCAAATCAGTACCCATTTGAATCTATGAAATTCACCAAACAATTATACTCATTTAATCAAATTAAATCATAGGGGCCACCCTATTAAAATGCTTTGTTTTCATAATGTTTAATTAATATTAAAATTCTTTCAAATATTGGTTCAAATACAAACAGCAAATTAAATCTCAACTTTTTGCAAACCAATCTTGGCATTTGTTTGCTAATGTTCTAAATAGCTTAACCTAATTTTTCTAGAATTTTTACTAAACTAAAACCTATCCTTTTCTTCCAAATTTGTTTTCTGCAAAAAAAATATAAAACAGAAAAAGAAAAAGGAGAAAAACTACAGCGCGCGCAGCACCTAAGCCTCTACCCAGCCCACCTAACCCTCCAACTCGCAGCCCAGCCCGCTACAGCGCGCGCGTACCGCTTCGATATGCGTGCAATCGTTCTGTCCCGAGTACGGCGGGCATCCGAGGCAGCCACGTCGCCGTACGGCGGGCTCCGACGGCCAGGGAGCTCCCCCGCGCCCTACTTATACCCCCTAGGGCACAGCGAGCGCCGCCGGACCTAACCCTAGCCCCCTAGCCCTCTTCTCCGCCGCCAATTTCACCTCGCAGCCACCGTTCCCCTCTCTGTTCTTCCTCCCCGACGACCACCGCCTGAAACCACCCTCGCCGCCGTCGCCTTGCAGCCTCCCCCTCCTATCTAAGCACGGGAACTAAACCCCCTCGACACCCTCTCTCGGTTGGACACCCGCACACGCTCGGTGAACCCCGGAAACGCCGCCGCCGTCCGCTACCTCGTCGCCGGCCGCGCCACCCGAGCAGCTGCATCCGCGCCAAATCCCGGTGAGCTAGCCACCATCTCCTCCTTTCCTCTCCTTCTGCCCTGCCTCGCAACCGTGCACGATTCCCGTACATCCTCACAGCAGCGCACAACCAGCTCAAGCACGAGCACGTCGGAGAACGCCGGCGAGCCGCGATGTTCTGTCAGTCGCGGAAGGATTTGTTCTTCAGAAAATTCAGATCCGCGCCTGTAACCTTTTCCTCCCTGCGCATTCGTTGTCTGACAAACAAACGCAGCAGCCGCACTGGTTCAGAGCACGCGCAGCGAGCGAGAGGTGCAGGGTTCGAGCCCCTGCCCTCGCGGGATTTTTCCCCCAATTTTTGCGGCCAAACGCTGACAGGGAGGGCCCCCTGTCAGCCTCTCCCCTGCCACGCCAGCACACCAGGGCCCGTGGCCCACCCTGCAGTGGCTGCGGCTAGGGTGCTGGCCCGTAACAAAAGTTTAAAACGTTTCTGTTTTATTTTCCAATTACTTTTAAATGGCAGAATAAAACACTAAACTTAAACCTTTAATAACTTTTAATCTATAAGTCCAATTAATAAAAGTTGTATATGTTTGTTGTTCCAAATTTAGTCATCTTTCCAAATGTTCCAATTGTGTTCTGTTTTGAATTTCCCAAATACATTTAAAATTCAAATTTGAATAATTCAAATGCAATTTGCTAAATTCAATAACTAATTCATTATTAATCCAATAAATGCAAATAAAATATGTTTTCCATACCATTTTGAATAACCTATTCAAATATAAATTTTGTTTCATGGTTTGAATAATTTAAATTGCCTAAATAATTTAATACTTGTTTAATTCATTTAAATTTGATAAAATCATAACTTGCTTAATATAAAATATTTTTTGAACATGCAAAATATGTTTTCAAACCATCAAAGTGTGAACTTTTCAAATGTGAGTTTGAATTTATGTTTTGAACAAATAAAATTCAAATAATATTCACACTTGTTTTAAGTTCAATTAAAACTTGTTTAATATTGTTTAATTCATAACAAATTCATCCTAATTCAAATTTCAATATTTGAAACATGTAATCCAAATTAAATTTGATGTTCTTTTCAAATATAAATTTTGTTAATTGTTTTGCACACTTTAACTTGATGAAAACAAAAAATTGTTTGTGTGACATGTTTAAGTAACCAAAACTTTCCAAACTTAATAAATGATTTCCAAAATTTGTTAAACCCTTTTACCACTTGCATCTTTTGTTGTTATTTTGTTGTTATCATCATGCATGCATCATGCTAACAACTTTCACATAATAATTAAATTGTAAATCATTTGTTCCACTTAATTCATGGACCCTTTCCCATATGCAACTCAAGATTGCATAGGGGTCCATCTTAATTGTGTTACATGTCACCTAGTTTATTTGATGCAACCATTAACTTGTCATGCATCATCTTGATTGTGCACAATGCCATGATAATGATTGTTTATATTTCTGTTTTGTTTGGTTGCTTCTTCTCTAATAGACGACGACGTTGAGACAGACGATCTTTACAGCACCCCTTCTGAGGATCTAGCTCAGTACCCGGCTGCTGAGTTTGCAGGCAAGTTATCACTCACATGAACCACTGTGTTCCTTTCAACCCTGGTTACCGATACTTTCCGTTGTCTATTTTCTGCTAGCCTTAGTGGTAGTTGTTTCTGTTACGAACCTATCACATGAATCCTTTAACCCTGATATTGCCTCACCACCCCTCCTACAACCCTATTGATTGAGCCAGTGTCTTACTAGTATGCTTAGGTTGTTTTGCTCGAGTCTGTTACCCGTTACTTTCAGTTACTATATCTTTATTATGTTCTGGGGGCTCGATGTTTAATCAATCAATCAATCATGCTAATGGTATTGTTAAAATAATAATTTGATGATAAGTCACCGGCAGGAGGCCCTGTGTGGATTTGAGGCCTACTAGTGTCGACCCTAATAGGAAAAGGGTCTTGTCTACTGATCCGTGATGAGCGCACTACCCGCATGTGGGAAGCGAGTATGGGCGCCCCCCTCAATTTGATTCGATTCGCATCTCGTCCAAATCATCTCATTTAGTTCGTGTTTTCCATTTGCCGCATGCATGGTTTTGCGAGCCCAGCGCAGGGTGGAACATTCGTAGTCGGCATATAGGGGGACACGGTCTTAGAGTGCTATGAGGGTCCCTTTTCTTCGGGGCTTGATTAGCCGTGCGCCCAAGGTGCTTTGGGCTTGATGCGAAGAAGAGTCGAGTTGTGTTGAGTGCCCCGCTTGGTGGGAGGCATCCCATCTGGCGGGTTATTCATACGTGTACGGCCAAATTGGTGCAACCCTGCAGGGATAATCTTCTCGAGAAGCCGTGTTTTCCGCGGTTATGGTTAACTTGGTGAAAGTACTAGCTAACAAGTACTCAGGACAACTTAAACCTAATGATTCACAATCTCACACCCCATGATTAACAACTTGACTAGTAATAGGATTATTGACTCAATAACTTGATTCATCTTTAATCCAATTGTGTGAGTTATCCTCGGATTGCTTCTTTGGATAAGGGGCGAGATCCAGGATGGGTTTGTTTGAAGTTATCTTTTAGTTGGTTACAACACTCGATCTTATCCCCTTTCTGATAGTTGGAACTGGTAGAATCTCTGTAGTTGGTTAGTGCAGCCAGTTGCAACATCTTTTATATCCCCTTCCTTCCGTTGAACCCAAGTCATCTGTGCTTGTGTTGACGGGCTATACCTTGGTGAACTTTGAGTCTTGCTTGCCAGTACGTCTATGTACTGACCCCTTTGGGGCTGTGGTTTCCGCAGACTACGCTTATGAGGATCCAGGTGACGGCTACTACGTGGAGTTTGACGAGGCTGCTGACGAGTAGTTAGCGGACCCGGGCAGGATCCGAGACATCGTGGATGGGCTCCGTCTTTATTTCAGTTTCCGGCTTCTTAAGCCTATTTGGATTTGTCTGTACTCAGACCCCTTTGAATGCTTCCGTTGAGATGTAATGATGTTATGTTGGGACATGTGTCCTCTGGATGATTGTATTTGCTATCTCTGCTCTAGTGAGAGCTATTTGCAACTTATTTCAATCTTTTGTGTCTTAGAGGCATGTTGTGTTATCCTTTTGTTCAAAGCCGTTGACGTACCATGTGTGTATGGTATGAAGTACGTCAATGGTAGTGTCCTGATTTCTACGGGATAGTTTACATCGACGGTGAACAGTAGCGATGGGTTGTCACACATAAGTGTTGGCCTACTCGTAAGAGGACGCGGGTGCCGGTAAGCCCCATAATCCCATCAGAATACTGTTCAGTTCGTACGGTGAGTATCCTCTAGAAGTCCGGGTGCGACACTATACCTTTTATAAGTGATCAATCATCTTGTTTTACTATAGCTAAAAGTGGGAAAAAAGGGGAGCTGGTTTTAAATTTTTATCCCACTATTTTTGAGCTTGATATGAATTGTGTGCTTTTAGACCATGACAAACATGCTTTATGTGATAATTATGTTGTTGAGTTTGTTCATGATGCTACTGAAAATTATTATGAGAGAGGAAAATATGGTTCTAGGAATTTCCATGTCACTAAAACACCTCTTTTTTTTTGAAATTTTTGAAGTTGCTCTTGTTCTACTTTCCCATTTCTAGATTGAGCTTCTTCACAAGATTTCTTGATGCAAAGGAAGTGGGTTAGAATTAAATTTTTTATATACTTGCTTTTTGATGCTCTATTTTCTTAATTCATATTTCTTATATGAGCATCTTGTTCACGCAAAAATACTTGATTCCACTTTTCTGGGCCTAGCTAAAAGGCGTTAAATAAAAGCACTTCTTGGGAGATAACCCATGGTTTTATTTTTGTTTTGTTTTTTTTTCTGTTTTCTTTGAGTCAAGGGGTTGTATACTTCCGTAGCAACTACTTTGTATCTTTCTTTTCCTTTTTTAGTAGTACCAAGTAAGGTTTTTGACAAGAGTTGGAGTTGGTTTTCGGATTCTGCGCAGGAAACAGATTTCTGCTGTCCACCATAAAAAATCATATCAAATCCTAGAAGATCATAATGATCTGAATTTTTTTGTGCTTATTCCTCATATAATTACGCAACTTTTCCAATCTTTAAGTTTTTCGATCTGAGCAACATAACACTGGTAGAAAAAAGGCCTTCCATACACCCCCTTCAGTCCCCAAATTATGTGCACCATGACTAAAGGGGTTTTAGTCCCGGTTCGGGAGGCGACCCGCGACTGAAGGTCTTGCGCCGCGGTTTGGGAAGCGCGTGGAGGGCTTTAATTCCGGTTGGCCTGGCCACCCGCGACTAATGATCCAGTCTGCTGGCCTCCCTGTCTTTAGTCCCGGTTGGCCTGGCCACCCGCGACTAAAGATCCAAACTGCCCGCCTCCCGCACGGTTTTATTTCGCGAGCGAGAGGCAGAAGGCCCTTGCTAGAGTGCGCACCCGAGACTCTCTGTTTCTTCTTCCTCTCTTCTCTTCTTCCTCTCTTCTTCCTCCACCAAGCACCCATGGGTTCACCCGTTTGGAACCTTCTCCGTGTGTCCACACCATGCCATAAGAATCTCGACGTGGCCTACACCAATATGTGCGATAAGCTCCCCGGTGCTCTTAAGCATTTGAGCAATCTCCATGAAGAAGCCGATGAACACCATAAGTTCTTCGGGCTTGATCTAGAGTATACGGCGAATCAACGGGATGTTGCCGTCATTCAGATTGCCTTCAAGGAGATCGTTTTGGTCTTCCACTGGGCAAGGTAACGCACACGTACAGTCTCTCTTGTAGGATAGTGTTGCATTTTCGATTTGTTTGTTGCATTGGAAGAATAGACGTGTTGCAACATATCTAACACGTGTTTTATTTTTGTTGTTGCAGTAGTTCAAAGCAATCTCCAGAACTTGTTGATTGTCTTGTCAACAAGGGGTACGACTTCTGTAGTGTTGACATCCCTCAAGACCGGCAGAAGTTGATGCGCTTGGGTATTGAGATACCTGAAGATCACTACATTGATCTTCAAGACCTTATCCATTTTGATGAGCTGTACGGGCACAAGACCGGGATGGCTCCGATGGCAACTGCCTTCATCCACGCCGACTACAAAACCATGAAGACTCGTTTCCCCTCGAAGAATCACATGTATTAGGGAAGAACCCACTGGACCGGATCAATCTCGATTATGCAGCAATAGATGTATACGTTGCCTTCGAGTTGTTCCGCATCTACTCTTCGGAGCTCGAGTAGATGTTGTTTGTGTACCGCATCTTGCGTTCGATATATGTAATGGATATATTATGTAATGGATATATGTCTTTCTATTAATTTCTATATTATTTCTATATTCATTCCTAGCTATATTATTTCTATATTATGTCAAATACACATGTCAAAACAAACAAACAAAAACACATCAAGATAACAAAACAGAAAAACTACCGTTTATATATCTGTTCACCAAAAACAAATCTAGAGGTCCAAAAATTAATCTAAGCCAGCAAAACATAGATCTAGTCAATACCAAACTCATCCTGTTGGATTTACTTCAAAATTCATTTTTGAACTCATTCTAAAAATCATAGAAGAGCCTACTGGTCTTTTATTAAAAAGGATGGTATTTTTATTTGGTTGTTGACCTTGATGTGAGGCTAAGTGCTATGAATAGATCTTTTCAATATCTATCCAGAACATTTTAGTTTGTCCATTTTGGTTATGTATTTTAAAAGTTAGGTTCAAATCATTCTCACAGATAGTCATTGCCAAAACAGTTATTGTGTCCAAACTAATAGTCGAAACTTGGATCTGCAAATTTTATATGGTTTAGATTTCATATGGTTTGGTTCATGAATTTTATCAGATTTTATTTTGCATTTAGGAAAGGCGAAAATGAATTAGTTTTATTTTTCTGAATTTTTTGATATATTATTTGTATTTTAAGATTTTAAAATGAATTAGTATTATTTTTCTGAATATTTTGATATATTATTTGTATTTTTAAGATTTTAAAATAAATTAGTTTTATTTTTCTGAATATTTTGATATATTATTTGTATTTTTAAGATTTTAAAATGAATTAGTTTATATTTTTCTGAATATTTTTTAGAAATAATACAAATTAAAAAGTTAATGTTTATTTATTTATTCAAAATTATTAATTACATCATTACTTTTGTTTATTAAAAGATTTATTTGATATTCAGACAATAAAGAAATGTGGCATCGACCAACATATTAATAGGATTGATATGATACTAGTATCACATACATGCGTGCGAAACACTTGGATGCGGGACGGGATGGAACTCGGAAGTTAAGCGTGCTAGTGCTAGAGTAGTGGGAGGATGGGTGACCGAGCGGGAAGTTTGACCACGAGTAAGAAATTTGACTAGAGATAATTGTAGTTAGACATTAAGAAAATAATAAAAATTCTGAAAAAAAGGGAGTGAAAAAAGGGAGTGAAAAAAAGGGAGTGAAAAATTGGAGTGAAAAATAACTAGAAACCCAAATGAATTATAGAAATAACGAAATAGCATATAGTCCCGGTTCGTGTGGCCAACCGGGACTAAAGCTCCTCCGCCCCCGGCGCACGCCACCCGCCCACGTGGACGGGCCTTTAGCCGCGGTTCGTAAGATGGGCAACTAAAGGGGGGGGGCCTTTAGTCGCGCCTATTTAGTCCCGGTTGTGCGGCCGGGATTAATGGCCTTTGCGAACCGTGACTATAGGCCTATTTTCTACCAGTGTAAGTGCCCTGAAAAAATTCGTCTTTACAGACTGTTCTGGTTTTGACAGATTCTGCCATTTTTCTTAAGTTTGCTCTTTTGCGATGTCAAGTAGATTTCTTTACTTCACGAAACATAAGTGAATGTAGCTAATGTTTAAAAGTATAAATAGCCCTTGTGCCATACGGAACCCATGGATTTTTATTTGTTGCACTAACTCTCTAATATGAATTACTGTTTGAGTATGGTGTGAAGGAAGTTTTAAAGTGTCAAGAGAAGACGTGATATATGTGATCAAGAAGAGTTCAAGGTCAAAGATTGGGGATGCCCCCGTGGTTCATCCAAGCATATTTTTATAATACTCAAGCATCTAAGTTTGGGGATGCCCAAGACATCCCCTTCTTCATCAACTATCTATCAGGTCACTTCTCGTGAAACTATATTTTTATCCGCTCACATCATATGAAGTTTACTTGGAGCGTCTGATTTTATTTTGTTTGTCTTTTGTTTTGTTTTATTTTCCTTGCTGCAATAATATCATTGGACCTATCATCCTTGTTTGGGATAGAGACACGCTCCTCTTTTTCATTTGAATACTTGTTATGCTAGTATTCTTAGTTTTTCTTCTAGTTACTGCAAAAATTCATGTTTAGCTCTTGTTTTTGTTGCATCTCTTATTCAGAGTTGTTAGTTTTAGTAGTGTTATGTGAGAAATCTCATGTTTTCTTGCTGTAGCATGTATATGATTTTTCGTAAAGCATGTTTTGTATGGTGCTTGTTGGGAAAAGAAACTGCTGCTTGAGGTTGAATTTTTAACTATGCAAGTAGAAGCTGGTATAGATCGCGGCTAGAAATTTTTCATATCATGCTAGATGTTATTTTAGTCCTAAAGCCTTGTGATAATTGAGTAGCATGATTAGCCTCAAATAGCTGAGGGTGTTTAATGTGCCATTGAAAGAATCATGAGTTGTTCTTGTCATATTGAATCATAAATTTGTGGTGTTCTCCTTTGGATGATTTATTTGGTTGACTTGGCGCATGCTCACACCATGTTTATGACTATGAACCAGTCACGAATAGCCTCCATGATCATTTAGTTTTAGAATTTGTGGTGCCACTTATGCTTTGATTAATGTTGTTTATGTCGCTATGCATGATTATGGCTCTTATGCTCTCTTGATTTGTCGCTCCCAGTCTTTTGCTTGCCTCCACCTCTACTAAGTATGAGCTATACTCGTGCACCCAACTCCCTAAAACCAAAGTTTTCCCTATTGTGTCTATCATACCTACCTACATGTGGTAATTAACCGTCACTCCAAAGTAAATTGCTCATGTGTTACCTTTAGAACTTTCAAAATTACTCTTGTTTTGTGCTCCTGTTTTACCTCACGAGGACGTAAATAGAGAATCTGTGTCTCACTTGTTGATTGCACTTTCACACCATGGACTAGTGGCTTCATCCTCTTATCCAATGATAGAAGAGCTGGCAGTGGGGTGCCTAGCCCCAAATTAATAACACAAATTCTCTTCACTATTTTTCCCCTGATTTATCTGTCAAAGCATAATTGTGTTAACAAAAGAGAAAGGGGGATGGCCTTCTACCTAGATGCGTGCTTCTATGGGAGCCGCTCTTGTGAAGTCTAGTTGGTTTGTGACGTACTGTATTTTAAGTTTACCATTCATTGACATTAGCATACACCTCCCTTAAAAAATAGACACTCCTCCACGGTATGTGATTGTTGGCAGGCACCCGAGGATTCGGTTAGCCATGGTTTGTGAAAGATGGTTGGGAGGAGTGTCAAGTGTTTATACCTCTGTTTAATAAAATAAAAGCTCTATCACATGAGTGATCCATGATTCCCTCTGCGAAGGGCCTTTCTTTTACTTTTATGTTGAGTCTCCATCTTCTAACTTTATGCACGCTTGAGACAGCATAGTTTCCATTGTGAGTTTTATGTGCATTTTTCCTAGAAACATTATTAATTGATTCATGATGTGTTATTGCTTGTTCTCTAATTATCTGTTGTAGTCTTCCTCATGAACTTTGAAGGTGTCCTGGCATTTAAGAACTAGCGAAATATCACTTTGCCATGCTTTCTCTATACTTGAAACAAACGTATATCTTTCTTTGAATTGTTATTCATGATATTTTATTTGAGTTACTTCTCATGATGCAAAGTGATTGCTATGCTTTATTATTAAAGTTTTATTTATGATGCTTGTGTTGAAGTTCTATGATCTCATCTTACTTATGCTTTTAAATTATTGATGATCAAGTTTATGTTGGTAGCATGTCACCTCAGAAATTATAGTGTTTTTATCGTTTACCTACTCGAGGACGAGTAGGAACTAAGCTTCGGGATGTTGATACGTCATAAACGTATCCTTAATTTCTGATGTTCCATGTTGTTTTCTTATTGTTTCCCACATGTTTGTTATACACTTTATGTCATTTTTATCGATTTTCTGGACTAACCTATTGATAAGATGCCACAGAGCTAGTTCCCTGTTTTCTGTTGTTTTTAGTTTCAGAAAAGTTGTGCTGGAAATATTCTCGGAATTGGAAAATTCGAAACCCGGAGTCTTAGAATTCCTGAAGGTTCCACGGAGTCCCGAAGAGACCCGGAGGAGGGCCTCAAGGGGCCCACACCTTAGGGCGGCACCCCCCCTTGGCCGCGCCGGGGGGTGGTGTGGGGCCCCAAGCCTCCACCGCCTCTGCCCTTTCGCCTATTTAATCCTTCCGGGACAAAAACCCTAGGAGGATACCATTTTACCCAAGAAACACTCGAGGCCGTCGTCACCGTCATCCCGAGATCGGGAGGGTTCTAGAGCTCTCCCCGGCACCCTGTCGGAGGGGGAAATCATCACTAGAGGGGTCTACACCACCATGACTTCCTCTGAAGTGATGCATGAGTAGTTCATCCCTGGACTACGAGTCTATAGTAGTAGCTAGATGGTTGTTCTCTCCACTTTGTACCTCATGTTTAGATCTTGTGAGCTGCTGATGGCTAGGTTGAGACTCCAAGTGCAGAGTGTGTAGCTAGTGGCAAGCCTTCTTCCCCACGAGGGTGACTCGAGGGTTTATATCGAACTCTTGGGGAGCCAGTATTTCAGCAGTTGTCTTCCAAGCTTCCTCCAGGATCCTGCAAACAAATAGAGAGTTTTGTGCCCTCAACCTCACCAAGTGGTTGTCAAGCACAAGGTGTGAGATTTCTAAATTGCAATGCAAAACTGAAAGTAAATGTGCAATAATTAAATCTACTACTAAATGCAAATGAGAAAATAAATATGCAATGGATTGTTTTTGTATTTTTGTGATGCAAGTGGTGATGGAGATAATGTAAATTCGAATTGGAGATGCAAGTAAAGTAAAGTGCAAGTAAAGTAAATTGCAGCAAAGTAACTAGAGTGTTTTCTTATATTTAAAATAGGACTAGGGTTCATGGTTTCACACTTGCATTCTCTCAAATAAAGTGGTAGACGGTGGACATAATGAATTACATGTGAGATTACACTAACATGTTTAACATTGAGTACTTTCATATGGGCATCACGTCCTAGCATAGAGATCTCTACGGTCATATTAATCCCTCTTATACTCCACCAAGATGCGAAATAAATCATAACACCTCGATAATTAAGGTAAAAACCAGAGTATAGATTTAAGCAATGTGACATGAAGTTGAAGTAAGAACTTGCTAGATCTAGTCATGGAGATTGATTAGTGTCACTTCAAATCCCCGGTAACAAGGTACTCCTTTTTATCCCTAGTGAGGTAACTAAGAAAGGTTTAACAAACCTAAGTGGATCGCTGAACTTCTGTCACTTTCAAAGCACTAGCCAAACCCCGTTACTCCAACTAATGCACCCATCACCCCACACACGCTCTCAAGAACTAGATTGATCAAAGCTAGCAAATAAGAAGGGGGTCCATAAGATACATCTACTCAAATAACTCAAGAGATACCATTACAATCTCAGATTCAATAACTCATAGAAAAGATCCACCATATAGGAATTACAACGGTGCTCGTAATCATGTGAGGCAGCTCATACGGATCTAATTAGTGAAGCACATAGAGAGACAGATACAAGTGCTACTTCCACAAACCCATAGCCCTGGGGTGGACTACTCCCTCTTCATGGATATGTCGATGGAGATGACGTTGGAGAGGTAGGAGATCACACCGGCGGCGCCCCGCCGGAGTTTTCCCCCTCCAATCTGGAAATTCTGGTCTTTGTTTTGGTGTTTCGCTGTTTCGGCGGCGCTCTTCTCCGTAAGTGTACGGGGGACCCTTTTTATAGTCGGTTTTAGGTCAAGACGGAGTCGGTAAGTCGAAGATGGAAGGAATTGGGGCCACAGGGGCCAAAAGGGGGCCTCTCACGCAGCCAAGGAATCTGGCCGCGTGGAGGGTCATCTTTTGGGCCTCCTTGCCCAATTCTCATGGATCCTTCGCCCGCAAGTCTTCTCCTTCCAAGAAAATGACCCCCGCAGATTTTCAGGTGATTTCGCGGAAGTTTGACCCGTGAAACGTCAAAAATATAGAAAACGGGGTTTCTGACAGGCAGGGTTAATTCCATAAAAGTTGGGGGACTTTTTAATTTAACCCCAAAATACTAGAAAACATTGAATTATACCCTTATATGATGCAATATGTAATATAAAACCATGTGAAAATAGGAAAATTCATCTATGCATTTTACATGCATCAGCTGCCTATCATGATCAAGATCATCTTTATGTAATTCTACATGTTGTGTTTGCTGGGATCTGATGAATGTTGAATGTTATGTATTCTGATTATCAATCTATCATGTTATCTTCATGCTCATGTTATTTATGATATTGCATGCTCTCCGTTATTAGTAGATACTCTCGCCAAGTAGATGCTAGTAACTCCAAGAGGAAGTATTTATGCTTGATAGTGGGTTCTTGCCTCCTTTGCATCTGTGATCGAGTGACAGAAACGTGAAGGATGGAGGATGCGTTGTTTCCATTAGAGAGAAAACAACAATGCTTTGTCTAAGGATGATGTTATTGTTTACATTACACACTTTTCTTACTGCGATTATCTGTTGCTTGCAACTTAATACCCAATGTTTGTTCGGATGATATTGGAAGCTTGGATTTTTAGTCATAGATGCAGTTGGATAACGGTCTATGTATCTTGTTGTAATGCCCGTATGAATCACATAGTAATTTTTATGTATTGCATATGCACTATGGTGCAGCCTTCACTCCTGTCAATTGCCCGGCTGTAATTTGTTCACCACACATGTTATTTATCTTTCCCGGAAAGACACCACTAGTGAACTGTGGACCACGGTCCTTCTTCCTCATACTGATAAACACCTACTGCTATCATACTACCCTCATATGGTTACTACTGTTTTCCACAACATACGTTTAACCTCTTTGTGTTCAGCAAAACCGGTGAGATTGACAACCACACTGCTTCGTTGGGGCAAAGTGATTTGATTGTGTTGTGCAGGTTCCACGTTCCTTCTGAACCAGTAGTGTTCTCTGCCATCTCAGCTGCTTCACCTTCTAAAGTTACTTCTTCCTCCTACTGGTCGATTCAACCTTGGTTTGTTTTTGAGGGAAACTTGCTACTATGTTGTTCATACCTTTCTCTTGGGGTCTCCCAACGAACGTGTGTATGATGCGCATTAGCAAGTAATAACACATCCTGACGCAATTAATAATTTTTCTGGGACAAATGCACATTAAAATCAGAATGGCAACTATGCTCTCTCAACTGTGCATAAAGTTAGAAGATGGAGACTCGACATAAAAGTAAAATAAAGGCCCTTCACAGAGGGAAGCATGGATCACTCATGTGCTAGAGCTTTTTATTTTATTAAATAGAGGTGTAAAATGTTTGACACTCCTCCCTACCTTTCTTGCACAAATCATGGCTAGCCAAATCCTCGGATGCCTGCCAGCAATCACATACCATGGAGGAGTGTCAATTTTTCGAGAAGTGTATGCTTATGTCAACAAATGGTAAACAGAAAATACAGTAAGTCACAAGAAAACTAGACTTCAGAAGAGCGGCGCCCATTGAAGGACACAACTAGTTAGAAGGTCGTGCCTCCTTCTCTTTTCTTTAGACAATTATGCTTTGACTGATAAATCAGGGTCAAAAATAAGTGAGAGAATTTGTTTGTATTAATTTGGGGTTGGGCACCCCGCTGACAGTTGTTCTATAAATTTGATAAGGGATGAAGCCACTAGTCCAGGGTGTGAAATCAAATCAACAAGTGAGATAATGATTCTCTATTTACGTCCTCATGAGCTAACAAGAACACAAAACATGAGTAATTTTGAAAGTTTTAAAGGTAACACATGAGTAATTTACTTTGGAGTGGCGGTTAAGTACTACATGTAGGTAGGTATGGTGGAAAGATTTGGCATACTTTGGTTTTTGTAGTTGGATGCACGAGTAGAGCTCATACTCAGCACAGGTGGATGCTAGCAAAAGACTCGGAGCGGCAAATCAAGAGTGCATAAAGGCCATAATCATGCATAGCGACAAAAACATCATTAATCAAAACATAACTGGTACAACAAGTTTAAAAATTAAAAGATCATAGAGGCTATAAGTGACTGGTTTGTAGTCATAAACATGGTGTAAGCATGCACCAAGTCAACCAATTAAGACATTCAAAGGAGAACACCACAAATTTATGCTTCAATATGACAAGAACAACTCATGATTCTTTCAATGGCACATTAAACACTCTAAGCTATTTGAGACAAATAATGCTAAAAAAAATAACAAATAAGCTTTAGAAATAAAATAACATCTAACATGACATGAAAAAGTCTAGCGACGGTCTATACAATCCTCTATCTACATCGTTATAAATTCTACCACATGCAGCAGTTTTTTTTCCCCAGCAAGCACCATACAAAGTAAGTTTTAACAAAAACTCTCTAAATGATACAGCAAGAAAGCATGAGAGCACTCACATAACTCTACTAAAACTAACATGTCTGAATAAGAGATGCATGAAAACTAAGACCATGGGTTATCTCCCAAGAAGTGATTTTCTTTAACACCTTTCAGCTAGGCCCAGAAAAGTGGAATCAAGTGGATGCTCACATAAGAAATATGAATTTAGCAAAATAGAGCATCAAGAAGCAAGTATAAAACAAATTTAAGTCTAACCCACTTCCTATGCACAGGAATTTTGTAAATAAATAAATTAAAGAAGCTCAAACTAGAAATCATGGGAAGGAAGAACAAGAACAATTTCAAAACTTTGAACAAAAAGAGAGGTGTTTTCGTAACATGAAAATTTCTACAACCATATTTTCCTCTCTCATAATAATTTTCAGTAGCATCATGAACAAAATCTACAACATAATTATCACATAAAGCATGTTTGTCATGGTCTAGAAGCACATAATTCATATCAAGCTCCAAAACAGTGGAATCAAAATTTAAAATCAGCTTTTTTTTCACTTTTAGCAATACCAAAACGAGATGATTGATCACTCATAAAAGGTATAGGACACATTATAGCAATCATATTTTCAGTAGCATAATCAAGTAACATATGACCATCATCTAGAGCATTGTCATATGAATTTTCTAGGCAAACTTCCTCATTATCATGCATATCAATATTTGGATTAAAAATAGGATTACCATAGAATTTATCAAAGTATCATGGATTGTCATAAATAACAGTTGCAATATCCTTCTCACAAGTTTCATTCTAGTAGTATCAGGGTCACAAGTATAGCAAGCATCAATCTCATCAAAAAGGGATATTTCAAAACAATCAATAGGATCATCACAATAGGAGCATCAATCTCCTCCTCTTTTTCATCCAATGAGATTCCAGATTCAGCAATTTCTTCTTCCATAGGCTCCTGCAGGGCATCAATTACTTCCTTTGGTGAGAGCATCTTTTAAGATATTTAATTATGTAGTAATTAGAATCCTTATAATTATCAAAGCAATATTCAAGTATATCATAAATCTCATATTTATAAGGTGCATCATAAATATTTTTAAGCAAATAATCAATTTCGAATGCACCCTTCCAGGCAATAAATTCCTCAATTTGTTCCACATCATCAAAGTCATAATTTCCCTTAACATTGGTAACATCATCATTATACTCACATTGAAAAGGGAGGTGTATATACCTCCTACCGCAAAAAGATTTATCAAATCAGTAAGTAACCTTATAAGTAGAGCACAAGTTTATAGCAATAATATGCAATGTATTAATTTGCTCCCATAAGTGTATCCCTTTTTGTGACAAACGGTGTTCCTTACAGTATTTTTTTTGTTCTTCCCTGAACCCATATTGCCAATAAGATCTAGTTTCAAAGACAACAAACATTGATAGCGAGCATGATAAAGCAAAAAAAATAACAACTAAAATAAGAACTATTTTTTTTGTGTTTTTGATAAAGAGAAGAAAACAAGATAAAATAAAATAAAGTAAGCAAAACAATACAAAGCAAAGAGATTGGAAGTGAGAGACTCCCCTTGCAGAAATTGTCTTCCTCCCCGGCAACGGCGCCAGAAAATAGCTTGATGGTGTAGATCTTGCACTCGTTGGGAGACCCCAAGAGGAAGGTATGATAAGCACAACAACAGTTTTCCCTGAGAAAGAAACCAAGGTTGAATCAACCAGTAGGAGGAAGGAGTAACTTCAGAATCAGAAACGTGGAACCTACACAACACAATGAAATCACTTTGCCCCAACGAAGCAGTGAGGTTGTAAATCTCACCTGTTTTGCTGAACACAAAGATGTTAAACATATCGTGTGGAAAAAAGTATGAGAATTGTAAGAAAATACTAGCAGAAGTGTGAAAACAGTAATTGTAGTGGTTGTATTATCAGTATGAGACAATGGACCGAGGTCCATAGTTTACTAGTGGTGTCTCTCTGTAGAAGATAGATAACATGTGTGGCAAACAAATTAAAGCTGGGCAATTGGTAGAAATGAAGGCTGCACTGTAGTCCATATGAAAGACATAAAGATTACTATGTAATTCATGCGGGCATTACAACAAAATACATAGACCGTCATCTAACTTCATCTATGAATAATAATCAACCCTCTGAATATCATCCGACCAAACGTTGGGTATTAAGTTGCAAGCAACAGATAATCGCAGTAAGAAAAGTGTGTAATATTGACAATGTAAACGAAGTAAACATCGTTGTTTTCTCCCTAATGGCAACAACACATCCTCCATCCGTCACGTTTCTATCAATCGAGCACAGATGCAAAGGAGGCATGAACCCACTATCGAGCATAAATACTCCCTCTTGGAGTCACTAGCATCTATTTGGCCAGAGCATCTACTAATAACGAAGAGCATGCAAGATCATAAATAACATATGCATGAAGATAACATGATAGATTGATAATACGAAGACATAGCATTCAACATTCATTGGATCCTAGCAAACACAACAATAAGATGATCTCGATCATGTAAGGCACCTCACGAGATCTAAACATGAGGCATAAAGTGGAGAAGAAAACCATCTATCTACTGTTATGGACCTGTAGTCCAGAGACGAACTACTCACGCATCACTCCGGAGGCGGGCATGGTGGTGTAGACCCCTCTGGTGATGAATTTCCCTCCCGGAAGGGTGCCAGGGAGAGCTCCAGAACCCTCCCGATCTCAGGTTGATGATGACGGTGGCCTCGGGTGTTTCTCGGGAAGAAGTGTTATATTTTTAGGGTTGAGTTATCGAGGGAAAAAATAGGCGAAAGGGCGATGGCGGTGGATGCCCGAGGGGCCCACACCACCCCCAGGCGCGGCTGAGGGGCGCGCCGCCCTAGGGTGTGGCCTCCCTGTGGCCCCTCTCCAGGCGTCTTCGGGACTCCGTCGAACCTTCGAGAATTCTAATACTTCCGGGGTTCAAATTTTCCAATTCCGAGAATATTTCTAGAACAACTTTTCTGAAACTAAAAATAGCATAAAACAAGGAACTAGCTCTATGGCATCTTGTTAATAGGTTAGTCTCGGAAATCGATAAAAATGACATAAAATGTGTAGCAAACATGTAGCAAATAATATGAAAGCAACAAGGAACTTTAAAAATTAAGCATAAGTTTATGATGTATCACAAATCTTGGATTCTTGGATTACAATAATGTCGGGTCTTAAGTCTAAGTGTTGGGCGAGGACTTCGTCTCATTTGTTGCTATCCCCAAGACCGCGCAGATTCCGCTACAGAATATCAGAAATGAGCTTAATCATGGTCGTTAGCAAACACTAGAAATAAATAGATCAAGGGAGGTTCTAGAATTTTCATTAAAATAAGGCCACCACTACGGCAGACAGCCAAAACGCCAACGGCATGACCCCGTCGGCGTAGGTCCAAACCCTGTCGGCGTATGCTAGGCCGACGGGGACCGTCAGCGTTTTGGCCCATCGGCTTAAACACTAGGCTGTCGGCGTATCTCAGTCTACACCGATGCCAACCCCGTCGGTGTATGGATAGGCATTTTTTCTCAATTTTTCTTCTTATTTTTGTTCAAATTTTTTTTCTTATTTTTTATTTGAATTGTTTAACCAGTTAATCGCTCTAGAGACATATTTATATTTTTCTCTAATTATTCTTAATTACTTTTAATCGCTCGCTTCTACTAACACTTCCAGATGGGTGTCCTTAAACTACCTCCGTCCCAGCACGCTTAACTTGTTAGTTCCTTCCCTCTGATCTTCCTAAAGACAACAGATGTTTTGTTAACAATAGTATCCAATCAATCCTGTTAACCCTTGGACCATCATGTCACACTCGTTTATTTTATGAATCCAAACAATTATTTGAGTAAAAAACTAAGAATCCTAAATTCAAATAAATCTTGAATTTAAATAATAATTAATATGTTTGCCTTTTTCCATTTAAGATTGAATAATTCATAACTACATATCCGTAAATCGAATTTTGACAAATAATATGTCTAAATTGATTAGAAAAATGAGATAACTTCAAATATGATATCCATATAATATTTTCCATCATGTATATGACTTTACTAAGTGGGGTGTTAAGTGTATGGTGTGTGGTAACCCAACCAAATTATGTTTCGAAACTAGAATTTATGGAGAAAACGGACCAAACTTGGCACCAAATGACCAAAGCATGTTGCAATGTGACAAGATATGGAAAACTGGAGTACAATTGTATTGAAATCAAACATATACCTAGCTTTGTGGAGTTGGGTGTGTAGTACAGGGTCCCCCACAAGCAAATAAAAGCTATCTTCTACGAAGATTCTTGGCGTTCGGGCCAAATGATAGGTGATATGGTCAAATCCATGGCATAGTTTATTAAAATGTGCCCATATTCCACACAAACATGCATCTTGGAATCGCGGACAATGTTGACGGAGGAATTTTTCGTTTTCATTGAATAAAAAACCATTTTTTCGAGTGTCAAAAAATTGTTTTTTGTGGAGCACCAACCACAAATATGTTGCAAAACTTGGGAGATGCATTTTTTGAAAATACTAGACCATGTTATATGCACAAATAACCAATTTGTTTCCTATGAAAATGTTTCCATCCACCTCCTTTAAAAAACAGAAGATTCTGCCGATTCAGGTGTAATCGGGTCAAATTTGAACTATAGGTGCCTCGTAGTTGGTCATGATTTTCGGCAAAAATCTTTTTTACGTACAGAAATACCTATTTCATTATAGATACACCAAGGGTTTATCAATTTTCAACCCCTAACTACGAACGGTCATGCCCGTCGTCTTGACGTTTCCCTAAAACCGGCTTAGAAAATTCCAGAAAATAAAAAAAAAACCCCAAAATGATGAAAGACCTTAGGGTGGTGTCATTATATATGTCCTAGTATCCAAAAAACAGTAAACTTGGAATACGACAGTTGTGTTGAAAATGTGTTCACAAAAATGAGTTATCTCCTCCCAACATTCTTGGCTTTCAGGCCAAATGACGGGTGTTATGGCCAAATCCATGGCATAGTTTGTTAAAATGTGCCCATATTCCACACACACATGCATCTTGGAATCAAGAATGATGTTGACGGGTTAATTTTTCCTTTTCATCGAATAAAAAAACCATTTTCCATTTTTCGAGTGTCAAAAATTGTTTTTTTTGTGAAGCTCCTACCACAAATATGTTGCAAAACTTGGGAGATGCATTTTTTTAAAATAATAGACCATGTTATGTGTAAAAATAACCAATTTGTTTCCTATGAAAAGGTTTATAGTCACCACTTTTGAAAAACACAAGTTTTTGCCGATTTAGATGTAAACGGGTCAAATTTGAACTACAGATGCCTCGTAGTTTGCTCATGATTTTTGGCAAAATCATTTTTAGGTACACAACTACCTATTTCATCATAGATAAACCAAGGGTTTATCAATTTAAACCCCTAGCTACGATCGGTCATGCCCTCCGTCTTGACTTTTCCCTGAAACCGTCTTAGAAAATTCGGGAAATTAAAAAAAAAACCAAAAATGATGCAAGACCTTCGCGGAGAAGAAGAAGTCTAAGGCGTTTTTAATCAAATGCACAGAAGGTTTTATCTTTTATGAAATAAAACTAATCCAAAGATTTGGGCAAGGTTAAGAGCAGCGTAGGTTGAACAGAGGATGCACGACATCACAGTGGAGATTCTGCAGAATGAGAGAACTAAAAGAAAGGCCAGGCCGAGATCAGTATACCTTAGGATCGACAAGCCGGTTGTCGTCCAACTCAATTAGTTTGCGCGGAGGTTCGCAGCGGAGCTTCCCTTCCTCGAGGTCGATGTCGCTGCTGGCCACGACAACACATTCAGCCTTGTTCTCTTGCACGTCGTCGACCGCCTGCCCAATCTCCACCTTAAACGAGGAGGCGGGTAGCACCAGGAGCCTTAGTTGGCAAGCCCGCTCGAACACCAGAGAGAATGGCAGTGAGGTTGGCGTTGGATCTACCAGAACATGCACAATGTCTTCGATAGAAGGAACGAAGAAACGGAAGGAGGACGCCGAGCTGCTGCACGCCAGGCAGTTAGCAGGAGCGCCCAGATAGGCCTGGAGGTGCACTTCCATTAGGAGATCGTCGAAGCGGAGCTGAGAGCTGAGGATAGAGGCCACAGTGGGGAAGACATTGGATTCTAGCTTGTATTTGGGCAGCTAGCACAGACAGCATCGTGGCTTTCTGAAAGGATGCCAATAATTTTTTTGAAGCATCAGTTGGGAGGGCGCATCTGCAACAATGGAGTAGGAGATCCTAGAAGGAGGCAGCTGGCCAACTGTGCTCGGCACTAGCTTATGGAGCGACTGCCTCGTCTCCGTTGCCTGCACAGAGGTGGCACAGCGCGGAGAGGGCAGCAGCGTGGGTGGGTGCTAGAGCGGGAGCGAGAGCGGAGCCATCATTACGAGTGTTATCGGGTCTGGCATCAAACTTATTTGTTTTAGGAAGGATAAAATCCGTGTAATTTTGTTTACCACAAACCTAAAATAAAGCTTCATATTAGTGAATCTAAAATTGGTCCATAGCTCTGTTCAACCCTAAAATTGGCAATGAGCTATTATGAGTTTTAGAAATGTAAAATATCTAGAAAACAATGATTTTTTTTTGAAAAATCTCATAACTTCGAATAAAGTTTTTTGAAGAGGCACGTTTTGTCTTCAACGATATTTTTTCTGTTTCAAAAAGTTATAGTAGAAATATTCATATGCCCTATACAAAAATGTTTTAAATATAGGATCGGTTCATTTCTTAAAGAAAAAAGTCCTCATTTCTGTCAAGTGGTTGAGCTTTGCAAAAAGGATCATTACAATCTACAAATTTTGTGGTCGGATGTTTGTCACCATGTCATGTAAAAATAACTCTTAGTGGGCATTATATTTCTCGTGGTATTCTTACCGTACTTCTGAAGGGGTTTCCATAACCAGTGGGTAAAACTTGCTCGACATATCCCCACAATACTGTTCTGACACTTGAGTGACAAAACTCGTTTTATATAGATATAGGTGATCAAACTCGAGAGGGCCTCGAGGGACCAAAAACAACTACAAACATTGAAGTGTTGTCGTGAAATATATTTGTTACTGTGCATAGGTAGGGTTCGATGGACATGGGATTTGTGGCCTAACTTGAAGTAAACGCAAATTTGACAGTTGGCATGTCTCATTCTCGCATTAATGTTACATGGCAGGACATCGCCATTAGACCAACACGGCCCGCTATAGAACAATGGGCCCACATGTAGCGATGGGCTCACAAGTCGCATAGAAGATGGGGCCAAGAGCGTGACGTGCCACGCCTGGGCCGCCGTGGGTCTGAAAACACCTTTTTGGATCCACCAGATTACTTCCTCACAGGGAGGATCCATACCACTAATCCCCGAAGAAGACATACATGCGGTACGAAAGGCAGAGGAAAAGAGAGAATCTCCAGCACATGTAACTAGGATATCTACTTTGAGCCATACTTCTCTTAGTTCTCCCTAATATTATTTCTCCACTGCCCTAGTTCTCCTAAAATTTCCCCCACTTTCCTCCACACAACCTTGCTAATGGTCAAACGGGGCGTTTAGTCTATTCAACCCCTTTCACCGTTCATGAGCCATGTTTGTCATGTGTGGCACCGAATTAGTGACCCTTCAATGACCCTACACCCTAGCCGGAAAAAAGTTGTGTCCTACGTTGCCGGCATGGCCGCTCCTCTGTTTATTCACCTTGTTGTCTCTCTTACCTAGTCAGTACTGACGGATATTGAGTTCGACAAGCCAAATCAATGCTCTACTCGGTTGCAAACACTCCCCGGTCATCATTACTTCAGATCCGTCTGTATATGCCTAGAAAAGCGCCAATTTTCCTCTCCCTTACACCCATTTTTCCAACTAAACTCCTCCTCCTCTCCTTTCCACTCCCTATAGTCTTCCGATGTTTCCATCCCTTGTGGTGGTGACTAGGTATCTTGATTCGAGCAAGGGTGGGAGAGCCCCGTTTCAAGATCAAGCATGATTATTTCACGTTCGAGCAGGATCTCTTCACATTTTATTGGGACTTCTGTGAGCTCACACGACACTTCTTAACGCCGATTCATTACAACGGAGGTTAACAATCCATCCCTTCGTCCAGCTTGATTACGATGAGGACGATTAGGCGGAGAACCGACTCTGGCCTCTTTAAGGGACGAATAACATGACACATAGAACGCTAGATAGTCCCTTCAGTGATAGGTTGAAAACTTATCTATATTTTCTTATGCTCCATGCTTCTTTTATTTCCAATACCCTATGTTATTTTCATGTTTTCACATGTTTCCCTTCGTTTTCTGGATGTTTTCACTGATTAACCTATTAACAAGATGCCCCAGGCCAGTTACTGTTTTTTGCTGTTTTTCTATTTCAGAAAAGTTGTAAAGGAAATATTCTCGGAAAAGGCTGAAAATTCATGGAACACATTTTTTTACATGGAACGAAGACGGAGTTCAAAGGGGACCCGGGGCCAGCTAGGGCGCCTCCAAGAGGGTGCGAGACGCCCCATCTAGGCCGCGCCTGGTGGGCCCCTGGGGACAATGGCCACCGCCTCAAGTCTCCTATTTGCCTGTAAATTTCTTTTAACCCTAAAAATCAGGGGGACAGAGTTATTTTCCATGAAACATACAGAGAGGCATCGTCACCTCAAAAGTATAATCCAGACCTGCTGGATTATTGCTCTGGCACCCTGCCGGAGGGGGGAATTGTCACCGGAGGCCTCTACATTGCATTGATCGCGTCCAGACATATGCGTGAGTAGTTTATCTTGAAACTATGGGTCCATAGAAGTATTGTCGGATATATACTGAATAGGGGTATATCAGATGGTAGTCAAAAGTACCGGATTACCTGGGTGTCCCAACTGGTAGTGGGCTGTGGTCCATTGGGCGGCCCAGTAAGCTGACGCGCAGAAGCCGGATTCTAGAAGGACACGGATCACGGCCCACGTGATCTGGCTTGGAGGAGAAGACGGATTCCTTACTTTCCAAGTTACAAGTTACCGTAGTCTTCTAGGTTTCCTATTCTGTATGCCCTAATCCGGCTATTATATAAAGCCGGACGGGAGATAAGATAACAAGACACGAAGCTACAGGCTAACTCGCCGAGAAGTTGATCCTCAGCGAATAGCTAAACAGAACATCACATTATAATTGTATACACAGGCTTTAGACCTGATTAGTGAGATTGCAGGAGTAGGAACGCCGTATTATTACGACGTACCGAACCTGGGTAAAATTTGTGTCTTTATCTTCAACGCGATCCCGTTTCCCCATGTCTCTACCCGTAGTCTCATGGCACCCCCGTCTATGAAAACTACTACGATGTCTCGACAGTTGGCGCCCACCGTGGGGCAAACGACGTCAGGCGTTAAGTTCCGATCTGGGATACTCGGCGGGATCGGCAGTTCCATGACTGTCGGAAGCTTGGAGTTCGACGGCGACGTTGGACGCTTCCTCGACAACGGATCCTACATACCGGCGCAAAATCATCTGGTAAGTGCCTGCGTGTTACCGATCGGATCTGCTAATATCTTTATCGGACTAACTGCAGAGGCCATGGGGTTTTGCGGTGGAAGCAAATTTATCCCACCCGCCCTATACCCAATCGAGGATAACTATGATCCCGAATTTTGCTCAGATCGCCGATATAAAAGTGATACACACTTTATCGGTATGGTGCAATCCGAAGTCGCCGAAAACACGGACGACGGAAATCCCGTGCAAGAGGCAGAAAGCATCAAACCCACTACAGAGGTGGCAGATCCGACACCCGCCAATCCGGCGATGAACTCGGAAGCGGACTCTGTGCTAGCCGCCATTGAGGCGAGATTAGAGTCGGAAACCGGATCAGATGATTTTGATTCCAAAGACGAAGACGTGGACGCCTTCGAAAGAAAAGTTAAATCTTTTCAAGAGGGATTCCATGAAGTACTAATGGCGAAACCGGCTGAAAACACGGACGCCGGCAGCCAGGAAAGCCCTAAAACCCCTCCGCCAGAGGAAGAGAGAGAAGATGGAGAAACTTCTCCGATATTTCCCAACGTCAAGTAATTGACAGAGGATGAACCTGCTAAAAAACCTCCCTCTTCCAAGAAAAAGCACAAGACCGCTAAAAAACTCCAATACAAGCTCCGGAAGAAGAAATTGGCTGATTCAGCTGATGAAAACCCGGAAGTAGGAGATGCAAGCGGAACAAAACTTGCGGAGAAGAAAACAAAAAAAATCCTTGCTCCACAAATGACAGAGCAAGAAGAACAGGAATTGTTACAAACACCAGTAGGTTTGCATGAACCCCCTGAAGTGCTAGAGGCCAGGAGATAAGCTCTCCAACGGCAACAACAACATCTATTCAGAACTCGTGAACACCTCCAAAAAACCCAGGATGACATCAAGCTCATGAAGGAAGAAATCGAGGAGTACGAGAGAAAGAATAGATCTGGAATTAAACCTACAAGGTTACCCGGAATCGTAAGACCGGAAGTACTGCCGCCAAAAGAAAGGTTTCACAACCCATCTTGGCAAAAGCAGGTAAACGACAAAGATGCCAGGGGCGAACCAATATACAAAACCGCAACAGAGAATGCGGAAGCAGCGTTTGCCATCCTCAACAATGACATGTACTCCAACGGTGAAAAACTCCAAGGGGTGTATGCTTTCCTAGGAAAAGCATTGCAACAACAACAGCGGGCCCAAGAGCGATCAGGGAAGTTGCATGACGACTCCGCCCTATGCAAAACAGCTACTTGCGCCGCTGGAGCACCTGGACCGGAAGAACCTGGAGATTCCGATAATTCAAAGGATAAGAAAGCAGATCCAAGGAAAGATAAGAAAAATCCCGACAATAGGGATGAAGCGTCTAGAACTGGATCTCATCTCCCGAAAGGTGGACGCAAATCCCACGATCCGGAAGAAAAACACCGGAATGATGGCAAAGCAATGCCACCTCCGAGACACCCTGCTGAAAAAGCCGGAAGACATGACATACCTCACAGACGTGAAAGATCCCGGACACCTCCTAAGGATAAAGAAAGGCACAGGAGTAGAACTCCGCCTCATCCAAAAGGGCGTGATCATGAAAGAAATAGAAACGATCCAGGAAAAGCGCGTCCGCGCAACAATGGAAAAGAAAGGAGCAGATCCCCTTCTGTCCATTCAGCCGGAACATATTCCGCACACATGGATAGAGCGGAAAAGGATGATCTATACTTTGGACCTAAGTGTTTCACTGGTAGGATCCGAAGGATAACCCTGCATTCTGGCTTTGCCAAGGTCGGTCCAACGTACCAGAAATACACTGGCAGTACAAACCCGGATACCTAGCTCTCAGACTACTATACAGCCGTCCAGATTAACAATGGGACAGACCTGGAAGCTGTAAAGTTTCTTCCCCTAATGTTACTGGATGGAGCTAGAGATTGGATCAATGGATTGCCATCAAGAACTGTCGACAGCTGGGATGATATGGCTCGAGTATTTATTCAGCACTTCCGGGGAACTTACAAACGCCCGAACAGCATCAACCAACTGAACCGTTGCACCCAATTAGAGGATGAACCATACGTGGATTTCATCTCCAGATGGACTGCAATGAAGAATAGTTGTTCTGGAGTAACTGACGTACAATCAATGCATGCTTTCGTGAATGGCCTAAAACCCGGACTTGTACCGTTCATGGTTGGTTCCAAACAGCACAAAGATCTCGGATCTATGCTTACAACCGCCAATGAGCACGCTGCAGCCGAAGACGATATCAGAGCAAGAGGAGGCAATATCGATGCACTAATACTGGCCAAGAAAAATCCTCGCTCTGAGAAAAAAGGAACTTCAGATGCAACACCAAAACCCAAAGAAGTTAACATAGCCTTTGGAAGTGAAAAAGGGAACAAATGGAAAGGACGCAGTTCAGAACCAATTTGGGTCCAAGATTAAGTCGGAACCCTGCGTCCAAGATTCACAATTTGGGAAACCCACCCATACGAACGCACAATGCCGGCTGAATAAGCACATGAAAGGCAGTGCAGGATCCGGAAACAAGGGGAAGAGTTCCAAAAGGAAATTCTCTAAACAAAAGCCAGAAGCTGAGAAAGAAGACAGTGAATCGGACACTGACGAAAAAATCCAGGAACAATAGCGGAAAGGCGAACCCAAGTTTCCGAGAGTTGATGGAGAATGCGCCCTAACTTTCCTAGCAACTCCATCAGCAAAGGTGGCGAAAAGAACACTTCGAGAAATAAACGCGTTTGTTCCGGCAACCCCAAAATTCTTGAAGTATTCAAACACACCAATCACATGGAATCAGTCTGATCATCCCGGAAATATCCCTGAACCCGGCACACAAGCTCTTACTGTAAGCCCTATTGTCCAGAACACTAGGCTAAAAAGAGTGTTGATGTACGGAGGATCCAGCATCAACATAATGTACCTGGATACGTTGAGACATCTCAAAATCTCCAAGACCCAGCTCAATCACAGCAACATACGCTTCCATGGCATTGTTCACGGCAGGCAAGTACGATCCCTAGGAGAAATTTCCCTAGATGTCACTTTCGGAGAGAAAGATCACTTCCGTCAGGAAAAAGTATCCTTCGAGGTGGTGCCGCTCGAAAGCGTGTATCACGCAATTCTCGGACGTCCAGCTTTCGCCAAATTTATGGCAAGATCATGTTATATTTATAACAAGCTGAAGATGCCAGGGCCGAAAGGAGGGGTAATCACCATAACTGGAGACTTCAAGCTGGCGAACAAGCTGGAAAAAGAAAACGCCCTTTGCGCTGAGAAGATCATAGCAAAGGAAGAGCTGAAGGAGCTGGCTAAGGAGGTATCGCCGACAGAAATGTCGGCAGGAAAAGAAACTCCAAAGCCAACAGATAGCTTCAAGGCATCCAAGAATACAAGACAGGTAATCCTAGATCCCAAAGATCCGACAAAATTTGTCGTAGTGGGAACTGGGATGACCGACAAATAGGAAGGCGAGCTCATCAAGTTCCTCCGTGAGAACTGGGATATTTTCGCCTGGTGTCCGGCTGACATGCCAGGCGTACCTAGGGAACTTGCTGAGCATCAACTCAAGGTGATTCCAGGCTCCAAACCCGTCAAACAAGGTCTCCGTCGATTTGACGGAAGAAGACGGAAGGATATTGGCAAGGAAATTATCCGACTTTTAGCAGCAGATTTCATTCAGGAAGTAATCCACACTGATTGGTCTGCAAATCCGGTATTAGTACCGAAGAAAGACACTACTGCTCTTAGAATATGTATAGATTACACCGGCTTGAACAAATTGTGTCCAAAAGATAGGTTCGCGTTACCGCGAATCGATCAAATAATAGATGCCACCGCAGGCTCTGAGCTTTTATGCTTTTTGGATGCTTATTCCGGGTATCACCAAATACGCATGAAAAAGGAAGATCAAATTAAGACTTCTTTTATAACCCCGTACGGGACGTATTATTACGTAACCATGCCGTTTGGCCTGAAGAACGCAGGTGCAACTTACCAGCGTTGCATGCAACGTTGTTTTCATAGTCAGATTGGCAAAAACGTCCACGTTTACATAGACGATATAGCTGTCGTAACCAAGGAAAAAGACACATTCCTTGAGGATTTGCGAGAAACCTTCGAAAACTTGCGCACTTACAAGATGAAGCTAAATCCATCAAAGTGTGTATTCGGGGTTCCCTCAGGAAAACTTCTGGGTTTCATCGTTTCTCACAGAGGAATAGAAGTTAACCCGGAAAAGATCAAAGCCATCTTGAACATCTCTAAATCTACGTGTGTAAAATATGTCCAAAGATTGACGGGTTCCGCCGCTGCCATCAGCAGACTTATTAGTCGACTGGGGATAAGGCCTCACCACTCTACAAGTTGCTGAAAAAATCCGACAAATTCGAGTGGACAGAAGAGGCCGATGCAGCGTTAACCCAGTTGAAGGAAACTTTGATGAAAGCTCCGATTTTGGCATCCCCAAAAGACGAAGAACCTATGCTATTGTACCTCACGGCTACAAACAGGGTTATTAGTGCGGTAATCGTAGTGGAACGGAAGAAAGACGAACAAAGCATACCAGACCAGCATCCGGTATATTACATAAGTGAAGTTTTCTCCGAGTCCAAGAAAAGGTACCCACACTACCAAAAACTGGCATATGGCGTATTCTTCGCATTTAGAAAGTTACGTCATTACTTGCAAGGACATTCCATAACAGTGGTATGTAAAGCACCACTAGGGGATATAATAAACAATGCGGAGGCAACTGGCCGAGTAGCCAAATGGGGTATCGAGCTAGCAGCCTTCGACATTAAGTATCAGCCAAGGACGACAATAAAATCCCAGGTTCTGGCAGATTTCGTCGCCGAATGGACGGAAGCAATGGAGAAAACACCAATGCCGGAGTCCGAGTACTGGATCATGCATTTTGACGGATCCAAGATGAAGGAGGGCGCTGGAGCTGGTGTAGTCTTAAAATCCCCTAAAGGAGACACAATGGAGTATGTATTACAAATACACTTTAACGCCAGCAATAACGTGGCAGAATACGAAGCTCTGCTTCATGGCTTGCACATTGCAAAAGAAATAGGGGTTAAACGCATCCTGTGCTACGGCGACTTGGATTTGGTACAACATCAGCTCAACCAAACCTAGGACGCAAAGAGCCCTATAATGGCCGAATATCGGAGAACGGTGGACGAGTTCGCCATTTTTTTCTTCGGATTCGAAGTACTCCACGTCAAAAGGGAGGAAAATTGGAACGCGGATGCATTAGCCCGCATGGGGTCAGAAAGGGTAAAAATCCTACCACCAGGTGTATTCGTCCAGCATTTGTACGAGCCATCCATAAAAGCTGGAGATATCGATTACCCCCTGGCTTCCGAATCAATCGAAGTTATGCTCTTTAACCCGGACTGGACAATTCCATATTTAAACTTCTTAGTAAATCAAAAGTACCCGGAAGGAGCAGACGAAGTCTTGCAGAGACAAATTCAACGTCGATGCAAAGGATACACGGTAATTGATGATTGCCTGTATAAACGCAGTACTTCCAGAATTTTTCTGCGGTGTATTTCACCAGAAGAAGGACGAGAAATCCTGCAAGAAATCCATGCCGGAGATTGCGGACACCATGCTCAATCAAAAAGCATAGCCAAAAAAGCATTCCGTGCCGGATTTTTCTGGCTAACGGCCAAGACAGATGCTGAGCACATAGTTAACACATGTGCAGGGTGTCAATATTACGCCAAGCAGACTAATATGCCAGCCCAAGCACTCAAAACTATCCCAATTACATGGCCATTTGCGGTCTGGGGGCTAGATATGATGGGACCGTTCAAAACTGCGCGAGGCGGACTTACATATCTACTTGTAGCTGTGGAGAAATATACCAAGTGGGTGGAGGCTAAACCCATCAAAAATCTTGACGGTGTAACTGCCTGAAATTTCATCATTGACATAGTCATGAGATATGGCGTTCCACACAGCATAATAACCGACAACGGGACAAATTTCTCCGTTGGAGAGTTGGCAAAATATTTCCGACAAACGGGAATTCGCCTAAATCTTGCATCTGTGGCACACCCGCAATCCAATGGACAGGTTGAAAGAATGAATAGCTCAATCCTGCAAGGAATACGCCCAAGACTCGAATCTCCTCTTCATAGAGCAGCAGGAGCATGGGTAGAGGAGCTACCTTCCGTGCTTTGGAGTATTTGAACAACGCCAAACAGGTCAACTGGGTAAACCCCGTTTTTCCTAGTTTATGGTGGGGGAAGCTATCCTTCCAACGGACATGATCCATGATAGCCCAAGAGTGCGGGATTTCGACGACTCGGATGCCGAAGAAGCACGAAAGGATGCCGTCGATCTCTTAGAAGAGGAACGAGAACTTGTGCTTCAAAGATCCGCCATTTACCAGCAAGGTTTACGACGTTATCATAGTCGGAAAATCAGGCATCGTTTTTTTAAAGAAGGTGACTTAGTGCTGAGATTGGTGCAGCAAAGAAAGCACAAATTGGCCCCAGTATGGGAAGGACCATTTGTAATCAGCAAAGCTATGAAACATGGGTCATACTATCTTGTAGATATTCGGGACACGGAAGACGATCCCGAAAGGCCGAATTGCAAAAGAAAGAGAAAGATAGATGATGAACTAGGAGAGACAAAGAGGCCTTGGAGCATCCAGCAGTTACGTCCCTTCTATACTTAGTTCAATTTCTATATAAACATCTTTGAGATCATGAAATAAAGTTGTCGGAATTCTTATATCCATGTTTTTACAAGTTTATTATAGTACAAAACATGATTCCACCTTATCTATTTCCCAATGATCTTACAAATACTCAATGTTAACCCGAATTGTGCCTGCGTGCTTGGTGTTTAAAAAACTGAATGATTTTCAGCCTGCTAACGGCTAAAGGAAACTCGGATTGTGCCTGCGTGCCCGAGTTTCAAAAAATTCCTTACTTTTCTCTAAGTATTATCTGATTGTTTACGTGTTGGTTCAGTGGAGCTAGTTAGTAAAAATGCCTTTAGTATGATCCATGTTTCCGAGTTTAAACTGATCGGTTATACCCAGTTACTCTGCATGATGATTCACAATACTATCGAGCCATTTCAAACACTAAGGACAGTTAAAACACTTAAGCCAGAGAACTTAGAAGACAAAGGAATATTAAAACCCGGAAACCTTGCAAAGAATTTCATAATTAAAACTGCAAAAGGCGGAGTTCTTGTTTATACAAAAGGAATAGAAGCATTACAATATAAATTACATTGTAAAAGTGCAGTAATGCTCCTATTGTCTACTTTCATCATCCAGGTTAAAAGAACGCCCTTCAAGACTCCGAGTCTTCTTCGCTGCTGTCATTCTCGGGGGCTTCAGGGATCCCCTCTTCTCGATAGGTGATGGAGATGTTCACCATGGAGGAGATCTTGGTGGCGTGGCCTTTGATTTCATCAAAGATGGTAGATCGTTGAGTTTCCGTGTATCCTTGAGGGATACCGGACGCCACACGCCAAGACTTTGCACCAGGGTAGTGCATACGCATAAGGCCGAGTGCCATGCGTGCACCCCCCCGTGCAGCGGAGCGTAGGATGGACTCCCTGGACTCCGCCACCTCCAATATAGCACCCGTAAGTTTCTCAACTTCCGAGAACTCCCCAGTCTTTGTGGGAAGGAACTTGTTGACCAGCTGCATGCCAGCAGCTCTGATCGCAGTCCACGTCTTCCCAAAGGCTCGGATTCTATCAATCCGAGTGAGATCTGGGCTATCTCCTGTTTTTTCAGACAAACAACCAAAAAGGTTAAGTGAAAAAGCAGAGAAAGAAAGAAAGACATGGAAAATGGTAAATGAAATAAAACTTACCGGTAATTTTGTCGATTTCGGGGCCTTCCTCCAGGCGAAGGTTTAAGGCATTTTCCAAGTCCTGGATGGTGGACTTATCCTTATCCGCCTGTTCGGAAGCCTTGGAATGGGCGATTCCAAGGGCCAGATTGCTGGCTTCCAGATCCTTTTGGGCTTTCATAAGTTGCTTATGAAGGTCCAGGTTCTCCTCACGGAGACTGGCAGCATTTCCGGCATCTTCAGCTATTTGCTTGGCCTTAGCCAATGCAGCTGGAAAGCAAGGAAAATTCCGAGTTCAGCAAAATCCCGGAAAAGTACCTAGACAAAAAGCTGAATCAAAAACATCAGAGGGAAAAAGTTTACCTGTTGTTTCCTTCAGCTGCAGCTGAGACGATGCCAGCTCCGCTTCTTTCACCTCAAGAATGGAAAGAAGATTTCTAACTTCTTTATGCTTGACGGAAAGCTTATTGAAAACTTCCATGTTAATGGTTTCAGCTGTTTGCTGGAACACGACAAGGAAAAGAGTAACTAAAAAGCATCAAGGCGAAAAAGTATACAATTTTGCTTAATGCTTGGGGGCTAGAGTTAAATACCTGGCTCATTCGCTGCAACCCCGCCAAGTTTTCATTGAACTCTTTTGCGTATTTCGCAAATAGAATTCCGGCCGCGCTTAGGCCATCGTTGAGATTCTTGAAGTCCTTGTCGAAGGTGGGAATCTCCTCGTCGATTGTCCGAGAAGAATTTCCCATCTCTGGAGCCGCCCTTTCCCTCGTGACCGTGTCCGGCACAACGGGCTGGCTGGGCTCCAACGACTCGGTGGTGGGGGCTGTCGCATGCTCTTCCGCCATCGTGGACGGTGTGTCCGGTGCGATGACGGGAGAAGGTTGAGCGCCTCTGCTGGTCGCAGCCTTATGCCTTTTTAGGTTTTTTGGCTTTAAGGTGGAGGGAGGGAGGCTAAAGGCAAAAAGCAAAAAACCCGGAAAGAGTTAAAACTCCGAAGATAAAAGAAAACTTCGACAAAAGAAAATAACCCAGACGTTCTAACCTGGAGG
The DNA here is from genome assembly GCA_028641055.1 of Alopecurus myosuroides. Taxonomy (NCBI): domain Eukaryota; kingdom Viridiplantae; phylum Streptophyta; class Magnoliopsida; order Poales; family Poaceae; genus Alopecurus; species Alopecurus myosuroides. The sequence goes on from CM054057.1 coordinate 2,606,640, forward strand.
TGGCGACGGGAATCCCGTCAAGATCGATGATTTCCTCAGAGGAGGAAATCTTCTTGCGCTTGCGCCCACCTGCAAAGGCGGCGTGCAACGCCTCCAGATCAGCTTCGGAGGCCAGCTCCGAGTCAGGAAGGTCAGCAATCTGTCGAAAAGAAAAAGCAGAGTTAGAAGCGAAAAATCCGAGAAAGCATGGCAAAATTCCACCCAAATGACGGAAAAAATACCTTGGGAACCGGATTGTCGGCCGTATACATTTGCCGACTCGCTTCGTATTGGTCGCGTGATGCGACTAACTGGTTCACGCGCCGCCGCAGATCCTTCGCGGTCCAGTCTTTGCTGGTTGTCCGCATTTTGTCGTTGGCGCCCGTGTACTCGCAGAGGAGACGGCCGCCACGATTGGCTAATGGCTGGATCCGCCTGTCCAACCAGCAAAGGACCGTGTCCATGCCGGTTAGAGGCGGATCCGAGGAAGTGAGCTTGGCGATGCGCCGCTTGATCCTTAGAAGATCAGGCGGCAGAACTTGGACGGCGTCTGTTCCCCAATTATCTTGGGGAACAACCGCGGTGTTTGAGAAAGGTGAAACCCCGATGGCCTTTTTCGGGAAAGGGACATCGGGATGGTAAAAGAAGGAACTCGTCCAGAATTTGACGGATTCCGAGGTTCTGATCTTGGGGAACCATTCCTCCCTAAATCTCCTAAGAGTAAAGGAGATGGTCCCGCAAGTCGGGAGTGCGCCCCCCGAAGAGTTCCGCTTAACCCCGAAACAGTATAACCAGAAGTCTAACCTAGGTTCTATGCCTAGGAAACCCTCGAAGAGGGCCTGAAACCCGGCCATATAAAGAATAGAGTTGGGTGGCAGGTTATGAGGCTGGATATTATAGTGGGAGAGAACTTGGAGGAAAAAGGCGGAAGGTGGCAATCCCATACCTCTTAGGAGATGGGAGGAGAGAAGAACTCGTTCGCCGTCGTTTGGCAGGGGTTCGTTCTCGTCCTCCGGGAGCCTCCATTTCCCTTTCAGAACCAACGCTTCTTTTCCATGTTTGGAAGGAGGGATGGGGGAATGCTGCAGGCAACCCAGTTGTCGGCAGTCTCCAGTTCTTCGTTCGCTCCGGCAGCGGCGGACGCGGCGGCTTCTGCAGCGGCGAGCTTGTCGCCGAGGAGCGTGATCTTCTCCTCCGCCGTCTCGGGAGCGAACAGCGGAGAGGGCGCGGAGCTTGAGCCCGCAAGATCCACGGCGGCGGAAGGATTTCCTCCGTCCGCCGCGGAACCCGTGGTCTTCACCGGCTCGCCGCCGGCATGCGTTGGAGAATCTAGCTGAGGATCCATTTGGTTGATTATGTCCTCGATGTCCTACGCGACGTTGTGCGCGGGAGAAGGCGGCGAGGATGCCATTGGGTGGCGGCGTGTCTAGCCTCCGGTGACGTTCTGGGCGCAGTGGGCGTTCGGTGCTCTCTCTCTGCTGGAAGCTTGGGCGCTGTAATGGCGTTCGAGTGGTTGCGGAAGGTTTTTCGGGAGGACGAAGAAGGCTATTTATAGCCGGAAATCCGTCACGATACGTGCTAACGGCTCTTTTGACCGTTGGATGATCAACGCGTGTCGCTCGCCGAAAAATCCGGGAAATAAATCGACAGGGTGATTATGGTTATCTCATCGTTTCCCGCGAGAATCTGTCAAAGATATGTTTCTGGGTTTCCCACTCAAAACCCAAACGTCCCTTACGTCAGCAGGAGTAAAGTGCTGACGTAGGAGGTTCCTTCTCCGCGAAGGATCGTGCGAGAAAAGCCGGATTTTCAGGATTCCGAGTTTTACGTTACCATCTCTTTTCAAAGAAGAATAAGAAGAATCAAGACTGCTGGCCAATATTTCTCGGACAAATGCGCATTTGGCGAAAGACGGCGAATCAGAGTATTAATCCTTCTTGGGGGCTACTGTCGGATATATACTGAATAGGGGTATATCAGATGGTAGTCAAAAGTACCGGATTACCAGGGTGGCCCAACTGGTAGTGGGCTGTGGTCCATTGGGCGGCCCAGTAAGCTGACGCGCAGAAGCCGGATTCTAGAAGGACCCGGATCACAGCCCACGTGATCTGGCTTGGAGGAGAAGACGGATTCCTTACTTTCCAAGTTAGAAGTTACCGTAGTCTTCTATGTTTCCTATTATGTATGTACTAATCCGGCTATTATATAAAGCCGGACGGGAGATAAGATAACAAGACACGAAGCTATAGGCTAACTCGCCGGGAAGTTGATCCTCAACGAATAGCTAAACAGAACCTCACAGTGTAATTGTATTCATAGGCTTTAGACCTGATTAGTGAGATTGCAGGAGTAGGAACACCGTATTATTACGACGTACCGAACCTGGGTAAAACTTGTGTCTTTGTCTTCAACGCGATCCCGTTTCCCCACGTCTCTACCCGTAGTCTCATGGCACCCCCGTCTATGAAAACTACTACGATGTCTCGACAAGTATCTAGATGGTTGTTCTCTCCTTTATTCCTCCATGTTTAGAGTCTCGTGAGCTGCCTCATATGATCGAGATCACTAATATGTAATTGTGTATGTTGTGTTTGCTGAGATCCGATGAACCATGAAATTGTGATTATTTTTTTAACAATGTTTGCCTACAAGAAAAATAGAGACAAAACATGACAAAATTAGTAATCGAGACCTAAGTGCAAGATCACTCAAAGATGACTACAAGTACAAACTTCCTTTTTCTGTCTCGTTCGTGCCAATAGGATTCATGGAGTCTACCGCCGCCAACACCCTCGCCGGTTTTTGACAATACGTTGAAATAACGAACTAACAGGAACGAAGAGTTCTCTCGAAGCGCTCGTTGCCACTTGCAAAGTACTCCTTCATCCTCAACAATTAGGTGTCCCTTATTTGATCCGTCGCTACTGCCGCAACCATGCCCATATTGCAATATGTCTTGCAAAGCCACACATCTTCCTCGGTGGTGTAGTTGGCCGCTCTTCCTTTCGGCACATTAACTATGACCTCTCCTTCCTCATCAACCTCTTCATCCATAGGCATGAGACCCATCATGTTCGTAGCCATAGGATTTAGACCAATTGTCAGTTCATCCAACATTCGTAGTTGAGAAATATGTCTCATCATCAACACTACAATATATGGAGTTCAACCCATGTAAAAATATGAAATTGCTAGCCATGTATGTCTATTTGGAAAAAATTATACCTTTGAGGAATTCTCTCAAACATGTTGGGCGTAGCCGCCGGCGCACCAACATACGATGGCGCTATGAACGGCGGCAGGAGAGGCGGCTGAGGGTTGAACGGAGGAGGCTGAGGCGTGGTGGGTGGCGGCATCACAACATGATGTTTGCGCCTGGTGGCGGGCTTTGTCTTCTTAGCCGCCAAGGAGCACAATGGCCGCGTCGAGACCCTTGCCGCTGCGCCTTGCAGGGCACAAACACGACGAGCATCGACGCTGCGGCTCCTCCCTGCGCGCTTAGCCGTGGTGCCACGAAGAGGCCACCGACTATCCTGTCGGTGTGTTTTGCTGCGGCAGCGTAGGCGGTGGTGCTAGGGTTTCGCACTGTGAGCGGATGCGTAGCGCCGGCTGCGTAGGGGGTGTGGGCGGTTGTTGCGATAAATTCTCCATCGCCGGCGCCGCTGCAGGAATGAAGGGCGCGCGCATGGGCGCGCGCGGAAATTCCACTGGTGGTTGACTATTCGCGCGCCCGCTTGACCGTCGCGCGGGAGATTGGACGCTCGCCGAATGGAGGTTTTCTCCGCGCGCTGGCCAAATTTTATAGCACGGCTGGGTTTTCGCTCCACGCGCGCTAAACTGCCTGGTTTTTCAGCGCCGCTCTAGTTTAGAGCAACTGTTGGAGGTGCTCTGGCTATTTATTATTCGTTTTCTAAATGATGATAACATATATATACACTAGTCGAAACAGGGGCACTAGTCCCGGTTGGTAAGCCTCATTTGTCCCGGTTGTGCAACCGGGATGGGCCAGCCGGGACAAATGCCCCTGCTCCATTGGTCCCGGTTGTGCCAGAACCCGGGACAAATGGGGCGTACCACGTGGCGAACCTGGCCAGGGCTATTAGTCCCGGTTCTTAACACAAACCGGGATGCATGCCCCTTCTTCCGCGGCAAATTTTTTATGTTTTGTGTTCATTATTTTCCTTTTTATGTTTTGCGATCCCCAGACCTCCCGGTGGCCCCTCCCCGGATCCCAGGAGAAGAGAGTAGACCGGTGGCCCTTCCCCGGATCTCCCGAATCCCACGAGAAGAGAGGAGCCTCGGTGGCCCCTACCCGGAGCTCCCGGATCCCACGAGTGAATACGTAATACATATATTTATAGCAAAAGAAAGAACACTTATATTACATAAGCAAAGTATATCGAGCATATTACATGACCGATGGAATGAATTACAAAATCGAATTCAGTTCCAACTGGGGCTATAGTACTCTCCATTTACATTTAGGACCTCTGCATCTAAGAAGCCCTCTATTTCCTCCTGAATTGCTCGTATGCGGTCCCTTGGTAGAAGACCGCCCCGGAGCTATTTGATCTAATATAAAGAAGAGTGGTCAATATATATTAATGAAAGAAAGTAACTAAAATAGATGGTAATAAGAAGAATTGACGACTAACGTACATGTAGCTGCTGTAAATTTCTGCCCTTGGGACATTGTCGTCTGACGAATGAAATCGCAGACGTAGTATCCACACAAGTGATTTCCGTCTCCTTGTTGCAAGCACTTTACGAGAAATGGTTTCAATCAAAATAATAATCAATCAGCCATGATAATGGTATCGACACTAGAATAAAGGAGATGCGCGCGGATCTAGATAGTACTTACTTGCACAATATCAAATGTAAGCTTTGATTTCCATTCACCGTGAGACTTTTTTGTGAACCTCTTCCAAACGCTACCCGAGAAAAAAAAGAATAAAAAGAGTTAGTAATTATTTGATATAGTCGATATAGTGCCATATATAAAGACTGAAATTAATAAAGATTGAAATTACCGCTAGATCATTTCCTGCATATCCGCCCACATCGCTAGGGGTTTACGTTTTGGGTCCATTACCATTACTTTTCCTTTGTCAACTTGTAAGATTAGCAGAATATAGTGGAAGCTACGCACGCAGAACTCATCAATTATACAGTGAACATCGAGTAAGGAAAACAGAATGTGTACAACATAGTAACACTAACCCGAAGTTGTAAGGAAATAGTATTTCCTGTCGGTGTTGGTGAAACATTATTGCCCTCAGAATATTATGTTCTGTATCCTTGGCAGATAGCTCAAGAGTCTTTGCATTAACAATGTGGATCAATGAACCTAATATCATAGATTCCACCTCTTTTGCATTCGAGAATCTTCATTCTGCAAATATAATATATGAGTGTACTATATATATATATATATGAGTGTACTATGAATATGCAATGAACGAGGTGAGATAGAGAAATAAGTACTTACAGACAATAGGCACTAACGACAGATCTGTTGAGGGCCTGTTGCTGGAATAACTGAAACAATTCTTCAAGTTGAATCATAACCAATCCATCTCCATACCCGTAGTGCTCGTCCTTAACGCGGAGATATATCCAGTCCTCAGATTTCTCAGCGGCTTCCATATACCAACTATGCACTCTTTGCATTTTCGTTGGTAGATCCTCTATCTCCTCGGGTTTGACGAGAGGCTTCCCGTACTGGTATTTGTACGCACATTCAGCTTCGGGGAAGTAGTCTATTGTTTGCATATACTCAACAATGGACAAACCCGCAGCAGCTGCCCTGTCTGCGTACAGTGTTATAAACTCCGGATCAATTTTCTCGTCAGCAATATTAGTGCTCGGCCCCACCTGGGTATTGGAAATCACTTTGAGCGGGGACATGGATTGTTTTTTCTGCTCTCCGAGCTGGGCAACTGATTCCCCACTTTTCACGCTTGCGCTACTACTCTTCGTCGACCGCACCATTTCCTGGTGTGACTTCAGAATAGAGCGGTCATAGTCAAATGACAGACTCGACTCGGGTTGATGAAGAGTCTTCACCATTTTCCAAGCTCGTTCAAATCTGCCTTTTTCTTCTCCTTTCGCTTCGATGTCCACGCCTCGTATTCGTCCCTTGCGATTTTCTGGTTTTCCTCAGGAGTATAGTCGTAAGGTAACTTAGGTACCTCCATTGGTACCTTCGGGAGGGGTGACCGTTGACGTTTGGGTGATCTATTACTCTTCCGCATAAACTTAGTGGGCGGAGAAGGCCGACGTGGCGGCGTAGGAGACCGCGGTGGAGAAGGCTAACGCGACGGCGTAGGCGACCGCGGTGGAGACGTGCATGGCGTAGGCGACCGCGCTGGAGACGGCATGCATGGCAAAGACGACCGCGCTGGAGACTGTTGCGTGGAGAATGGCGAGGATTCGATGGCCTTGCCGTCTGATTTGGGAGCACAATGCATTCCTTTAGCCATAGAACGGTTAATTTCTTGGCTTCTCCGAGTTCAGTCAACTCTTCGTCTTCACCTTCAGGGAAATCAAGCTTTACCCGCTCGAATCCGTTGACAACTTCATCGACCCCAACAACAGCGTAGCCCCGTGGAACCGGAATACTATGGTGAGTTGGTCCGTTGCCAATTGGTAAGACATAGCCGGCCGCTGCCTTGATGGTTATATTGACGACCTTCACGTGGAGCTCATAGGTTGTCATCTCCGTGATATCATCCACCGGGTGAATCATCGGCGGTGCATCATCACCTGGTAGCTGCGTGGACGCAACGCTACTTTTCCGATGAGAATGTGCGGCGCCGGTAGCCTCGACTTCACCTTCTACCATGTGTGGTACGCCGGTAGACACTATTTGCTGGCTAAGTGTGTTAATTTCGTCCTGCTGCTTCTTTGCTACATCCTGCGTCAGCTTTATCTGATCTTCAAGTTGACGTCTCCAGTTTGCCTGAATCTCTGCTTCAGCTGCCTCCGCGTCCTTTTTCCGTTGACGGCTTCCATCGGGGTATCTCTTTTTGGTGTCATCGAACCCAGTACTCCACGGAGGATTGCCTTTTATGCCTTGTGTACGCCCTACGTGTTCCTTATTCCCGAGGGCGCATGTGAGCTCGTCGTTCTCTCTATCTGGCACGAACTTCCCCTGTTTAACGTCCTTTATTGCGGTTCTCAGATTTTCTATGGGTAGAGGATTCTCTTTATGCCTTAGGTTATAGATTGCATTTCCTTCGATGTCCAACGTGCCCCCATGCCCGTAGAACCATGACCTTGTCCGCTCGACCCACAAGAACGGCTCGGGAGTGATCCCCAGTTGAAGCAGGTCGTTCTCCCATTTCTCCCACTTGGGACTGGAACCCTTGTAGCCAGCTTGCCCCCTAACATGGTGATATACCTTTTTGGCAACGTTTTTCTCATTTGTTTTTGTCCTTTCCTTTTCATTCTCTGACAGCTTGTACTTCACAAAATCTGCCCATAAGGGTTTTATTTTCTTATACCCTTGAGTGAAATCTAGAGTCTTGGCCTTGTTAACAAACTCAAGGTTCAATATTTTCTTCCAGTTTTTGAATTGCTCGGCCATCTTTTTCAGGGTCCACGCCTTGACCTTTTCCCGTATCTCAATTTTCATTTTAGTAACATCGGCCTCATTCACATCCGCCTCATTCTCGTCCACCTCCGACAAGGGTAAGTTGAAATTAGACAAGATCTTCGAGAAAAGATGATCTTTGGCTATTTTGCTGACATATGAAATTCTTTGCCTCCGCGGATCTTTTGGCTGATTCCACTCATGAACAGTGATCGGGAGGTGATCCCTAACTAGCACTCTGCATTGCTTTACAAATTTTTGGGCAACATCAGCGGGAAGCTCGGGTGCGCCGTCTGCTGCGATCGTGTCGATCCTATATCTTTCTGTATCTTTCAGGTTCTTTTTTGCGCCTCGTTTAGTCTTTTTTCCAGTTGATATGCTTGAACCGGATGGCTAAAAATATAAAGACTGTTAATACATGTATATAGACAACGGATGCTTCATTAATTAACATATCTATATATGCACCTCGGAGCCGATGTTTTTAATTTGTACGGCTCCACCGGAGCCGTCGGCTGCTGCCTTATCGGAGACGTCGGTTTCTCCCTCACCGGAGTCTTCGGCTTCTCCCTCACCAGAGCCGTCAACTTCTCCCGCAGCAGAGACGTCTCCCCGGGTGAGCTCCGGATTTCCCTCACCGGAGTTGTTCATCCACTGGCTCACATCGCTCTCTCCGTCGGCCCCGCGGATGAAAGCCTCGAGCAAGTTTTCCGCATCTTCGTCTCTTGGCTCCATACTATATATTCTGAAAATACACAAAAAGAGTAACTATATGTTCCAGATCCATTTCATCAAAATTGCTTATAGATAATACACAAAAATAGCAACATAATCATGAAATATTTAAACGTATGATAATACACACCAAGAGTTACATATAGCTCGGGTTCATTTTATTTAACCCTAATACATCACGATCGAATAATATCACTTATACATAGTCTCATGACATCTCTCAAACTAACTAAAAACAAGCCCAGACTAAGTAAAAATTCTAACTTTGTGAAATTATTCTAACTTAGTGAAATTTTCTAATACTAACTTAGTGAAATTTTCTAACACACTAACTTAGTGAAATTTTCAAAAAAAAAAACAATTTAAGTGAAATACTGAAGTAAATTTTTCTTAGTCTAATTTTCTATGTAAACTTTTCTAACACTAAAATTTTTCTAAGTCTAATTTTCTAACACTTAAATTCCTAAGTCAATTTTAACAAATCTAAAATTCCTAACATTTGTAATAGTTCATAACTAATGATTCTAACATTTCTAACACTAATAAAAAAGTAAAAACAAAAACAGTAAGTAAAATAGAAAATAAACAAAAAAAGCCCTATGTTTAGGACGCGATGGAGGCAGGCCTTACCTCCTCTCGGGCGCGCAACAGAGGGCGGCGGCCGGCGCGGGCAGTGGCGGCACGCGGGCAGTGAAGGCGCCGCGCGCGCAAGCTAGTGGACGGGATCGAGGGTGGCGCGCGCGGGCTAGTGGCGGCGCGACGGAGAAGTGCGGTGACGGGCAGGGGCGGCGCGCGGGCTAGTGGCGGCGCGACAGAGGGGCGGCGCGGGCGGCGCAACGGAGAAGTGCGGCGACGGGCAGTGGCGGCGCGCGGGCTAGTGGCGACGCGACGGAGGTGGACGGGATCGAGGGCGGGGCGACGGAGGATTTGAGCAGCCTGGCGGCGTCGGTTCGTCCCCTGCGCGCGGTTATGAATTTGGGGAGGGAAGGGGACGCGTGTATATTCACGGGCATCCGTCCAGGTTGGTAGGAACAACCGGGACGAAATGGTCTTTCGTCCCGGTTGGTAGGAACAATCGGGACGAAAGCCCCTTTCGTCCCGGTCTGGTCCTACCAACCGGGACGGATGCCTAATTTTTTTCCCTGGCTGGGACGGATGCCAAATTTTTTTTTCGGCCTAATTTTTTGCAAAAACCGGGACGAATGCCCTATTTTTAATTATTTTTTGTTTTCTATTGTTTTCTTTGTGTTTTATTTCGTTTTCTTTTATGTTTCTATTGTTTTCTCTTGTTTTATATTATTTTCCTTTATGTGTTCTATTGTTTTATTTTGTTTCCTCTTGTTTCCGTTTTGTTTTCTTTTGTTTTATTTTGTTTTCTACTGTTTCCTTTATTTTTTCTATTGTTTTCCTTTATGTTTTATATTGTTTTCTGTTGTTACCTTTTTTGTTTTCTATTGTTTCCTTTATGTTTTCCATTATTTCCTCTATGTTTTCTATTGTTTTATTTTGTTTTCCATTATATCCTTTATGTTTCAAATAATAACTCCACACATTTCAAATACAGAACAAGGTACGTTAAATTTATAATTAGTGCACTTCAGACCAATTTATAATAAGTCCATGCATTTAATAGTTTCGTCGCATACAAGGCATCCGGGTGATTTGTAGGGGGGATGTAGAACAAAACAATCGGTATCGCCATCATACAGCCCGACCGTGGCTATTGAGTGCATATATGCATATCAAAAGAACGGTCAGACGTATGATGGTGAATCCGGGTGATTTGTATTCGGTCGATGAACTGAATGATATATCAAACCTTTTGTCAAACCTTCAAGGGGGATGTAGAACAAAACAATCGGTATCGCCATCATACTCCCCGACCGTGGCTATAGAGTGCATATATATATGCATATCAAAATAACGGTCGGACGTATGATGGCGAATCCGAATGATTTTTATTCGGTCGATGAACTGAATGATGTATCAAACCTTAAAGGGGGGATGTAGAACGAAACAATCGGTATGGCTATCATACAGCCCTACCGTGGCTACTAAGTGCATATATGCATACCAAATGCACGGCAGGACGTATGATGGAGAATCCGGATGATTTGTATTTGGTCGATGAACTCAATGATGTATCAAACCTTAAAGGGGGGATGTAGAACACAACAATCGGTATCGCCAGCATACAGCCCTGCCGTGGCTACTGAGTGCATATATGCATACAAAATGCACGGCAGGACCTATGCTGGCGAATCCGGATGTTTTGTATTTGGTCGATGAACTGACCGGTATATGAAGGTGGGCTATATATAGGGTCCTCTGGCTCACAAAGTGTTGTGCTAGGGTTTTGATCCAACGGTTAAGAAACACCCTGGTCCAACGGCTCACAACCGCTCGAAAGAAACATACCATAGCCCTGATCGAACGGCTCACAACAACTCGAAAGAAACACACCCCTGATCCAACGACTCACAAGCGCTTGAAAGAAACACACGATTCGTGTGATTCTTTTTGATTGGTCCAAACGAAACCCTAACCATTTCGTCCCGGTTGGTAAAACATGCCGGGACTAAAGGGACGATCCGTTTCCCAACGAAACCCGAACCATTTCGTCCCGGTTGGTAAAACAAGCCGGGACTAAAGGGATATGTTTTCTTATCACTATATATATATGTATGTATTGCGACACCATTGTCATAAACACATATAAACTCACCACTCTCACATGGCTTCTACCGTACCCACTATAACCTTCATCCAGGCGGAGGCAGTTTCCGCCTCGAACTACCCCTGCCCGCCCGGCTACAGCGTTCCCGCCGGTTGGATGTTGAGGGTCGGAGGAGTGTCGGTCCCTCCTCTTCCTCAAGGTGTGGCGCGTCGGGCGGCCATCACGAACCACTACTACCACGAGCTCACGCCGGAGCAGCGGAGAAATCCCAGTTGGAATCCTGACTTCATTAATCGGCGTGAGAGTGCGCTCGCCAGGTACGAGGAGAACGGCCCGCCTCCTTCGAACTTCGACGAGGCCAGTCGTCGGCTATGGTGGGGCGGCGGGCGGACTCTTCAGAGCGTCATGAACTATATCAGGGCTGGCGATAACCCCCGCCTGCGCTACCCTCACACCCAGTCCTGGAGTCGTGATCCTCCGAGGGAGTCCAGAGCACCGTCCGGCGATAGTGACGACGACGGCGACGACTACAACGACTACGAGTCGGAGTATTATAGGCCTAGGCAGGAGTATGACTAGTAGATCGATGCACTCTTGCCATTATGTACTGCCTTGTTTATTTAGATCAATGCTCTCCGTTCAGATTTAGATCCAATCTTGCCATTATGTGTACTGTGCCTTGTTTATCTATCGAAATGCATGTCCCCCCTCCTTAGCGAGTCGTTGGATGAGGGGTGTGTTTCTTTCTGGCGTCATAATCCCACCAATCAGGAAGAATCACACGGAAAACAGAAAACAGACGAGCTAGCGCGCAGCAGTTTCCCGGAATACAACAAATTCTTTTATTAAAAACAGAAAACAGACGAACACTGCTCCTCGTCGTCGTCGGGGAACTCGTCGGTGACCTCCTCCTGGTCGTCGTCGTCGGTGACCTCCTCGTCGTCGTCGGAGGTGCATGATGGTATGTCCGAGATAGTACCCCACCTCGGATCGTCGGAGGCCCAGACTTAGCCGGCGTGGTCGGCCCGACGGAGCTCTTGCAGCGCCTTCGTCCTTGCCTCCCGAGCGGCATCTAACGGGAGGTGGCGTTCGAGGCGCCGCTCCGCCCGCTCAGCCGCGCGGGTCTGCCAAAGCTCCTCGTCGGCGTTCTCCTCCCCCGGATTGTTCCGGTAATACTCGCGGACCACGCAGTCGTCCCTAGCGTCGACTAGGCCCTGAAACGCGCGGTGCCTGAGGTGGCGGTGGTCGGCGGCAGTGACGATCTGCGGCGTCGGCGCCTTGGCCTCAGCTTCCCAGAGGGTGTGGCAGTCGTTGAAGTTCATCAGCGACCGCGGGCGGTTGAGGCGCCAGGCCGCCGCGTCCTAGGCGCGGGCGGCCTCCGCCGCTGTCGCAAAGGAGCCGAGGGGGATGCGGTCGTCCCCGCAGCGGATATGCGCGGTGAACATTCCGTTCTGCCGTGCTCGGACGCCGCCGAAGCCGATGGTGTTGTTCCTCCTCGGAGGCATGGTGGCGGCGCGACGGTGCGTGGAGAGGAGAAGACGCTCGAGGCGCGGCAGTTTATACCGCGCGTTCGTGGCCACGCGTGACAACTCACGCGCCACGTGTCACAACTCCCGCGCCACGCGGCAGGACTCCCGCGCCACGAGGCACAATACACATTTACACCCACCTCTCTCACTCCCCCAAGCCAAAAAAAAAGAGGGAAGGGGGGCTGTGAGGCAGTATATGCAGGGGAAGGGGGCATTGGTCCCGGTTTGTGGAATGAACCGGGACCAATGTCCATGCGCGTGCCACGTGGCCTGTGGCTAGGCATTGGTCCCGGTTCGTGCCCCACGAACCGGGACAGATTCCCCAGGTAGTTTCTACTGCCTCGGGCACACAAACCGGGACCAATGCATAGCATTTGTCCCGGATTTTTGTGCAACCGGGACAGATGCCCCCTGGCCCCCTGGACGAAAGGGGCTGTTTCCACTAGTGATAAGAGAAGAACGTTTATTAGTTTGGATGTTTACGCCAGCTAGGCAGGGAGGTAAACTGTCAGTTTCTCGACGATATGGTCCGGTTCTCATTTGACCCAGTATTAATAATTTTAAATCCGATGAACATCATCGCGGAACCAGCCAAGCAGGCACCATCATGGCTGGCGGCAGCGAGAGTTGACTAAACTCCTTCGCCTCACGAACTGGCCCGTGTGTCATAGCTGATGGATCAATATTAAAACCCACATTGCACCATCCCAATATGCATGTATAACCGCAGCCACACCAGCTAGAGTTGACTAACTTCATCTTCTCTAGTTTGCATCCACGGCTCATCTCTGCTTTCATTCTGCATCTGATAGTCAATTAGGATTGATCGGCACCTCATCATCCTGAGCATCGAAGCACTTCCCTCTCCAAATTCGAGTGGCAGATGGACTCCCGATGGAAGGAATTCCTCGCGATCGAGCCCAACGAGCTCCGCTTCTCGTGTACGCCATCTCTCTGCCCTGAACACTCTGTGTTTGTATTAAGCTGTTTTGGCACATGCCGATGCCTTTGTTAGACATCTCTAAGGAAAGTTTGTGGTGACTTTGAATGATTTTCTAAGCCCAACATTTCCGTACAATGTTTTACTCGGAGCGTGCACGGGGTTCTTGTAGATTCGTTGTTCTGTTTGTGCTAAATTTTGTTCTGTCCTTTTTGTTTTCTTTTCTTTTCTGAATCTCTCAGTTGAGGCGAAGAAGCAGATATCGTGTTCTATGCAGCTAAGGAACAGAACAGATAAACACATCGCGTTCAAGGTAATTTAGAACTACTGTTTGCACCATGCCTTTTTAGTCTTCGTCAGAACACATGAGTCCGCGACTCTAGGAAGTGAGAGAATGTAATTAATGCCATATTAGGTGAAATATTGTAATTCGTAGGTTAAGAACAATAACCCCAAGAGGTATTGTGTTCTGCCCAACATCTCTATTGTGCCACCAAGGTCTACCTGCAATGTCAACGGTAGTGTTAATTCCTATACTCTCCAGCAAAATCATTGGAATGTTTTCTTTATCTCTGCACAAAGTTGACACTTTGTAATTTCCTAGTTACGATGGGAGCGCAAAGTGAGGCGCCGCCAGGCATGCAATGCGATGACAAGTTTCTTGTGCAGAGCGTTGTGGTGAGGGAGGGTACAACAGTTGACCATCTAACTCAAGAAAAGGTAGTTCACATGCCAATGTCTCTTCCTAGGTGGATTACTTCTGCTTCAACAATACTAACAATTGAAATTTGTGTAGTTCAAAAAAGATGCAGGCAATGTAGTGGATGAGGTGAAGTTAATGGTTATCTACGTACAACCACCCAAACAATCATCCCCTCTCCAACATGTGAGATAGTGACTTTATGTTGTTTGTTTCATTTGTTTGTTCTTAACTGCTTCAGATCTGATTCATACCTTACTTAACACCCTGCCCAGCAAATATAAATACGGAACTATCTGGTCCCACCTTTGAATTAAGAACAAAGGAAATGGTGATTACCATACTTATTAATATGCACAATTTAAAAGAGTTATATATGAAAAATCAACCCGTGTACCATCCTAGTACAAACACCAAGATGGGTGCGCCACCCAAAATTTAGATTTGATGTCAATGCCATCTTACTTATTGGTACAATAGCAAAAACATGATCATACTGATTTATACTCCGTCATAAATATTACATATAAGCATTGTTATTTTTGGAGTGGACTAGGAGAAGTTGACTAATCCATATTTGAGTGGCAGATGGACTATATCTCGAATACATTCCTCAGGATCGACCCTAACGCGCTATGCTTCCCATGTATGTCGTGTCTCCATTGACCATGTGTTTGTTTATTATTGTTTTGGCACATGTTGACACATCTGTTATCTTTTATTTGGAATTTTGATTGATGTTAGATCTTTCATGTCCACATTTTTATTCAAAGCATGGATATAATTTTTCACTTCTCTACTTTGTACTGTCTGTGCTAAATTTGTTCTCTCCTTGGTTATTTTTTCCGTGCAGTTGAGACAGGGAAGCAGATCACATGCTCTATGCAGTTAACGAACATAACCGATGTCCATATCGCCTTTAAAGTAATGTGGTTACTTTGATTTAAACCATGAACTTTTGTTCTTCCTCGTAGCACGAGATTGTGCAATCTACATAGTGATGAAATTTAATGCCACCCTGGCGAAATATTGTTGTTCTTAGGTTAAGAATACTAACCCTACGAAGTATTGGGTTCGTCCTATCATCTCTATTGTACTACCACGGTCTACCTACAATGTCAATGGTAGTGTTAACTCTCATACCTGTCCAGCAAAGTCATTGGGAAGATTTGCCCAAAAACTAACTGTCACTATGATTTCGTAGTAATAATGAAAGCACGTGAAGATATGCCGCCGGATATGCAGTGCAAGGACATGTTTCTCGTGCAGAACATTGTGGTGAAGGAGGGAACAACAACTGAGGATCTAAATGACGATATAGTAATTCATGCTCCAATGTCTTGATGTTCGTGGAATATTTTTTTTCAACGGTGTTAACAAGTGAATGCGGTAGTTTAAAAAACATGTAGGTAATGTCGTGGATGAGGTGAAGCTAAAGGTTTTCTATGTACAACTACCATCGCTTGGGAAGGAGCGGTCCACAGAGGGTTTATCGCTTCATCCTTCATCAACCCATGTTGGAAACATAAATGATAAAGAGGTGAGAACCCGGACTTTATGTTATTTGTTTCATTCCTTTGCTTTTTCTTAATTTCTTTGGATGTGTTAAATTCTTTTCTAGATGTGGACAACAAGGAAAATTAATTAGACGGCAAAGACGATTAGGTTTGATGCCAATAGTATCTTACATATTGGGCACCAATGTAAAAATCATATGTTTACTCAATTATTGGCATTACTTAACAAATATAGTTACCTCGGAAGGAGAATGAGCAAGAACTTGTGTTCTATTTATTTATGACATATAAAAATATCCTTAATGTATCAAACATAAGAAAATTGATCAGATTTTCTTGGTGGAAACAACAAATATTTATATGTCTTAATGCTAATTATTTTACTAGGACTGATCACACTTAATGCATGATGTATTTACCATGTGTTTCAAGCAACTAAATTATTTTTGTCTGCATGGAGATCACGCTAGAGCCCACCCATGCGACAATTAAACTATAGCAAAACAAGGGTGGATTAGGATAGCTGATGGGTTTACGTTTGTTTTTAATATGTTTGGATAATTTGTAGGAGGTCGCAAAGTGCAGTGCATATGGTAGGATTATTAATTTTGTCGTCGGCTTTTGTCATACTCCGACATATTTGTGATCCTGGAACTATGTTGATGAAACTAATACGGTTGTAGTGTAAAATAATTACACTATGGTGGAACATTCAAATATATCGATATTCACCTGGGTCTACATTTTCATATAACAAGAAGTCGATGTAATTCATAGTTTTTCCAAGAATTTACATTTTTAATACTTATCCTTGATAGATATCTTCAAGTTAACCCAAAAAACTCTTCAAATGGTATAATATAAACGTTCATTAATCCAAGAACTTCCTGGTGTAGGAAGGATCCATGCTACACGCCATGACGTTACAACAATTGAAAGACATCACAAACAACTTCTGTAATGAGTCAATACTTGGAAAAGGTGGCTTTGGTGTGGTCTATAAGGTAAGGTTAAAGAGTTCTCTTTTCTGAAAGCAGGAATCATACCTGACATAAAAAACCGATATCCATATTAATAGTGAATTTAAACAGGGAGTACTAGGAAACGGGAAAATCATTGCAGTGAAGAAAATTGCACAATCATTGTCGGGGTCGCCAGAGCAATTTTTGAATGAGGCTACTTTTCTTATGAAGCTGAAGCACCCAAATATAGTTCGACTAGTAGGCTACTGCTATGAGACACAACATTTACATAATCAACATGAAGGAAGATTTATTTTTGCTGAGAGCACTGAATGTTTGCTTTGCTTGGAATGTCTACCTAAGGGAAGTCTGGAGAATTATATTTCAGGTATGAGTTAAAATATGAAATGTTTTTTCTATCTATACTTCTCATCTCGCTAGAAAGTTGTCATTTACTTTGTTTTGATCATAATTCCTAAATATGTTCATATGATTGAAAGCTAGGAATGTACTACAGAAATTAGAAATCCTACCATAGCTAAAGAAAACTAATAAAAAGTAGACCACCCTCCCCCCTCAGGAGTGATGGTTTTGTTGACCGTTTGATGACATGAAACATCGCGTATGAGGTTTGTAGGGAAGAATTTCTTGAACCGGGCATGGTGGTCATGCATACTGTTCAATAATATGGTCGATATACAATTCGATAAGAAATTATGTTAGGACTAATGTTTGATGACATGGTTGAGGTGCACTTGTATAATAGAGGACCGTAAGAAAGAGTCGATGTTGTTTAACATCGTAATCAATATATGAAAAGGTTCCCTAGAGGTTTGAGCTATATTCACGTATTCACAGCCTTACGGGATGTACGGACTAGCACCCGTGCACGGTATGTGCACTTACCAAATAAAACATAATTGAACTTTATCATGGGCTTTTTCTTACTCTGACATAAAGTCAAATCTGAGGCCAAAATGAAGCGAGTGCGGTGCATATCCAACGAGAGGATGTGTCATGCAAAAGGTGGGAGGTGGAAGGGAGCAGTGAGAAGATATAGAAAATGACGGGGCTCCGTCCCGTGGTGCATGAAGAAGCGGGCAGAGGGTCATAGAAAAAGCCCTGGGGCTCCTGTCCTTTCCCATAGGAGAGAGTACAACATGAGGACGTGAGATCCTTTTTTGATTTTATGCGGATACCTCACACGAAATCCCGTATAAAAACTTCTCCAGGAGAGCTGGCCTTGGCCCTCAACAGGGACCACTCGGTGCAGGAAGTGGAACTTACACATGATCCTAGATCCTCTCATCGAAGGCAGAGTGCCAGAGGTTGACAACGTAGGGGCCCGAGTGGTACCATTGGCTAGCGGTTAGCAATGTAAGGTTGACCTATATCTTGTTCGTCTGGCATGCGGGGAAATCTCGCGACGCTACCGGAGGTAGGACCGTGCCCGGGAGACAGATGCGATGTCATTATATGTATGCTTGTCCTCCCGGGCTAACATTAGACAATTCACTGTTTTTGGAGAGAACTAGATGCTTCGTTGATCATACATCTTGGCTCCTTATATTTATACTGATAAATTTGAGACTACATATCTTGATCAAACGCAGATGCATCCACTGGATTTGATTGGCCCACACGCTACAAAATAGTTGAGGGGGTTTCTTATGGTCTACAATACCTCCATGAGCAAGTAGATGATCCCATTATTCACTTGGACCTAAAACCAGGGAATATATTGTTAGATGATGATACGATACCAAAAGTTACAGACTTTGGTCTATCAAGACTGTATGTTAAAAACCAGACTATTCACACAACAAATCATCGTGGAACATTGTAAGTGAATCTCACTTTATGATCTATTGTTTAATTTGTAATCAACTGAATGTGTTTGCTCGTAACACTTCTTATATATTAACCCATTCATGTTATTGCAGAGGTTATATGCCACCAGAATACATACGAGGTATTATCACACCTATGTGGGATATATTCAGTCTAGGTGTAATAATATGGGAGGTAATAACGGGAGGAAAGGACTACCCAACTAATATCAGGACAACTTCCACGGGCTTCATTGAGCGTGTAAGACAATATGTATTAAGTTTCAATATTGGTGCCTCTTATCCTAGAGACCAGTTTACATTTTACCATGGTATAATAATATCCTGATTTGTTTCCCAATTTCGCAGGAGCTAGAGAAATGGAGAAACGTGTTGCAAGAAAAAGAGGGATATACATTTCTAGAAACAGATTGCCAACAAATAAAAAGATGTCTTCAAGTAGGTCTAATTTGCTTGAATCCCGAGCTGGCCAAAAGACCTACAATGAAGAAAACAATCGATATGCTCCAAGGGTTGGAATGTATGAATTGGTACATTAGCAATGAGGTAATGTAACCTACAACATCAGGATATGAAAGTGGTATGGTATCATGTAGCATTTAATGAATGTATTCACCTTTTCCTAGCATAGAGAGTAAATAACACTATATTAATATATGTAAGCCTAGAAAGTGCATAGCTAGAACTTTTTCCATATACATGATTACATAAGCTATGCGCTTAAAGCCTACCTTGTATGATACTTTGTGACTTGACTGCTCATTAGAACAAATTTCTTTAGTCTAGTGTAGATAGAAAAAGCTTTTAGTCGATTATCCAAAAGTGGTTTATTAAGTGCAAGGTTTATTTTGGAGGATGTGAAAGTATTAGAAAGCAAACTTTATTTCCGGAAAATTTCATGGTCTAAAATGGGAATTTTCCTTAGTTGTGAACAAATGCGTTGCTTGAACTATTGAAATTAAGAGTGAATATTGTTCTTGTGTTTCCTAAAAAGTTTTTATTTGAGGCATATTTAAAGTCCCAAACTTTGAATGTTCGTACATTGGTAAAATATGTTGGTCTAAACCCTGCACTTCTATGCTGAACCCATAGGTATAGTTTTATGTAGAAACGTTTTGGTTAGGAATAACGCATGTTCGTTTTTGTACGAGGACCATAGCTATCGGCAAGTGCGGTACGCAAAATGCCCGTTTCTTACCATTGTTTATGGTAGGATAGATCGAACTAGACATGGTCGGGTGTGATGGTATGACAAATTATGATCGCAACTTGTTTTCAGGACGTGTGGTTGGCAGTTCCTTCGTAATTATCTAATATTCAAAGAAGGGAGGACTGGAAAGCTTCATCCTTACATAGTGCAATAATCTTTGTGTATTCTCAAAAAAATTGATCGTTTATGCGTTCAGAGATTGTATACGAAAAAGATTTGCGGCAGCCAAATTATATGTGGAATGTCTAAATGTACTACAACATTCCAAATTCTACAATAAATGTAGATTTTCAACATCTTTCTGATGCAAAGGCCGGGGTATGCCCATATTTAAAAAAATACAGTACAACAAAAATTTCTTAGAAATTTTGAAATTTTGGAGATAATGTCAATGCTCAACACAACTTTAGAGAACTAGAAAGAGTATAGATGAAGGAAATTTTTCTCTAACACTTTGGTCCATTCCAGTTATCATGCCACGACATCGAGGGCGGACCCATAGTATAGGAATGGAGGTCTTCACAACGTCCACTCCTCCTGCATTTCGTGTATGCCATCTCAAACAACATGAACATCTAACAGTTCTGTAGAGTGATCGGTGCATATCTAACTTAAGTTACCTTTATTTGTTCTACAGGGATTTATCTACATGTTTATGCTCGAGAGCGCACAAGCTCTTTATTTTCATGGTGACCATGTAGTGTAATGGACAATGTTTGGACAAAAAGATGAGAGGGATACAAGTATTTGGAAGTTCCTTGTCTGCATATATATCAGAAGTATGGACAAAAAAATAGTAGGCACATCGGCACAAATATATACACATCATTTAATCTTGATATTCTTGTTCAACTACTAATTCTAGCCGGTGTTGTAAGCATCAGTTGAATAACGGATTGATCTTGTGTTTTTTCATCTTTGCTAGTTATGTCTCCTGATCCGGTATGACTTATGTGTAAATCCTTGACTTCAGGTTGTGTCATTGGTTACAAAAAATACAAGATATATATACTCCATCCTGCATGATATTATGCAAATTAAGTACAACGATTCTGTAGAATCATTGGCAATGCCATGAAGTTTTCTTTGTTTTTGGCATAAACTTATTATTAACGATATATGTTGTCTATTGTTTTGTGAGATATTTGGAAAGAGAATTTAAAAAAATATAATTTTCATAACCTTTGAGCCAATGCAAATAGGATGGGATATCTTTATGCCAGGAGGACAAATTAAATGTCCCTTTTACCTGGTTGTTGTTTACAAAGTTTAAAGAAATATGTGACAGACGCCACACCGACACCAAACAGAGCTGACATTGTGTAGTCTTACATAGAATTGATATTTTACGATTAAACATTTATTGCACAAAATTTATCACAGCCAAAGTGCATTGTACATCTTAGCTAGAATTTATCACACTGCCTAATAAATCGAATTGTCTACAATTGGGCAACGGTATCTCGATTTCACTATCGTAAGCTAAGGAGTGCATCTGTAATATGTATTGTTACTCTATGTGAAAAGAATCACATAAAGAAGGGTTTGATGATACGCCACGGGGCCATTATAGGGTCGTTGATTATGTTTTCTTTTTAACTTTTCTCATTTTTTAGATATGTTATATTTATTTTCCTTTTGTTTCCTTTCCTTTTTCATTTCTCCTTACTGTCTTTTTTTCACGGGGTTAAAAAATAGTCAAGGGTTCAAAAAAATATTTTTACGGATTACAAAATTCTTATGGTTCAAGAAAATGTTCACAAGGTTCAAAAAACTGTCTATGGGTTCAGAAAACCATGTATGGGGATTCAATAAAAAAAATTATGGAGGTTATAAAATACATTCATTACAAAAATTCTTCCCACATACATGCATTATTTTCATTGTTGAAGTCATTTTTTCTCTCCAAACAAAATTTACCACAAGAATATGACAGCCTCCAAATTGTGGTTAATGGAGGGTGGTAGATTTTATGTACCACAATTCTCGATTCATTTTTTGGCGAACGCTGGTTCCAAATGCCAGAACCAAGTCAATAAGGTTTAGGCAAACATTGTTCGGTCGACCCCTAGTACTATAAATCGGGAGGGACAGTTTTGTAACTGAGACTAGGTTGGCTCCCTACTTATAGAAGGCTTCTCATATAGCTTAATCAATACACTTCATTCACACACAAAAGCAAAGACATAACTGACTTCCGCGGTAGATGATTCATGATAGATTTTAACTTGGCCGACATCAAACTTAAACTCTTGGCAGTTGACAACAGTTCCGTAACGGGAAACTAATGGCGTTGAAGGATACTAAAGTGAGACAACTAGACACGTGCCACCTAATCAAGGAAATATGTATCTACTCAACATAGGTCCACATGATCGCAACTTATTGGATACTATTATTCGGCGTGATGGTTTTTTATTGGTCCATGTATTGTAGTACCATTGACCTACGAAGCAGAATATTATTTCTTCACATATAGGATTTTAATTGGTCCACGTGTTATAACTTTAGTTTTCCATTTGTTCATATGTTATTAGTCAAGGAGATAAAGTAGCATGGGTTGATGTGACGGTATTTTGCTGGTCCACTTGTTACAACCTTATTGGTCCACATGTTTTGATCTTCGGTCTATAAGGCCTTCTGTAATGCATTGCATCTTAGCATGCTATCCTAGGTAGTGGTGCCTTGTAAGAAATGAGTATCCTAATGCATTTTTATTATAGGTTGTTTCTAAGTGAAGTTGCATTTAGTGATTTTTGCCTAATACTTCCTTGTGATTGGGTTATCTTTTTTCCTATGATCCTGTGCAAGTTTGTAAGTTATCTAACATACAGTTACACTCTCTTTATTCATTAAATATGGCGTCACATAAGATATTTGTCGGATATATACTGAATAGGGGTATAGAAGATGGTAGACAAAGAGCCGGACTACCAGGGTGGCCTACATGGTAATGGGCTTAGGTCCATTGGGCGGCCCAGTACTCCGACGCGCAGAAGCCGGATTCTAGAAGAACCCGGATCACGGCTCGCGTGATCTGGCTTGGAGGAGAAGACGGATTTCTTACTTTCCAAGTTACAAGTTAAACGTAGTCTTCTAGGTTTCCTGTTCTGTAAGCCCTAATCCGGCTATTATATAAAAGGACAGGGGAATGATGGCTATTTCCTCGTTTCCCGTGAGAAACTGTCAGAGATACGCTGAGGGGTTTCCCGCGTGGAACCAAGCGGCGCTTGCGTCAGCATGTTTAAGACGCTGACATTATGAGTTCCTTTTCCGCGAAGGATCGCGAGAAGAAAAGCCGGACTTTCATAGTTCCGAGTTTTATGTTACCATCTCCTTCAAAAGGAAAGTAGAAAGAATCAAGACTGCTGAATCAAGATTTCCCGGACAAAATGTATTTGGCGAAAGACGGAGAATCAGAGTTTTGATCCTTCCTGGGGGCTACTGTCGGATATATACTGAATAGGGGTATAGAAGATGGTAGACAAAGAGCCGGACTACCAGGGTGGCCTACATGGTAATGAGCTTAGGTCCATTGGGCGGCCCAGTAGTCCGACGCGCAGAAGCCGGATTCTAGAAGAACCCGGATCACGGCTCGCGTGATCTGGCTTGGAGGAGAAGACGGATTCCTTACTTTCCAAGTTACAAGTTAAACGTAGTCTTCTAGGTTTCCTATTCTGTAAGCCCTAATCCGGCTATTATATAAAGCCGGACGGGAGATAGATTAAACAAGTTAAGTTAGACACAAGTTCAAGCTCGACGCAACTCGCCGAGAAGCTCATCCTCGCCGAGAAGCTAGATCTACACCCTCACATTGTAACCCTGATAAACGGGCTTTAGTCCCAATTAGTGAGAAGTGCAGGAGTAGGTACGCCGTACTGTCGCGACGTACCGAACCTGGGTAAAATCCCGTGTTCTGTGTTACTACCCTATCCCGTTACCCCACGTCTCTACCGTAGTCTCATGGCACCCCCGTCTATGAAAACTACTAAGATGTCTCGACAGTTGGCGCCCACCGTGGGGCAAACAACGTCAGGCGTGAAATTCCGATCTGGGATACTCGGCGGAATTGGAAGATCGATCACTGTCGGAAGCCTGGAGTTCGACGACGATGTCGGGCGCTTCCTCGACAACGGATCCTATATACCGGCGCAAAACCACCTGGTAAGTGCCTGTGTGTTACCGATCGGATCTGCTAACATCTTTATCGGACTAACTGCAGAGGCAATGGGGTTTTGCGGTGGAAGAAAATTTATCCCACCCACCCTATACCCAGTCGAAGACGACTATGATGCCGGATTCTGCTCAGATCGCCGACAAAAAAGTGATACACACTTTATCGGCATGGTGCAATCCGAAATCGCTGAAAACACGGATGACGGAAATCCCGTGCAAGAGGCAGATAACAACGTACCCGTCATTGAGACGGAAGAACAAATACCCGTCACAGAGGCGGAAGATCCGACATCCGTCAACCAGACGATGAACTCGGAAGCAGAGTCCGTGCTTGCCGCCATTGAGGCGAGGTTGGAGTCGGAAACCGGATCGGATAACTTCGACTCCGAAGACGAAGACGAGGATGCCTTCGTAAGAAAGGTTAAGTCCTTTCAAGAGGGATTCCATGAAGTGCTAATGGCAAAACCAGCTGATACAACAGGTGCCGACAGCCAGGAAAGCCCTAAAACCCCTCCGCCGGTGGAAGAGAGAGAAGACGGAGAAACTTCTCCGGTATTCCCCAATGTTAAGGAGATGACAGAAGATGATCCTGTCAAAAAACCTCCCTCTTCCAAGAAAAAGCACCGTGCTTCTAAAAAACTCCAATACAAACTCCGGAAGAAAAAATCAGCCGATCTCGCTGATGAAAACCTGGAAGTAGGAGATGTTAGCGGCACAAAGCCAGCGGAAAAGAAATCTAAGGAAATCACTGCTCCGCCAATGACGGAACAGGAAGAGCAAGAGCTATTACAAACACAAGTGGGACCAGATGAACCCCCTGAGATGCTGGAAGCCAGGAGACAAGCTTTCCAACGGCAACAGCAACATCTGCTTAGATCTCGGCAACATCTCCAACAAACCCATAATGACATCAAAGTCATGAAGGAAGAAATAGAGGAGTACGAGAGAAAGCATAGATCCGCGTTAAAACCGGAAGAACTGCCGCCAAAAGAAAGGTTCTATAACCCATCTTGGCAAAAGCAGTTAAACGGCAAAGATGCCAAGGGCGAACCAATATACAAAACCGCAGCGGAAAACGCGGAAGCAGCGTTCGCCATCCTAAACAACGATCTGTACTCCAACGGGGAAAAACTCCAAGGGGTGTATGCGTTCCTAGGAAAAGCATTACAGCAGCAACAGCGAGGCCAAGAACGATCAGGGAGGCTGCATGATAATTCCGCCCTCTGTAAAACAGCTACTTGCGCTGCTGGAGCACCTGGACCGGAAGAACCCGGAGATTCGGATAAAAAAGAGGATCCGAGAAAAGACAGGAAAAACCCAGACAACCGGGACGCAACGTCTAGAATCGGACCTCATCTCCCGAAAGATGGATATAAACCACACGATCGGGAAGACAAACACCGGAACGACGGCAAAATAATGCCACCTCCGAGAAACCCAGCTGAAAAAGCTGGAAGATATGATATACCTCACAGACGTGAAAGATCCTGGACACCTCCTAAGGATAAGGAAAGGCATAGAAGCAGAACTCCGCCTAAAGGATGTGAACACGGAAGAGATAGAGATAACCTCGGAAAGCCGCGTCCGCGCAACAATGGAAAAGAAAGGAGCAGATCCCCTTCTGTCCATTCAGCCGGGAGATATTCTGCACACATTGATAGAGCAGAAAAGGATGATCTATACTTTGGTCCTAAGTGTTTTACTGACAGGATCCGAAGGATAACCCTACATTCTGGCTTCGCCAAAGTTGGTCCAACCTACCAAAAATATACCGGCAGTACAAACCCGGATACCTGGCTCTCAGATTATTATACAGCCGTCCAAATCAACAATGGGACAGACCTGGAAGCTGTCAAGTTTCTTCCCCTAATGTTGCTAGACGGAGCCAGAGATTGGATTAATGGTTTACCATCAAGAACTGTCGACAGCTGGGATGATATGGCTAGAGTATTCACTCAGCATTTTCGGGGAACATACAAACGCCCAAATAGCATCAACCAGCTGAACCGTTGCACCCAATTTGAGGACGAACCATACGTGGATTTCATCTCCAGATGGACTGCAATGAAGAATAGTAGCTCTGGAGTAACTGACGTACAAGCAATGCATGCTTTCGTCAATGGCCTAAAACCCGGACTCGTACCGTTCATGGTTGGTTCTAAACAGCACAAAGATCTCGGATCTATGCTTACAACCGCTAATGAGCATGCTGCAGCCGAAGATGATATCAGAGCAAGAGGAGGCAATATTGAGTCACTAATACTCGCCAAGAAAACCCCTCGTTCTGACAAAAAAGGAACTCCAGAGTCAACGACAAAACCCAAGGAGGTCAACATAGCCTTTAGAGGAGAAAAGGTGAATAAGTGGAAAGGCCGCAGTCCAGATCCAATCAATTACACTCCCGAAGAATGGGAGAGAATTAAGTCGGAACCCTGCGTCCACCACTCGCAATTTGGGAAACCAACCCACACAAACGCGCAATGCCGGCTAAACAAGCATATGAAAGGCAATGCAGGATCCGGAAATAAAGGGAAGGGTTCCAAAAGGAAACCTGCCAAACAAAAGCCAGAAGCTGAAAAAGAAGACAGTGAATCGGACAATGATGACAAAATCCAGGAACAACAGCGAAAGGGAGAACCCAAATTTCCGAGAGTTGACGGAGAAGCAATGTTAACTTTCTTAGCAACCCCGTCAGCAAAGGTGGCCAAAAGAACACTTCGAGAAATAAACACGGTTGTTCCGGCAACCCCAAAATTCTTGAAGTACTCCAACACACCGATAATCTGGGATCAGTCTGATCATCCCGGAAATATCCCTGAACCCGGCACACAAGCTCTTGTTGTCAGCCCTATTGTTCAAAACACTAGGCTAAGAAGAGTGCTGATGGACGGAGGATCCAGCATTAATATAATGTACCTGGATACACTGAAGCACTTGAAGGTCTCTGAGTCCCAGCTCAACTACAGCAATATACGCTTCCATGGCATTGTTCCTGGCAGGCAAGCACGATCCCTAGGATAAATTTCCCTAGATGTCACCTTCGGAGATAAAGATCACTTCCGGCAGGAAAAAGTATCCTTCGAAGTAGTGCCGTTCGAAAGCGTGTATCACGCAATACTCGGACGTCCAGCTTTCGCCAAATTCATGGCAAGATCCTGTTATATCTATAACAAGCTGAAAATGCCAGGACCCAAAGGAGGAGTAATCACCATAGCCGGTGATTTCAAGCTGGCAAACGAGTTGGAGAAAGAAAACGCCCTTTGCGCTCAGAGAGTTATAGCAAAGGAGGAACTGAATGAATTAGCCAAGGAGGTATCGCCGAAAGAAATGCCGGCAGGAAAAGAAACTCGGAAGCCAACAGATAGTTTCAAGGCGTCCGAGAACACAAGACAGGTAATCCTAGATCCCAAAGATCCGACAAAATTTGTCGTCGTAGGGACTGGGATGACCGACAAATAGGAAGGCGAGCTCATCAAGTTCCTCCGTGAGAACTGGGATATTTTTGCCTGGTGTCCAGCTGACATGCCAGGCGTACCCAGGGAACTTGCTGAGCACCAACTCAAGGTTATTCCTGGATCAAAACCCGTCAAACAAGGTCTCCGTCGTTTTGACGGAAGAAGACGGAAGGCTATTGGCAAGGAAATTATCCGGCTTTTAGCAGCGGATTTCATCAAGGAAGTAATCCATACTGATTGGTCCGCAAATCCGGTCCTAGTACCGAAGAAAGACACCACTGCTCTTAGAATGTGTATAGATTACACAGGATTGAACAAGTTGTGTCCGAAAGATAGGTTCGCGTTACCGCGAATCGATCAAATAATAGATGCCACTGCAGGCTCCGAGCTTTTATGCTTTTTGGATGCATACTCTGGGTACCACCAAATACGCATGAAAAAGGAAGATCAAATCAAGACTTCTTTTATAACCCCGTATGGGACGTACTATTACATAACCATGCCTTTTGGCCTGAAGAACGCAGGTGCAACCTACCAGCGTTGCATGCAATGTTGTTTCCATAGTCAAATTGGCAGAAACGTTCATGTTTACGTGGACGATATCGCTGTCGTAACCAAGGAAAAAGATACACTCCTTGAGGATTTGCGAGAAACTTTCGAAAACTTACGCACTTACAAGATGAAGTTGAATCCATCTAAGTGCGTATTCGGGGTTCCCTCAGGAAAACTTCTGGGTTTCATTGTTTCCCATAGAGGAATAGAAGTTAACCCGGAAAAGATCAAGGCAATCTTGAACATCTCAAAACCTACATGTGTAAAAGATGTCCAAAGATTGACGGGTTCCGCTGCAGCCGTCAGCAGATTCATCAGTTGGCTGGGGGCTAAAACCTTACCACTCTACAAGCTGCTGAAAAAATTCGACAAAGTCAAGTGGATTGCGGAAGCCTGGGAACGTCTAGAAAGTTATGTACCTTTCCGTACTTAGTTCAATTCTATGTAAACATCTTTTGAGATCATGAAATACAGTTGTCGGAATGCTGTCATCCATATTCTTTATAAGTGCAAAGTGTTTCCGCCTCATCTATTTCCCAATGATCTTACAAATTGCTCAACGTTAACCCGAATTGTGCTTGCGTACTCGGTGTTACAAAACTGAATGATTTTTCAGCCTGTTAACGGCTAAGGGAAACTTGAATTGCCTGTGTGCCCAAGTTTCACTTAAAACTTTCCTTGATTTCTCTAAGTCTTATCTGATTGTGTGCGTGTTGGGTTACTGGAACTAGTTAGTAAAAATGCCTTTAGCATGGTCCATGTTTCCGAGTTTCAAAAACTGCTTGGTTCGTCCCCAGTTACTCGGCATGAAGATTCATATTGCTATTTGAGCCATTTCAAACACTAAGGACAGTTAAAACATACACACCAGAGAACTTAGAAGATAAAGGAATGATAAAACCCAAAAAACTTGCAAAGAATTTCATAATTTAAACTGCAACAGACGGAAGTTTCATTCATACAAAAGAAGCATTGCATTTTGGATTACATTAAAAGAACAGTAATGCTCCTATTGTCTATTTTTTCTATCCAGGTTCCAGGTAACCCTTCAAGCATCTGACTCCTCCTCGCTGCTTTCGTCTTCAGGGATTGGAGGGATCTCCGCTTCTGGATAGTTGACGGAGATATTTACCATGGAGGCAATCTGGGTGGCGTGGCCCTTGACTTCACCAAAGATGGTGTTTCGCTGCATATCCGTGTATCCTTGAGGGACACCGGACGCCACGCGCCAGGATTTAGCACTAGGGTAGTGCATACGCATGAGGCCAAGAGCCATGCGCGCACCACCCCGTGCAGCGGAGCGAAGGAGAGATTCCTTAGACTCCGCCACCTCCATGATGGCACCCGGAAGTTTTTCAACCTCCGAGTACTCCCCAGATTTTTCGGGAAGAAACTTGTATACCAGCTGCGTTGCAGCAGCCTTCATCAAATTC